>CM053743.1:75507746-75525367 GCA_028658305.1 Pachyuromys duprasi | reverse complement strand
AATTTCTTCTCCATTTCTTTGAGGGCCTTGTTCATTTCCTCTTTTTGTCTCTCCTCTTGTTCCTCCAATATCTGCATTATCAAAGCTTTAATATAATTTTCCTATGTCTCCGCTGAATTCAAAACTCCACTGCTTTGGGGTGTTTCTGGTGGGGCCATGGTGTCCTGATTTTTGTTGGGTGAGTTCTTTCGCCGATTTCTGGGCATTTGTTTATATATAATCAGGGAGCTGTTTGTGCTTTAAGGCTGTACTTCAGTCTGAATCTGTCAATCTCTTGTGTCAGGAGTATTCTTCAAGAAGATCAGAGATTTCCGGTGGTTTGTTGGTGTGTGTTGAGTCTCAGTTAAACTCTGTTGTGGGCTCTGTGTGTCTGGCTTCGTGCTCTGTGCTGGAAGCTGTGATCACTGCAGGCTAGTCACCCCTCTGGTCTGGGGTCTTTACTCTTCACTCTGTGCTAGAGTCTGAGTGTCCAGGTTTGAGATGTCAGCTGGGGGCTGTGCACTCCGTCCTGGGCTTGCTGCTAACGGCTCTCCCCTGGAATGGAGATTTGTCGCCTCCTTCTGTGCCAGGGGCTGTGCACCATGGTCTGAGATGATATTTGGGGCACACACAGTGGGTTTGGGTTGGTGTGCATCCACTGTATGCAGGCCTGTCTGAAATGGTGCCCGAGGCCTTCTCTGTCTGGCCCATGGACAGACACCCGAACTGAGTTTTTTGCGGATGCGTTGAGCTTTCACCCTCAGTGTGCAGTCTGGTCAAGATGGTCCCCGAATCCTCTCAATCTGTGGTGGTTCTGGCGATCGGCACCCGCCTGCTGCACACCCGTGGGTAGAGGCAGAACTCGGGTTCCTTCCAGACCCGCTGGCGGACTCACACACTGACTGAGTTTTTGCTGGTGGAAGAGTTCCACCCGCGTCCCTGCAGTGTGCGGACTGGTCAAAACGGCCCCCCAATCCACTCAGTCTGGGGTGATTCCGGTGATCGGTCTAAGCCTGCAGCACACCCGTGGGTTGAAGCAGAACCCGGGTGCAGTGTGCGCTCGCATGTGCAGTTCAGTGAAATGGCACCTGGTTCCTCCTGAGACTGCCTGGGAGACTGTGCGATCCAGTCTATAATGGCGGGTGCGGGCGCCCAGCGCAGCCGCTCGTCCAGATCAGAGCTGTGCGCCGCTGGTCACCGGGAAATTTCTCCAGGTAATAACTGGGTGTCCCTAGGGTTTTCCCACTTGATTTTCTCACCGTAGGAGTTCCACTCACCTGGCAATCACAATGCTGGCGATTTAGGTCCCAGAGTTCAGTCTCCTGGTCGCTGTGTTGTTTCTGCTCTCTTCCTCCTCAGACACAGTGTTCTCTTGTGGCAGCCATCTTGGATCTCCTGTGTTTTCTTGATAGCAGTTAGTTTTCTTGAGTTGTAATTTTCCTTCTAGTGTCTTCTGTAACTCTGGATTTGTGTGTAGGTATTGTTGAAATTTGTTTTTGTTGTTGAATATCTTTTTTTCTCTGTCTATGAGGACTGAGTTTTGCTGGGTATAGTAGCCTGGGCTGATATCTGTGTTCTCTTAGGGTTTGCATGATATCCATCCAGGCCCTTCTGGCTTTTTTAGTCTCTGTTGAAAAGTCAGGTGTGATTCTGATGGGTTTGCCATTATGTGTTAATTGGACTTTTTCCCTTGCCGCTTTTTGTATTTTTTCTTTATTCTGTATAATTACTGTTTTGATTATTATGTGGCAGGAGAATTTTCTTTTTTGATATAATTTATTTGGTGATCTGTAGGCCTCTTGTATTCCTATAGGCCTCTCCTTTAAATTAGGGATTTTTTCTTCTATCATTTTGTTGAAAATATTTTCTGGGCCTTGGAGGAGGGAATCTTCTTTTTCCTTTATTCCTATTATTCTTGGATTTTGTCTTTTCATGTTGTCTTGGATTTCTTGGATGGTCTGTGTCAGGAATTTTTTAGATTTAACATTTTGTGTGATGGATACACCGATTTCTTCCATTGTATCTTCCACACCGGATATTCTTTTTTCCATCTCTTGTAGTCTATTGCTTATGCTTACCTCGAAGTTCCTGTTTTCTTCCCTAAGTTCTTTCTCTCCACAATTTTCTCCATTTGTATGTTCTTTAATTTTTCCAATTCTATCTTCAGATCTTGAACCGTTTTGATGACTTCCTTCATTTGTCTGACTCTATTTTCCTGTTTTCCCTTCAGTTCCTTCAGCTGTTTGTTTGAACAATCCTGTGTTTCTTTTATTTCTTTCAGTGATTTAAGTATTTCCTCTCTAAAGGTCACAAACTGTTTGGCTGCAACTTCCTCTGTTTCTTTACAGATGGCCATAATATGTTTGTCTTCATCTTCCTCTAGTTCTTTATGCATTTTATTTGTTTCCTCTATTATCCTCATCATAAGCATAGATGTTAGGTCATCTTCTTGAATTTCAATTATGTTCAGTTGTCCAGGGCTGCTTGCCCCTGGATAACTGGGTTCTGGAGATGCCATACTATTCTGTCTTTTGTTGGTTGAGCTTTTAGGCTGGCCTCTACCCATTGGGCTATCTTAGGTGTTGGGTGTTAGTTTCTGGTGGTTCCTGGAATCCTGTGGTGGAGAGAATCCCCTTGGCAAAAAGATGATTTTTCCTGAAGGAAGCCTTCTCAGCTTTTTGGATATGGTCACTGAATGGCCGGTGTTTTTTAGGAATTGCCACAGCTCACCTCAAGAGTGCTAACTGTGGTCCTTGTTAGTCAAGAGGGCTCTCCTTTGACCCAGAGAAGTCCTGGAGACAGCTGCCCTTCTTCTGGGTTTCTTGCTGTAAATTTAGTGAGCTGCTGCGATAACCTCGGTACCCCATGGTTTGGTCAGTTTAATTAGGGGTAACTGGTTGCCCCTTGGAGCAATATCTGGGGGTTGATCTCGGGGATCCCAGGCTTCTGTAGGTCTAAGGTTGGGGCTCTGTGCCCCAGTACCCAAGCGGTAGTCAGTGGCAGGTGAGCTTCACTCTCATGCATGCAGCTGGAGGTTAGAGTCAGGAGCCTGTGGATAGCCAGAAACTTTTCCAGAGCTAGGTGTCCTGAGGTAGGGCCAGATGTTTTCCCCACCATGGGGTTTCCTCCCAACAAGAAGGCCCAGTCTGTGGTGTTTAGGGTGGCGTGTAGAGCACGCAGGCACTGGCGGGTGGTGGCTCCAAGCTGATGACTGATCAGGAACCTGAGACCTTTTCCCAAGAACTTTCCTATGTGTGCTGGTGTTGGTGGCGGAGGTGGGGGGGGGGTCAGCTGAATGCTCTAAGCTCTCTCGCTCCCTGTGGGGTTTTCTCCCAACAGGGACTCCCAGTCTCTGATGCTCTGGGGCACACAGTTCTGTCTGTGATGGAGAGTCAGGCTTGTAGCAGGTCTCTGTGCTGGCTGCTGAAGCTCTGCTCAGGGCTGATAGCGTGCACCCACTGGGCTGCAGTACCTTTTCCAGGGATAGACTGCGTGACCTGAGGTCATTACTGTTTCCTACCTTCCCTGTGGTTTTTTCTTGCGACTGGGACTCCCAGTCTCTGGTGCTTTGTGCCCACAATTTAGCCTGGGAAGGTGATCAGAACATGCAGGCATATGGCTCTGGTCTGGCGACTGAGTGCTTGTGCAACCCAGGATCTCTTCTGGGTTTCCGGGTTCTGGCTGGGTGACCTGAGAGTAGACCCAACTGATTCCCACACCATGGAGAGTTTCCTCTCACCTGGGAAACACGATCTCTGTTGTTTTAGGGCCCAGAGTTCAGTCTCTTGGTCGCTGTACCAACATTGCTGTTCTGCTCCTCAGACGCAGTGTCCTCCTGGTGCCACCATCTTGGAACCCCCAAGAACACCCATGAATGTGTCTTGAAACTAAAGAAGACCAGAAGAATGGGGAAAGACTGCAATGTCTGGAAAAAGAGAGTAGTAGATCATGTGACATGAAAGCAGAGTGGAGCTTATTGAATGAGAAAGGGGATTGGCAAGAGAGAGCAGAACTGGAAGGAAAGTGGGTGAGAAGGAACAGTTATGAGAAGGGCAAATTATGTATACAGATGGGATAATAAAATCCATTGCTGTGTACATTACTTTAAAACATTAATAATAAATGACAAAAGCTATAATAGACACTTTATGGGAAGTTTCATGGATGGCTTATATGCTCATCAGTTTGCTCCATTCTTATGTAATCCAGAAGATGAAATTGAAAACAAGGATACACCCCTACATACCCACAACATGTATGATGTAGCAGAAGCCTTAGAACGCTGACAGTGACAAATGTTGGAGAACTTACAGATGCCAAGACCTTGTGTGTGTTGCTAGAGAGGATGCAGCAGTTCCTGTGCTTTGGAAAACACTTTGGGAATCTCTCATGAAGCCAAACACACTCTCATCACATGATCTTGGACTTCACACCAAAGCAGAAGCCTTATTTATAACCAAAGTCTGTCCAGATGGCCTGAGCTGTCACAGATGATGTGGCAACCTTGACTTTACAACACTGTAAAAATGGTATGCATTAAGTAGAATGCTTAGTTCAACTTTTCTAGGATACTCTCATAACTGAGCTACAGCTTTTGGTCAGCTGCTCCATCAAAACATACACCCAAGACTCTGCAGTATGCTGTGAGGTTAAGCTAAGGTATTCTAAGTATTAAACACATCATTGATTTAACAACATTTTCAATTTACAGATAAGTTATCAAGATGCTACTCACTATAAAATTGAGGAATGCCTGAACATGGATGTGTAGGGATGCTTTATTTACAGTTTCTCAGACTTGCCCACCACCAGCCAAGTTGTCCTTCAGTAGGTAAAATGTTAGACTGTGCTACATCTAGAAAATAGAACATCACTGAACACTAAAAGTGAATGCGCTGTCAAGTTGTGAAAGGACCCAAAAGAAATTTATATGGATGCCATTAAGGAGAAAGTGCAAACTGAAAAGGCTAAATACTGTATGACTGTAAGTATGGCATTCTAGAAGATGCAAAACTATGGTCAGTGGTTGCTGAGATTGAAGGGAAGAAGAAATAAAATAAAAATAGAGCATAGAGCATTTTTAAGGCAAGAAATAACTGTTTTGTGAAGCACAAAACGCCCTCACAGGTATGATAATTTTAGGCTGCTGTGCAGGGCACTCTGATTGGCAGAGTTCCTTTAAAGTTATTCCCAGCACTCAGCTCCCAGAGTGAACCCTCAAGTAATCTATGGGTTCATAGCGATGTGTGAATGCTCACCGATTTTACTGAATGTGTCAATAGTAAAGGCAGTGTGTATGAGAAGGGGCAGGGTGTATGCAGATAGCATTTTTCTTTCTTCTCAGTCTTTCTGTGGACCAAAGATGCTTTCAATAATAAAGCTTATGAAAAATACATTTTATGAAAGTTAAGCTGCAGTAAATGAGTGTTTGTCGATGAAATCGAGAGTTGAGGAATCTATAAACAGAAGTTATTTACCATTAATCAAGTCAAAATGTTCCAAGCAGCAGATCCTATTCATTGGGAACAATGTTAACAATACAAAATGAAATGAGCCAAGAAGAAAGAACCAAAAAGTCTGCCAGCTTCTTTTTTTGTAAAAGTTGTTTATAATATAACAAATAAACATGATAAAGCTGGCCATTCAGCAATGGTCAGAATCAAGTGTTCTCATGGATATATTATTTTGTCCTTTATAGTATATGTGTGCATACATGCATGCATGCACATACATATGCACATAGTATGAGAGAGAGAGAGTTGGGGTATGTGCATATGAGCGTAAGTTCCCTCAGAAGCTGGAGGCATTGGATCTTGCTGGAACCAGAGTTACAGGAAGTCGTGACGTTCTCAGTCTTGTTTCTAGGAACCAAATGTGGTCCTCTGCAAAAAGCAGTACAAGCTCTCAGCAGCTGAGGTGACCTGCCCGAATGCCTTTAAATGTCCTTTGCTGGCCACCAGATATTTTGGGTTGACTCACCACAGCCTCTAAGTCTTATCTTCCTTCTTGCTGTTGAGATGAGTCCTGCTAAGCTGCCCAGGCTGTCTTCAACCAATCTTCCTGCCCAGCCCAGTTGGCACTGAAGGATTGTACTGTGCTCCGCTCCCCTCCAGTTAAGAACATGTTCTTGGTAGCAGTGACTGAGAGACACAAGGGGAGTGACAAGTGGGGACACAACAAAGCCTAGCTGGTGTCCAGTCTCCAGGACAGCCCACAGTGTTCACGTCTCAGCTTTGCCAGAACAGACATGATTTCTCTGAGAGCACCTGGGGCTGAGGAGATTTATTTACGCCAGCCAACACAACAGGCATGGGCTTTCTCAGTAAAGAGACCTAGACAAACTGAGCATCCATAAACGGAAAGGGACTCTGAACAGAGCATGAGAAAATTAGCTCAAGCTGGACCATCACCAAAGGAAAGGATATGAGTTATTAGAATAATAAAATATTTATAGAAATAATAAAATGAAACTTAGAAAAAATATGGTGAAAAACTTTGGGATCTAAGAAAACAGTCTTTATAAATGTCACCAGAAAACAGCATATATAAGGATGGTGTATGAGTAAATTAGACCCTGCCCAAAGTAAAAACGTGGTTCGCTAGTATGTACACAGAACACAATGACAGGTAGCACACTAGAACAGTCTGAGAACTTTGTATCTGACAAAGCATCCACGTCTGAAAAAACAGAGAACTCTCAAACTGAACAATCCATGCAAAGCAGTCATGATTCTAACAGACATTTCAGATGTCCTGTGCAGAAGGCAGAACACTGAATGCAAAGATGCTCAGGATCATTAGCCAGCAGGGAAATGCAAATTAAAACCACGGGAGCTATCACCACACAGCTGTTACATGGGTAAAATAAAAAGAGTGACAACATCAGATGCTGCTGAGGATGCAGGGGGCTGGGTCACTGCCACACTGCCTTTGGGGACATGGGATGGTGTAGCCACTCTGGAAGTTAGTTAAATAACTAAAGATAATAATTTAAGGATGAAAATGCAGAAACACAGTTTAAGTGCAAATACAGGTATTTATCCAAGATCAGTGGAAAGACTTGTTTGTACTGAAAACTATACGTGGATGCACACCACAACACTCTAAGATTGGTAATATCTTCCACACCCAAGCATCATGGGATGCTTAACTGTGGTACCCTCAAGACTACACCATTACCACTCAGCACTGGACAGAAACATGGACTTGATGCATTTTATTTACATATTTTTTATTATTTAGCTGCTTTATTTTTGTTTTCATCGTTATTTTTTTTAAGACAGTGCTTTGCTACTTAGACCCAGGCAACCTCAAAAATCCCAACCATCTTGGTTCAGCTTCCCAAGTGCTACAACAATCAACTAATGTTTTAAAATACAATATTAGAAACGCAAATAAATAGGGTTGGAGATATGGGTCAGCAGTTAAGAGCACCCACTGCTTTTCCGGAAGAGTTGGATTTGATTTCAAGCACCAAAGTGATGGCTCACAGCTCTCTGGAACATCATTTCCAAGAGAATTCAACTTTCCCTTCTGACCTCCACAGACACCAGGCATGTCTGTTTGCTGTCTCAGCGATTCTATCATGAGGAGTATGAAAATGTTTTAACATTTAAATCTCCTGCTAATTTTTTTTTTTACAATAAGCCCTATGAAGAGCTTTACTGTGCTGCATCTGAGATTCAGTCAGACTCTGAGCAACCCATCCCGGCCTTGCCAGCTCATATCTTTGGTTGGAATTCTAATGTGGTAGTGGCAGTCTCAGCACTGACTTTCTTCTGCAATGCAAATGGAAATTTGACTGTGCTTTCCAGTCCACAGTGAGAGCCTGAGTGTGCTGAGCTCATCTAGACTTACAGTGTGTTTTGAACTTTTTTATGCGTGTCAAGTTCAAGGTTATAGGCAACACCTGCTTGGCAATAACAAAATTTCTTCTCTTTTGTTCTATTAATGTAGGCTCTGAAACATAGAATTCCTCATTGTAAGGAATATAAATGTAAAGAATACCTTCTAAATACATTACTGTGATCAACCTTTAATGTTCCCCATCCCTGATATCTCCTGTCAAAAAACACACAAAAAAATAGTCCCCATAACAATTTCTATTCCATTCAATTTGAAGCAGCAATGTGGCTGGCATGAAAGTTCCTTTGGGGCTTCAAGGACATCAATTAATGAAGCCACAGAGCAGAATTTCCTTGAGAGGCACTGTTGCATAACATGAATGGACTAGGTCTTCAAAGGGACAGGATGAAGGGTGGCTAGAAGAACTCTTAGCTGCTACCCACACACTCAAGTTGGGAGAATCAAGACAACCGCGCTATTCATTGTCCCGGCATCTCAGCTCTGGAAAGCCATCTAAACCCTTCCCAGCTTGTTCTGCCTGCTGTGGTGGAACTTCAAACCTAGCACTGAACAAAAGCCTGTAATTATCTGTAGTGCCTTGCAGGTGCTTTGTAAGCTCTGTGCTGGCTCCAGTTGGTCGTCTAATGAGCCCTGGACTTGAATTCATGAAACTGGCCTCAGCAAGAACCAGCATCAGTCTCAAAGACTTTTTATTCTAGCACAACCAAGTGTTAGGAAACCAGAGCAAAAGAATCCCTCAGCTGCCGCCAGGCCACTCTGCTCACCCTCCTATCTAGTTTGTATAATTCCAGCAATGATGGAGGCGAATCTGGTCACTTTGTAGTTCATTAAGCAGAATGTGCATCTATGACTCTACCAGAGAGGTATTTTATAAATGGATGTCGATATCTCCCTTTTCAATGTCATTAGATACTCTGTTTCAAACAGAGGCCCTTATTGCAGCCAAAAAGGAATAATGAAGCTTTCAGACATGATACAGCTGGATGGATTTCAGCACCCACATACAAAAGAACGAAGCCCCTCCCCCCTCCAGGCTGTGGAAGAGGCAGCCAGAGGAAATCTAGGTTCTTTGCATAGAGAGCACTGAGGAGCTACAGCTCAAAAATTAATCAAAAGAAAGTAAGGAGGGAGAAAGGAAGGAGGGAGGAAAGGAAGGAAGAAGCTAAGAAGGAAGGATAAGAACAAGGAAATCATGAAATTTGCAGGTTAATGGTGGGAAATGGAAAACATCCTCCTCAGTGAGCTATCCCAGAAGCAGAAAGACACACACGGTATATACTCACTCATGTAGACATATAATATAGAATAAACCTACTAAAATCTGTATATACCTAAAGAAACTAATCAAGAGGGAGGACTCTGCCTAAAATTCTCAATCCCCATCCAGAAAGACAAAAAGATGGATATCAGAAGAAGGAGAAAACAGGGAACAAGTTAGGAGTGTGCCACAGAGGGCTTCTGAAAGGTTCTGCCCTGCAGATTATCAAAGCAGATGCTGAGACTTATAGCCAAACTTTGGGCAGACTGCAGGGAATCTTATGAAAGAAGTGGGAAATAGCAACATCTGGAGAGGACAGGAATGCCGCAAGGAGAGCTACAGAACCAAAAAATCTGAGCACAGGGATCTTTCCTGAGACTGATACTTCAACCAAGGACCATTCATGGAGATAACCTGGAACCCCTGCACAGATGTAGCCCATGGCAGTTCAGTGTCCAAGTGGGTTCCATAGTAATGGGAACAGGGACTGTCTCTGACCTGAACTGATTGGCCTGCTCTTTGATCACCTCACCCTGACGGGGGAGCAGCCTTACCAGGCCACAGAGGAAGACAATGCAGCCACTCCTGATGAGACCTAATAGACTAGGATCAGAAGGAAGTGTAGGAAAACCTTCCCTATCAGTGGACTTGGGGAGGGGCATTCATGGAGAAGGGGGAGGAATAGAAGGGTTGGGAGGGGAGGAGGGAGCTACAGGGGGGATACAAAGGGAATAAAGTGTAATTAACAAAAAAATTAAAAAAGAAGGAAGGATGGACCAAAGGAAAGGAAGGAAAAAGGAAAGGAAGGAGAAAGGAAGGAAAGATGTTAGTTAGGCAGGGGGGAGGAAGAGCGGACGCTAGGAAAGAAAGACAGAAGCTAATGCTGTAGTTTCTTCTTGTCTGAAATTTCAACTGTAGCTGCAAGGATTAACAAGGGAATAGAGAGAAGTGATGCGCAATTCCCCCTACTGCTTAGAAAAGTAAATAATCAAATGCATCCTGGGTGTCATGCATTTCCCCCTGTCCCTACAGATAACATTGAAAGGTCTCAACACGATGATGGTCTTTAACAGAAGCTTTATTGGAAGGTCTTGGTTTGATTCTTAATGCTATGACAAAATAACCACACCCTAAATCTTATTTTTACAAAACGAATTTAATTATTTTGTGTTCTAGAAGCTCGGAAGTCTGAGGGCATAGAAGTAGCGTCTTGCGGGGTGTTAATACTTTAACAAACATGACGGAAGTTTTTCCAGTATGCAAGTGTGAGTGAAAGAACAGGCAGGAGAGCAGAGCCTCCTTTCTCAGAGAATACTCCACACACACCCACAGCAGCTACCCAGTAACTACCCACTCCAACAATACCGATTCATTCCCCAGTCAGACTCAGTAGGTCTCCCTTCCCACTCTGCCACATTGAGGATCAAGCTCCCAACATATCTACTGGGGATGTGTCGCAAACATAGCACTTGGTAAGAGAGAGAGTGCAGAAGATATCTCAAGAGGGATCTACCTGGAGTCCAGGAAAGTTGAAACAGCACCTGAGGTATTGTAACTTAGAGAGAGGTGAGAGCGTGCAGAGGGCTGCAGCAGAAGGCTCTGCTTCTCACCATGGGCTCCAGTGTCTCGGGTGACAGAGCTGTTGAGCGGGGAAACATCCCAGGGTGGAAAAAGAATCGCTGAGCCACCAGGGTAGTTGAAGTGAGCAGGTCATCTCAGCACCCTGAGAAACCATCGTCTTCCTTAAGATCTAACCGAAACCTACCCTAGAGCCGTGTGCAAACTGTATGTGAGAAGCTCTGTATAAAATACCAAGGAAAACAGCAGTGATGGGTAACACTTAATCCCGAACCCATCTTTGCAGCCTTGGCTTAGCTCTTTCTCACTGCCATAGTTAATGTTTCATTGGTTCATGTTCCTAAGACAAGGGAACTCTCATATGTTTGTTTAAAAAGCTTTCAGTACATTTTGTATTCTGTTGTAAGTCTAACGAACTCTCTGGGGGTATATCAAGCTAGATTTTTGGCTAGATTTTGCATTAAGTAGTTGATTGAAGGGAATGCACTTCAGAATTTCCTCTCTATCTGTGGTCCCCCTGTTCTGGGAATTTGGGCTTTACCCTTTCAATTGAATGGCTCAACACAGACTTCAGAGGGTCCCTAGTGTTGCTTTCAGAGAAAGCAGAAATGAAGAGAACTGTGTTTCTCTGTCCTGTCCCCTATAGGACAAGGGGAAATGTGAAAATGAACAGAGGTGAAGTGGGGTGTGGTTGGGCTTCATGTAGGAATTGACCCATTTTTACACTCTGGTTGTCTTTTAGGAACAGACGGAAACATACTCATCAGAAAAAAAATTGACAATCAGTAGTGCATCTGAGTCATATGAATAATGTTTTTTTTTTTCCAGAGCTGAGGACCAAGCCCAGAACCTTGTGCTTAGCTCGGTAAGCACTCTACCACTGAGCTACATCCCCATTCCTGGGAATAATGTCAAAAGGGGGCAAGACACTGCTCTAAGCACTTGATGTGAGTGAACTCACCCAGTCCTTCCAATAGCCCAGTTACATGGTGAGGCTGTTACTTCTGCTGAAGGATTAGCAAACAAAATCATAAGGGACATTTCAGTGGCATGTTCAGGAACCAGACAATGGCAGAGTAGGCCTTTGGGGCCAGGCCAGACTGGGCTCCATGTCTGGGCTTATGAAGGTTAATTTGTTTCATTGATTGATAGTAAATGAATCATTTGTACAATTTTCTGCTTAGCCTAAAGCCCTTTGCTAATCCTTAAGTTTAAGCCAAGAGGTGTATTTATTTAGTGTTGGTTCATGGTAGTAAGTAACCAGAGCAGCCTTAGCAAAAAGCAATTATGACTCCATTTGAAATTCAAGTATATTAAGCACTGTTGATTTTCTTTTCAGAAATAACCTTCCCATGAGGTCTATTGGTCATTGTCTTTTAGCATTTATTTTTTAATAGCAAATAAATCCTCTTGAAGTAATCCATGTCCTGCCATCAAGAAAAAAAATCCATTTTTCATGAATTGTCTCTTAGGTAGAAAAGATCAGATAACATAACATTCCATTGATTCCACTCAAGGGTTTCTGGACAAAGCAAAGCCATTGGGCGCCACTTAAAATAATGTCCAAGAACACAGAAAAACAACAGAAAGGTAACTGTAATAAAAACAAAAAGCTGAATGATATCAGTAGCTGAACGTTGCCCAGTGTTCACCCTGTACTGAACCTGTGGGACATCCTGTTATGTGATTGGCCACTTACTCAGCAAAGCCCCAGGATGAAATTTAATTTACACACATTATCTGGATTTATGGAAATTGAAGCAGTTTCCTTGCTACATCCTTCAGGTCTGAGTCCAGGAACCACCCTTTATTAGGCAATACATTGTTTGTGTGATGCTGGATCATTCTTCTGGGTCATATCTCCCACCCCATGCACCCCCGAAAATGGTGACACCGATCTGTTAGAACTTCTGAACTTGTTGACAGTTTCATGATGCCATGCCAGGGAAAGGCTCACAGGTTTGCTCTTCAGGAGTAGTTAATAAAGGGAGCTGTGCTTCTCCTCCCTAATGTCCTAGAAGTAGGCTCAGTAAAACTGTTGCTTTAATTTTATCTAAAAGCTAGTTGTTGTTTTAGTGTTTGTTTGTTCGTTTTGTTTTGTTTTTTCTGAGCAGGTTTTGAGGAGGAAATGGGGGAGGTAGGGCCCTGTATTAATCTCCCAGAGCTGCATAACAGAGCACCATACTGCTCCTTATTCTCATGTACCAAGACACACAGTGAAAGCCTCAAACTTTGGTAGTTCTCAGCTATAGGCTCTCATCATGTCCAAGCATACTGATGCTACATTTTATATGACTTAGACATCAGAAGAAACTGGCAACAATAATTATTCATAGGAAATTAAAAGTACAAAATAAAAGTTGCAAGCCATTATTAAACAAAGTAAGGATCACTTGAACATAGGAACCAAGGCACTGACGATGGTAGCGCTGATCACACACTGCATCTCAGCAGCAGGACAGCAGTGACTGCATAGCTACCAACCAACCGAACTGTGGGCTCCAAAACACCAGGGGCTGTGTTTCCCAGGTGAGAGGAAACCCTATCATCCCACAGTGAGGGAAACAATCAGGTCTGACCTCAAGTCACCCAACTAACTGCCAGAAAATTTCCTTGGTTCCCAAAGGTGTAGGGTCTCTAGCGTCTGGCCACATGCCTGCAGGTGGTGCTCACTGTCCCACACTGAACTGTGGGTCCCCCAAATCCAGAGACTGGGTTTCATAGTGGAGAGGAAACCCCATGGTGAGGGAAACAGATGCGTCCGGCCTCAGGTCACTCAGCTAATCCCTGGAAAAGTACCTGGGTTCCCAAAGGTGCAGGGTCTCCAGTGTCTACCTAGTGAATACCTTCTGGGTATGGGGGCATGCAGCTCCAACCTCAGGCATCCTGACATCTGGGAACCACTGGACCAGATCCAAACATTGCTCCAAAGCTCAACCTGTACCCTAGGGAGACCAACCACACCTCTGTGCTCCCTGGTTCTCTAAGATGGCTGCACCCAGCAAGCACAGTTTCTGAGCACAGTGTCTGGGCAGCTGCAGCTCATTAACCTCAGAGCAAAAACTCCAGTGGCAGAGCAGCTGTTTCTGGGACTTCCCCTGGTGAGAGGAGAGCCCCTGGGATCCTGAGGAGTCCAGTTTGTCTACAGGATCATACACCTGAGGAGAGCCTCAGCAATTCTCTGAGAATGACCTGCCAGTCAAAGACTAAAGCCACCAATCTAAGGAGGGCTCCTGTGAGAACATCTAGTTTCCTGGCCAGGGCTCTTCCTGCACTGTCTACCTCCCCCACCAAGGACTCCGTTGGGCACCAGAAACTACCAGCCAATGCCAGAGAAACCAGATTGCTAAAGGCCAGTGTAAAAACACAATCAACAAAAGCCAAAGCAATATGGTATCTCCAGAACCCAGTTGTCCCAAGGCAAGCAGCCCTGGATACCCTAACACAACTTAAACACAAGAAAATGACCTTGAATCTATGCTTATGAAGATGATAACAGAAGAAAAAATAAAATCTGTGGAGAAACAAAGGAAGATGCAGTCAAACAGTTGACACCATTAGAGAGGCTGTAGAGAGAAAATGAATAAGTCACTCAAAGAAATATAGGAGACCGTAAATAATCAGGTGAAGAAAATCAATAAAATGGTTCAAGATCTGAAGATAGAAATGAAAACAATAAAGTGAGCACAAACTGAGGCAATACTGGAAGATAGAACTTGGAGAAAAAACAAGAAACTACAGAGGTAAGCATCTCCTACAGAATACAAGAGGTGGAGAAAAGACTTTCAGGTGTAGAAGATAAAATGAAAGAAACTGATGCATTCATCAAAGAAAATATTAAATCTAAAAAAATTCCTGACACAAAGTATCCAAGAAAACAAGGATGCCATGAAAGATGAAACCTAAAAATAATAGGAATAGAGGAAAAAGAAAATGTTTTTAACAAAATCATAGAAATTTTTTTTCTAATTTAAAGAAAGAGATGCCTAAAGCCATACAAGAGGGCCACAGAACACCTGGACCAGAAAAGAAAATCCTCCTTCCACATTATAGTCAAAACACTACATGTACAGAACAAAGAAAAATATTAAAAGCTACAAGGGAAAAAGGCCAAACTTATCAGAATCACACCTGACTTCTTAACAGAGACTGTGAAAGCCAGAAGGGCCTGAACAGATGCCATGCAGCCCCTAAGAGAACACAGATGTCAGTCCAGACTACTATATCCAGAAAAACTCTTAATCATCATAGATGGAGAAAACAAGATATTCCATGACAAAAAAAAACTAATTTAAACAGCACCTATCCACAAACACAGCCCTACAGAACATACGAGGAGAAAAAGTACAACCGAAGAAGAATAACTACACCCAAGAAAACACAGGAAATATATAACTTCACTACATCAAAAGCAAAAGTAGACAAGCACACAAATACACTACCACAAACAACATCAAAATAAAAGGAACAGCCATAAGTAATTAATCTCTCTCAACATCAATGGACTCAACATTCCAATATAAAGAAACACACTAAAAGAATGGATTTGTAAACAGGAGTCAACATTCTGCTGCACACAAGAAACACTCCTCAGCCATAAAGATAGTCATTACCTGACAGTAAAGGGTTGGAAGAAGGTTTTCCAAACAAAGAAACTCAAGAAGCAACCAGGAGTAGCTCTTCTATTATCTAGTAAAACAGACTTTCAATCAAAAGTAATCAAAAGAGAGGAGGAAGGATACTTCATACTCATCAAAGGAAAATTCCACCAAGAAAACATCTCAATACTGAACACTCATGCTCCAAATACAAAGGCAGGCACATTTTTAAACAAAGCAAAACAAAAAAATTAATAAATCTTAAAGCACACATCAGTCCCCACACATTAATAGTGGAGACTTCAACACCTCACTCTCATCAAAGGACAGATCAACATAACAGAAGCTAAACTGAGAAATAATGACACTATATTGTTGTCATGAATCAAATGGACATAACAGACATATACAAAATTTTCTTTTTCAACAAAAAAGAATATGCCTTCTTCTCAGCACCTTACAGAACTTTCTCCAAAATTGATCATATAGTAGGTCACAAAACAAACCTCAACAGATACAAGAAGATTGAATTAATACCTTGTATCCTATCAGATCACAATGGACATAAGCTGAACCTCAACAACAACAAAAATATCAAAAGCCTACACATACATGGAAACTGAACAACTCCCTACTCAATGGGGTCAGGGAAGAAATAAAGAAAGAAATTAATGGCATCCTAAAATTCAATGAAAATGAATATACAAATACCCAAACTTGTGGGACACATAAAAGCAGTGCTAAAAGGAAAGTTAATAGCACTAAGCACCTTCATTTAGATATTGGAGACATCCCATACAAGTAACTTAATGCCATACTTAAAAGCCCTAGGGGGAAAAAAGAAGCAGACACACCAAAGAGGAGTAGACCACTGGAAATAATCAAACTTGGGATGACATCAATAAATTAGAAACAAAGGGACCAATTCAAATCATCAACAAAACTAAGAGCTGGTTCTTTGGGAAAATCAACCTAGTAGACAAACCTTCAGCCAAACTAACTACAGACAGAAAGATTCTATTCAAATCAACAAAATCAGAAATGAAAAAAGAAACATAACAACAGACACTGAGGAAATCCAAAGAACAATTAATTAGGTCTTACTTCAAAAGCCTATATGCCACAAATTTTGAAAATCTAAATGAAATGGACAATTTTCTTGGCAGATTCCACTAACCAAAGTTGAATCAAGATCAGGTAAATAATTTAAACAGTCCTATATCACTTAAAGAAATAGAAGCAGTCATTAAAAGTCTTCCAACCAAAAAAACTCTCAAGGCCAGATGTGTTCAGTGCAGAATTTTACCAGAACCTCATAGAAGGGCTAATACCAATACTCTCCAAACTATTCCACAAAATAGATACTGAAGGAATATTAACAAACTTATTCTAGAAGGCCACACTCACCTTGATACCTAAACCACACAAAGACCCAACAAAGAAAGAGAATTTCAGACCAATTTTTCTTATGAACATTGATGTAAAAATACTCAGTAAAATACTTGCAAGCCGAATCTAAGAACACATCAAAGATATCATCTACTATGACCAATTAGGTTTTATCTCTGCACGCAGGGGTTGTTCAATATATGCAAATTTAACGATGTAATATACCAAATGAACAAACTGAAAGAAAAAAAGATCATCTCCTTTGGGCAGAGTGCAGGAAGTCGTAGGGAAGAATTGGGGAATAGAAGAACCTGGAGGGGATAGGAACTCCATAAGAATACCAACAGAGCCAATAAATCTGGGCCCAGGGGATCCTGCAGAGACTGATGCACCAACCAAGGACCATGCATGGAGAGGACCTAGATCCTCTGCTCAGATGTAGCAAATAGGCAGCTCAGTCTTCATTTGGGTTCCCTAGTAAGGGGAGCATGGGCTTCTCTGACATGAATTCTGATGCCTGCTCCTCGATCATTTCCCCCTGGTGAGGCTATCTTGTCAGGCAGTCCTGATGAAACTTGATAGACTAGGCTCAGGTCAGGTGGAGGAGGGCTCCCCACTTCTGAGGACTAGGAGAGGAGAAGAGGGGGAAGAGAGAGGGTGGGACTAGGAAGAGAAGGAAGTGATATAAGGTGAATAAATTACAAAAAATAACTTTACATTAAATAAAAGAACCATGGCACTATACCATCAGTCTGATATCTGAGACCACTCTTATCTGAATGGCGAGAGGATAGAGTGGATACTGTAGAGGTGAGACACGAGGAAGTGTTATTTGTTCTGGAGGATGGCATAATATTTTGTCATGCTATGTAGACATGTTGAGTAACTGGGAACTTTTTTTTTAATTTATTTATTTTTATCTCAATCACAGGTTAGGTACTTTGAATCCCAGG
>CM053743.1:75489478-75507246 GCA_028658305.1 Pachyuromys duprasi | reverse complement strand
AGGGGTCTTTTATGAGACAGTTTCTCCAACCAAGGACCATGTATGGATATGGCCTAGAACTCCCGCTCAGATGTGGCCCATGGTAGCTCGGTGTCCAACTGAAGACCCTAGTAAGGGGAACAGGGACTGTTTCAGTCATGAATTCGATGGCTGGCTCTTTGACCCTCTCCCATACATGCCAGGGAGTAACAGCCTGGCTAGATCCCAGGGGAGGACCTTGCAGCCAGCCCTGAGGAGACAAGATGAACGGGGGTCCGACGAAATTGGAGGAGGTCCTCCCTGTTGGTGGACTTGGAGGGCACAGGGAGGAGATGAGGGAGGGATGGGGAGAGTGGGAGGGAATGAGGAAGGGGGCTATGCCTGGGATGCAAAAAACCTAACCTGTGATTGATATAAAAATAAATAAATACATTTAAAAAAATAAGTTGGCTCTCCTGTCAGGCTTGTGTTCCATGTTCACTGAAATAGAATATAACAATGATAATAAATATATAAAGAATAATGTTCTTTCTCTGGGAAAAAAAAATGTCTTTCATCGTTACTGGAGGCAGCAAAATGACCCAGTGGGTAAAGATATGTTTTTCCAAGTCTAATGAGCTGTTCTTGAATTTCAGGACCCATATAGTAGGAGAGAACCAACACCTGTAAGTTGTCCTCTGTTCCATATACTTACATTGTGGTATGTGCACACATACACACACACACACACACACATACACACACACATACACACCACCCACATACAAATGTAATAAAAACTCCACAATATGATTATTGGTTTATATATGAGCAATGAGAGGATAAGATTTTGAGACTGATCCTAATAAGCTTTGAGTCAATGGTCAAAGAAGTGACTTTATAGAAACCAACACTCAGAAGCCCACCCAAGGTGGCTGCTCAGCCATTCTGTGCTCATGGTACACATGACTCACTCATCCTGCTACTTAGTCTCTAAGACCCAGCTCCATTCCAGTCCCAAAGCCGACTAAAACAAAATTCAGTCAACCCACACTTCTGAAAACGTCAATTAACTTTAGTTTGAGTGTTTGGGTCATCTTCAGCCAGTGTGATGAACAGAAACTTCAAGCTAAGTCTATTATTGAACATGAAATTCCAGGATGCTCATTTCTGGCAATATTTACAAAGAGTTGTTAACCTTTTTAACATGTATTTTCTAAATGCTTGAAATAATTCATACCTAAATCTATGAATGCATAATGATTATTTTGTAATATATCTTTCAGTAGCACTTACCAACTCAGCATGTTCATTTCAACAGTCTTTTTTTTTGTATTAAGAAATACTCTTTGTTGCAAGAAGTAACTTCCACCTAAAATCACTGGTCGTGTGTCTATGGTGAGCAGATCCTTCTTAGTTCAATAGATTTTTTATTACTTCTTCATCCATTCTAATCAATCTTCAAAAGGGAAAACAGTGGGAAATTCCATGTTTTCAGTGTCATGTCCATTAACTAGTACATCTAAAATACCAATTAATTCGTACTATACAGAATTGTTAAGCATACAACTACTTGTTTCCACGCAACTTTGTAAATGAAATAAACAGCTCTCTGTAGATAGGGAAAGCAGCACTCTGATATATATATATAGGTAGAACATAAAACTAAGAGCCCTTCTGTTTTTGAAAACTCTTTTCAGTTCCTAGAGAAAAGCTAAGTATAGATGTAAAGATATTTTAGGCTTTCTTGTTTTTGCTTTTCAAGATAGTTTTATTGAAGAAAGCACACTGTTAGTACTTAGTGATATAATCCAAGTTCAATGATATTACCACCCAGTCCAAAAACAATAAGAATGAAATTACTGAAATAAAAGACAGTGTGGTATATACAGCAAGGTTCAGCATATGTGAAACTTATGGTGAATGAGCAGAAGATGACCTGGGTATAGGTGTGATGTCATGAGCACAAATTTATGAACTCAGTGATTCCTAATAAAAGAGTATGGAAGTGGTTATGAATGTGAAGGGCTTGTGGGGCAATTGAAGCTGCTTTAATGTCTAGGTTCAGCAGAAAGGTCCAGTGTCAGTCATTTACTTTCTTACGTCAGGCCAGAGCTTTGCGTGGCTTGTAGTGACCTCATAGCCAATGTCAGTCTACATACAGAAAGAGAGCTGAGGGATTCGGCTGTGCTAGCTGTAGCTAACATCTGCTATGATTTAGGCAGTGTTTGTTTCAATGAAAGAGGTTGCTATTGAGAAACAATGATATTTCATAGCAGATATCTTTACTCATAATAACAATACCTAGCAAGAAACCACTTTATGTTTTATGTTTCTTTTATGTTTATATCACTTTATTCTTACTTTTATCCAATGCAGCTTTCAGGAAGCAATTTGTCTCATTTTTCTGACTAGATATATCAGGCTCAGGACTTGAACCCGGGCCTTGGACTGAAGGTGTTAGTTGACAGACCGTATTACTACATTGTATTTCTTGTACAGCATCTAGTTATTCAGGGTGTTAGGAAAACTGAGTGTTGTTGCAGTCACATGAGGCAGGGAAAAATCATATTCACGTATCATATCATGCATTCATATCAATATTGCTTTACTGCTTTGCCTTCAGCTTCTGTGGCTTTTTAAAGCACTGTTTATTTGAATAGTTCTACTATGCCCAATTTTCCCCTACAAAATAATTTTCTTTCTGTGTACTATTTGAGTACACCACTGAACTTTTACTGGGGTAAATCTATGCCACATGTTTTATCTGGCTTATGTGGCTAGCAGCTTTGTCACTTGGTCCCTGTGCCTTGTCGACATCCCATTCCTAAGCCTGTGTGGAAATGTGCTGCATCCCCATTTTCACTGCGCACCTACTGCATCCTTGCTGCTGAAGGGCAATCAATCATCTGGGAAAGGGTGCTGGGAGATGCTACCTATAATAAATCTGTCTCATCAGTAGGCTCCCTATAAATATCTGTTCTCAAGGTGCTTATCTAGAGTCACCCACATGCTGAGGTGTGAGTGTTATTTTCATCAGTTAGTGTTGAGTTTTGTGAGCCATGATGTTCTAAACTCAATGTCAAACAATTCCTTTTTTTTCCAAAATACTAATCTCATGCTCCCGATTCCGATAAGAATAATAAGTTCTACAACAGTCTTATGTGGTGCACATTAAAGTGAATAGTATTTGCATAAGTAGAAAGAAAAATGATTTTAATTAAGGGGTTTTCATTTCAATTTGACAAGAAAATGTTAATAGGAATAAGAAATGAGAAAGAATTATTTAAAAAAATACATGTTTGTCTGATGGCTTTGACATGGTTTCTGAAGCTCCACTTTAATCCAACTCAATTTGGGATAGTATATTAGGGTGTCTCCCCTTGAGGCTAGTTAACTCCTTGGTGTTGGATGAAATGAGCATGTAACTTGGTTATCATAATCTGATACGAGTTCTCTCCAACCAGATTCTAATACAAGTTGCAATTAGACATCAAAAGTATCTACAGACATTGCCACTTGTTCCTTGGGAGCCCAGATAAGTCCCCACTGACAACATACTTGCTTCTGTTTCCACTTCAGGGATATGAAACTGTAAGTAGAGAAGACACTGTCACCCTAAGGTGAAAGTTAATAGCATTTCTAAAGGAAGTGGCTGCATGCATATTCAAGTGTACATTCATAAGAAAAGACAGTTCTTAAGTTAGTAGATTTCTCCTCAAATCTGTCAACCTGAGCAAAACCCATCTTTTCAGTGTCTGGGCTATGAGCTCATGTATGATATCATCACATGGGTAGTGATGCTCTAGAACTCATTCAGGACAACGGGTGTGTCAAGGCTCCAGTCCCACTGAAAGAATCTTTTTAAAGTGTCCTCATTTAAGCTTTAATTGCTGTTGGGATGTGGGTCTCAGAGTTTGGGCCATGTTGGCTTCTCCATACAGGCTCTTCCATTACACAATTGGTAGCATTTTCTAGAACAAACCAACTGGGAGCTACAGATACTCAACCAAGACGGAGGATGCATATTCTCTATCCACCATGCTCATGATCTTATGTTTGCTAAAACAAATCACTACACTTTCTGGAGGGATTACGTAAGAATAAAAATATTAGCAGACCAATCCCTTACAAGAAATACCCACCTAGGTTCTTTCATAAAACAACTCCTTTCCTTGAAATATGAGCAGATACTCATTTGTCTTGGTGAGGACAGCTCCATAATCTTTTCTTGCTGTTGGTGCTCTGTGGAAGCATCATTTCTTCTGAGGCTATAATCTCATGTTCAGTCTAGCCCAGTGGTTCTCAATCAGTAAGTCATGACTTCTTCAGAGGTTGCATAACAGATATTTACATTACAATCTGTATAACAGATATTTACATTACAATTCACAGCAGTAGAGAAAAAAATTATAGTTATGAAATAGCAATGAAAATAATTTTTCGGTTGGAGGTCATTACAGTATGAGGAACTGCATTAAAGGGTTACAGCATTGGGAAGGTCGGGACACACTGATTGCAACTAATTAATTTTATATCTAATTAATTTTATATCTTCCCTTATCGGTGCCAGCCAATCCCTATCACAGCTCTTGCCTATCTGCAAGAACATCCAGTAAATGTCAGAAACTGCTGTCCACGGTCTGTGGCAGATATCTGCTTTCTTCTTGCTGGGACAGTGGACAAAGAGGTGGTGCTCATAGCTACAGCACTGAAAGCCTGAGCAGGCCAGGAGGTTTCCCCTCAGGGAACCCAGGCACCCCTGAGCACGGCTAGACTAGAGGGAATGAAGCTTAGCCTGGGCTGCACTGAGCAAGAAAGAAATGGCCTTCTCTGCAGATGGTTTTCCGTGACACAGCTATCTCTACTGGGAGTGAATAAGGGCTATATAAGTCTTGAGGAGTGGGTATGGGTTTTTTGAATGAATGTACATCCTTAGCTGGGGGTGGGGTGCTGGGAATGCTTCATTTGCATGAAGAGGAATTCCAGGTCCTAGTTGAACATATTCTTATAAGGAGAGAGGAAGTTTAACCTGAAACCTGGCTGCCAGGCTACAAGACTACCTCAAGGGTGGCAGACTTGGGGGGTCACAAGGATATGTGCAATGGGACATGCAGGCCGAGAGCAAGGAGGAAGTAGTCCTATTCCTGCTGGTCCCAGGACAAGATTTTGGGAGTTTGGAGAGGTCTTGGTCTCACTCTTGTTCCACACCAGCACTCCTGGTTGCATGGCCCCACACTCTAATTAAAGCCTCACTCCCATTCAGGCTCTAGTTGACCACTGGCCTAGGATCTGGGGTTTGTTTTTCTGTCCTTAAAGTTATTTTTTTGGTAGATGAGGGCTGATGCCACCAACTTCACAGGGAAACTGATGAAATAATAGGTAAAGATGCATACAGTGTAGAATATAATAAATGGGGTTTTATTTTGCTTTGTTTCTATCACTGATTGTCATCAAGAACCAATTAATGGAACTGCATCTAAGTAAGTTGCTGTGATGAAACACCATGACCAAAATAACCTTGGGAAAAGGGGGCTTATTTGTCTTATACTTTCACATCACTGTTCATTATTGAAGGAAGACAGGATAGGAACTCAAACAGGGCAGGAACCTGGAGGTAGAAGGTGATGAAGAAGCCATGGAGGGACTACTTACTGACTTGCTTCCTATGGCTTTCTCAGGCTGCTCTCTTATAGGACTCAGGTCCACTAGCCCAGGAAAGGCCCTACCTGCAATGGGCTGGGACATTTCCCACCAATCACTAACTAAGAAAAATGACCGACATCCAGATCTTATGAAGGCTTATTTTCTGTTGAGGTTTCTGCCTTTCAGACAACTCTACCTTGTATCAAGCTGACATAAGGCTAACCAGCACAGTAGGGCTCAGTATTTTTGTTGGTTTCCCTGTTTTGTTTGTTTTATGAATTTATTTATTCTCCTCTTGTATATTAAATCCTAGCTGAAATTTCCCCTCTCTCCATTGCTCCCAGTTCTATGCCGTCACCTTTCCTCTCCCCAAGATCCGCCCCTACTCTATTTCCCTTTGAAGAAAGTTGAGTTTTAACCACCCGAGAAATCTGAGTCATTCAGGGAAAACCCTAAGTTCCAAATGTCTGACTTAAAATGAGGTTTTGAATAATGCTGTACTTTAATTTGGGGACAGTCTGTGAGAATTAGATTAGCTTCTCTGTACTTGTTAATGGTTTTAGCTAGAATTCTTGACAGAATCATCATTTTAGTCAGACTCCTAGAACAGGGAGCATGCATTCAGGACTTTGCTTTCATCAGCCTTTGGGATCATTAGAGGCAACGGCCTAGGTTCAACTGGCCTCATTTATTCCTCTGTTTGGCAATGAATGAGGCATATGGATGAGGTAATTTCAAAGCCACATCTGATAAAATTCAATGCCATCCATCTTTTTATAAATAACAATGCTATGGGGGGGGGGATCACACAGTAAAGTACAAAAGAGTTTCTCAAACATGCCTGTACGTTGTCTTTGTTATTTAGAAAGGGTTGCCCATCTTTATGCAGAGGTGGGAGTATGGGGTGCACCTTGCCAGGTGATTCTCCTTGACTTACACATCGCAGTGGAGAGTCAAGGGACCAACACAGTCTAAAAATAGGGAAACGAACGGGAAGAGAAAAGCACCGGCTTTGCTATTTTAGGTGGTTGATAGCATGGATAATCAAACCGTAGAAAAAGGCAGGTTTTATTTACAGAATTCCAGACAGTAACTAAAGAGCAGAGTAGAACCAAAGCTTCAGAGAATTAACAGATCTCACCAGTGTATCAAGCACAGTTTGCCTCTGTGAAAGCAGAAACTCCATCATGGGAATTTCTTTATGAAGACTACAGGCTGTCACCAAAGCCATCCTTTGCCAAGCCCAACTCACACTGACGAAGCTACTCTCGATTCAGTTGTTTGCAAAAAGGAAATGAAGAGGACAGAAAAGGTGTAAATCACAGAATATTCATGAAAACGGAACCAGGTAAACAGATCCAAATGTTTCATAGAGAAAAAAATACATATAGAGAAATAATTATTATTAATAGAGACACAAGAGTTTTGTCATATAGCCATGATGTGTGGACCTTTATTTTTACAGTCAGATTCAAACAAATTATGAAAAATATAAAGGAAAACACTTCTGATCTATAAGGTAGGGTTTTGAATATGGGTGGATAAGCTATACTTGAAATGGTTAATGCTGTCAGAGAAATTAAAATTTTAGAATGTTATAAAGAAATAGGATGAAAATACTGTAGTAATGGTTAAAAAAAAGAAGTTCTTATCTGGGACATTGATTCTGCTATCAGCTCATGTATCAAGGATGAAAAAAAACATGTTCCTCAAAATAATGTGAACTAGAAGATGAACTGGAAGGAACTAAACATAGAAATAGCATGATACAGATGTAAGATGTGAAAATTTGGAGAGTGGTCTGACTAAATGCATGAGCCTGAAAGAGTTAAAAGCTGGTAATAGAAATCAGAAGAGTTAGTATACAGTTAGATATATGCATGTTTGAAAATTTTAAAGCCAATAGTTAAAGTGTAAACGAACACGAACATTTAAAAGCCATTAATTTGGACCTCTAGTTTCTTTTCTTTTATTTATTTATTCACTTTGCATCCTGAATGTACCCCCTCCCTCCTCTTCTCCCAGTCGCACCCTCTTCTCCTCTCTTTTTCTCCCCTTCTCATTAGAAAAGGAGAGATCCCCCTTTACCAACCTATCCGAGCACACCCAGTAGCATCAGGACTAAGCTCATTCTCTTCCACTGACACCAGACAAGGCAGCTGAGCTAGAGGCAAGTGATCCGAAACCAGGCAATGGAGTCCACGTCAGAGACAACCTCTGCTCCACTTTCTAGGGGACCTGGTTGAAGTCCACGTTGCTTGTCAGCTACATATGTGTAAGGGACCTAGGTTCAGTCCATGCCTGCTCTTTGGTTGGCACTTCAGTCTCTCTAAGTCCCCATATTCCTAGGTTAGTTGACTCTGTTGGTCTTTTTGTGAAGTTCTTGTCCCCGCTGGGTCCTTCTATCCCCTGCTCCTCCCTCTTCCACAAGACTCCCCAAGCTCCACATGTTTGACTGTGAGTCTCAACATCTGGCTTGATCCTCTCTGGGTAGGGAGCCTCTCGGAAACAGATATGCTAGGCATAGCAGACTATCATTAATAGTGTCGGGAGTTGGCTCTATCCTACAGGGTGGGTCTCGGGTTAAGGCAGTCATTGGTTGGCCATTCTCCCAATCTCTGTTCCATCTTTGTCCCTGCATTTCTTGTAGGTAGGGTAAATTTGGGGTCAAAGGTTTTTTGGGTGGGTTGGTGTCCCCCTCCATCCACTGGAAATCCTGACTAGTTATGGGGTGACCACATCAGTCAACATGTCCCATGCTACTAGGATTCTCAGCTAGAGTCACCCCATACATTCCCCTGGACCTATCCTGTCTCAGGTCTCCAGCTTGTCCCAGAGATGTCCCCTCAGTTTCCCTTGTCTCTCTCAGCCCTCTCACCCCACTCTGCACTCTCTCCACATTTAACCCCTACTCCTCTTTTCCCCTCCCCATACCCTCTCTCACCCAGTTCCCACACTTCATCAGCTTCTGATATTTGTTCTATTTCTCCTTCTGTGTGGAATTAAAGCATCTGCTTTGGTACTTAGTGTCTTTGGGTCTGCGGCTTGTAGTATGATTACTCTGTACTGTATTGGGCCTCTGTTTTCAAAGTCAACTCCACATCTACAAAGACAAATGATAAGTGAACTTGCTTAGGTATATGAATATGGTCGAATGGAGATATCTGCTAATGAAAACTTGACCTTATAGTCCATAATGAAATGATAACTTTGCACTTAGCTTCAAGAGTTAAAAGCAAGATACAAAAAGCAGTATGTTAAAATCAAATCACTGCTAATGGCTTGTAATTGTTAAGTACTCTCTTTATTGAAGTTACAATATATAGCTCCAAATTAATACATGATATACATTATGAGATAATAGAACAAATACTTAAAATTCATCACATCTTCTCTATTTATTGTACTTTCCATTTTCAGTGCAGGGTATACAGTGATGTGCATGTACTATGTCTCTTTATATATCCATGTTCAATAAAATGACATGAGAAATCAGTCATTTAGTTATAGAATGAGTAAATATTAACAAAAGAGATTGTTGTTAGCAAGCCAGATGGAGTAAGCCAGAGAATAGCATGGGTCAGTGGCTTTTGCTTCAGTTACTGTCTATAAGTTTTTGTCTTGAGTACCTGTCCCAACTTCCTCGGTGAGGGAGTGTAATATAAAAGTTGTAAGAAGAAATTAAACTTTCCTCCCCAAGTTGCTCTTGGTTGTGATGTTTTATCACAATACACATAGAACTAAGACAAAAATGGTACCAGGAATGGGGTACTTGGCATAGAACTGACCATGTTTAGGAGAGGATTATGGAACTTGGGTTTACAAAAGCCATTGAGTGTTCAGAGTTTGAGTGCTCTGATGTGATGTGATGTCATGTGGAACTTAGAAGATAATGCTGAGACCAGCTCAGATGATCTAAGTATGGCTTGTGAAATTTCAGAGGGAAGCAAAGATGCTACTGGAGCCACTCATGTGACATTTTGAACAAGAATCTCTGGTTCTGGCCAGCTGGTGCTGAAGGATCAGCTGTGATTATGAAGAGAACGGCACTACTGAAATGGAACCTTGCTTTACTAGGACAATCAATACTGGTTCTCTGGGGCTGAGATTAAAAAGAGATCAGCGCTACTGAGCTAAGCTTCTGAGAGAATTTCTTCAGCAGTGGTGCATAGATGCTGTAGTGCAGAAGTGGCCAAGACTGTTTCATGCTGGCAGCTGCACTCACTGATGTTTAAGAATTACCCTGTTGGTACTTGTTTTGAACGAATAAAGGGGTCAGAGAGAGAAGCTGTGACTTAGCACTGTGCGGCAGGGCCGGGGGATCTGCGGAGAGATTGGGAGACGCTGTCACTGAAGGTTCAGACTCCATTGGAGTAGAGACTCCATCATAGTGGAGTTATCAGTACCATGGGATGATTGGCAAGGACAGCAGCAGCTATGGAGTGTAGCCAGCCTGAGCCTAAGAGACAAACTGCACTGTGTTGTGATGGCAAAACAGAAAAGTGGAGCTGTCACGGCCTTGGAAGCCTGCAGAATCAGGAATCAGGAGTGTTCTCCAGATGCCAGGCACTCACTGTTTCACACTGTTGAGTTGCCGTTTTGAGTTGATCAGATTGTGACTATACCCAGGTTTGTTTTTATTTTACAGGAGCCCATGGTTAGAAGACCTTGAAGTTTTAGAGAGGCTTTAAATATTTTAAAGAGACTTTGCATTTTAAGAGATTTTTAAAGGCTGAGATCTTTTAAGTTATTCATGCCTTATGTTGTGATATTAGTATTAATCTCTTTCAAATAAATAAGAAGGAAAAAGCTACAGTTGAACAGTAATGTGTTTGTGTGTCAAGTTGACAAGGGGTTAATTATTCTGATTGTTGCTGTTTTGTCAACTTGATATAAGCTAGGGTTTTTTAGGAAGAGGAACTTCAATTGAGAAAATGCATCCATCACATTGGCTTGTAAACAAGTCTCTGGGGGAATTTTTTTGGTTAATAATTAATATGAGAAGGCTCAACTCTCTGTGGGTACTGTTGCCCCTGGGAAAGAGTGTATAAAGAAAGTAAATTGAGTAAGTCATTGGGAACAGACTAGTAATTAGCATTCTTTCATAATCTCTGCCTCAGTTCCTGCCTTGAGTTTCTGTTCGGATTTCCCTCAGTGATGGAGTGAGATCTGAGAATTATAAGAAGAAATAAACTCTTTTCATCCCTGTGTTGCTTTCAGTTATGGTGTTTTCTCAAAGTGGTAGAAACCCTATGACAGAGCTCCTGTGATATGGCTAGTCGTTAAAAGTCCCATCCTTTGATATTTACACCTCTATAATCTCTGTCTCCTCGCCCATTTATGGCCTCCTAATTTATAAGGAATGAACCACTTCTCTGCTTCAAGCCCCAGAGAAAGGCTGAAGCATTTGACTGACGAAGTGACAATGGCTATATTTCCATTAACTCAATTGCTCCTGTGCAGTCATCATTTTGCCAGTTTGTCTGGAGGTTGAATATTTTCTTTTTCATCAAAGGGTATTAAACCCAACTGGGACATCTATGGTAAATTATATAATAATATCAATTATAGATCTAGCACCCTTTGGTTCTAAAAGAATAATAAGTGAGACAAACAGGGAAGTAAGGGTATTTAGAGAAATTATGAATTTTCTGGAGCGATGCCCACCAGCCTCAGATCCATGCTTGGGAGTTTATTTTGCACACAGCACTGTGCTAATAATGTATATATACTAGTTCGTTTAGTAATTTAAAGACACGCTGTGTGGATCTCATCACTCCCACTTTACAGAAAATGAGGGCACTTCAGAGAGCCATGAGTTTACATTTTAGCACCAGCATTTACACTGTCAAAACTTGTGACAATGGAAAGCAAAGAATAAGGAAAACATAATTAAGTTTAGAACATTTTGGCATAATTTGAAGAGAAGAGGAAAAGAAAGATACTTCAAAGGCAGGGGCAGAGAAGCAGGATGAAGGAATGCCCTATACTGGTGAAGGGTCTGGACTGGCTCAGTGGATTAATCTATAGAAAGTCTGAACATGAAATCAGCCGAGAGCACTGTTCTTGAGTGATTTGAAATCCAGGCAGAGAAAATTGGCTCTGAAATAGGAAACCATCTAAGGGCTTGAGCTAGAGAGAATACTATAAATTACAGGACTCAAAGAACATTAGGAAGTAGACAAGAACATAAGCAGATGTTAAAAAAAAATAAAAGCATACAGCAGCGTCAAACTCTAACAGAATAACCGGGGTTTTCCTTAAATTTAGTGGATTCTTTCAATGACGTTTTGCTCTCGGCCAGTGATGATGATGACTTCAAAGTTCCTGTGACTGGACAGGATTGACTGCTGGGCTGCTTTCCTTCTCATGACTACAGTCAGTATACAGCCAGTCTTCTACTTTAAGGGAGATTGAGCCTGGTAGAGGCACTTCCAGAGCTGTTGACACAGAAGGCCGGTGACAAATCTACTCAAAATGTTACCAGCACTACCCTGGAACCTTGCTTATATATTCCATAGTAGGGACAGCCACTATAGAGGGGAGGCCCTTTATATCAGGTGACATTTGGATTCATTTCTGATTGTTTTCAGGTAGCACCTCATTTACAGAGAAGGCTTCGTTTCGGACAACATACTTTTCATTTCCAGGGAAGCTTACAGAAATTTAATTAAGAATCATATTGACCTTCTATGCTTGACCAGAAAAAATTGTTTGAACTCATTTGAAATCTTTCTTTTTTGTTTTTTTAATTTTTATTAATTACAGTTTACTCATTTTGTATCCCCCCTTACCTCTCTCTGCCCTCCCCTCCCAATCCTACCCTCCCTCTTTTCTACCCATATCCCTCTCCCAGTCCACTGAAGAGGGAGGTCCTCCTCCCCTTCCTTCTGATCCTGGTCTATCAGTCTCATCAGGAGTGGCTGTATTGTCTTTTTCTGTGGCCTGGCAAGACTGATCCCCCCCCCTCAGGGGAGGTGATCACAGAGCAGGCCAATCAGTTCCTGTCAGAGACAGTCCCTGTCTCCAGTACTCTGGAGCCCACTTGGACACTGAACTGACATGGGCTACCTCTGTGCAGCAGTTCCAGGCCACCTTGGCTGGAGTATCAGTTTCAGAAAAGACCCCTATGCCCAGACTTTTTGAATCTGTTGCTGTCCTTGTGGAGTTCCTGTCCTCTCCAGGTCTTACTATTTCCCACTTCTTTCATAGATTCCCTGCACTCTGACCAAAGTTTGGCTATGAGTCTCAGCATCTGCCTTGATAACCCTGCTGGGTAGAGCCTTTCAGAGGCCCTCTGTGGTAGGCTCATGTCCTGTTCCCAGTTTTCTCCCTCCTCCAATGTCCATCCTCTTTGCCTTTCTGAATAGGGATTGAGCATCTTAGCCAGAGTCCTCCTTCCTGATTAGCTTCCTTAGGTGTATAGATTTTATCATGTTTATCCTATATTATATGTGTAACATCCACTCTATGGGTGAGTATATACCCTGTGTGTCTTTCTGCTTCTGGGATAACTCACTCAGGATGATCTTTTCCAGTTCCCACCAGCTGCCTGCAAATTTCATGATTTCCTTGCTTGCTATCGCTGAGTAATATTCCATTGAATAGATGTACCACAATTTCTGTATCCATTCTTCAACTGAGGGGCATCTGGGCTGTTTCCAGCTTCTGGCTATTACAAATAAAGCTGCTACAAACATTGTTGAGCAGATGTCCTCGTTGAATACTTGAGTGTCTTTTGGATATATGCCTAGGAGTGGTATAGCTGGATCTTGAAGAAGCGCTATTTTTAATTGTTTGAGAAAGCACCAGATTGATTTCCAAAGTGGCTGTATAAGTTTATATTCCCATCAGTAGTGGAGTAGGGTTCCCCTTTCTTCACAGCCTCTCGAGCATGTATATTCACTTGAGTTATTTATCTTAGCCATTCTGATGAGTGTAAGGTGAAATCTCAGGGCCATCTTACCAAAAGCAATCTACAGATTCAACACAATGCCCATCAAATTACCAACACAATTCTTTACAGACCTTGAAAGAAAAATTCTCAACTTCATATGGAGAAACAAGAAACTCAGAATTACTAAAACAATCCTCTACAATAAAAGATCTTCTGGAGGTATCTCCACCCCTGATCTCAAGCTGTACTATAGAGCAACAGTAATAAAAACTTCATGGTACTGGCATAGAAACAGAATGGTGGATCAACGGAATAGAATAGAAGATCCTGAAATAAACCCACACACTTATGGACACCTGATTTTTGACAAAGAAGCCAAAACCGTGCAATGGAAAAAAGATAGCATCTTCAACAAATGGTGCTGGTCCAACTGGATGTCTACACATAGAAATATGCAAATAGACCCATACTTAACACCCTGCACAAAACTAAAGTCCAAGTGGATCAAAGACCTCAATATAAAACCAGACACACTAAACCTGTTAGAAGAAAAAGTGGGGAAGACCCTAGAACTCATTGGCACAGGAGACAACTTCCTGAACAGAATACTAACAGCACAGGCTCTAAGAGCAACACTCAATAAATGGGACCTCATGAAATTGAAAAGCTTCTGTAAAGCAAAAGATACTGTCATCAAAACAAAAAGACTGCCTACAGACTGTGAAAAGATCTTCACCAAACCTATATCTGACAGAGGGTTAATATCCAGTATATATAAAGAACTGAAAAAGTTAAACAGCAACAAATGAAGTAATCTGATTTTAAAATGGGGTACAGAGCTAAACAATTCTCAATAGAAGAATATGAAATGGTAGAGAAACACTTAAAGAAATGTTCAACGTCCTTAGTCATCAGGGAAATGCAAATCAAAACGACCTTGAAATCTTTCTTAATAGCAACATAGAGAATTGCCTACGAGGTCTCTAAGTATAATTTCAGACAGGTAGGTACAACTTATGAATGACCATTCATAATAGTGAAATCACAGATGATTCAGCTCACAAGAGTACTGATGCTAAGATCTCTTTAGAATGCAGTCAATAAAGAAGAAAACCAATGAGTCTAAATTTCTTTGCAGGCAAAGAAAGATGAATTTGCATTGAACACGACAAGTAAACTTTTCAATAAGTTGTTAAAACTATCAATGAGCACCATTTTATGTGTTTAGTCTGTGAAGACCTATTTTGCTTCCAAAGTCACATTCAACATCTGCACTTGAAATGGCCATGGTTTCTACTGATATGTGATGGCCAAAAAATAGTTGCTGTTTTATTTGGCAGATAATATCACCATAGCCTACAATGCAAGCCTTTCCCTACAAGCTTCTGAAATCAATGATTAGGACAAAATTCTGGGATGATGTCTTCCCTTGAAGCTTCTTACCTAATTTTCTCTGGGTTCAGAGAATACCATTAATCTAGAAGATTTAGACACAGAGTTGGTGAGAATGCCCATTATCAAGATCCTAAGAGGATAGTGAGGCAATGAGTAAGAACCCCTGCTTCCAGCTAAATTGATCCATTGCATCCCATTGCTGAATATGGACCCTTGGCTGAGGCTGTCTTTGAAAATGGAGTAGGAAGAATTTTAGGCCAGTGGGAACTGAGAACTGAAGCAGTGTGACTAATCTCCAGCACTCATGACGACATGGTGGAGAAAGGCCAGTGCTACTTTGGAGAACGAGAAGCTGGAGCAGGGTGAGTAGCCTACGCACGATGGACAGCAGAGAAAGGAACTCTGGATGCAGTTGGTGGCTCCTGCTACTACAGATATGAGGATCTGACTACAGCAACCTTCAGTTTTGTTTACTATTTTAACAGAGAGCTCTCAAATGTCCAATCGATCTTCTGAAAAATTATTTGGACTGTCAGTTGAACTCATTTCTTAACTGGTCTTCCTACACTTCTTGGCATCCATTTCATTTCAAGCTGACCTTTGCAAAACACTTGTCAAGTGTTGTTGCTCCCACAGACCCCTCCATGACTTCCTGTGCCAACGTGAGCAAAACCAAAAACTCTTTAGAGTGGCCAAGTGCTCTGAGTGATGGCTCCTACTATATGTCTCGCTGTGTTCTATCCTCTTCTCTTTTGCCCACTCACTCTGAATCTCTTGATGATATCTTACACAAGATAATTCTCTCTGAAACTTTGATGAAGGTGATATTGTCCAGTGGTTGCCTCTCACCTCCTTCAGGTCTTTATTCATCTTATCACCTTCTCAGATACCAACTTGCCCTCAAACTTCCTCTCTTGTCCCTCTGTTTCAGGTTTTATCTCCCTTTATTCTTCCATAATTGATCCTGCCAACATGAGCTAAACTTGCTAGCTCATAGTTTATTACCATCTTCACCTACTGAAATAAGATGTCTTCCAGTGTGGATGGTGCCAGCTCGCTGGTGAACACATGAAGATGTGGATGAGACATATCTTTAAAATAAAGACTTAACAAGGCCTTTATGTTCAGCTTTCATCTGCATGAAATGACTTTGTTTTTCAATATGGAAAATGTCAGGTGTATGTGCTGAATCGGATACTGTCAAATGTCCCAAATGTACTTAGCACCCAGCTCTGCCAGTTATCCAGTTACAGAGTTTTAGTTTACATAAGCTCTCACCCACTTAGCTCCACATTATACACATTATACTTGCTATTTTTATTGGATTTTAAAATTTTTTTGTTTTTGTTTTCAGGGAGAAAGAAATGGTACATGCAGTTGGGTGAGTAGGGAGGTGTGAAGGATCTGGGAAGGGAAAATGATCAAAAGATATTGAATGAAATTCTTTATTAGCCAGCTAGTTAGACGGTCTACCATGTCTTTGGAGCTGATGGACACATTGAGTAAGATGCAGAAGATACGGGTGTTTGGAGTTGGGCTGAGCTGCCCTGTTTCCTCAGAGCTGATATTGATCTCATCAGAAGTTTCTGCTTTGGGATGTGATTACCTTCCCACTGCTGTCTCCCTAGCACTGGATCTCCCACAGCCTCTCTTACGTCATTCTAATCTGCATCGCATCTATGCTACCTACAGTTTGCTGAACCCATGGCGAATCCTTTTCTCATCTGACTACCTGAGCAGGAGTGGGTTTCCACTTCTTGCACACAAACCTTTTGTTAATTCAGAGATGTGGGGGTGAAGAGTCAAGAGGCACCGCTGCCTTAAACAAGCCTGAGAACCATATGCACACAAACTGTGAGAACAGGTGTGATACAGCACCCCGGAATGGGTAGGGATTACTGCTCCCCTAGGCTTCAGTGAAGCTACTTGGAACCATTAACACAGTATCCTCCTGAGTAGCTTCTCAGGAGGCTTTCAAGCCTTTCACAATAATACCATAAGGAATCACCGTCTAACCACTGAATGTACCACTAACGCTGAATGGCAGGATCTGCAAGCATGAGTGTAAATATTGGTCATCAGAGCAGCATGGCTCTGATTTTCCCAATTGTTTTAGCTGTATGAAGTCTTCACCAGGAAGGAAAATGACTTTGTAGGACTTATTACACATATAGCCCTAATCCAATGTTGGGAGGTAGAGGGGACTAAGTGGTTAGTGTTGAGTGGATAGATGATGTAATCCTTTGTAGGGCTGGCCAGCATCCTTCTGGCTGTGAGTGTGGACTCTTGATATCTGATAGGCTAGAACAGTTAGAGCAGAGATTGAGAGAATGTCCAGCCAATGCCTGGCCCAACCCTGAGACCCACCCCATAGAAGAAAGCCAACCCCTATCACTATTAATCATACTCTGATGTGCTTGCAGAAAGGAACCTATCAGAGTTGTCCTCTTAGAGGCTCCATCCAGCAATGGCTTGAAACAGATACTGAGACTCACAGCCAAACACTGGGCAAAGCACAGGGAGTCTACCGGAAAAGAGGGGGATAGGATAAATGGACCTAGAGAAGACAAAAGCTCTGTAAGAGGACTATCAGAGCCAATCAACCAGGGCCTAGAGGGGCCTATGGAGTCTGAAGCATCAATCAAGGTCAATGCATGGTCTGGACCTACAAGGTCCTCTATTTACAGTAGATGGGCACCTTAGGCTTCATGTGGGCCCACTAGTTAGGGGTGTGGGGGATTTCTCTCACATGGACTGTGTTGCCTGCTTTTTGATCACTTCTCCCTGGTGGGACTGCCCTACCAGGCCACAGGGGAGAAAGACAAACTCAGTCCTCATGTGAATAGATGAGCTGAGGTGGCTGGGTAGGGGG
>CM053743.1:75450825-75488978 GCA_028658305.1 Pachyuromys duprasi | reverse complement strand
AGGAGGGAGGGTAAGACTGGGAAAAGAGGAAGGAGGGGCCTATGACTGGTGTAAATTGAATTAATTAATTTCAAAAAATGAAAAGCATAGTTAATATGTAAGACCAAGAAGGTTATTTGAATCCCCTATGCCTCATCTTTCCTCCTGGAGGGATTAGGGATTGTACTACTTTTTGTTCCACATAGGGATGAAATGGAAACATGACCATTAGGGGGAAGAGTAGATGTGGCAAGGGACTGGCATCTACATCTACTGGAATCTTTCTTTTGTCCCATTCCTTCAGAAAGCAACCTCCATGAACATTCTGTCCTATGGAACAGCTTTGATTTAGTGGAAAGTTGATCAGCGAGTGGTCACCATAAAGTCCCTTGCTCCTGTTTTAGCTTCTGTTTAACCAGTCATGGTCTACTCCTGGCTACTGGCCTCTTGCTATACAGCCACCAAATGCCACTACATGCAATAAGGCTGACACTGTCACCCAGTCCTTGGACTATAAAAAAGCCTAGGTGACTATTTTTATGACCTTTGGCTGTGTGTTGCCATCTTTTTGTGTATTTGTCCTGACTTCCTGACACAACTCTTACTGTGTGGACATCCTTGAGCACCTCAGGCTCCTCCTATTATCTGTCCATTTGACCTTTTTAACCACAAGACAGACATCCACACTCTTCAGTCATTCCCTTTATCACAGGGCTAATATGGTAATCAATGTGTTCTAGTTATTCAGCCTAAATTTATAGGGATTTTTTTTTCAAACTTGAAATAGGATCTAGCACTGTGCAGCAAAAGATAATTCTGCGTCTAAGTTTCTCTTGCAGCTTTACACTGCCAACATGGTCCCAGCAGACAGAGTCATTTCAAACTGAGCATCTTTAACAACCAGGCCCTATTATACAAAACTGTATACAAAAATCCCAGTGTGTACTGTTAGAACTCTCCAGAGTATATACACAGTGGCACTGAGGACCCTGTGGAAACCCTTCTGCAGTCACAATGGAGGCAGAGCAGGCTTTCCCCGTTTCTTGACTGTGGCCAGTCAAATATCCTTTACCTTATCCATGGCAAGATAGTCACTACATGAAATGAATCCCAGTGAATCTGGAAAAGTGTTTTTAACATTCCTAGACATTTCTCTATCCATAGAGGAAACCAGTCAGTACATAAGACACATGTAAATCCAAGTACAATGTTTCCACACCACAAATTTATGTTAATGACTTTAAATGATTGGTAATATTAATAATAATTTAAATATCTTAGGAAATTGCATGTTTTATTTTAAGTATACAAAGAAGATTTTGAAATTTTCTAAGCAAAGAAAGATCTTCTAAGTAATATATTTAGCGACTAACTAGTGAATAAGTCATACTGAAAACTACTTATTGTCACATGAATGATTTTAAACCTGTCAATTAAAAAGTCAGGAAGGCCAACTAACCAAGAGCAACAATAATTGAATCTATTATGATTAATAGCACTAACATCTTTTCTACAACTTAAAAATAATCAAATAAGATGTGACAAACACATGGTATTTTTTGAAAATACTATTACTTAACCATTAACTATTAACTAATAGTTAACTATTGCTAATAATTATTAGCTATTAACTGATATTAATACTTAACTATTCACTATTAATTTTCCCTGCCTTGGAATGCCTATATTTTGAAGAACAACTCAATTTTATGAATAACAAATTCATTTACAATTCACAATTTATCATTTGGAATCAATGCCTCTATTCTCTCAAAAAATATTCTAACTTTTATATGTGTAAGGCTCAGAAGAGAACAGTACTTCATAAAAACAGCAAGCCAATGTCCTTTAAAGTCGCAGTTGGTTGAAAAGCCTGTAGCTGGTCATATAAGACATTTCATTGTAATTGAATACAGATTTAACTTGGATCTGTCTTGAAGACAGAATACAAATAGCAGAATTAAGTCACCTATTTTGTGAGCTTCATTGTCTGTGAGAGGGATAAAGTGAAATTGATGGCCAGGAAGTAAGTAGAATAAGAATGAAAACACATATCACACTGGAGGTGGTCCCTACATGTGAGCAGAATGACAATGAATGGATAATTGACATCCTCTTCAAGACTGTTGCTTTCAAAAAGCTTTACATGCCCAGACTCACTTAAGCACAGAAATAAATGACTTGCACCAAGAAAACACAGAAAACACAGCTCAATAAATAAATAAATAGATTAAAGACATTTAAGAAAAGGCTCTGACCAGGTGGAACTTGAAACTGAGCTCTGGGATGCAATTGTGTGAGGAATCCCTTCTCAAAACAACACAGAATCATGCCCAAGTGATGCTACTCCTTATTATCATGTGATGAACATCTTCTGTGCACATGGAGGCACAGACATGAATCAGGGTTTCACAGCTAAAGAAAGGCAGGTGGAGTTCAAGAGGTTCCAATGGAAAAGTCTAAAAGTGTTTCACAGATTTGGTAATAAAAATAGACACATTCCTAGGAGAGAAATTCATTATTTAGTCTTGGGGAGGGGAAGACAGAGGACATAATGTTCACTTAATATATTACATATCTTTAACTTCATTCATATGTTTTACATGTGACTATCATGCATCCCAGATGTAAGCACACACATCATGGAAACATGTGTGAATATGTATTCATACTATATCTATACTTTTATGGGAATTAGAGATAAATAATATCAATATTATATTTTGAAACTAATCAGATATTACATTAGACTATAAAAATGTACAATCTACTTTATGTTAAATTTTTTGAGGGTTACATGTGAGTACTGGATTGACACGATTTCCAACTACTTTTATGCTCCACCCACTCCTCTCAAATGCATGTCCTTTTCTTCTTTAACTATTATTAACTATTTAGTGTTGTGTATGTGTGTAGGGTTGTCCTCTCAGGACTGGATAACCTATTGGGTGGTCTCATCAATGGAGAAGATTCCCCTTCTCTCAGACGTCATTGACTGCCTGTATCTCTTCATCTAAGGGTTGGGATCCTGTGAGTTATCCCCCATCTATCTTGGCATGCCAACTGGTTGTCATTACATGGGGTTTGTCTAGTCAGTCACATTGCTGAGATTTCATGAATGCAACTTCTTTGCCAGGTCTAGAAACAATTATGTAGTAACATCACCCTGATCCCCTGGCTCTGACAATGTCAACTCCGCTCTTTCATGGTTAAATCAATGGAATTGTTGGTAAATAGAAGCCAGTTTCCATGCCTGAATATTTGGGACCAACAGGAAAACATAACTGCAAACCAACAATTCTCAATTCTTGTGGTACTGTCACACATCAAGGGTGATGCTTTCTTGACCGCTGCAGAACTCAGTAATTGTATGTGAGAAATGCTTTTCTGATGCAAGGCATCCCTAAGGCTTGACATTTTGGCATTGAAAAGAGTAGGGCATGACACTGGAAGCTCTCCTCCAGTGCTCAGCACAGAGGCACACAAGAGGCACTCCTGCAGGTCACAGGGAAAATGAAAAAGAAATTCATTACTGGAGGCAGTTCAGTGACTCGACCACTTACCCTTGGGATGTATTTCCTGGGCCAGTGCAATGACGTGTTCTCATCTGATCCTGACACATAAGGAGATAATGACACAGGGGTAGGCTGTGTCCCCGGATGTGCAACTCTCTGCCCCCAACACTTATGGTCCCTGCTCATCTGCTGCCGAACTCTGCCATTTTAATTACACAGAGTTCTGTGAAACATATGGCATGTTGGTGACTAATCTGCCATTAACGTTTTATGATTTATGGGAAGTGCTGGTGGCATTATGGTATCTGGTCCCTTTACCATATCAGCCTGGACACTCACAATCTTTGCAGCATGTAACTGGAGCCTGGTTACCAGGCAATTGCCAGGATATTGTTTATCTTCTGTAGATAAACCCACTTTCCTGTCTCCATCATAAGCCCTGCCCATGATTTGACAGGGTCTCTTTGGAGCCTTTGCATGATCTTTGGATTCGGAGCTGTTGTCAGGGGAAAAAATCACTATGTGATGTGAAATTATGCAATAAGAGTCTTAGGCCTGGTAAGGCTGCTCCCCTGTTAGGGGGAGGTGATCAAAGAGCAGGCCAATCAGTTCATGTCAGAGACAGTCCTCATTCCCATTATTATGGAACCCACTTGGACACTGAACACTTCTGATGAGACCTAATAGACTAGGTCAGAAAGAAAGGAAGGAAGACCTCCCCTATCAGTGGATTTAGGGAGGGGCATGCGTGGAGAAGGAGGAGGGAGGGACTGGGAGGGGAGGAGGAAAGGAGCTGCAGGGAGGATACAAAGTGAATAAAGTGTAATTAATAAAAATTTAAGAAAACAAAATTAAATTCCAGTGAACCAAGTCAAAAAAGAAAGAGTCTTAGGTTTCTGTTTTTATATTTTGACATTTAGATCTAATACCCACCTAAAGCTTCTCACAAGAAAAAAACAGTTAAGAGAAAGTCAAGGAGGAAGAACAGAGATGAATGAAAGCAGCACAGGAGACAGCTCTCTAAGCCAAGAAATGTTGGACCTAGTGGCGAAGCATAGGCACTGCATGGACAGGATTCCCTTTCAAAGGATTTTTGAATCATGAATTCCATCTTATAGTTCCCTCTCACAGAGCACGATCATTGTTTTTGTTTTGTTTTGTTAAGTTTTTTCAGTTTTCACATGATCTGTAGCGAGTAAACCCTACAGATACATTCACATGCTTGTCCACAGAACAAGACGTATTTGCAAATGCAAAGTCAAGCATACCAGACAAAGGAGTGGATGTAATTTTTGTTTTCTAGTCACTGAAAGTTTTTAATTTGTTAAAATAATGCATGAAAATTGTAAGTTTTGCTGATTCTTTGGGAGTGAAGAACTTTGATTGTATTCACCTACATTTCCTCCCAGGTCCTCCCTCACCTCCTGACTCCCCCGACTTCAAGGTACTTTTTTCTATATATTTAATGACCCATCAATTCCAATTTGTGATGGCCATATAGTTCTGGTTGTGGGGACATGCAGTGGAGTGTGATTGACCATACATGTAAAGAAAACTGACTCTTCTTCCTAAAGAGACTGTCAACTGCACAGAGCTCTCCTCCCTTCCAGCTACTGTGACTTCACACTACAGTGTCCTGTCATATCTAGAAGACACGGTTTTTCTCCAGTTCTCTCTGACATCTGGCTTGTAATATTGTATGTAAGACATGCCTAAATTTCAAAGAGATATTTTCTTCTCACTAAGGAATATCATGTCAATTATAAAGACGATGGGCAATTGAAGAAAGCACAAAAAGGTATCCAAATGTCTTTCTTGGCTGTGAATCTCTTCAGTTCCCACTCCTTCAAAGTGGAGTTAGAATCCTGGCTCCATTTTGCCACACAGAGTGGTGGGAACCTGAGCCACACGCCCTCTCTGCTAGTCCCCTTGCTGTTGGAAAAGGAGTTGTGGGTTATGATAGGCATACCTTTCCTCCACTGAACATGAGTCATAGTTTGGCATATTTTCATTTGGGTAGCCTAAAAACTAGATCACTGAGTCGTCTAATCCATGTATCATTATTAAAAGCCATTTTATGTTGGCTCCATGTTCTCTACCCTCTCAAATACACCTTTTAAGCCTGTGTTGTTAACCAGTTGGTCTCTCTATGAAGACAGAACTTTGTAGCCTCAAAAATAAACTTCCAGCATTAACAAGTAATCCTTCACAATGGTGTTTAAAAGACAACCATTCTAGTGCCAAATGAAAGTCAGTGTTGTCAAAATCTCTTCCATCTTCCTACTTTTCTTTCTAGCTACATAACAAGATTTACTATACTGTATTAGTTTGAAAATTATTCCTGTGTTAATTAAATATACTATTTGATTGTTTTTCTTTTTTGTTAATGTCTGGCTTTGTCTTCCTTGATTCCTTATTTCAAGTTTTCACGCTGTTAGCCTAAAATTCTTTCTTGGGCTCTATAATTTTGAATCTTTTCATCAATGCATTCACAACAATGACCTTTCTTCTGCCTGCTACACCCATTTATTTCTGGGTTTTGCAGATTATTTCCACTAATTTCTAAACAGGTTTAGTTATTCATTCATTCGGTTGTTTGTTTGTTTTGTTTTTCTGAGACAAGGTTTCCATGTATTGCCTTGGTTGTCCTGGAACTCTCTGCGTAGAGCAGGCTGGCCTCAATCTCAGAGACCCACCCACCTCTGCGTCTGCCTCCAGAGTGCGGGGATTGAAGGGGTGCACCACCACCCCAAAAGTTACTTAGGTGTCTTTTTCTTTCTGATAATCGGTATGTTGTATACAAGTGTGTGTGTCTATGTGTAGACAGAGACACTTTTTCTCTGTTTTCTTCATTAATTAATTTATTTAATCACCTTACAGCCTAATCGCAGGCCTTTCCCTTCTCTCCTCCCAGCCCCACCCTCATATCCCTCTCCCCTTTTCTCTGTTTTTAATTTCTACACTTATTGCACATTAGTTAATCAACCTAAAAGACATATTATTTCTGTGTCGTTTAGTGTGGCCAGTAAGTGTGGAATAGCATTAGTAGCTAAACTTTGACCTTTAGAAATGTAATCACTTCAACATTACACATTTATACTGAAATTCCAGTTGGATTCTAATACATGGGAATACTCTTAGCATTTTAGAAAGTCTTTCTATTGTCTTTTTATGCTTGTTGCTGCCTGTTAGAAATCTAGCATTAAAAATATGAATTAAAAAACATCACTCATACACATATCACTCATACACACACATGAATATTTGCACATACATGAATACACAACATTTAAAAATAAAAACAAAGAAAATTTTCCTAGCAATGAATTAATGCCCTTTGTTTTACTATAACTTGTCAATAGAAATAACTTAAATTCTGTGCTTGACTTTCCACAGTTTCATTACATGCCTCCAGCTGATAGTGCTTCCAACTGCCTCACTCTGTGCACTCTGAGATGGAGACTGGCTTCTGTCAACTCTAGGACAACCTTTCTTATTCATTTCCTTACCCCTGCTTCCCCCACTCCTCAGCTCCTCCCCTTTACAGTCTTGCATGATTGAAACTGGAGTTTCTGTGCCTTTTCACTGTGTCTCTTACTGTCCCTTCTTCCTTCAATAGTCTTTCTTCTACCCTGTAGCTTTCTGGAAGGCTTCTTTAGGCTCTTTTCCTAGCTACGTTTTTCACCAGTTGTGCTCATGTGTTGGTGTGTTACACTTTTCCTCTGAGTGACTAGCTTTTAAGCCCTGCTCCCTTTATTTCTATGGATCCCTTTCTGATCCACGAGGTGCAGCAGACTCCGCTTCTCACAAGTCTACACCTGACTGTTCAGTTCACTGCAGTTCCCTGGGTAAGCATCCTCCCCATGGCTGGGATTGCTAGCTCATAGTCTGCCAGTGATTCAGAACTGTGATTTTGTCTCTAGGTCTGAAAACTGCACTTTTCTCCACTTGAAGCTCTGTAGGGGAGAGAAAGAACTACAGCTGGGCTCTGAAATCCCAGGTCATTTCTCTGAAGATGGAGAGACCCTGGTGTTCTGGGAAGCATGCTGTCTTAACACTGGGCCTTCCATTTTGCCTTCTGTCCCCTCCAACCACACAAAATAACCTTCCTACTTTCACATGGTTCAAGTGGTTCTTCTATAGCTGCCTGGCCCAATGTGATTAACAGGATGCTGGTCAGGCCTTGGCCCAGCTAGACTTTCCACTGAACTACATGGTGCTCAAAAAGAACTTTGTCTCTCAGTATTTGGTGCACAACAAATATTAACTAATGCAATCATTTAACTATCAACTAATTTAGTATCAGTAAAATGTCTCCAAAATCCCTCTGAAAGTTCTGGGAGGTACTATCTACACATGTCTTATAGGAGAACACACAGAGGTAAGAATCAGGCGATCATGGACAGAGGTTACTCTCAGTAAGATAAAATGTGAAAAAGGCTACCCTCAGGGACAACTAACCCTCAGTCACAAGGTGCCACACATAGAAAAACTGGACAATTTAAATCAGTCTAGGTGGCTGGATCTAAAAGGAAGGTAATGATTGATATTAATGACAGGGCTTTACTCTCATGTTTCAGCTCGCCCCAACTTCTTCAAATAAATCGTTCTCACTGAGTCATAAAGAATCCAGGAACTATCCCCATCAGATCCCCATCACTGTAGCTCTGGCCAAGTCTCACAGCATGAGCTGCTTAAGACCTCAACAGCGCAGACGCAGCTGCCTTACACTGTAATAGTTTAAAATAAAGGCGCAACAAGGGATACTTTTCTCTACACGCTCGAGGGAGGACCCTTCCTTGCTTTCCCAGCCTCACCTGGGCCCAGATCTTCGCCAGTTCCTGGCTTTTATAGGCCAGTCTCCACTTCTGACTTCTTCAGTTGTCTTCCCTGCATGCATGGTATTCACAGAGCTGCCCTCCTGCGCGTGTCCAGAATCCTCTTTTCTTTAGGTGGACTGGACTAGGGCATCACAACTTGGTGAGCTCTGCCACAACTTTATTCCCAAATGTGGTCTCGGCATACGTGCTAGTGGTTGGGACTACAATGCCTTTTGATGCATATGTGAAGTTGGGTACATAACACAATACAAGCAAAGAGAAAGCAGAGTCTCCTGTGCAGAACTATTGGAAGTCAACTTGGAACCTCTCAGAGAATTAGAATCCTTGAGCTAAATACATTCTCACATGGAAACTAAAGCAACGCCTACTCTGCCTCCTTGTCTACCATCAGGTTACTAAATATTCCACAGTATCTCCTTGCTATTTTTTGTTTTAGTACATGCTATTTAGATCTTTCTCTCAAAAACAAAGAAACCAAACAAACAAAAACAAACAACCCCCCAAACAACAAAACCCACAAAGAAAAAAAAAGAAAACACCCCCCCCCAAGTAACTCCCGAACCTAGAGAGGTCATTTTGTCTTGGTCAACTACTCCAGGCCGTTGGAAGGAGAGTACACAGAGCTCCAATGTCTTTTCCTGGAGTACATTTCTTCCTTCCTTTTCATTCTTATCTAATTGTGTCACTAGGATACTGACAAGTGCAGTAGCTTTGGACTCTGTGATGGGTGGGTTCTGTTCTCCGCTCTCTGGGCAACCATGGCTTCTGCCTCTAAATCTGCCAGTTCAAACAACAGCCAGCACTACCTGTATCAAATCTGTGCTTAGTGGTTTATGGTAGTGTAGATGCCATAAGGAAGCTGAGCTACAGCCAGAAGGGACACTGCAGTGCGGGGCGGGGCAGTCACTGTATGGAGCACTTGGTTAGGCCTCACTGGGTGACCTTCTCCCCACATCTTGCTTTTCAAGGAAGGGACATGTTGGATGTGAGAATGCTTCCTCCAAGCCACACAAAGGGAGCACCTGTGCTATCTGCACAGATCAGACACTCTGTTCCCCACATGTATGCCTGAAGAAGGTATTACGTCCCCGGAACTGGAGTTATAGATAGTTATGAGCGACCATGTAGATGTTGGGAACCAAGCCCGGGTCCTCTGTAGGAACAGTAACTGCTCCTTTTCTCCAGCCTCACAACTAACTTCTTATCATGAAATGCACCACGGTAGTGAGAATGGAAATATTTCTCCTCCACTCCCCCTCCAAGCCCCCCTCCACTTCCAGTTAATGACAGGTGAATGGGCACAGACGCAGGGTGGGAAGATGCAATTTGAGTTGTTTGACTCAGAAAACATTATTTGAACAGTGTAGAAAAGTGTATATTAGAAAAATTCTAACTAATTTTTTTGAAAAAGTATTACATCTTCACTACAAATAATTTGAACAATGAAGAAAAGCATAAAAATTAAGAAATGAATAATGACTTTAAATTCCGTGTCCCAAATGCCACTTGTGACTGGTAGTTGGACATTACATGTTGTTTCAACACCTGTATAAAAGCTAGGTATCAGGTAGACGAATGGAGAGACAGATTAAAGCAAACATGACATCGTAAGTACTTCCGCATCTCTTTGACACCCTGTATTTTTATTGAATTAATATGACATTTTAATGTGACATTTGCTCAGCTAAACTTCATTTGTTATTTTTTTCCCTCAAAATATTCCTTGTTACTTGTAGATTTTGATTGCGGGTTTCATCACTTAATTTTGGACTATAATATAATAGTAAGATCTCCCCTTAATAGTATTACATTTCTGATCTTGTGCTTACTTCTTCCATCCATTAGCCTACTTCACAGAATTCTTTTATGTGGCGTGTGTGCTGAAGGCTGGTCTCCAAATGGCGATGGTATTTGGAAGGCGGTAGAGTTTTGGAGGGGTGGGTCTCACTGGAAGAAGTAGCTCATAGCAGGAGGCAGGTGACTTTGAAGGGTGTGTCTTGCTTCCCTCCTGCTTTTTGTTTCCTGCTTGCCATGCCCACTACCTTTCCACAAGCCCAGTGCTGATGGAGCATCTTCCTAAGAACTGCAAGCTCAAAAACTGTGGGATAAAATGAATTTGTCATTGTCTCACACTTCTCTAGAAAATGGTACATATATTACATATGTTGCTAGGTATTTCTTTCACATATTATTGCCACTATTTAAAAAACCTACACTAGTATAGATTCCTAATTGTTACCATCATTTTTATCTAGTTAACAAAAGAGTGGGATCCGCTATAACACGTCTATATGTTCTATTGTTGTGCATTACCCTCTCTTAGACCTCCTTTCTTCTTCCTTTCCCAGTGGTCCTCTTCTCAAGTTTCTAGTTTAACACATGCATGTACAATTCCAAATGTGTGATACTAGGGAAGACAGGAAACACCTTGTCATGTTCTTTGTGATAACAAGAATTCTCTCAATCATGATATCTTTGTGGGCTTGAGTAAGCAATTCACTTCTTCAACATTGCTAAATGTTTAGGTTTGCAAAATGAAAAGTAAATTTTTTATTAATTATTTTATTAGTTATAGTTTATTCACTTTGTATCCCCCCTGTAGCACCCTCCCTCCTCCCCTCCCAATCCCACCCTCCCTCCTTCTGAATTTTCCGTTGCTGTGTTCATTTGATTTGTATTCTCTGGTTCACTTACATGATGAATCGTAATTGACAGACTTCCCACTGTTATACCATCTTTGTTTGCTCAAGACAAATGACAGTTCTATCTAATGACACTATTCATGAGTACAAAGTTAGACTCATTTTCTGTGTATATTTAGAATCTGAGTATTAATTTTGTACCATATACGACATATAATATGCAATTTTCTTTTCTTGCCCAATTCTTATTTATAACTGTGCTGAGGTTGTGTTTGCATCATAAAAATGCGCTTTGCTCCACTGTGGAGCATGGATTGAGGGGATGAACGTGGTAAAGACTTGATGAAATACAACCATAATCTTCCTGTGTAATGAATTGCTGGAGACAGAAAGTTAAGGTAAACACAGGTTCCCACCCCTAAATAAACTACAGGACACTAATGACTAGTGGGAGGAGGAGGATTAGCTTCTCTCAGGGGCCAGCACTTTCTTGGTTGTCTAATAGAGAAGGTCAACATTGAAAACATACACACATCAACAACAAAACTGAATCCAACTGGTTGTGTTTATATATATTTGTGCATGTGTGTGTGTATTGATGATAAGAAATGAAGCTATCAACTTGTGAGTAGAGTGGTCTTGGGAGGGGCTGGAGGGAAGAAAGAGAGTAGAAAAAGTGATGTAATTCTACTTCAATTAAAGCACGTTAAAATATGAAGTGTTTTACTTTTTATTCTAAATGCATTAAGTATTATTGGATTAACAGGGTAATCTTGTCCTCTTAAAACTATTTGCTATTTTTTTTAGGTTTCTAGAGAATTACGTACTCTGTCTTTCCTTTCTGTGATCCGGAAGCACATGACAAGCGGTGTTACTGTCTTCAAAGCCATGAGCGTGTGCAGCTTTTCAGGCAGTTTTACTGTTTTCCATTTATTCCTCATGTCTGCCTTGAGTGCTCTTGTTAACTATGTGTGCATTTTTGATTATTTTCAAAAACAAATTTCTCTGTAAAGTATTTGCATTCTTGCCCAGTTGCTCTCATTGCCACCAGCTCGGCCTCATCTTAAATTCTTCCCTCTGATTATCTTTAAATTTAATTTGATATTTCTCTGTCTAATTTCTTCAGAGAGGATGCTTGCAAATGTCAATTATACGCTTTCTTGTTCCATAAATTTTTCATGTTCAGTGCTTTAAATTTTTCTCTAACCATGTCTTCAATTTCAGTGCACGCTCTAAAATGTAGCGGCAGACTGTCATTCCATTAGAAATATTTCCTTGAATCTCTATGGTGATTTTGCTGAGTGTTTTAGGTATATTGGAATTTGTTGCTGATTTGCAAATATGGAAATGCCCTGTTTAGGTTTACTGCCATATCCGAGCCAAGAAGAAACATGATTATGGTGCTTCCATCTGTGAGTCTCCAAGCACGATCCAGTTCTTCAGAATTTATTAATGTTTCCTTCATGGTGCATATGAACATTTCTTTGAGTGGCCTGTCTGAATGTAAGGACTATCTGGTGTTTAATAATGTTCATCTATATACAATGTCATTTGGGTACATTGTTAATATTCTTGTTTAAAGTTTCTGTATTTTCCTTGCATTTTCTGCTGGTAATAAAGAGGAGATGAAAAGCTTTCAGATAGTTTGTTTAATTTCCCTCTTTGCACTGGTATTTCACCTCACGTGTTTTGAAGGTGCCTGTGTATGATATTGTCATGTACTCTTAAGTGGAAGTTTGAATGAGAAGTGTATGCTCATTCACGTTCCTCAGTGGGGAGTGATCTTTGAGCAGGTTACAGGGAAGTGCAGCCTTGCCCATATCAGTAGGTGGGGGGATGGAGCAGGGCAAGGCTTTGAGGGCTCAAGGCTTCAAACCACTTCCAGCTTATTCTCCTTGTCTTCAGATGAAGGTTTGATCTTTCAGCTTTCAGCTCTCGCTACCATGCCTGCGTTGGCTGCCATGTTCCTTTCTCCTGATGAACCTTTACCCCCTGGAATGGTAAGTCAAAATAAACCCGTTTACCTTAAGTTTATCTTGGTTATGGTATTTTGTCAAAGGAATGGAGAGGTAACTGATACAATTTTGGGGACTTCATCATGTCATATGACATTTCTAGTACATACGTGTTTCTAGCACAGTGTACTGCCCTCTCTCATTTCAGTGCAAATCATATCAATTTTCTTCCACTTTCACTTCATTTCAAGTTTGCTATCCATTATCTTTCTGAGATTCTCTCTAGCTATTTTCTCATGAATTATATTTAACTGATTTTAGTCTACGTAATATATATATATATATATATATATATACACAAATACACACATATATGTATTATGTGTGTATTCATGGGTGTGCAAATTCACATATGTGGACCAGCGTAGCTGCACATGAGTGTGTATATGTGCAGGGGCTTGAGGACAACCTCAGTGTGTCATTCGTTCCTCACAGGAGATCCTCAATTTTTTTTTTTTTTTTTGAGACAGGTTTTCTCACTGGCTGGGAACTTGACAAGTAGGTTGAGATTGCTGTCCAGCAATCTTTGAGTGCCCAGGTATCTCTGCCTCATCAACCATCAACGCTGGGATTAGAAGGGCACACTATCAGGCCAGCTTTTTCCACATGGACTCTGGGGGGGGGGTCAAACCCAGGTCCTGCCTCACCAGCCAGGACTTTACCGACTGAGCCATCTCCCGAGCTCCAACAGCGTTATTGTGTTTCCGTTTAGTTGCTTTGGTGACATTGTCAGAAAGACCATGAAATGGAAGGCACTCTGTTCTGTTGGCTTACCTCTTCCCAGGAATTTTCAACATTTTCTTCCCATGATTATGGAGCAAGTTTTGAAGTGGGTGAAGATGAATTCTCCAATTGTGTTGTGCTTCTCAAGAATATTTTAGGCATTCTGACTTCTTGCATTCCTATCTCAATGTTAGAGTCAACTTGTTTTCACTTTTAATGTTTTTATTCAATCTCAGTTTGCTTATTTCTTATACAGAAACTGATATTTCTGTGTCTTCAAAATTCATAAAGATAGCTGGGGCCTTGTGGCTCATTCCTATAATCCAGAGACAGAAAAATTGCATGGTCATGCTGAAAGGTGAGTTATAGGCTAGCCTCAGATACAGTGAGTTCCTGTATCCAAAACCAATGCTGGCATAAGTAGTAGAAACTGCGTTAATGAAAGGTCATTAGTTCACAAGGGAAGAAATCTCACAAGCGGGAATAGTTGCTCTTGAAAAACTATACAGAAAGTGCTCTTGTCTTTATGCCTGATAATGATGCTAAAATGACCAGTTGTCTGCCACCTCATCAGGACACAAATTCGCAGGCATCCTGATATGGAATTTTGCTGTTCCAGATAAAACCTTATTGTTTAACCCTCTCTGCCTGGGGTGATTTGTTATCACAACACCGCTGACGACATTCCCATACTGATCTTGCATATCTAAAAATTGCTAAAATCTTTTGTTAATGCTAACAGCTTTTACTAGATCCCTTAGGATTATCTGTGTACAAGATTATGCCACAAATAGAAAAAAAATTTCTACTTTGAAAATCAGAGTGTTGGCTTTTCCTTGCATTGTTCATTCTTCTCTGTCCTATAAAAATCTGAAAAACCTGAGAACCATCCTCAGGTACTTCCCTGTTACTGCAAATTGGTAATTATTCTACTGGAATGGCTGATTATGTGACTCACATACATACACTGATATGTGTTGAACTAACATAATGTTAAACTAACCTTGCATTTCTGAGGCCAAGCTTTAAATGTTTTTATTTCTTCAGATGAGGGAATGAGATGAAAGCTATACCAAAGATGTATGAATAGGTGGCTTGGGACGAGCCCAGAGCTTTTCTTTCTCTGTTCTAGTTATCCCTAGGCCTAGGCCTGGAAGCTTCTAACTGCTGTACAATCTAATTTTCTGTAAGCCCAGGCTTCAGCTTCTAGCCTCTCTCTGCTAACCTAGGCCTAGAATGTTTCAGCCTCTGAAACTTACCCTTTCTAACTCTTTCTGAACTCTCACTGGCTGCTTCAACAGTTCTGGCCCAAACTTCTTTTCAAGATGATTGGTTCAAACTGGCTTCTCTCAGCTTCTGACTGAATTGCTCTGCTTGGCCTCAAACCAACTCTGGCAATCTGTTCTAATCCAGCTGACTCCTTTTCATTCTCTGGCTCTTTCTGTCTTCACCTGTGTCTAGCTTGTTCTCTGTGCCTGTCTCTGTAAAGCTGTCCTGGTTAAATAGATAGATAGATAGATAGATAGATAGATAGATAGATAGATAGATAGATAGATAGATAGATAAATAAAACTCTGCTTTTCTTGGTTAAAAACTCTTCCTCCTTTCTTCTTGCCCTGCTCTTTAAGTGGCTTCCTCTTGTTGTCTGTCCTTGTGAACGTTGGGAGTATCCTATCTCTGACTCATTTTCCCAAATTTTTCTCTGATTTGTCACTTTGTCCACCCCTCAACTAGAGACTTTCAAACAACAATGCTTCTTTCTATAAACCAATCATACTTTCATTGTTTGTGATTAAATATGTGTACTAATGGTGGGTCTGCATTCCAGTCAGATCATACTGTACTCTAGGGCATGTCTGCATTCCAGCCGGATCATATAGACCTAGAAGGTCCCTTGCCAGAGCAGCCCTGTTGCTGGATTAAAATTCCTGTACTAAAGTTACTCAGCAATGATATATAACCTTTTGTATATGTTTCTATATTAGGTTTGCTGGCATTTTAATGTGGAAACTTTGTTTTTCTGTTTAAATGAGATAGTGGTTTATAGATTGTTAGCTTCTGATATCACTTTTTACTAACTTACCTTTGATTTCTGTCTTGTGATAATACTTGACTCATAGAATGAGAAGAGAGGTATGTCCTAATCTTCCTTTAAAAATCGAATAAACTGTAAGTTATTCTTTTTACATATGATACAATTCACAATTAGTGCCTGAGCTCTTAAGGGAGTTGTTTTTACTAATTCATTACTTTGCTGTGTGGTTACTATCATTAAAAATCTCTTCAGATAATGTCAGTAGTCTATTTTTTCTTGGAATTTTCTTCATTTCACCCAACTTAATTTGTTAGTGTAGAGTTGTCAGGACAATAGTGATATTACCTCTTTCATCCCTCATCACTGATGTTAATATTGACTCCATCTCCCTCCCTCCTTCCTTCTCTCTCTTTCTCTCTCTCTCTCTCTCTCTCTCTCTCTCTCTCTCTCTCTCTCTCTCTCTCTCTCTCTCTCCATCCTTTATTCCCTCTCCTCCTCCCCTCTTCATCTCAGCCTATCTGGCTGCTTGTCAGTTTTGGTTGGATTTTTCACACTATTTGCTGTTATATTCTATGCTTCACTGTTGGTTTGGTATCTTTCTTATGTTAGAAGCACATTTTCTTAGTTGTACTCCCTTCTAAGCATTGCCGCCACATGCTCAATGATATGCTGTATTTTCTTCATTCTTACATTTCCCTTCCACAGATTTGTTTTGAGTTGAATGAAAATTTAAGGCAGTAATTTAATCAAATGATGTTTCACCATGTTTTTGAGTTATTTTGTTAGTGGCTACTCTAGGTATTATGTTGTTTTTCAAATTTCTACTAAATTCCAGGAAGATATATGTTTATACTGTTCTTGAGTGTTATTAATATTATGCACATAATAGCTACAAGTGTCACAAACCTGACAGTGCATTATTGGTCATTTACAACATAACTCGTGTCTTTTAAAGTAGCTAAGAGAAGAGAAAAATTAAAACATAAAGTACCCATAAATAAATAAGCCAACAATGGCACACAGGATTATTTACTTCAAAAGCTCTGTAATGTATATTTTAATTAAAAAGCAAGGGAGTTAAAGTTTGGCAATGTAAAACATTCCTTCTTTGCACAAACCCCTTATAGGCACAGTATGTCATGGGGTCACAAAGACCCCAAGCTACCACTTCGGATTTCTTTGGATTTCTCGGACCTAATGATACCCCTTTCTCTTGTTTTAGAGCAGAGGCATCTAGATAAGCACTCTTTCCACTTCGTCTCTTCCCCAGAAATCCCCTTGCTGGCCTCCCTCCCGTGTTAAAGGTGTCAGTACTGAAAGCCAACCTCTCCCAGGGTCTCCTAAATAACGCCTAAAATGCACTACTGCCACCTGGTGGTCATATTTTCCTTGGGCAGCCACAGTAGCATGCAGACTTACCGTATTTGTTAGCTTTTAAAAATATATTTTTGAAAAAGAAAATACAATTTTATCATCTTCATCTTTTACTTTCCTCCCCAATCCTTCCTACAAACTTCCCCCCTCTCTATTTCATGGTTTATGTTTTTTTAAATAATTGTTATGTATATGTGTAAATAGAATGCAAAGAACAAGAGACCTAGTAGTGCCCAAGTGAAACATCTATAACACAGCTCCTACACCTGAGACTCAGAGCTCACACCAGAAGAGGGGCAAAGAGATGGCAAGAGTCAGAGCAGCAGGAAATCTGCTGTGAGATTGGAAGTCTCACCAACATGGCTGCTTCAACTGAGACTTGAATACGGGCAACACTAATAGACACTCTAATGTGGAAGGGAAGATATCATGGGATCTCCACCATAAAAGCAAAACAAAATAACAACAACAACAAACGGCCAGCTGAGAGCAGGAGAAATAGTCTTCCCCAGGAAGAGACTTAAAATTGATTATTTAATACCAAGAGGTCAGCCGTGAAATTATACGCATACAAGTAACAGTATATGAACTGACAATGTTTTATTTATATATTTAGAAATATATATGCTTTTAAATAATCTTGATGAACTATTCTTTAAAATTTTCATACAAGTATGTAGTGCATTCTGTTTACTGCAGCTACCCAACCACTCATCTCCCTCTCCTTCCAAGAACTCCAAGTCTTTCCCCCACATTGTGTCTATGGCTTGTTTTGAGTCTTACCTACCTGATTTGAGGTGAGGACACATGGTCCCCCTACTCCCCACTGAACTACTGGAGACTGATGGAACCTGAGAGAGAGACAGCCATTGTCTACTGCTCTGTACACACTGACCCACCTACCAGTCTCCAGTAATAATAACAAGCAATAAATAATTTGAGAAGAAAATAAAATAAAAATAAAAATAATGGAAAACTGGGGTATAGAAGAAAAACGGGAAGTTCTCAGAAGACCAAATACAAATGACTGAGAAACACTTAAGAAACATTCAACATCCTTAGCCACCAGAGGAATGAAAATTAAAACTACTTTGGAATTTCATCTTATTCTGGTCAGAGTGGCCAGAATCAATAAAACAAATGACAGCACATGAGGGCATGGATGCTGGGAAAGAAGAAAGCTTATTGTGCAGTGTCTGTGGAAATCAGTGTGGAAATTCCTCAAAATGTTGAATATTGATCTACCTTAAGATCCAGCTATACCACTCTTGGGCATATATACAATAGACTCTGTATCCTATTGCACAGATACTTGCTTGCCAATGTTCCTTGCTGCTCTATTGATAATAGCCACAAACTGGAAACAGTTGATTAGTTGTTGAAATAACTTGACATTTCAGATGACCTTGTGTTTCTCTAGAGCACTTACATTGAGTCTGGCAGGAAACTTGGGTTATGTGGAGTCTCCTTAACAAGCAGGGACATCAGGTTTCAGGGCAGCTTAGTCTAGGGAAGTGCTGATGTTAGTCACTGGCCCTATCTCACCAGCCTTTCCTCCTCCATCCTCTATACCACATCTCTAGGCTGGACTGTGTCCCGAGGTATGGACTATCCCCTGAGGGAAGTAATTTGAAAAGAGGAATGGCAAAAGTATGGGGAACATTATAGATGGGGGGGGGGTAAATAAGGACATTTGAAAATGTCATCAGGAATTATACTATTGTCCATTTAATTAAAATTACAAATATTACATACATCTGTATATACAGATATACATACATATTTAAATGACATTCCTCACCTAGGCTGGCAGTGCTTTTTCCAAAAGCCACAGATAACCTAACAAAAACTCCAACGCAGGCACAAGAAACCCCCTTTCAAGATGATCATTGAGTCCAAGACACTTTCAAATCATAGGCTCTTGTTGTAGTTCTTGTTTGCCTCCAAGAAATTGAAGGTAAGTCCCTATAGCTGAAAATTTCCATGCCTTGTAGAATTCAAAATGCATTGGACATGAATGCCTCTTATCTGAGGACTAGATTTAATGACACCAAAGGTGTCATGCAAGATTCCAAGAGGGGGAAGCAAACGATGGTCTTAACCACCTATGATGCCCATGGACTACAACACTGATCATTATGGCGCAGTAACTCTAAGAGTGTAATAGTGTCATGCACACTTTGGTGGTAACCACCAGCTCTCTAATTAGACACAAGGCTTGTTCAACAAGAGTGAAACCATGACTAGTACAGGAAACCTAGCCAACATTAAGGCAGTAATTTAATCAAATGTTTCACCATGTTTTTGAGTTATTTTCTTAGTGGCTACTCTAGGTATTATAATATGTTGTTTTTCAAATAGTGTAAGGAGACAATTGCTGACAGATACCTGGTTTGGCTCTTTACTTAGCTCTCATGAATAGTGCTGCAGTAAACATTTATGTGCAACTGTCTGTCATTTTATATATAGATGCGTAAAATCACAGCCTCTTCAGGGGAACAAAGGGGGCTGAGGAGGCTGCAGGGAGTAGTGAAGGCTGTGTGCTCAAAGCACATTCATTGTGTATGTGCACAAAGCATTATGTAACCCAGTATAACAAAATTTACAAAACTGAAAAATAAAACTATTGACACAGAAAAGTATTCCAGATCGACTGAAAAACAGAGATGATATCCCAACAAATATCTAGATCATGACAGAAGATAGCTTTGTGTGTGAACATGCATATAGACATATTGTACATGTGTGTGCAATAGCACTTGTGTAGATGGAAAAGGACATAAAAGTTATGATGTTTGGAAGCAAGTGTCTTTACTGCTGAACCATCTCACCTGCCCCGGCTCTTTCTTAAGCTTTAATTTTGAGAGAGGTCTCACTAAATTTTCTAGGTCTGCCTTGAACTTGAGATCTTCTTGCTTTCAGACATGTACTACCATGAGTCTCTATGACTTTGTTTTTGTCTGTCTGTCAGGTCAGTCTGTCTCTCTTTCACTTAGTCTGTCTATATGTGTGTGTGGTATATACATATATGTATATTTGTGTCTGTCTTTATATATGTTTATACACATATATGTACTTATACGCATATGGGGGGCGAGGACAGAGGGAGGCAGAGAGAGACAGAGAAAGAATCCTGAAAAAACATATACCAAAATATTGGGAGAAATTGCATTATGAACCATTTTAGTATCCTTTGTGTCTCCTTTCCTTCCTTTTCTGAACTCTATGTGACTGACAATAAGAGAGAAAAATCATATCATAAATGTTTTCCTCTAAAATTATCACATTTTCAGACCTACTTGTAAAAAGACCTTCTTTTGTACTTAATATCTACTTACTTCTGAAATAATATGACTGAAATTACTGTTATTTCCCTGAAAATCACACTCAACCTGCACACTACTCGCTCTTTCCATTGTTGAGAAGGCATGCATCAATCTAATCTCCCAATAACTCAGAAATTATAATTTAAAGGAATCTTCAATGCAGCTTTTATATCATGGAACTACCATCTTTGCATGTGATTAAAAAGAAAACAACACAGTTTCTAAATTGGTCAGGAGGAAAAATACTTTTTGTTCACTGCCTATAAAGACAGCAGATAATTATAGGGGAAAACACATAAAAATACAAAAAGAAATGGACAAGTTTTAACAGCACTCCTTCCTGAAAATGAGACTTTGCAATGCATATTACTTTTCTGCTTTCATGGTGTTGCTAGAATGTTCTTTTCTTACAAAAGAGAGTTTTGTCAAAGGAAGGTCAACAATGACATAATGGATTATTTACTGTTAAGAACACAAGACACAATGATCTCTCCTACCTGATGTAACTAGAGCCTACTTAAAATGTTTGTCAGCAGCTCTGTGTATTTGAACCCAAGCGGCATTACAGAGATGTTATTACTTAGTAACTGCAACAAACAAACAAACAAACAAACAGCATTATGCTCTTCTGCTATCTCATGACCGGCTCTTGTTTGTTAGTGACTTTGTGTCTATTGTCATTAGAGAATATGTTTTGTAAGGCCTCAATTTTTAAAATGCATCAAAATGGTTTGTTTGTTTGTTTGAGACAGGGTTTCTTTGTGTAGCCTTGGCTGTCCTGGACTCGCTTTACAGACCAGGCTGAGATCTGGCTGCTTCTGCCTCCCTGAGTGCTGGGATTAAAGGTGTGTGCTACCACACCTGGCCAAAATGTGTTTTATACAATATGTTGTATCTTGGTAAATGTTAAAATTTATTTGAGAATATTGTGTGTTCTGCTGATATGATTGTTCTCTGACTATCAGGTGTGATTATACTTTCATCCAAAACAGACTTTATGAAAAGAACTTTTTTAGAAGAAATCATTAGAAGAATATATTTAGAAGATAGTTAAAATAAATATTTTTATATTTTTATTGTTTGTATAATTAAAATGCTTAGAAAGGAACCTAAAGGCACAGATGGCCTCACTGAGTAATTGAACAAAAATCTAGAAACAAAGAAAACCCAGCTTAAATAAAACTACTCATGAAATAGAACCCTTAAGCCATTTTTCACCTTTTTGTAAATGCACATGTAATCAGGGCTGTTGGTTTGGCTCAGCAGGTGAAAGACACTAACTACCAAGACTCCCCAGACTCCATAAGGGTAGATGGGTCTCCCACACACTGTCTTCTTATCTCTACTGGTACAAGCACACACAAAGAAATGAATATTTAAAAATAAGAATCATTACAACAAACGCTATCAGCCAGTATCCTTTTCTCCTTGAACAAGGAGGGTGAGTTCCATTTACTCGTGGACCTAGTGCTCTTCCATGTTCCCTGTGATTTCTGGCAGAGCTCAGGCCTGGCCCCTTCAGCCTGTCTGGAGAGGCACAGGAAGTCTTGTTGTTTTCCTCAAGAACTTCCCTGCCTTCTTCTTGTGGCCTTTCTACGCCACTGTGCTCCAAGATGAAAGAGACAAGAAGGCAGAGCCCATTGTCAAATAGTTCCAGCCCTTGTTGTCTGTTAAAATCAAAGTGTCTTCTAAACAGATCCTTCCCCCCCCCCCATTTTCTTCTTCTTTTAGATAGAAACTGACGTAGGAATACTTTATCACATCTTCTGTCATGCTGAGGATGGATTTCCGTTAATAGGCTATAGTGGTCCATCACTGTTCTTGGATCTTTACAGCTTCTGGAGTCATTCTCACGTGTTCTAACAATGTCATGTTTACCTCTGTGTCAGGAAATCAAAATTAAATACCAAATCCCTGTGCTCAGCAAACTATCAGATTCAGAGATGGATGCCATTTGACATTAGGTGTCCTGCAATTTGGGAGAAGTGTTATCATTGTCTTCTCTGCACAACATGCTTTGTTTATGAGGTCACACATTCTTAAATTAGTTTGAACTATAGCCAAAAATCTGTGATTAGTTTTAAACAAATTAACCCCTCCTTTGTAGTAAAAAAAAATAAAAACAGAAACAAATAATCAAAACAAACAAACAAAAACGCCTCAGTCCAGGGAGTCAATGCTGATGAGGCAGGCAAGGGAGGAGGCAAAATGTGTGTGTGTGTTTTGAAATTTTTTTTCTTATTAACTTTACATCCTTGCTGTAGTCCCATTCCTCCTCCCCTCTCAATCCCACCCTCCGACTCTCTTCCCCTTCCATCTTTCTCTTTTCCTTGATTAAGGGAAACTCCTTTTTCTATCTACCCCAGCTTATCAAGTCGCATGAGAACTTGTGCAAGGTCCTTGGTTGATGCTTGCATCTCAGCAAGCCTCTCTGGGCCCTGATTAGTTGGTTCTGTTGATCTTCTTGTGCAGCTCCTGTCACCTCCAAGTCCCTTTCTCTTTCCTCCCACTTTACCACAAGATGCCCCATGCATCACGAAATGCTTGGCTGTGAGACTCTGCATCTGTTTTGAGGCATTGCTATGTGGAGCCTCTAAGAGGGCAACTCTGTCAGGCAAGTTTAACAGAGCATCGTTCATGGTGTTAGGGGTTGGCCCTCTCCGATAGGTAGAGGTTGGACATTGGTTGGCATTGGTTGGACATTCTCTCAGTGTCTGCTCTATCTGCTCTATCTTTATCCCTGCACATCTTTTAGGTAGGGTAAATTGTGGGTGGGTTGGTGTTCCCCTCCCTCTGTTAGGAGACAAGTCTAGTTAGTGGGTGTCCTCTTCAGTCTCTATGGCTTCTCCTACTAGAGTCCCTGCTTGAGTCCCCCTCATATTCTCCCAGGAGCCTACCCTGACTTACGTCTCCAGCTTGTCACAGACATACCCCTACTCTCAGTTTTACTTTTTTCTACAGTCCTTCTATACTTTTGCCCTTTGACTCCACAGGTCTGATCTCCACCTTCTTAGCTCTCTGTGCCCCCTCCTCTACTTTGTTCCCTCTCTTCAGCCACTACCTCTGCCTATTCTATCTCCCCTTCTGAGTGAGATTTTGGATCTTCTATGTTACTTATGTTCTTTGAGTCTGTGCCTCATAATATGCTTATCCTGTACTATATGGCAAAAATCCACTTATAAATGAGTACATATCATGTGTATCTTTCTGGGTCTGGGTTACCTCACTCAGGATGTTCTTTTCTAGTTGTATCCATTTGCCTGAAAATGTCATGATTTCTTTATTTTTAATAGCTGAGTAGCATTCCATTGTGTAAATGTGCCACAGTTTCTTTATCCATTCTTCAGTTGAGGGAGATCTAGGCTGTTTCCGGATTCTGACTATTGTGAATAAAGCTGCTGCTATGAACATAGTTGAGCAAGTGTCCTTGTTGTATGATGGAGTGTATTTTGGGTACATACCCACGAGAAGTATAGTTTGGTCTTGAGGTAAATCTATTCCCAATTTCCAACATACCTTTGGTCACTTGATTCTTGACCAAGGAGCCAAAACCATACAATGGAAAAAAAGACAGTATCTTCAACAAATGATGCTGGTCTAACCAGATGTTTATATGATGCAAAATCCAAATAGATCCATGTTTATCACCCTGTACAAAACTCAAATTCAAGTAGATAAAAAAAAACATATATCATCAGATACACTAAATCTGTTAGAAGAAAAAGTGGTGAAGAGCCTAAAACTCACTGGCACAGGAGACAACTTTCTGAACAGAACACCAACATGTCAGGCTCTAAGATCAACAATTAATAAATGGGACCTCTTGAAACTGAAAAGCTTGTGTAAGGCAAAGAACACTGTCAACAGAATGAAAATGACAGTCTACATATTGGGAAAAGATCCTCACAATCCTATATCTGACAAAGGGCTAATATCCAAAATACTGAACTCAAAAAATCAAACATCAATGAAGAAAATAATCCTATTACAAAATGGGGCACAGAACTAAACAGAGAGTTCTCAACAGAGGCATCTCGAATGGCAGAGAAACACTTAAAGAAATGCTCGACTTCCTTACTCATCAGGGAAATGCAAATCATACCAGCTCTGAGATTCTATCTCACCCAGGTCAGAATAGCTAAGATCAAAATCTCAAGAGACAGCACATGCTGGCAAGGGTGTGAAGAAAGGGGAACACTCCTCCATTGCTGGTGGGAATGCAAACTTGTACAACCACTTTGGAAATCAATCTGGCTCTTTCTCAGAAAATTAGGAATAGCTTTGAAAAGTTTTGTACAAGTGTATAAGAAATTTTCATCATCTTAAAATTCTAAACAACAAAATAATTTCAAGAATGTTTCTTTTATAAGTCAAAGTTAGAATAGGTTGTCAAATAATTTCGTTGTATCCAATAATATGAGAATCTGTTCTTCAAATAATATTTTTGTAAAATTATTTTCAAAAGTATGGTTTGGATATTTGGATATTTGTATTTCAGAGCATGGGGTATGTTTTATTGAATGATATTTAATCTACTAATTGTTTTGTACAAATTTGTTACCACAAATAACGAAATCAAACAGACATCCTTAACTCTCAAGAGTGAACATGAACCCCATTATTTCTCTTAGAATGAATAGTCATTTAGAAAACTTAGAGAGGTCAAAAAAAGACCAGGAGACTATGGTGAGACTCTTCCATGGGAAAGAAGATAGAAGTCCCTGGTTTAATGGGCTATAAGGGCATAGTAGAATAGGAAGGGTTAAAGTGCAGTGGGAAAGCAAAGGTACAGGATACATGAGGTAGCGTGGGGAGAGATAAATGACACTAAGGACCTTTCAAAAAGACACATAGAACTTACTACATAGATGTTTCCTTTAAAACAATGTGTGTGTATGAACAAATGAGTTAAAATGCATAAATGACCTATGGGTCATGACCTTTTGGGGGTTGAGTAACCCTTTAATTGGAGCTTCCTAAGACCATTAGAAAATACAAATATTTACATTATTAATCATAACAGTAGCAAAATTACAATTATGAAGTATCACTGAAAATAATTTTATGATTAGGGGCCACCATAACATGTAGAACTGAATCAAAGGGTTGGAGCATTAGGAAAGTTCTTAACCATTGCACTAACAAAAAGACCCTACTAAACAACCACAGAATAACAAATAAAAAAGCTCAGTACAAGCCTCCTTTGGAGTTGTTGGCTAGTGAGGCCCCGGAGAGCCCAAAACATTATAGGCTATTACCAATGTTTTTGGTTTTCCCCAAACACTTAAGGATAGGACCCATTGCTAAAGATACTACATACTTGAGCCACAAAATATGGAGAAATCTTGCTGGTACAGACCTGGAAGCTTTATTCCTACTGGCTAGCTTTCATAGTGCCAGAAGATGCTAAGTAAGCCCCTAGAGGAGAAAATTATGATAATGCTTATTGATGTACTGGTGGTGCAAATGTCATAGGAGTAAACAATTACTTCCTAAATGAATTTAATCTCACTTCACAACATAACACACATACCTAGCCACAGGCAAAAACCCATGACTAGACAGGTCGTAGAGGCTTGGGGATAACTTGCTAATATACTGCTAAATGGACAGTATTAAATCAACTTTCAGTGGCTTATCATTATATTTATAGAGTAATACATATCTCAAGAGTCACCTGAGAAGCTTATGTTTGCAGTAGATGGTGATTAACATGTGACCCACAACTAGCCAAGGCTCAAAGAACAAGAGACTAGAATGTTCAGTTCTGTAGGGACATATGTACCACATACCCCCTCCCAAGGCTCAGGGATCAGTATTGAAGAGGGGATGGAAAGGGTATAAGACCCCAGGGCAGTGAATGGTTACAAGGAAGCATTGTCTTCTGGACACAGCATGGTGACTGTGTACATGAATTCACACTGTTTGGGAGAGCATGCAGAAAACCTGTGCAAGCTCAACTCTCAGCATGAAGAAGGCAGTTGGGCATACAAAAACTCCTCCCCATTTGTGCAAGTATTGACAGTTGTCAGCTGCTGCAAGATGGAGAGTCAGTTTCCTCTGAGAGTGTAGCCCCTGCTAAGTTGACCATACTCCAGTAGAACAACATGCAACCGTAAACATTTAGGCAGCACAAATTGCATGTGTGTTTTTTTTTCTTTTGAGGATTAAAACAAAGAGAAAGAATGCAAAGTTGGATAGGTAGTGAATCAATGGCAGATCTCGGAGAAGTTGGGAAGGGGAGGTGAAGATAGTGGAACCCATTGTACTAATGTTTTATAAAAGTCAGAGACCACTATGTGTTCTCCCTTGTCTTTCAAAGTAAGTAAGGATCCTTAGTTTAAAACAGTATGCACAAAATGCCGTGCTTTCCCACTGGGGTGGGCATTCTCTTGTCCAAACCCATTCAGCACACTCCAGAAAATAGAGTATCAGGTCCACACAGGACCCCTGGAGAAGCTGTACTGAAGGCACAGCTGAAGAATCTAGAGAGATTCAGAAAGACAGAAAGGAGATATAAAGGACCACATGGGTAGATTCAACAGGTAAAAGGTAATCTAAGAACTTACAAGATGGATCTTTGGTGGTGGTGGTGGTATGTGTGTGGTACAATTGCACACACATGCAACAGTACATGTGTGGAGATCAGGGAACAGTTAATTCTTTCCTTTTACCTTGTTTGGGTCAAGATATCTTTGTTGTTCAGCTCTGTGTACACTAGGTTAGCAGGATAGGATAAGAACTTCTTTATATTCCCGTCTCCACCTCCCATCTTGCCACAGCAGCAGTGAGATTTCAGACCCATGCTACCCACCTCTGTTTTATGTGAGTCTAGAGTTTGAACACAGGACTTCATGCTTGCACAACAACTTTATCCACAGAGCAACCTCTCCAATCTTGTTTATAATTCAACTCCCTCCTTTAATATTTCTATGCCTTCCCTACCTTCTACTTTTTCCTTAATACCATCTAACATTGCCCAAGCTTGACTTCTTTTCATTGTTCATTGTCTCTCTTCTGCAATGAAATACCAGCTCCGCAGTGCCAGGTGATAGTATCAGCTGTTATCATCCAGGCCATGGACAGTGTAATAGGAAGAGTAGGAACTCTGTGAAATTGTGTAGAATGAATGAATGAATAGGAAAGAAGCATGCAGTTAACTGCAGTGTTTTAAATTCCATGACCCAAGGAAAGGAAAGTGAGCCTTGTTAGCTTGTGGGGGTCAACAAAAGCAAGTGGTCTTGAATTAATCATTAGGTGAAGACATCAGAGAAGGGGCAGAAAGACCTGAAACCCAGGCTGTCTCTGTAGGATGGTTTCTCTTTCCCTGAAAATCATTCTTCATTTGAATAGCACAACTTTATTTGTTCATGTTCTTTTCTCCATCTTGAGTGATGGTCAAGGTAAGGTTTGGTCTAGTGAAGGATTCCTCCAGTGCTGAATGCTTTCTTCTTTAGTTGTGTTCTTCCTGTCAATGTACGATACTGAATATTTTTCTACACAACAAGCCAGCTTTAGCCCATTGCTTCTGCAGCTCCCTCTGCTGCTTCTGTTCCCCTCTGTCATCTCAGGTTACTTGACTAGTACCCCTGCCTCTCTGATGTGTCTGTGGCCTTCTACTCCTCATGGCCCTTGGTCTTTGTCTTCCGTTCCATCAGAGAATGGCTAAAACGTCGCTGAAGGTTTTATTCACATTGCCTTGCTTCCAACTTTGTCTTGGAGATTGTTTCTTGGGTCTGTGTCTCCAGCTGGAGAGGCCAGGCACATGAGGTTCAATCAAATTACCTTGAAGACAGGTACCCAAGTTCGCTTCTTGGGATTCAGTGATGCTTGTAGCACTTGCTCTGATATATAAACCTTGACTGTATCACCTAACACATTCCATGTGTTTCAGGAGCATAGCAGTTGGCAATCCAGATTGAGTCCCATTTGAGGCTCTGAGATATGCTTGGTAGGTAAAGCCCCTCCACTCATTTTTAAATGATATTGGTTTTCTTAATCTTGACCCCACCCCAAATCACAAACACTACAGAAGAATCAGAACACACAGACTACTAGCCTTATAATCAGGTAGCAACCATAGCCCATTCAGCCCTTTGAATCATCCCATTGCACACTTTTAAAATGTATAGGGAAAGACTTCCTGTGAGAGACGCCTTCACCACACCGCTTTGGGATGCCACACACTGAGAGACACACTTATTTATATCATAAGCTTATTTTTGAACACAACAAGAGATTTATAGAACGCCCCCACAGTTTATATTAAGGGAATTACAGAATAATGTTTTTAATTTGGGAATTTGAAATGGAATTGACTGCCAATTCTTCTCACTCTTGTCTCTTCTGGATTTTCTGCGGGAAAGTACCCAACAGCACTTGTGAGAGGCTCGTTTTAATTAACAGAGCTGGTCTTTGGGGAATCGTTCCATTATAACGAGCTGTTCTGGGAGGCAACACCTCCCACCCACCACGGCTAGTGCTTTACAGCAGTAATTCCACACTGACGAGAAAGCTCCAGGCCAATGCTGCAAGCTTTAATCATAGCTTCTAATTATGAACAATAAGTCACTTCAACCATGTCTTGTGTCTCAAAAATAATAAAAGAAAAAACTAGCACTCAGCAATAATTCTCAGGCTGATAAAGTTACACAGACAAAGGGTATGAATTTTGTGCCCCTGTTGATAACATTCTAGAATACTCTTCTACCTGACTTATAATTAGAGCTCATTGGACAAAGAACAGGTGTTCCTTTAAGCACTGGGATATTACCTTCCAGCTACTGTGAGGTTGTTAAAGCTCTCTGATGGGTGCTAACAAAGCTTAGCAGCACATAGTAACTCTTGGTTTACAGTTGTCAAGCAGGTTGTTGCAAACCCATCATCTAGGACTGTTGTCTGTGAACCTTTCAAGGAGATGTGTCTGAATCCAGCAATGGTTACTGACAACGATTCTGCCAGTGGCTTTGGTTTTTCCCTTTCTACTACTTTCCAGGTCGTAGTCTGGAAGGTGGGAAGTTCTTCTGCTATGGAAACAGTCAGTGTTCTTTTCCGAAGAACCCCAGAGATGCTCTATGTTTTCCAGAACCCTCGGACTGCTGCAGGAATGCCGCCATCACCCAGCCACACTCGCTGCCTGGGCTGACACCCTGACCTCTGCACCCAGTATTGGCAGAGCAGTTTCTGACAGCTGCCTGTCCTCACACAGCCACATGATACCTGCAACAGTCGCTGTCACTTTATCACCCTAAGGCCACTGCAAGGGACAGTCACTCACCTTGTAGTGACACCCAGGGCTGTGTCTTTGTTTTGGTACATGAAACCCACCATCCATTTTATCATCTCCTCCAGGCACCTCAGGCTCTAGTAAATACTATTATTTATTTCAATGCTTTTTTTTGCATTTGCCCATAATATTTTATAATGTTATTTTTTAAATTCATTATTTTTATTTTATGTGTTTGCCTGCACATAGTGTTAGAAATCGTGCAGAATAAAGGTTGCACGGCGGGTTCACAAATTATGCCACACGACCGTTTCCACGTGGGAGGTTTATTAGGGAAAGGGGAAGGGGTCGCAGAGACAGTCTCTGGACGAGGTGGAAGAGAGAGAGAGAGAGGGAGGAGCTCTAAGAGTTCTTATAAGGTGACCCAGAGCATGCGCAGGTGGTTCCAGGTGATCAGCGGTGGTCTTCGGGGTAGCTGTTTGTCAGGTCCCTTAGGGCTGGCTGTAGAAATGCCTGCTTAAGGATCCCAACACATATGTCTGTGAGGGTATCAAATTTCCTAGAAGTGGTTTTACAGGCAGTTGTGAACTGCCATGTGGGTACTGGGAATTGAACCCTGGTCCTCTGAAAGAGCAGCCAGTGCTCTTAACCACTGAGCCGTCTCTCCAGCCACTATGAAATTATTTTTAAGTAATAGGTAAGAATAAAAAAGTAGAGTATGGTCCACAGGATGGGAGCACACCTTATGTGCGTCTTAGGGTTCAGAATGCCTTCCTACCAAAGGCCAGAGAGGAGATTTGAAAGGGTGGATCTTTCTTTGGCTGTTGTAGGTATCTGATATTTTTGTTTGCTGGAGCATGCTTGTCCATTTTTTGGAGTGGTAGGGAACACTCAAAATGAAGCCTTTCTTGTTTCCTGGGTCCCTGCCTTTAACTTTCTTATGATTCATAAATCCTCTTGCCTCACAAATGACTGTCACCCTGTTAGATTTTACAGACAGAGCCTCTGAAAGCTCACACCTAACACCTCACGTTCTGTTTCATGGCCCACAGGCGTGTTGCTTCAGAGCTTACTTTCTGCTTCCGGTGCACTCACGGAGCCTTTTTTCCTTGTAGGCTATAGCCACACAGTGCCCTTGTCAGATGGGGTAAGGCTTTCTGTATTATCTACTCTGTCATCGGCATCCGGTTCACTCGCTTCTTCCTGACAGCTGTGGTCCAGTGTTTCACTGCGCATGCCACCCGCAGGCCTGCCCTCTCTTTCACACCGTCGGAGGCTTCTCCAAGTAGGTGGTAGACATCGTCCACCCCGTTCTGCTGGGATTTGTCGCCGTGTCCTTCTTCATCCCAGCCACCGTGTCCTCTGTGCTGAAGGATGACTGGAACTTCCTCGAATCCCTTTATTTCCATTTCATCTCTCTGAGCACCATCCCCTGGCCTGGGGGATTATGTCTCAGGGAAGGCCAGGAGTTCAGAAAGCTGTTCAAGACCAGGATCCCATGTGAGTACCTGTGGCAGGCTGCACCTTGCTTGTCTGTTCTGTACTCCACGTTCCACTTTGTCTGAGGACGGACAGTTGGCCATTCGTGCCTGCTTGCTTTCTCTTTGTTTTATTTTCTTTCCCCCTGACTTCCCATAGCTATTTCTCTTCAGCATTCCTGTCACCATTCTTATTGATTAGTTTTGTTTCCAACGCACCTAAAATCACTGCTGAGTTTCTTGGATGCGTGTATTTCTATGTGGGGTGTCCCTGTTTGTGCTTGTAGAAGTCAGGGGACAACCTCCCTGGTCCTTCCTCTGGTGCCTTCTACCATTTGTTTGAGACCGAGTTTCTCTTTGGCTTGCTGGTTCATCAAACAGCCTAGACTGGCTGACCAGTGAGCTCCAGGGACCCAGCTGTCTCCACCGCCCATGTTGCCATGTACAGGCCAGGGAACCAGCTTTCCCCAAGGGGCCTCACACTTGTGAGCTCTTCACTGCGAAGTCATCTCCCTCCTCAAATGTGTTACAGGCACAGTTGCTGACTTTTACTAACGTAACTTGCTCCAATGTTTGTTTGTTTGTTTGTTTAAACCTATGTTTATGAGAAGAGACCTATTCACATTTCTGGATTTGATTTGTAATGCTTCATGTATTGATGTCTAGTTCCATCTGGTTTGATGCAAATGACAGGACACTGACCCGTTTATGGCCAGATAGACTGTTGAATACATAGCTATGCTATTGCAAATACCAACGGCCTGGTTGCTGAGTGGTCATTTTGACACTGGTCTCATGTCCATTGAAGACCTACCTAGATGTGAGATAGCCAGATTAAATAGCAGTGTGTTCTATTCCTTCGAGGACATCCATGGGTTCACAGAGTAGCTGTGTAAATTTGCATTTGCACCAGCAGTGTTTTCTCTTGACAGTTTCTCCAGCACTGGCTAGTTTGACCTTTCCAGGACAGACATTCTGACTGCCTTGAGGCACCATCTCTTGCTGGTTTTGACTTGCCGTTTTCCTGATGTCTAACAAAGTTGAGCATTCAAGTGTTGATCATTTGAAGTTCTTCTTTAAAAAGAAATGACAGCCTACAGATTGGGAAAAGATCTTCACCAACCCTATATCTGACAGAGGGCTAATATCCAGAATATATAAAGAACTAAAGAAGTTAAACAGCAACAAATCAACTAATCCAATTAAAAAATGGAGTACAGAGCTAAACATATTTCTCAACAGAGGATTATACAATGGCAGAGAAACACTTACAGAAATGCTCAATGTCCTTAGTCATCAGGAAAATGCAAATCAAAACAACCCTGAGATTTCACCTTACACCCATCAGAATGGCTAATATCAAAAACTCAAGTGACAACACATGCTGGAGAGGATGTGTTCCCACCATTCCCGCCATTGTTGGTGAGAATGTAAACTTGTACAACCACTTTGGAAATCAATCTGGTGCTTTCTCAGACAATTAGGAACAGTGCTACTTCAAGATCCAGCTATATCACTCCTGGGCATATATCCAAAAGATGCTCAAGTTACAACAAGGACATTTGATCAATCATGTTTGTAGCAGCTTTATTTGTAATAGCCAGAACCTAGAAACAACCCAGATGTTCCTCAGTTGAGGAATGGATACAGAAATTGTGGCACGTTTACACGTTTACACAGTACTTAGCAATTAAAAACAAGGAAATCATGAAATTTTCAGGCAAATGGTAGGAACTAGATAAGATCATCCTAAGTGATGTATTCCAGAAGTAGAAAGACACACATGGTATATACTCACTTATAAGTGAAGATAAGGCTTATAATATAGGATAATCATACTAAAATCTGTACACCTAAAGAAGGTAAGCAAGAAGGAGGAACCTGGGAAAGATGATCAATCCTCACCCAGAAAGGCAAACGGGATGGACATCAGAAGAGGGAAAAAACAGGGAACAGGACAGGAGCCTACCACAGAAGGCCTCTGAAAGACTCTACCCAACAGGGTATTAAAGCAGATGTTGAGACCCAGTCAAACTTTGGGCACACTGCAGGGAATCTTATGAAAGAAGTGGGAAATAGAAAGACCTGGAGGAGATATGAGCTCTACAAGGAGAACATCAGAACCAAAAAATCTGAGCATAGGGATCTTATATGAGACTGATACTCCAACCAAAGACCATGCATGGGGATAACCTAGGACCCTGCACAGATATAGCCCATAGCAGCTCAGTGTCCAAGTGGATTCCCTAGTAAGGGGAACAGGAGCTGTTTCTGACATGAACTCAGTGGTTGGCTCTTTGATCATCTCCCCCTGAGGGGGTAGCAGCCTCACTAGGCCACAGAGGAAGACAATGCAGACAGTCCTGATGAGACCTGATAGGCTAGGGTCAGATGGAAGGGGAGGAGGACCTCTTATATCAGTGGGCTTGGAGAGGGAAATGGGAGGTGAGGGAGGGAGGGATTGGGAAGGGACAAGAGTGGGGGCTACAACTGGGATACAAAGTGAATAAATTATAATAAATAAAAAGAATAAAAAAGAAAAAAGACACAAGGTTACAATGTGAGGTGTTGTGGGAATAGGGAGAGACTTGAAGGTAAGAAATGGGGACTGAGTATGAACATATAAGACCATATTGAGAAAGAGAGATTCTCAAAAATAAATAAATAAGGCTTTAAACATTTTAAGTTTATGAAAGTGCCTACCACTGTGCCAAGAAAGTTTTAGGAATTTAATGAATGCTATTTATTTCTCCCATAAAATTTGTACTGAAAATAAAAGAAACTAAAGAGTAAAAAAAAAAAAAAAAGAAAGAAAGAAAAACAGTGGCTGACTGCAACCCTTCTCATGACCAGAAGACCATTCAGGCAAAATTAAAAGGAAACAGTAGAGTTCAGCAACACAACAGGTCAAAAGGCCTTAACAGACAGCTTCACAATGCCCCTTCTAACAGCTGAACAATACAGGGTTACAATAATATAAAAAACAATACTTGGATTAAACATAACTAAGGAAGTATAAGATGTTTGCCAATGAGAACCATTGAAGAGGAGACTACAATAGGAAAGACCTGTGCCGTGAACTGGAAGAATTAATGTTGTAAAAACAGTGATATGCAGACTCTATGTGCTCTGAATCCAAATCCCAATGTCATTTTTCATAGAAAAGAAAAGGAAACAAAACAAAACAATTACACCAAAAATTTAGTAAGATGTCTGTAGAAGCACAAAAGACCGCAGCCAACATAATCCTGAGCACTTTTTATTACTGCCAAAGGTATCACAATACCTGATTTCAGGTTATTCTATGCAGCCATCGTAATAAAAACCGCGTGGTACTATCAATAAACAGACACGGCCAGCAATGGGATAGACTAGAATGTCATGAACTAACCCTGTGAAGCTGCTGCCACTGATTGTTTTTTATAAGGGTGTCAAAAACACCCACTTGTAGAAGAATGAAGCCAGATCCTCTATTCTGAATGCAAGCGAGACTGGGTGATACGTTCTGCCCACTTGCCAAGAAAAAGGAAATGGAATTGGAAGTGGGCTCTTATCAGACTCTGAAGTGTGAATCCACAGCTACGGATTTATTTCAAGCCCCCATCCCCCCCCCGGGTCTAATAGCAAAAAGGCCTAGGTATTCTGTGATGAGAGGCCTTGCCGCCCCAGGCCTTTGGACTGTGTTCTGGTAGTCTAACTTCTGAGGATGTGGGCTCCGTTCCAAGAACATGGAATTAAAGAGGTCTTTATTCTTTTTAGGGGCTCAAATATATAGTGCACTTAAAAAACTGAATGTCGTGCCTGCTTCAGGATGCAAAAATGCCCCAGTGAACTTCTGAAGAAACTCCTCAAGTTAAATTGTATGAATTTTTTTATTTCCAATATTTCAAATAACATCCCTTCTCAAGTCTACCATAATTAAAATGTTAGGATTTTTTCTTGTGTGGGAACAAAAATATAGCAATATGAGTTGATTAGAAATGATTAAAAATGGCATTGTACTTTCACAGCATTGAATTACAGCCATACTTGAAATTCTGCTTAAAAGCAGGTCAAAGCTTTCTACAAAACTCAAAGCTTTTGCATTATCTGGCTCCACTTCAAAGAAAAAGCAACTTTCCAGTGTTGAAACAAGCCTGGCAGCCAGCTGAGCAGAGGAGAGGATTGAAAGGCCTTACATTCATGTGAAGATTTGTCTGTCATCTCTCAAATGTACATCAACTGTCCTCTCTGCCACTCTCCTCTCTCTATCTAGACCCATGTATCAACTCCCTTCCCCATCCATTAGAGTGGATTTTAAAACTAAAGTGGATACCAATGTTCCACATTTCAAAACCTTCAGCATCTGTACGATATGCAGACGAGGCCTCCCACCATCACCTTCTGAGGCTTCTGGTTCTCCAGACATTTCTCTGCGGATACTGTCCTCTTTCTTATCTTCTACACTGTATGATCAGTAAGGCAGAACACTGTGCCTGCCATTCCCAATCCATTTTGTAACATGCAGTAGGTGTTAAAAAAATGAAACAAAGCAAAGCAAAGCAAAGCAAGCAAATAAAAAACAACTGCTGTCCAGAAGACTGGAAAGTCAAATTGATTTTGGCAATCAAATCTGCACTGCTTATTCTTCCTACCCATTTTGGCTGTGCCACACACACTAGGATTTGGTATCTTCTTTTTTCTTAATTAATTTATTTTTAATTAATTACAGTTTATTCACTTTGTATCCCAGCTGTCAGCTCTAGCCTCCTTCCTCCCTCATCTGCTCCCAATCCCACCCACCTTCCCTCTTCTCCTCCCATGCCCCTCTCCAAGTCTGTTGATAGGGGAGGTCCTCCTCCCCTTCCATCTGACCTTAGTTTATCAGGTCTCATCAGGACTGGCTGCATTGGCTTCCTCTGTGTCCTGGTAAGGCTGCTCCTCCCTCAGGGGGAGGTGATCAGAGAGCCAGCCACTGAGTTCATGTCAGAGACAGTCCCTGTTCCCATTACTAGGGAACCCACGTGGATACTGAGCTGCCATGGGCTACATATGTGCAGGGATTCTAGGTTATCTCCATACATAGTCCTTGGTTAGAGTATCAGTCTCAGAAAAGACCTGACTGTAGTTCTATGCTGGGAAACCTAGTTCACAGTTTCACATAGGAAAGGCATCTGTGGGAATTATCTGAGTGTTAGATCTCACTTGACTTACATTCAAACTGTGTGGTACAAAGTGGTCAAAATCTCAATGTTTATTTTAAAAGATGTGTGATTTGTTTTGTGTAGTTTGAGATTCAACCTCATTACGTAGCATAGACTGGCCTTGAATTTGCTTTCCTACTGCTTCATTGCTGGGGTTGTAGGAGAACGTTACTGGCAAGAATAACTCAACTCACCCTTGAAATACGTCACATCATGCTACAGGTTTTGCCTTAGGAATATAAAGTTATCTTAGAGTATCTTAACAGTAAACTCATCAATTAATAATTTCTTTTATCAAGAATGTATTTTAGGAATTTAAATCAGTCTGAATTATCTGGAAAATAGTGCTAATTATATTTCCTACTTTAAAATAGTCTATTTTTAATATAGTCTAGATTTTAAGTATAGCCTCACATTTAATATCTTGAAAGTACACACAAATGTACACAGACACATGCATACACAAACACACGTGTTTTTAGACTGACTAATTTTTTTTAAACCCAGTCCATTTGCTAATGTATCAGGTAATGTATGAATTCAAAGAGCTAAACATTGGCTTCGCTAAGGTTCCTGTTGTCAAAGTGCAGAGATTCATGCCCTTTAGCTTCTGTAGATGCTTGAAGTTTTGAAGCATTTACATGATTCAGAGAAGATGTAAAAGGCAAAAGCAGGATAATGGTGTAGAAAACAGAAAAAAAATTATGAAATTACATTTTCAGTTAGACTAGAGATTCTGCTTAAGATTCCATAAAAACAGCCTGATTAAAAAAACAATGAATAAATATGTTAATATTTATAGGCTATAGATGAATAAAACAGGTGATTGATAGATAGACTCAAAACAGAAGTTGTGGCTTTAAAATATTTAGTTTTGGAGTTCCAAGATGGTGGCGCTGGGAGGACACTGTGTCTGAGGAGCAGGACAGCAATGTTGGTTCAGTGACCAAGAGGCTGAACTCTGGGCCCTAAAACAACAGCTATGGTGTTTCCCAGGTGAGAGGAAACTCCACAGTGTGGGAATCAGTCCGGTCCACCCTCAGGTCACCCAGCCAGAACCCGGAAGAGATCCTGGGTCACGCAGGCACTCAGTCACCAGACCAGAGCCACACGCCTGCGTGTCCTGATCACCTTCCCAGGCTGACCAGTGGGCACAAAAACACCAGAGACTGGGAGTCCCAGTCAGGAGAAAAACCCAGAGGGAAGAAAGGAAACTGGACTGACCTAGCTCACCCAGTCTATCCCTGAAAAAGGTCCCGCAAACCAGAGGGTACACACTGCCATCTCTGAGACCTGCTGTGCACCCAACTCTCCTTCATAGTTAGAACTGTGCACCCCAGGGCATCAGAGACTGATTTTCCCTGTTGGGAAAAATCCCCACAGGGAGGGAAACAGCAGGTCCCAGCTTAGAGCATGCAGCCTACCCCCAACCACCACCACACACGGGAAGGTTCTTGGGAAAAGTTCTGAGGTTCCTGCCCAGTCACCAGCTTGGAAATACCACTCACCAGTGCCTGCACAATCTACGTGCCACCCCAAACACCACTGACTAGGTCTCCTTGTTGGAGGAAACCCCATGGTGGGGAAAACATCTGGCCCTACCTCAGGACACCTAGCTCTGGAAAAGTTTCTGTCTATCCACAGGCTCCTAACTCTAGCCTCCAGCTGCACTCATGAGAGCAGAGCTCACTTGCCACTGACACTGCTTGGGTACTGGGGCACAGAGCCCCAACCTCAGACCTACAGAAACCTGGGAACCCCAGATACTGCTCCAAGGGGCAACCAGTTACCCCTAATTAAACTGACCAAACCACAG
>CM053743.1:75439732-75450325 GCA_028658305.1 Pachyuromys duprasi | reverse complement strand
TGGTGATAACAAATATATAATTCTTGAATGTTCTATTGACACCCAAAATCTACTTTTTGTTTTTTACCAAAGCTATATGCTTTGTGTCTAGGTGTTGTGCAATTCATATTAGGTTGCAAAATAGTGTATGGCATCAAGAACCCTAAAGATAATAACTTTAATTAGTTAACAAAGAATTAAGGGGCAAGTGGCATGCCCCATTAATAAACCATCATGTTGATATACCATGGCTAAAATTTGGAGATAAGCCATTATAATGAGAGCAGGGCAATTTCTCTCTTTGTAACTCATATGTCTTTTTCCCAAAATACACCATTTTGAAATATATGCTCTATTTTGTATGCCTTTTTAATCAGATAATACAGTAGCAACAAAAATTTCCAAGAAGTTCTAATGTAGTAACCATCTAAACAGGGGACTGCTCTTAATGAGAAAGAGAAACATCCACACCCCTCAGAGCTGTTGGGCCTAAATAATTCAAATATATCAGCTGATACTGAGGCATCAGTGTGCCCCTTAGAACATTAGAATGGAAAGAACTTTCATTATAGAGCAGGAGAATGTTGGTTATTTCTAAGGATTCCCCAACATCTAAGCAGAACTGCATTTACCATCTGTTTCCACTAAATGAATAGCCAGTTGCCTCTGCACCATCCATCTTCTGAAATTGGCTGTCAAGCAAATGTGGCTGTTCAATCTTGGCACCAGCAGACACATGGCCAGGGACAGATGAAGTCAGTGGTATCTGTAGCCTGGCTCTGCTTTTCAGAAGCAGAGGAATAGTGCTAAATTAACTTTGTGTTATATTGGTCATTTTATAGACATGTTTCTGCTTTCCCTGTTTCTCTGTACTTCTTCAACAAAGATAGTAAATACCATGTTAGGACTGTTTGGAAATCCCAACAAAAACAGGGTATCACGTGCTTACTGCTTGTTAAGGACATCCTCTAACCTTGAATTTGTTCAACAATTGCTAAGTCATGAGAAGGTCAGAGCATAACTTATGGGTGCTGACTCACTATTTCCATCATGTGGGTCTCAGGACTAAACTCAAGTCCTCATGCTTGGTGACAAGAGCCTTTTCCCAGGGAGCTACCTAGCCTGCTCTCAAGGGTGGGATATTTATGTGAAAAAGGCTTATTTTAGAAAGTCTGAGACAAAACCATGAAATAGAGGAAATTCTGAATGTTTAGACTTACCACTCTTGACAGACTTGGGGGATAGAATTGTGAAACACCCAGACAATAAAAGTGAGAACCTAAACAAAGTTTAACTGTTTTTTTTTCATTGACTCTCTGAATTACCTTACAATTATACTAAGAAGTATAAGAGAATGCCGTGTTTAATTAAATTCAACATGAATTTTAGATTTTTGTGCCATTATGTATTAGTTGAGTACAGCATATAGATAAGTGTACACATGAACATGCAAATAAATATATTTGTATGTACAAAAGGATTGAGGATCTCAGCTCAGAGGTGAGCATGTCAGAATATCCTGCTTCTAAGATGGGGGAGGGGGGCTCTTGATGTTGAAGTGTTGAGGATTGGCAAAGGCCAAAAAGTAAACAAAGTTAGTAAATTTTGAGAAAAGAGGCACACATTCAGTCTCATAGTAGGTAAAATCATTTACTCCTAACAGTAGGAACAACTGGAGAAAGTATGAACTAGGAAGTACACCACAGATCTCCAGTCCACAGCTTTGTGGACAGTGCCACAAAGAAAGGTAAATTTGGATTTCTGTCTGCCACTCATAAGGTATATGTATGTGATATAAAATAACCCACAGGACTGTAAACATTCAGCTTTATGGGAAAGGTGTGGGGCTTGAACTTCTTGGTAGTGATTACAAAGGGGAAGCCTGGAAATTTCTGGAATAATTATATGGAGCTCTGCTAAGGACCACAGGAGTAACCTTCCCCTTGCACAGATGCCAGGTTTTTGATGCACTTCACTATTGAACAAATAGCTTTCCTTTCTGCGGAGTTCAATCCAAGCTCATGTACTGCCTGTTATAATTTGTGTGATGTTTCCAACTGTGCTTTGGGGATACCACAGAAATATGCACATATGGAGGTTGGTAATAAGCACTGGTTCCTCAAAAGAGACTGAGTGAAGACTGCCTATGCCACTTATCCGGATCCCTGGCCTCTTAGTTGACTGTGATGCTGGTTGTAAGAATTATAAACACATGGGTTTCATACTTGACTGGCCAGCTTAATAATTATCAACACTAATAAAATGTAAAGCCAGACAACATGTTTTTTTCTAAGAAATCAGGAATTGGAAAATACAGTTTTCAGTTTAGCAGAAAAAAAAAATGGTTCAATGTATAGTTTCAAACATGGAGGGTAGGGATTCCTCAAGCCTTGGGCTGACCTGTCATTGCCTGAGTATGTTCACTCAGCCTCTAAAGTAGTCCAGGGAAGGGCCTCTCCCAGTGAGGAAGTTGAGGGTGTGGAGAGCTGCGTGTGCCGCCTTCCGCCAAATAAGGAGCTGTCTTGCGGACAGCTCCTTATTTGGTGCTCTTGCGGACAGCTCCTTATTTGGCTGTGCTGTGTCTGAGGATCCGCCTTCTCTTGTGTGTACCTATCCGCACTTCCCATGTGGCTACCCGGGGTTGGCTGGCTCAGGGGTACGTATTCCTGGGACGGGCTCTCCTCGAAGAAGAAGAAGAAGAAGAAGAAGAAGAAGAAGAAGAAGAAGAAGAAGAAGAAGAAGAAGAAGACGAGGAGGAGGAGGAGGAGGAGGAGGAGGAGGAGGAGGAAGAGGCTGAAGCAGAAGATTGTTCAAAACTCCTGAATAAACTGCTTGAAGAAGAGCTCGTGTGCCGTGCCTTTCATTGCTGGTCGAGGTGGATGCGACAGAGGGAGCTTATGGTTTTCCTTCACAGGTGTAAAAAAAAAGTTCTTAAATGTCAAAGCTCTGCATTCAGTATGTCACCCAGAGCTGAAGAGGGGATGGCTGTTCTGTGGAAGGTGCACCCAAGACTGCATACACTAGTATAGAAAGCTGCATTTCGTCTTGAGGTTCTTAGACGCTAGAGTGAGAGAAGATATTTTTATTGTATTTTTTTTCATTTGAAAATTCCCAGGCAGCTGTCATTCTGCCCCTGGCCTATGTTTTCAGCCCAGCGTCTGTTGTCATCAGATAGCATAGCTCTGGAAAGTGGGTGACACTGAAGTACTTTTCATGTACCCTGTACATGTGACCTGAGGAATGTTGTTTCTCTCTACGACCATTTCCTTCTGCATTTATTTACTAATTTCTAGTAGTACTGAAGACTGTACCTTCTTCGTGCCAGGAACACACTCTCCCATTGGGCTATGTCTCTGCTCTTCTTGATTCTTTGTCCTTCTTAAAGCAGAATAAAACAGTAGCTACCACATGCAGTTTTCATAAGAAATAAGTAAAATTTCACTTGAAAAAATATTGGCTGAGTCTTACCCATGATACATTACTGTTTGAACTTCATCATTTGTTATTTTTGATATCATCAATATCATATTATGCAGTTCCCTCTTCTCATTTAAGTCCAACTTAAATGAGCAGACATTGAAACCCAGCTTTTCATCATATATAAAATGAGCTTTTATTTCCTGCTGTATGCAACACTTGTTCACCTAATTTCTTCTCTTCTAACTACAGAGTTCTACCATACCTTCAGTTCCAGCAGGACATAAGGCATATTAGCATCTCCTCTAGCCATTTAATTCAGCTCTATCCTTATCCACACTCTCCTCCAAAGATTGAAAATCTGAACTGCATCATCAGTGCTTAAAAATTATGAAGAGCTTGAGACCAAGAGTAAGTAGGCATTAACAAAGCCTTCTCACTTAGTAATTACTCATGAAAGAACACTAGTACTAAAAGTATATTATGATAAAAGGGAGCAGTATAGAAGGGTGTTAAAAGCCCAGGAGTGTATCAGAATTAACAACTGTGAAGACTTTATTGATATTTGTTCCTCTGCATATTTTATTGTACTAATGTATCCTGAGAGGGGGGGTTGTTGCTGCTGAGCCAGATTTTTCCTTTTAAAATGTATCCTTGTACAGCTAAAGCAACCTAAGTTAGTTGCCTGTGTTCCCAGTGGATTGCTGAAAGAATCACACCATCTCTTCAGTGGGTTACAGTGTGAGTACTGAGTAAATCAAAGGTGGGCATTCCACTATTTAGTTTAATCCTATGTCACATCAATGGAAAAGATACATCTTGTTAAACAATCATTAGATGAATGAAAACCAAGGGACATTCTGCAAACTACCTGGCCATTATTAAGGTCACTGAAACAAGGGAAATCTGAAATCTTGCACTGGTTAGTTTTAAATAGTAACTGCTGCAACCTAGAGCCATCTGGAATGAGAGTCACAACTGATAGAATATTTAGAGCAGGTGTCCGGTGGGCATGCCTCAGCGGAATTATCTTGGCTGTGGATTGAAGTGAGACAACCCAGTCCACTGTGGGCAGCACCATTCCCTAGCTGGGATTGCTGAACTGTGTAAGAATGAAAAAGGAAAGCAAATAGGCAGCACCGGGACATCAATCAAGTTGTTTCTTTCTGCCCTTCAGAGCAGGTTTAAGATTAGCTGCTTGACTGCCTCCCATGACTTTCTCAATATGATAGACTATAACTTGGAATTTTAAGTCGAATAAACACTTTTCTCCCAGTGTTGGTTTTTGTCAGGATATTTTTATCCCAGTGATAAAAATGAAATGAAAGTAGAATAGTCAGTCGTCACAGCTAAGAGAAAATTCAGGAGCCATAGTAACACATGTAAGGTGGCATGCTGGAAAAACCCAGAACAGGGAACAAATACAAAGTCTAAATTCCAAAGACCAGAATAAAATGTTACTTCAGATGTAAAAGAAGGTATTCATTACAGATTAAGCATAGTATATCTTAGAAGTTGTATTTTTAAGAAATTCCCTCTGAGCTTAAAGCTATTTCAAACTAAATGTTTTTTGTTTCTAAAAATGGTTTGCAATCAAGCATGAAGAGGTAGACTTGACAGCAGAATTTCAAAAAACAAAACATTCATGAGCATTTCTCACAACAGGGAATTTCACAGGTTGTAATGACAGCATTTGTGATATAGGGAAGACTACATCTTTGTTTCCACACATATGTGTCTTGTCTTCTGGGTTTCAATGTGCTCAGCTGCAAGGATAATAAGTACTAATGTGAACTTCTGTTATATGGACACATAGTCTGACACAAAGAGCTGAGCATCTTACCCTTACTACAGAGATTACTTGCTCTCTTCTTTTAAACATAGGAATTTATCAACATTGCCAAGCATTGATTTATCCATAGAAGATGAACCCTTAAATGTTTACTCTTCACTTACTTATTTGTGTTAATCTTCAACTATCTGCACATATTTAAAATCAAACACAATAAAAGGTGTCAAAGAAACTAGTTGAGATGCTGTTCTTGTTCTATGCTTTGGAATGAGATAAATAAGAGGTTTTGAAGGTTCCTGTTGCATTGGTGTCATGATCAGTTTTTATTTAACCTGACACTCACAACCTAGCATCACCTTGGAAGAGGAGACAGCAGCTGAAGAATTGCATCTGATCAGATTGGCCTTTAGGAATGTCATGGGGTCATTGTCATGAATGATAACAGGTGTGGAAGGGTCCAGCCCTTTGTGAGAAATATCAGCCCTTGGTAGATGGCACAAGTCTGCATTAAAAAAATAATTGCTTCAGTGTAAGCCAACAAATGAGACAGCAGATTTTTCCTCTCTCACATCTGTTTGACTTCCTGCCCTGAATTACTATGGCCTAGAAGTGTAAGCTAAAATGAACCCTTTTCTCTCCTAAGATGCTTTGGTCCGGAATTTGTCACCAGAAAGCAAAGCAGAACAATTGCTCTTGCTATGATAGAATACTCTGACATCAAACTTAGAGGGAAAGGGCATTATTTTGACTCCCAGTTCCAGAGGGACAAGACATGCCCATCCATAGTGACAAGACATGTAAGTATGGATGTGAAGCCAGCTTGACTATCAGAAAACACAGAGATTATATTTCATCAACACACAGAAAGCAGGAAGAGATAACAGGAAATGGATCCAGGTTATAAAACCTCAAAGCCCAGCCACTGTGATGCACTCTTCCAGAAAGATTTATTTCTTCAAGGTTCTAGAATCTTTCCAAACAAGCCACTAGTAGGTGACTGAATGTTCAGACAAATTAGCTTAAGAAGAGCATTTCTCCTTCAAACTACAACACAGCCATATATTAAGATATTTTTATTCCATTTGAGTTGACCTTTGCAAAGAAAAGCAGAGATTATCTGTAAGTCCTCAGGAGGGAAAAACATCAGTGATAAATACTAGTAAAAACTGATAGAATTTGAAGTCACTATATGCTTAAAAGAAATCTCTAAGAAATGGGTTCATCTTTCACATTTACTACTTGTCTGTTGTTGGGAAATAGAGAGCAAATAGAGAGAAATACACCTATTCTAGTAAGGCACACCTCATCCCTGACAGTTACAGATGATTCAGGTGGAGTTTCACATACACCTTTTAAGCAACTAACCTTCAACAACCACCTAGATATAAAGTTCTGTGCTTGCTGTTGAATATAGACAAAAGATGCTCTCAGCTATTAAAGTTTTCATTATTTGATCTGAATGATTCTGCAGCCGAAAATTTAACCCTTGCCCAGTGTTGGGGGTGTCTAGAAAGTGTCCTGGAGTATGTCCAGGAAAATTAAATAAAAAGACATGGGAGGAGACAGGCCTAAACAAAAAATTTAAGCCCAAACTTCCACAAACAACAAATTGCAGCTAAGAGAGAAATAGAGACATGGCAATGAGGCTGGTAGAAAGCATGAAGTGCAGCCTGTAAGTAGGGCCTCAGCACAGAAATGCTTAGATTGCGGCTGAGAGGTGATTATTCATCCAGATCCGACAGCAGATAGACAGACTGCTTTCATGCTGTGGAGTGGAGGAGTGTCGTGATTACTTTGTAAACATAATTGAATTGTTAAACACCTATGCCATTTTCAGGTGTGTCTGAGAGGACAAATTGAAGAAGGAAATGCCACTTTGACAGCACATAACATGGGATGGATCCTAAACTAAATAAAACGAGGGAAGATTTACAGCTAAGCACTGGCTTTCCCTTTCTCCATCCCTTGCTGGCACCATGAGGAAGTCCCTCTTACTGCCATCCCCACCACAATGGACTGCATCCCTCTGGCCTGTGGGTGAAAACATCTTGCTCTCTGAAGTTACTTTTCTAGATTAAAAACTTCAGGAAACAAATTCTGTGAAATCAATAAATAAAAATGTGTTATGAAACTGAACAAAAATTCTCAAAAGAATGAATGAAAATGGCTGGCAAATGTTAAAACATGCTCAACATCCTCAGCCTTCACAGAAAGACTACTTTAAGATTCCATCTCACCCCAATAAGAATGCCCTGAATGTGAAAAGGGGGGAACTCTACACACTCCTACAGAGGCACAAAGCAGTCACTTTGGAAATCAGCCTGGAAGTTTCTCAAAACACTTTCCGCAGAACTACCACATGGCCCAGCTCTACCACTGCTGGCTGTAGACTCAAAGGACTGCATATCCTACTGCTGAGACTCATCCATTTTCACTGCTGCTCTATTCACAATAACTAGGAAATAGAATCGGCTGAGATGTGCATTGACTGATGAATGGATTTTTAAAATGTAAATATACAGAATGGAATATGAATCAATTGTAAAGAAAAATAAAATCATGATATTGAACATGAATCATGAATTTTGGCAAATGTTCCTTTCTAGCTATTCATCAGAAATTAGCCACATGTCTAGCCGTAACTGTAGAGGAGACTGGAAAATACAGTCTTTTCATCTAAATGATAATGTATCCAGCTAGTAATTAAGGGTCTTATTACAAAAGACTGGGTAGGATGTGTACTGAGGGAATGATCATGTGCTATTGTTTGTCAGGCTGCTTTGTTAATGAGTTCTCAGAGAAAAACATGTTTTCACCCTGGCCTTCACCTGGAGACAGGGATAGGCAGGATGTTTTGCAAAGTTACTTCCCTTTTGTTTGTGTGACAGGTGGTCGAGGTAAACAAATTTGACTTCTTGATGAACCCCTTCATTGTATGGAGGTGCTTTGCTTTGACTATAAAAAGAAATTGTGGTATAAACCAGGGCAACAGTTTGTATTGGCAACCCACTCAAAATGATCTCATGAGTAGTGGTGTTTTTTATTTTCTTTCAATCCTCACTCCCCCCTCAGGAGATGTTCGACTCTGCCAGCGGGCTCCAGCATGCTATCATGTCACGGCCTTTAAGATTCAGATGGTCACAGGGTTGAGGGTTTATCTCAGCAGAGCACTTACCATATGCAAGGCATGCATTTGATCCACAAGACAACAAAAAAGCTTTGTGTGTGTGTGTGTGTGTTTGTGTGTGCGTGCACTTGTCCTTCCAAATAGTGTGTATTCAGACCTTTGATTTACAAAACACTGTTGGAAGTAAAACAAACCTGTGAAGCCTAAAGTTGTCTTTATAGATCTTGAACTATAATGAGATTATTTTAATCTCTCGATTATGCAAAATTTCAGCCAGAGCTAGGACAACAGACTCACCTTTTTTTTTAATATGAGGAATTTTATTTTATTTATTTTTTGCTGGCATACCATACAGCAAGACAAATTTTGACACCTTAAGAACTAACTTTATAAAATATCATTACATATTTTACCAATTTACAGCATTCTGTGCATGTTAGGGGGCTATGTAAGGAGGTGAAAATACACTACACCAAACTTTTAGTATTAGTTTATATACACAGAAAAACAATGTAAGTCACTGTTAGGTTTCCCATGAATATACTGCAAAAATAGTGCAAACTATTTAACATAGTAAGCTGTGAAAAGAAACTTGAAAAGACCCAGCTAAGCTTAAACATGACAAGAGATGCACAGTGTCTCAGCACTCAGCTTTCTTCTCCAGCTGTCTTGTCCAGGCAGACCACCTGACCAGGTCAGCCTGAGTGAGTGCTGAGAAAGAAAGATGCTAGGGCTACCATTCTCATGCCCAGGTGCAGTGGCTGCAAGCTGGTAGTGCCTTTATGGTCATGTTACTTACTCCAAGGACACCCATCAGGTCTGTGTATTAAAGTTAAGATGCCACAACTTTGCACTGAAGGTACTTACTCTTGGGTGATGTGAAGAAGGGAACCAAAGCAGCATGAACACAAAAGATCTGAGTGGCACAGCCTGCTGAGAAGCTGAGTATCCAAAAGATAGCTGAAGTACTGTGTCTCTGCTTTTCTAGCTGTCCGTGTCCCTCTTCTTTTGGCATGTCTTCTATAAGACTTTCTTCCATAAACAGAAAATTAACTGTTGTCAGTTACATCTCCTGGTTTGAATGGTGATGGTGCTAAACAGCACGGGCAGAGGAGGAGGCAAGCTCATGGGTGTCTAAAGGCCAGGCTAGAGGTTGGGAAGATGTGCATTCTGCTGCAGCCTGTGGTTTCTCAAGTCACAGACTCTTTCTGATGGGTAAGAAAATGAGATTGTTTGTAGCAGCTTTATTTGTAATAGCCAGAAGCTAGAAACAGCCCAGATGCCCCTCAGTTGAGGAATGGATACAGAAATTGTGGTACATCTACACAATGGAATATTACTCAGCAATTAAAAACAAGGAAATCATGAAATTTGCAGGCAAATGGTGGGTACTGGAAAAGATCATCCTGAGTGAGGAATCCCAGAAACAGAAAGACACACACAGTATATACTCACTCGTAAGTGGATATTACACATATAGTATAGGATAAACATACTAAAATCTATACACCTAAAGAAGCTAATCAAGAAGGAGGACTCTGGCTAAGATGCTCAATCCCCATTCAGAAAGGCAAAGAGGATGGACATCAGAAGAAGAAGAAAACAGGAAACAAGTTAGGAGCCTGCCATAGATGGCCTCTGAAAGGCTCTACCTTGCAGGGTATCAAAGCAGATGATGAGACTTATAGCCAAACTTTGGGCAGAGTACAGGGAGTCTTATGAAAGAAGTAGGAAATAGTAAGACCTGGAGAGGACAGGAGCTCCACAAGGAGAGCAACAGAACCAAAAAAATCTGGGCACAGGGGTCTTTTCTGAGACTGATACTCCAGCCAAGGACCATTCATGGAGACAACCTAGAACCCCTGCACAGACGTAGCCCATGGCAGTTCAGTGTCCAAGTGGGTTCCATAGTAATGGGAACAGGGACTGTCTCTGACATAAACTGATTGGCCTGCTCTTTGATCCCCTCCCCCTGAGGGGAAAGTAGTCTTACCAGGACACAGAGGAAGACAATGCAGCCAGTCCTGATTGACCTGATAGACCAGGATCAGAAGGAAGGGTAGGAAGACCTCCCCTATCAGTGGGCTGAAGGAGGGGCATGGGTGGTGGGACTAGGAGGGGAGGAGGAAGGTAGCTACAGGGGGGATACAAAGTGAATAAACTGTAATTAACAAAAATTGATATAACAGAAAATGAGATCAGAGATCGATGACTTTTCACTTTTTTATATTTGGCAGCTTACAACTTTTCCTAATATGATGATCTATTTTAACATAAT
>CM053743.1:75404722-75439632 GCA_028658305.1 Pachyuromys duprasi | reverse complement strand
TTGACAATTAGAGAATAAATCAGAAAAATTTGCTCTTTGACACATTATTTACAAATTTATTGGTACAATAATATATAAGTATGATTAAGTACCTGTATTATATTAAATGTAATATAATATATCTGTATATCTGTAGTATATTAAATGAAAAGACAGCAAGGCTCAGAGGGCTCCTTGTGTTTTCCCTGTGGTTTTCCTTGGTCATTTGTTCATAAAGCACTTCAACCCTCCGTGTAACATAGGACCACCCTTTTGCACACGTGTCTCATGATAGATAACATATGGTATAATTTTGTACTACCAAGAAAAGGAATGGTTTGCTTAGCCTGTGGGTATAGCATCAAGAAATGGGAACTTATCAGCTCTGCAGTCTAAGAACCTGGAAGGCGTAAGATTGTTTTGTACAAATCTTGGCTTTCTATACCAACTGTCTGTGAGCCAGTTAAGGACATGGCCTAAGTAATATTTGGTATCTATAATAGAGAAATAATCTTAATTACCATATAGTGCCATTTTAAAAATAAAGAATGCCTCATACAATGTATATTCATATATATACATGTTCTAATCTGTAAAATATTAAAAGAAATCAGAAATACACTCTGATGATGACTCAAATGTGAATTCCTGAAATAGACTGAGACATCATATAATTAGCGAGCACAGTAGTAAATATCATCTTTTTTTGGAAAGATGATCACTCAAAAGTGTTTTGTTTGTAGAAGGTAAGCATGTTGACTTTTTCCAAAATCTTGACAACTAGCAATGAAAAGAGATATGCCTCCCAGGGAGAACACATGGCGTGCTTTTCTATTCTATTAAGACAAACAGGAAACACAATACCAAACAGAGTGCTGTGCAGGCGCTTAACCTTGCAGAGGGTGACAGCCCAAACCTCCATCAAGTGAACAGCCACTTCTATGATAACTGAGATGTGGTTTGCCTTGAACCCTTTTCTTTTCACTAGTGAAAAGGGCTAAAGTTATCTTCAGTGGATAAATACATATTTCTCCAGCACGAACTGTTTTTCATTAGACCTTTCACTTTGGAAGGCTTCAAGTGTAAGTTCATCTTAGCAGATGTGAGAGGTGGGAAGGTATGGGAGGTGGGAAGGCACTTGATAAAGGAAAGCATAGGAGGTGAAAAGGCATGGAAAGTGCAAAAAAATGGGAAGAGGGTAGGGATGGGAGTGAAAAGGCATGGAAAGTAGGAAAAAATGGGAGGAGAAAAAGCACGGGAGGTGGAAGGCATGACAGGTAGGAAGGCATTGTGGGAAGGCATGCGAGGTAGACAGACCAGACATAATAATAACAAGTGCAAATGGGAAAATGTCTGGCTTTCCATCTCTGATTTTCCCCTGCTGACATACTTTTAAAAAATCTTTTATTTACATTTCTTTTATTTTTTCTCCCTATTCTACCCCAATCCTTTCCAATACCCCAACATCAGGTAGAAGAGAGAAAGGGTTAGTAGGAGAGGAGATGCAGTTCTCTTGGCTGCTTCCTGCTGGATAGGGTCATCAGGCTCCTTGGAGCCAGTCCAGTCCTCATTTCAGGAGCTCTTCGAGTTCTTGTCCCACAACCGCAACCAGGAGCAGCAAGAAGGAAGCAGTCTTGTTCTTTCTCTGATACCCTCATTCTCTCGACTCTGACATCTATTCTCTCCAGAGTTCTCAGATTTAAACTCTCTGTAGCTGGCAAAGAGCTCCTGTCAGCGTCCACATGAGGCAAATAGTCTGCTGCTGTGGACCATCTGAATAAGTCCCACATACCACATTTAGGACCAAAACAAAAATATGTTTATATCTACAACATCTCCCCCCTTTCTGTTTAAAAGACCCACGAACAAAAAAGGCTTTTCTTTTAATATAAATGAAACTTGCTGTTGCTTTATTAAAAAGAGATATCAAGGAACCAAATCCTTTTGGATCGGTAATTTCTTTTCTAACCTGATGAGTTTTAGTTGCTCTTGTCTGGACAGACTCATACTTTTTCTGTTGAGCCTTGAGCTAGGTTCCCCAGGGCCAAAAGTTACCCAGATGCTCTTGCAAAGAACCCAGTGCTGCCAGGAAGGGCTCTTTCGCTTCTCTGGCAGAATCTAGCATAATCCTCAGAGTTAACACACTGGCCATTTTAAGTTCTGAGGCTGCATTGAGCATTCTGATATCTAAAACTTTGAGTGGCTACTGGAAAAGCTAATGCTCTTTTGACAGCTCAGTTTACCTTTTTTCTTGAAACAGGTTTATTGGCTTTAACTTTTGGGACCTGTACAGTCTTCTGCTCCTCACGGCTCCGCAGCCCGCACAGTGCCTGTGGGAACTTGTCACCAGAAGTTCGAGTGGCAATTGTTGAGAATTCTGGCTCTTAGTTTCCAGGTATTCTCCCTTTACAATGATGGTTTTGCTTTCCAAGCATTTCAACATCTTATCTGCAAATTTTCTAGTTGCACATTGCCAACTCTGCAAACCTTTCTAATTGTTTAACCTTTCTCCCAACCTTCTTTAAAATGGGATGCAGGAAGACGATGAAGCAAAGCAGAGAAGCCCCTCTGGGAGAAAAGTGGGAATGAAACCAGGGGTAGAAGCTGCAGTAAACCTTATGCTCGTATTCTGAAAGGTATATTCGTCTCTCCATACCCTGCTGTCTCCTGTACAGCATCACACATTATTTTAAGCCCAACGTCTGGCCGCCATTTGTTGATAAAAACGATGAAAATTCCAACCGTTCTAATTTACCAATAAAGTATTAGGAGCCAGATGCTGGGGTGAAAACCTGCTAGCTCAGAGAGGCAGAGAAAGTAACCAGCTAACTTTCCTTCTCAGCTCAGGTCTGGATAGAAAAAAAAAAAGGCTCACTAGCTCAGCTGACAGCCCAGGGACAAAGGGCAAAAAGAAACAGAGGACAAAGGCTTGCAGGCTCAAAGCATAAAAAGCCAGGGAGCTGAGGAGCTGAAGCTTAAGTGAAGGCCAAAGTTTGAGCTAATAGCCCTGCTTCTTTTACAGGCTATCTTAAAAAAAAAACAAAACTCAAAGTCCCTCCTGCTCTTTCATCCCTGTCAGCTGGTGCTCTGACTCTTGACCTAGGGGTAACTTCATTATATCAGGCATACAGAGAGCTCTTGGATTAAAGGTTTGTGCTAGGGCTGGGTGAACCATACCATGATCACCCGTTTACAATAAACAGAACGTTTTTGGATTAAAGGTGTGTGTTAGGGCTCAACCAAACCAAACAATGAATAGGGTTTTACAATTCACAGTTTTGGGGTTCACAATGGGATCAAATATCCTGCAACATTCCCCCAGAAGACCAGCTCCCTTATGCTACTCTGAGAACAGCAAAACTCCATGGCCCATTCATTCTCAGTCATAATCTTGTGTACTTGTCTTGTTTTATTGGCTTTGTTTGTACTACATAATTCCAAGAAAATGAAGAACATGCTCTGTTTGACAACAGCTGCTGATGCTCTTCTATCCTGTTGAGATTTATCACACACTACAACCTAAGCCATTTGAATCCTCTGAATGGTGACAAGATGAAATTAGTTAATTAGATAAAGATAACATATATTCAAGTCGTTTTTTAAAAATACACTCAGTGTGGATTTCATTAAATGAATTAAGATCTCAGAATCCCCAACTATGGGTAGGTTTAAATTAATGCATCCTCAAGCTAGGCACCATGGCAGATGCCTGTAACTCTAGCACTCTGGGAGGCAGAGGCAGAGGCAGATGGATCTTTGTGAGTTTGAGATCAGCCTGGTATTCAGAGCGAGTTCTAAGACAGCCAGGGCTGTTACATAGAAAAACCTTGTCTAGAAAAAACAAAACAAAACAGACAAAAAAAATGCATCTTCCTCAGCAAAAGCTCATCATACCTTAAGGGAGCAGCAGGAGAAAAACCTAGGGGGCACACAGTGGGTGCAGCCCTCCATGGAGCCGTAAATTTTAAGCTTTCTAAGTGAGCTTACCCTTTACTAACTTAAATGTGTCTAGAAGCACCCAAAATGATAATAATTCTTTTGTTTGGGATGTGAAAGGCCATGTGGACTCAGTGTCACAGGAGAGGTCTTATCTAGGAAGCATGCTTCCAGTACTCGTACACAAGGCCTGAACTTCCTTTTCTGGTGCTAAACCTACCTCCATAATGAAGTGTGACCTGTACTAGCACAGGGTACTGATTTTTCCATGTCCTGTTTTTATTAAGCACCCATCAAAACATCATCACTGTAGGCACCTACCACAGAAGCAGCCCAATGACTCAGCCAGAGAACTTTGTGTTCCCGTTCAGTGAACATGAGGTCTCCCTTCACCAAGGCTAATATTGTATTCATATCCTACAAAGCTGTAGATGAGTGCTGTGTGCAAGCAAAATGAATTGACTGCATCACCATTAATTTCAGGAATCGAGGGCCAGTGCTCTTTGTTCTTATGGTCCAGCAATTATTAATGCTAAAGGAAAGCCAGGCAGCCAGTGTGGGCAGCCAAATATTTTGCCCGTTGAATTGAAAGTCAGCCTAAGCAGGAAAATACTCTCCTGACCAGCACACATGCTGACAGTCGCCATCATGCAGTGTCACGTGATCACACTCAACCTCACTTCCTACAGATCTTGCTTCCTGTGTCATCTTGACAGAAAAAGAAAATGCAATGATGATCAGTTCATTTCCCAGTTGCTTTACATTCATGTAAGCATGGTAAGAACACACACAAGAAAGGGAGACATTAGTTCAGATCTGCTAACAGGATAATTCAATTAACTAAATGTTATAATACTGCAAAAGAATAAAATTTTAGATCCAGTGTCAGGAAATGTTTCCTCATCATGGGAAATATTTGATTAATAGAATGCCTGCAAGTTCCCCTAGTCATAGCACTTCAGATTAGAATAAGCCCTTAAACAGAAGCTGAGCTTCTGTCTATATCTGAATTTCCCGTTGGTCGTCTTCCGCCAGGCCACGTGATGTTGAGCAGAACCATTCTCTTTTGACTCTGAGTGACACGTGAAGTAAATTGTTGACAGCCCTGTTGTTCTGATCTTATTTGTAATCAGAGTCTCTTCTTGCAATGTGCTTCAAAGGAAATCGTTCTACAGAATCCAGGAAAATGGAAGGTTTTAGAATAATGTAGAAAAATACAGTGTTATCAAAGGCTCCTTTTTTTTCTTGTGCCCTTTATTTATATCCTTCACAGCTTTGAAGTTGACCTGTGAAAAAAAGACTTCTTTCTTGTGAGGACTCTTAGTAAGGCCCCAGAAACATATAGTTAACCTCAGCAAACATCAGAAAAGCCCCACCTCCTAAATATACTCAGTGTGTGATCCTGTGCTCTTATTGTGTGGTATCTGCCTCTTTACATATGAAGACTCTTGGCTCCCATCATGAACAATTCATTCTGTAAAGAGAAAGTACACCATTTGTTTCACTCTCCATGTTGATTCTTCTATAAACGATTGGACATCTTCTTATGTTTAAAGACCTAAGCATCATAGATGTACAAGATAAAAATTTCATATCCTCTTTGCAGTCGTTGTCTACATGCCATGGTATATGTCATTTTGTGGCTTATTCTCAATAATTGTGATAACATATGGTGTGTTGTTAATTTAGACAGAATCACTTGATAATATCCTGAAAGTTTCACTTTTTCCACTAACAATGCATTTTTGATATTATCATATATGATCTAAATCAGTATTTAATGTGTAGTATTCAGAATTTTGGATTCGTATGAACATACTTAAAATAAGCTGCTAATTCTAATTTCCATATTTACAAACAATATTATATTTTTGTGTATCTTGCATATAAATATAATCATTGGCAGCATTATATGTTAACTTCCCATATGCTGGGCATTATTTTTGCTCTTTGCAAATATTAACTTATCTAATCCCCACAATCTACTTATGAATATATACTCTTATGATCCTGAGCCACACCTGGGGAAATGGGGCATGGAGATATGAGTTACCTAGTGATGGTGGCAGGCAGGATGTTAGCCTAGGCAACAAGCACAGAGCATGTCCACCTATCATCCCAGTACTCTGTCTCTCTGCAGCAGCAATATTTTTATTATTTGTTGTTTCTAAAACTTGGACCTTTTCACTAAATAGTCTAATTAGAAAATTTTTATTTATTTGAAAATCACTGACTACCTAGAACATAGTAGTGGAACTCTGAGTCTTGTTTGTGCCTCAACTTGTATCAGTTTCCTTTCGTAGGTTCATTTTCTCCAAAGCCTATGAAAGCTTAAATAAGTCAAAGCATTATGTTACTGCCATCTCAGCCAACTTATATGAGTAATGAAGCAATGGATTTTCCCAGTAAGTAAGGAAACGTACATCCATACCCACATATAAACACACACATTTAAACACATTAGCATGTCAAAATGCAAGGTCCACCCCTTGTGTTACTAGAAATGACTACTAATTTCCTGGTTTTAGAAAGTCCTAATATAAGATATATCTTAGTTGTAGAAAATACCCATCCCTTCCACGTGGGTGAAATGACCTTCTTTTGCTTAAAGAATTTTCTTTATGCATATTCTGTATACATGTGTGTCCTACAATGTGTACTCAGTCCTTACAATGCAGAGAGTTTAGGAGTCTCTGAACAGTAAGTGCAGCACATGATATTTAATGTGTCAGGTGAGTAGTCTGAAGACAGCCTGCTCCATATAGGACTGATGGATTCCACTCAGGAAGTACAGCTGGTGTGAGACAGAGTGGTCCATCCTACAGTATTGTCAGCCAGTTTTCAGTTGATGCCACGTCACCATCAGTGCCAAGATGAGTGTGTGAGCCTACATCAGAAGGCACCCCTTTTACATGATACGACATGTAGAGAAGAAGGGCTTTTGTTGAAGTATGCCTAAGTGTTTGTTAGGTGGGGGTGCAAGACTGGTTCCCAGCTTCCCTGGCACAGAGGTGCCATCTTCATGGAGCTTGGTGTTGTAGAATGGTGCTGACATGGCCTCTTGAGCAAATAGCCCAAGAGCAGATCCGAATGGCATGGTTTAGATCAAGGCTTCCTAAACATTTTCCAATTGCAGCCCCTTTTTATCTCAGAATACTTTTACATAACTCTGTGCATACAGGTCTACACAGTATAACTGTACATAGCTGTGTAAACCAAAACCTTACTGATAAGTTGTAAGGAAATCATTTAAAACCAGTGCTTTTATGCATACAATTTGACTAGTCATTAATGATGAAAGAAATATGTCTACTGATGAAATGCTTGTTTACTTTTACATAAAGAATTAAATCTTGCTTGAATATTTGCTATTATTGGACATAGAACATATTTAGCATTGTTCAGAACCAAATGCTACTCTGATTTTAAAACCACCAAGGATAAGAAGACCATTTTGCATTACTGTTAGGTGAAAGTAGCAGAAGTCTGCTTAGAGTTATCTCAGAAGTTGTTGGAAATTTTTGTCTTAATCTCATTCTACTACTCATTATTTTTTAAATGAAATTTAAGGAAGGAACTCAAATGATGAATATTAAATAAAAATATTCTGGGGTCTAAGAACACATGATTCTCTAGCAGAGGACCTGGGTTCAGTTGCCAGGATCTACATAGCAGCTTCCAACCCTTTGTAACTCCATCTCAGAAGATCTGATCCCCAGTTCTGTCTTCCATGGGAGAATCAGGCCTGCTCATAGTGCACGTACATGCACTAAGGCACTCACAAATCTACAGAAAATAAAAATAATTTTGAAATTTCTTTAAATCAAAGCTTTTAACCAGTATTATCCAATAAATAAATTTGTTGCTTACGTGCCCACAAATGATGGCCAATTTTTTTTTCTGTAATTGAAGATAAGTTTCTAAAGAAGCAGAACTGTTTGAACATACAACAGAGACACTGTGGTTACTAATGTAGTCTTAAATGTGAGTCCAGGTGTTTCAAACATCATTGTGTGACATGTACAAGTATGCACATGTTATGTGTTCAGAATCATGGCTGTGATGAAGCTGTGCAGTACCACATGAATGACTCCTGCCAGAAATACCTTGAATTCATTGCATATTTGATTTTTTACCCATTTTCTTCTCTTTTAATTTTTATTAATTATAGTTTATTCACTTTCTATCCCCCTGTAGATCCCTTCCTCCACCCCTCCCAATCCTACCCTCCCACCCTTTATCCTTCCATGCCCCTCCCCAGGTCCACTGATAGGGGAGGACTTCCTCCCCTTCCCTCTGATCCTAGTCTATCAGGTCTCATCAGGAGTGGCTGCATTGTCTTCCTCTGTGGCCTGGTAAGGCTGCACCCCACTCAGGGGGAGGGGATCAAAGAGCAGGCCAATGAGTTCATGTAAGAGACAGTCCCTGTTCCCATTACTATGGAATCCACTTGAACACTGAACTGCCATGGGCTACCTCTCTGCAGGGGATCTAGGTTATCTCCATGAATGGTCCTTGGTTGGAGTATCAGTCTCAGAAAAGACCCCTATGCCCAGAATTTGGTTCTGTTGCTCTTCTTGTGGAGCTCCTATCCTCTCCGGGTCTTACTATTTCCCACTTCTTTCATAATCTTCTTCGCACTCTGCCCACAGTTTGGCTATAAGTCTCAGCATCTGCCTCAATACCCTACAGGGTAGAGCCTTTCAGAGATCCTTTGTGGTAGGCTCCTGTCCTGTTCCCTGTTTTCTCCCTCTTCTGGTATCCATCTTCTTTGCTTTTCTGAATGGGGATTGAGCATCTTAGCTAGAGTCCTTCTTCTTCATTAGCTTCTTTAGGTGTACAGATTTTAGTATGTTTATCCTATATTATATGTCTAATATCCACTTATAAGCGAGTATAAACTGTGTATGCCATTCTGTTTCTAGGATACCTCACTCAGGATGATCTTTTCCAGTTCCCACCATTTGCCAGCAAATTTCATGATTTCCTTGTTTTTAATTGCTGAGTAATGTTCCATTGTGTAGATGTACCACAATTTCTGTATCCATTCTTCAACTGAGGGGCATCTGGGCTGTTTCTAGCTTCTGGCTATTACAAATAAAACTGCTACAAATATGGTTGATCAAATGTCCTTATTGTGTACTTGAGCCTCTTTTAGATATATGCCTAAGAGCCAGATAGCTGGATCTTGAGGAAGCACTGTTCCTAATTGTCTGAGAAAGCATCAGACTGATTTCCAAAGTGGTTGTACAAGTTTACATTCCCACCAGCAGTGGAGGAGGGTCCCTCTTTCTCCACATCCTCTCCAGCATGTGTTGTCACTTGAGTTTTATCTTAGCCATTCTGATGGGTATAAGGTGAAATCTCAGGGTTATTTTGGTTTGCATTCCCCTGATGACTAAGGACATTGAACATTTCTTTAAGTGTTTCTCTGCCATTCCATATTCTTCTATTGAGAATTCTCTGTTTAGCCCTGTACCCCATTTTTTAATTGGATTGATTGATTTGTTGCTGTTTAACTTCTTGAGTTCTTTGTCTATTCTGGATATTAGCCCTAGAGCTGATAAACACCTTCAGCCAAGTGGCTGGATACAAAATTAACTCAAAAAATCAGTAGCCCTTGTGAATACAAAAGACAAAAGGGCTGAGAAAGAAATTAGGGAAACAACGCCCTTCATAATAGCCACAAAGGACATAAAATACCTTGGTGTGACAGTAACCAAGAAAGTCAAAGACCTGTATAAAAAAAATTTCAAGTCTCTGAAGAAAGAATTAGAAGAAGATATCAGAAGATGGAAAGATCTCCCATGCTCATGGCTTGGCAAGATTAACACAGAAAAAATGGCCGTCTTACCAAAAGCAATCTACAGATTCAATGTAATTCCCATCAAATTACCAACACAATTCTTTACAGACCTTAAAAGAAAAATTCTCAACTTCATATGGAATAACAAGAAACTCAGAATTGCTAAAACAATCCTGTGCAATAAAAGATCTTCTGGAGGTATCTTTATCCCTGATTTCAAGTTGTACTATAAAGCAACAGTAATAAAAACTGCATGATACTGGCAAAGAAACAGAATGGTGGATCAATGGAATAGACTAGAAGACCCAGAAATAAACCCTCACATTTATGGATACCTGATCTTTGACAAAGATGCCAAAGCCATCCAATGGTAAAAAGATAGAATCTTCAACAAATAGTGCTGGTCTAATTGGATGTCTACCCATAGAAAAAATGCAAATAGATCCATACTTATCACCCTGCACAAAACTAAAGTCCAAATGAATCAAAGACTCAATATAAAACCAGAGACACTAAACCTGTTAGAAGAAAAAGTGGACAAGAGCCTTGAACTCATTGGCACAGGAGACAACTTCCTGAAGAGAACACCAACAGCACAGGCTCTAAGAACAACAATCAATAAAAGGGAACTCATGAAACTGAAAAGCTTCTGTAGAGCAAAGGACACTGTAGTCAGAACAAAACAACTGCCTACAAATTGGGAAAGGATCTTCACCAATTATATATCTGACAGAGGGCATGTTGGATTCTTACTTCCTTTATGATCACTGCATGTTCAGAAACTTCTCAATGTTGAAAAAATGTCATCTTCTTCATATTCAGCTATGGAACTCTGCATGGCATCAAGACTCACAGTTTCAAAAGACATGGCTTCAGAAAGATTAGAAGATCTAGAGTAAATGGATGACATGAAGGAAACAGTGCCTACTAGACACAATGGGACTGGTGCACATATGAACTCACACTGCGGTAAGCAGGGTTCACTACACACGGGGTCCCATCGCTGAGAAGAGAATGCATGAACTTCCATCCCTAACTAAGAAGCTATCTCCAAGTGACAACTACTTGCAAAGAAAAAAAATGCTTTTCTGCAATGGAGTCTCATTAAGGGGTAGATGTCATGCCCAGAAGTAACTGGCCAATATGAAAATGAATTCAATGGTATTTTTATAGACTTTTTTCCATATGGCTATGTTTGGGTATTATTTTGTCTTACCAAACTTTTGCTTATATACCCTGGTTTTCCACTTCATGTTTTTATAGGTTTTGTTTTCCATGTGTGTACTTGTGTGTTTTTATGGTTTTTATTTGTTTCTATTCATATTTGTGTAGGGTTTTTTTTTTAATTTGCCTGTTTTTTCCCAAAGAGTGAAAGAAAGAAGGTATGAATTGGGTGGGTGGGCAGTTGGCGAGGATCTGGAAGTGGTGGAGTGAGGGGAAACACTGGTTATAATTTATTGTATGAAGATAATTTATTTCCAAAAGATATAAAGTGAAATAAAAAAATTAAAAGCTGTGGTTTGCAGACAGATGCTCCATCACATTCTGGATGTTCTAAGAACATCTCACTACCCATTTCCCTCAATTTTCAGCTCAGCAAGCACTGTGCACTTAATTCTCTAATGGCTATGAGCTCTTGGATGAGAATACACTGGCCCTTTGATAAAAATAGTTTGGTCAGTTTTTTGTTTTGTTTATTTTACTGGTACACTAGTAGCTAGGGGTTTTATGTATTAGATTTGTGGTATAGGTATCCTGTGCTTAATCAAACCTGGGATGAAGTTGATTAAGATTTTTGAGCTTGTGACACTGAAGTATAGCCCTGGAAGAAAAAAGAGCAGACTTGTATTACCACATGGGCAGCCCTCTCCCCCAGGGAAGAAGCAGGTAAGCTAGCAGCTACTACAAGTTGAAATTTCAGCCCACCAACGCGTTGCTTGAGCCAGTGGACCATGTAGGAATATGAGACGCTGCAATCAGACTCTCTGGTTGTCAGGAGGTGAAGGAGCCTCTAGATAGTTAAATACTGCTGCAAGCATTCTGCAGTAGCCAGTTGGGCATCCTTCTCAAATCATGATAGGAAGCAGGACTCAGCTGATGGACAACTGGCAGATCACCTCGCTCAATGAGAAGCACCCCTTGCTTAGCCATTGCAGCTATAATCTAAAAATGAGCCAGGCTCTTTAATTGGGAAATTGTGCAACCAACCTAATTCTCCATTTTTCATCTCAGGTAACTTAGCAATAGGTGTTACAATCAATAACTATGGTAATTACAACAATATTTTCTTCACACAGAGAATAATTTTATGACTATTATTCACATATGTGCATCTGGAGAGTATGTGTATCCAAGGGAATACAGAACATTCTTCTCCCTTTGCCATTTTGAGTTAGATATCCTGCAAGGCCTGGGGCATTTGCCTGTAATCCCCCAAAAGTGGAAGACTGGAGCAGTGGGATTTCTGTGAATTCAAGGAAAGCTTGGGCTCTAAAGTGAGTGCAAGGGCAGCTTGAGATGTGTGGATAGGGGACCTATCTCAGAAAGGAAAAAAAAAGAAAAGAAATCCTAAGTCTCAAAGAACTGTGCTGACCTTTCAAAGGCAACCTCTCTCCAGGACATTCCTTTAGACCTCATACTCCTAGGCCACCCACAGAGCCACCTTCCTTTAACATGGCACGCACAAATACAAATGCATTCTGTTTCTGTGGTGGCCGTGTTCAGTCTCTCATTGTGTTTTGTTACCCACAGAGCTTTCCCAATGGTCCGTCAATAGCTCCCACACAGCCTTCTCGCCCATCCATTTGATCTTGAAATACCGCGGTGCCTTCACACGTTGCTCAAATCAATCATCACTCCATCCATGCTTTCTGCCTCATTTGATGTTCGAAGATTGTTTCTTTTCAATTTCTGTATAATAAAAGCACAAATGACAAACAGCAAGACAGGTATGTTATTAAAGGTATAACATTAGCAGAATAAGGAGATCCATACTTCACTCAATAATTCAAGGATGAGTCTCCAAGGCATGATGAAAGTTGTCTCATGATGTGCTGGTAACCTGGGAGAAACCAGCCAAACCCCAGTCAAATAATTACATCCTGCTAGTGTACAGGGAGTGCAGAGTGGAGGATGGCAGCCAGGGGAGGGTGGGCTCCACACCGGTCAGAGGGGAAGGAGTCACAAAAAAACAAAAACAAAAACAACAACAACAAAAAAAACCAGCCTTCATTAGTCTTTACTTTTCCCTGTTTGGCAACTTGTTCTCCTTCCTTCATAGTCAGTGTGGTCAGCATATCTAGACATTTGCCATAAACAGAAGTCTCTAGAAAGAATTCACGCCTAGGCATTGATGGTTGAGAAGATAGTCATCCCTGAGTGTGTATGTAGTCTTACTATTGTAACAGTGTGGCATGAGGGACTATACAATTTGGTTGAAGTATTGGCCAATGATCTTACCTCTGCTGGTGTTGCCCTCGGATGATGATAAGGAGGTGAGGAGGGGGTGCAGGGAGGAGGCAGATGATTTGCAGTCACTTTAATATTCATGTTGAAATCAGACCATAAAAGCTACACTGCTAAGTGTACTCCCCCACTGAACTCTGGGACTCATTTTATTAAACTAGGGAAGCAACATCTTTCCTAAGTGGTGTTCTAGCCAGTGAATCCAGGGTCCCTTTCAGGCCCCAAGTTAGACATCACCACCTGGGTACTGACCTGGATCTTAGTCTGCTTGGCCCAGAGAGACCTTGGTCTTCTCCATGACCATTACTGAGTCCAGGACCCTGATTTCTGGACATGTTTCCATGTGCACTCAGGGACTCAGCCTATGGAAAGTACTACAGAAAGGTACCACAGAAAGCCACATGAGTGATGATAAATTGAAGTGACAACTTCTACAAGTTTTGTAATGTTCACATAGATCTAGGGGATGGATTAGCACGAAGCACAACAGCCATGGTTTGACAGACACCAGAAGAAAATTAAAGTGATTGTGTGATTTTTCTGAGCCGGTGCTTCCATCGTTATACTTCACATGATAGTGCTCACACACACACACACACACACACACACACACACTCACACATACTCATGAGCATGTGCACGCACATGCATGCTACCCAGAGGCTGTGAGCAATAAATTACAGAAGGACCCCAAATATGAGCAATGGTTTGTATCCACTTCCTTTCCGCTTCTTTTTCTTCAACATTTCTCTCTTTAATCTGGTGGATGAATCATGAAAAATGTTCCACCATAAATGGAGATGTCAAGTTATGTGCTCAGTTTCCTGCCCTACCACTAATGCCTGCTGCGGCAGAGAGCTTAGTTGCTCCAGATTGTTCCCAAAAGTAAAAAATAAAAATTAAAAAAAAAAGATTTTGACTATATAAGGGGCTTGTTAATAATGAGTGGTTTGGTTAACAGAAGTGATGGGAAGAACACTAGAATGCTGTAACCAAAATCATCTGTTTTTATCACTCTTCATGGTAGCTTCTCCTTGTAGAAAACCAAAACCTAAGAAGTCATCCAACAAAATGATTAATTCAGTAACCAATCAACAACAAAACTTTCATTGTGACATACTTTACAATATTACGTATTAACTGAGTTGTGATATCTCTGAACCCCTTTAAAATTGAGATGTGGCATGACACATCTCAATACTTATGGTGATAGGTAAACTTTCTACTTGTTACAGATCATGAACCACCTCCCCACCTCTGAGGCAGAAGCACTGACTCACAAGTACACTTCTGATTTAGACACAACTGTGCAGAAGTTGGCCAGCCCTGTTGTATTACTGCTCTACCAAACTGGTGAAGCTATGAGTTGTTGTAAGAATTCTACTGTAGGTACATTCGGTAGAGCCTATGCACCATTCATTCATCCTCATCTTTGGAGAAATCACCGTCGCTACGTTAGTCAGATTCTGAAAATTAGCCACGAAAGTTGAAGCCTCTCTAAATATGCACTACACACGGATTTGATTTAGAACATTGGTAGCTACATGATGGAAGGGGTGAGGAAACCAATGGATTTTAGTAGCAGGAAGTGGCTTCACTGCCAGATTGGGCATACCAAACAGGAGGTAGTGCCATGTGACCCACACATCTAAGTGGGGTCTCCATCCCTGGCAGGAGTTGGGGCAAAAATGACCTGACAGCCAAAATGGAGGCCCCTGCTATGCCTGCCTCACTCATCTTCTTATCTTTGTCACCTACAGGAACCACTGTGTGGGGACACTCATTCCCAGAGACCTAAACCTTCATGTAACAGTGGAATGAGGAACAAGGAAAGATGGAGGCAGTGCCAGCGCAATCACCATGGGCAGGGGCTGAGCTCCAGTGAATATTGCTGGTCAACACTAAGCCTGTGCTTAGAAACAGAGAACTCATTTCAGGAGACCTAAGAGCATAGAACAGATTTAACATAGGGGGAGATTTAGCTTGGCAGCAAAGGTCTAGGGAAGTTCCCTTTCCTACCTCTTAGCTCAAAGTTGTCTTTTACCAAATGCTTAACATTATAGAGCACATGAGAACACTGTTCTCTGACACAGGCTTTATTTCGTGGGGCAGCTGGCTTCCAGAGGCAAGTAAATAAGGTCTGTTTTCAGCCATATAATAGTGTGTTGATGGTAGTTTCTGAGCCTGTATTTTCAAGCATTTTCATTTATTTAATAAAATGTGAAGGTAGGTCTGATTTGTATAAACTATTCTCAGAAGTTAGTTCTGCATCTGACAAATTGTGGTAAATTGCAGCTCTTCTGCAGCCGTTCATTCTCTCAGCGATTCAATATGCACTGCCTTTAGCTCTGTGTGCTACACAAGGGCAAAATAGACACTTGCTTCCTCAAGGAATTTACTGTTCATTTCATTAGAAATGTCAGACAAATAAGAGAGAAAAATGTGTCATTAAAATATAACACGCTAAAAATAAATTTATTTTGCAGGAATATTGATTAACATGGAAGAAATTACGTTAAGTAAAATAAACCACACATATAAAGACAAATGCCAGGGCTGGGGATACAGTCAGTCAGGAAAACATTTGCCTTGTATACATGAGGACCTGAGTCTGGATATCTAGCACCCATACAAAATGCCTGGTGTGATGGCATACACCTATAATCCCAACTCTGGAAACATCCCTGGAGCTTGTTCAACCAGCCTAGCTCAACAAGTGATTTCCAGGCTCAATGAGAGACCTTGACTCAAAAAAAGAGAGAAATAGAGAACAACAGAACAAAATAAACACCATAGGCCTATCATTTTTATAAGTACATTCCTCAGTATCTGTACATACACTTGCACTCTCTCTCTGTACCTTTCTCTGTGTGTGTGTGTGTGTGTGTGTGTGTGTGTCTGTCTGTCTGTCTGTCTCTGTGTCTCTGTCTTACACACACCCACACCCACACACAGAATGAGGACGATCTGTGCTCATTTAATTACTGTGATGTCACAGTAATTAAAGCAGATAGCAACCCCCTTCGGAAATCTATCTGGGCCACGTAGAATCTTTCAGAGCAAAGAGAACAGAATCACAGAGCACATGGGTGGAAGTGCCTATCTCCTCACTTAAAGCTTCTGGCTTTCCACTTCCAGAGTCCACCTTGAGTAAACTGTACTTTCTTCATTCTTGTGTATGCCATGGTTTCTTTTAATGTATTTCTTACTCTGCTCATCAGTTGTTCCTGTGAGGTAAGACAACCAGAGGACAATAACCAAGGACTTCACTTATAGCTTCCTCTTTGGTCTACCCCAGCAGAGCATGATGCCGAGTTTTCACACAGAAGATGTAAATGAGCAACCAGGGAAAGACAGGTGTGAGAACAGCTTCATTAGGCATGAAATGGATGGACTTTAAGCCTGACTATTATCTCCTGACCGATTCTTACACGGAGAAGAGCAAAGTATTAGTGTTTCCGGAGTGCTTTGCCCCACATCTCTGCTAACCATTTCTGCTTTCAGAGTTTGAGATAAGGACACTGATTTCGACACCTCAGTTGATTAGACTTCCATTGCATTTCTCCACTAGGGGGAAAAACAACAACTGTTTCCCCCACTGTGTAAGGAACAAGCAACCCACATAAAGACACTACTCCTGATCTCGCATCACCTTTCCTCATGGCACTCTATTCATGACTAGATCCCTTCCATGAATCACACATGTAGCCATCGGAGTCATGGTGACTGTGTCATAACACTCATTCATTATTTCTCCGATTTTTAAGAGAAAATATTGACCTCTTCTGAAGGAACAGGTTTTCCTCCTCTACTCCTCATTTTTTTTGGTAGTCACTCATCAAGGATGTATTTTATCCTTCTCAAAAATATGAATTCGTGGTTGAAAAGCCTTTTGAGATAAGGACATCTAGGGAGCATCTCTGTGAGGAGGGACACACATGCATGTACACACAGAAGCAAACACTTACACCATAGGCAATACATCCGCTTTCTGTATATGGAAGCATCTTTTAAATCTATCTATAGCCAACCCCCTGTGGCAGATGTGAAGTTGTCTCTGGTCCTGAGAGACAACGATGATTCTGTACCTGTTTAAATGATTTGAAGGGAAGCAGATGGGTAGCTTGTTGAAACAAACATGACAGGTGGGCCGAGCTCTCATTGATTAGATGTTTCTTAGAAAACAGCCTACTTGGTTCCCTTTAAAGCATTGTGCCAGTGTATTCAACCGTACCCTTTAAAGGCTACTTTTCCTTTTACTATACTTTTACTTTCAGAAAGCTAAAGAAACCCTCCTTTAACTCACTCTCTTTCTTTCTTTTGGTTCCTATGAATGGTGTGAAGTAGAACTAGTGTGGTCTGGGGGATGGTGAAGGATTCAGGGTGATGTGGGGTGGAGGGCTATGTAGAATGAAGGATGGTATGATAGAGGGCTGCTAACTCCAAGAGGATCAGGCATGAGAGCAATATAACTTCAGGAAAAGTCCTTCTTAGGTCATTACTAGTCAGGATAGCACAAATGAACCTCCTGGGAAGCTTCTTTATTTTAAAATAAGAGACAAGACACATGGTCAACACAGAAATGAGCTAGCTTTTGTTCTAAACTTTGAGTTTTTAGAGTCTTGACATCCAACTCCATTTCTAACACATAGCCTCTGGTCTTATTGAGCAGCCCTATGTCTTGTTTTGTTTCATGCAGTATAAACCACACCAATAGCTCTGTGTCCAGCGATGCTGGCCATGCTGGTAGGCCGGCATACGTCACACCCCACAAAAGCGACAGACCTGGAACCCAGTGTTTGAGACAGGGCTTCCCTGCTCTGAATGATGCCTGGTTGCACAGCCAGGACTCTATGCGTTCTGTAAGGTCCAAGGTAGGGCTTCTGGCCCACATTCTCTTTTATCCACCAGAAGCCCTTGAACTCAATTTCAGTGAGCCAATTTCTGGGACTCAGCCCAGAGTTCACCTTTTTAAGTTCAGCCCTGCTAAGCTGTGCAATGATTTAAAGCATCTAATCTTTGGGAAGAGTCCAAATGTCTGCTAAGTTAGGTTTAATACTACACCTGCTTTCTTGTTTTAAGCCAAAGCAGTGGTGGGAGAGGTTAGAGTCATGGTCAATGGTGCTACCTCATGGACATAGAAGGAAGGAAGCTAAAGAGTTACAATCACAGCCTCACGAATCCTGCTAGAGCATCAAAGATAGCCGCCTTGTGGATGTAGACCTGCCCTTCCTTTTCTTCCTCCTTCACCAAGCCTTCCTTAGAGAGGCCATCTTCAGGTCACTGTGTGAATCAGCAGCCTTGGGTCTTTGCGTTGAACACCAGCTATCACCTGTAATCATTGTACCAGCTTCTCAGAGGAAAATCAACTATGTTTTATGCCACTGATACATGTGCACATATAATGCTGTGTGTGTAACTCTCATTCACTTTCTCTTTCCTGTTGAAGGAGCATGTATGGAGCATTCATAAGATCTTGGTCTTCAGTTGCTGTTAAAATTCCCATTAATTTGTGGCTATCTATATTACTTGAAGAAGAAAGAGTTTAAATATCTCATAAAAGCCATAGTCTTGTGTTTATTTTTTATTTCACTTAAAATGTTTGTATCAAAAACTATTCTTCCCAGAAAACACAGTCTTGGTATAAACATAGTAAACATTTAACTTTTACCTTGCTGAAATAACATCCCAAAATCTTTGTACTCACACTAACTTTGTAAAGTAATTTTAACCAACAGATATGAACACACATGTAGAAACACACAAATACATGCATTGTGTGTGTATAATCTATATATTTTATGTATTATATATAATATATTATTTTATATAATTATATATTATAATATATACATTATATTCATATAATATAATAATATAACATTATATTTATATATAATATTACATATTTTTAATATATGATATATATTAAACTTCAATTCTATGACCAACTATCAACCCACATGCATGGATTTGATTCTTCACAACTTACAGCTTTGGATTGAAATGACATTTAAGTATTTTCTTTGTATTGATCATTCTTTAAGTGAATTCTGTCTTTAAATTGTAATTCTGAGGAAAAATGCATTTTACAGAGAGAAATTGGTGAGGAAAGAAAATTCTTTTTCACTGGATCTTTTTCTACCTGTGGTACTTGGGGCGATACTGGTTTTGTACAAGAAATTTGGAAATGCTTCTTCCTTTTTTATTGTGCAGACTAGTGTGAGTTTTGCTGGCACTGAGTTTTCCTTGATGGTCTGGTAAAATTCCGCACTAAATTCCTCTCACCCTGGGCTGTTTTCAGCTTCATGATTTTAAACCACTGTTTCTATATCATTGGATGTTATAGGTCTATGTAAATTATCTACTTCATCTTGATTTAAATTTAGTGGTTCCTATGTCTAGACATACATTCATTTCTTTTAGTTTTCCAGTTTGGTGGGATATAACTTTTTAAGTTATGATTTTCTGAACTACCTTAGCTTCTGTTGTAATATACTTTTATCTCTAATTTTATTAATTTGTATCCTCTCCCTTTATTTCGGTTAATTTGGACAAAATGTTGCCTCTCTCGTTTTTGTTCTTTTTCTTTTTTGTTGAATTAGAAGTTATTATTCAAGAAAACATGCTTATCAACATGCAGATATTGATTTGTAACTGCACAAAAGCAAAGAGATATCTGATAACCTCATTTGTAATCAATGAACATTGATTTGAAAATCTTCCAAAAGAAAGGAAACCTCAGAGACAGAAAAGACTTTCCGTAATCTGTGGTCAATCCAGATGGCACATGCATAGCAGGATTCAAATTAAGACAAATGAGATGGAGGCTGGGGAACCGTGTGGCTTTTGGACTGAGAAGCTGTATCATTCTGTGTTGCCTCAGCCCAGCTGATTTCATAACCACTGAGAAGACAGTGAAGCAAGAAAGTGACTCCAATTGCTACCTGAAGAAAATGAAGCATGTAGGCAAACACTGCCTCTGTATGTTCCGTCTGACATCAATGTCTGCCCCCACCCTGTGCTTAAAACTTTAGAAAACATGTGACTAAGTCCTGTATGTACCACCCTCCACTTCTCCCAGCCTTTTGTCAGAGTTCTACTGTCTACTTCCGTCTTTGACAAGAACCTGACAGAAAGCTAATCCACTGAAGCATCAGTTTGCTGCCTGGTTCCAGTGGCTGAACAAGAGCCTAGATTTGACAAGCACAGTCACTGACAAATTCCAAGCACAGAATGGCAAATACTAAAATGTAACATAAAAAAAAGGCTAATGTCACTAAAACACTAAGAATTTGTAAAGTAAAATCAAAGCAATTCAATAAAACGGCCAAAACATAAAAATATTTCAAATCTATACAATGACACTTGGTATCATTTCTCTGAGTGTCACTCTTCAAAATACAATAAGAATTAAGTGAAATCATTTTCAATAATTGTGAATGTTATTTTTATTTCCTCAGATGAGGGGATGAGATGAAAGACATTCCCAAGTTTCTGTAGCTTTTTCTAAACTCTTTCTGGCTGGTTCAACTCAGCTGTTCTGGCCCCAAATCCCCTCCAAGCTGACTGATTCAAACTGGCTTCTCTTGGTTTTTGACTGAATTGCTCTGCCCAACCTCAAACTAATTCTGGCAACATGTTTTAATCTTCTGGCTCCTTCTCATTCTCTGGCTGGTTCTGTCTTCACCTGTGTCTAATTTGTTCTCTCTACAACCTGTCTCTGCAAAACTGTTCCAGTAAATAAATAAATAGGTAAATAAATCTTTTAAAAATGCTCTTCTTTCACCCTGCGTTGTTCTGAAGCAGTCTGTCTTTCTTGTCCTGTTCTCCTGAGAGTTGGGTGTGTTCTGTCTCTGACTCAGTCTGTGAAATCTTTCTCTGATTTGTCACTTTGTCTACCCCTTAATTAGACATCACTTTTAAACATGCCTGCTTTCTTCTATAACCCGACCTTACTTTTATTGTTTGGGATTAAAGGTGTGTACTAAGGGCATTTCCATATTTAAGCCAGATCAGAGTGTATCTGCATTCCAGTTGGATCACATAGGTCTTTGAGTGTAATCCCTTGCCAGAATAGCCATGTTGCTGGGTGAAAAGTCCTCTACAAATAACATCTTCAAAATTTTAAAATCTGATATGTAGTGATAATCTTGAGAAGACATGTCTAAGGAACAACCAACCACTTTCTAATGGAATTTATCTTGCCTCACAAGATAAAGCCTATACCTGCCACTAAAATCAGGGTCAACACCTTGGACTAGATAAATTATAGTCGTTAGTGACAGTTCCTACTATTCTGCTAAATAAACATGGAACGAAAAAACTTTTAATGACTTGTTTTTATGCTCATAGACCAATGTATTTTTCAACCCTCATTAGAGAAGCTTCTTTTGGCAATGGATGACAATTAACTGTTCAGATGCAGCAAAGAAGAGACTGGAATGTTCTACCCTAAAGAGGACATCTGTAGTGCACAACTTCTCAGAGGCCACCATGAAAGAGAGGGCAGAAAGACTGTAAGAACCAGAGGCACTGAATGACTACAGGGAAACTGTTTTCAGAAACAATAGGGAAGCTGAGCATGATAACTCCTGGGGGTTGTGACCTCAAGCATAAGACCTATGCAAGCCCAACCCAGACAAAATACCAATAAGGTGTGGGAGAGTGGACACAAGCCACACCCTTAGATAAGGAGTCACTTGTCTTTCATAATTGCTGAAAGAGAAAGAGTCAATTTTGTTATGGGGCCAGTCCCTAGCAGCCAGTCATGCTCCAACGGATGACCACACAATCAAGAGTACATAAGCAGCACCAATGGGATTTCATGTTGTTTTTTGTATGTTTGTTTGGTTTTGTTTGTTTGTGTTTTAATGATGGCATCAGTTTTGGTGGGTAGGAAAGCAAAGGTAGATCTGGGAGGAGTAAACATTCTCAAAAGGGAGACAGAGTATGAACATACTCAAAGTAAATTGCGTGAAATTTTCAAAGAGTTAATAAAAACATTTTACAGTATAAAATTTTTTATTTTTGTTTATGTGTGTGTGTGCCATATGTGTGGAGCTGGTGCTACAGTCAACTGTAAAGCTCCTGATATGGGTGCTCTTACCTGCTGAGCCATCTCTCCAGCCCAGGAAACTCAATACTGTGGAAGCCATCCTCGCTAGAATGTCTTTGGAAAGCAACACTATGTTTTCAATGTGAAATATCCCCTCTACCTCACACGCTAAATCCCTGGTCCCCAGCTGATGGTGATACTCAAGATATTCTGGAAAATTCTCCCCCAGATGGAGGAAGTGGGTCACTGGGAGGATGGTTAAAGATTAAAGTGGATCGTTGACCCCTTTCTGACTGTGTGCATCCTGTCCACCAGGAGGTGACTACCGTTTTCCTCCACCTGTTCTTGCTATGCTGTTCTTTCCTTCTCTGTGTCCAAAGTCAAGGGAACAGGGATCTTGATACCTTGAGCTTGAAAGAATAAAACCCTAGCATAACGCTGACAACACTATTTTGCAAGACTGGAACAATGCAAGGTCAGAAGCAAGGCAGGACAGATGTCCAACAACAGGATATCTGCGGTTGGGCGCCTGGCCTATGAGGGGGGACAGAAAGTCCTTGTCTCTCCCAAGGAAAAAAAAAACACTCTGGGCACCCGAGATAAGAACCGGGTATGTGACTCGGCTCACATCTGCCTTCCCCCCCCCCCTCGCTTAGGTATATGATCTAACCATGTCTTTGTTTAAACTGTCCAATCGGACCCTTATAATTATGCTTCTCGCTTCTGTTATCTGCTTCCTGCTCTGAGCCATATAAAAAACTGTCACCCCAACCGGGGTGGCGCGCAAGTCTTCCGATTGACTTTGTCACCCCCGGGTACCCGTGTGTATCAATAAACCTCATGCTGTTTGCATCCGAAAAGACTGGTCTCGCTGGTCCTTGAGGAGGGGTCCCCCTGACGGAAGATACCCTCCGGGGTGGTCTTTCAAGCTAAAGTAAATCTTTCTCCAGGGACATATACGTTGACTTGTGAATTTTTTTAAATAAAAATTGAGAATTGACATGTATTTTTAATTATCCACAATGGGAAGGGAATTTTTAAAAAATCGTCTAATGTCCACTAACACGGAACTGGTTAACAAATTCTGTTATTAAGTGGATAATTGTGTAGCTTCATAATGGATGAGAGAGGCCACTGGCTTTCCACTGTTTCCTCATATGTTGGTAGGCTTCTCTCTACCTACTCCTGTGCAGGCTTTATATTAAAATCGGCTGCAATAGCAATGGCCCTGTGGATATATGGGGGTGGGAAATGGCATGAAGGTATTTTCTCTATAGCAGGAAAACCAGTGGAATCATCCTGAGCCCCTAACTGTCCATAAAGTGTATCTTGGCACTGGGAATGCAGCTGCCCTCAGTTAGTACCATCCTGCTCCTCAGGAGTCTCCTGGATGACACTGAATTGACAGAACTGCCAATGTGCTGGGGGCCTGTTTGTGTTTTCTGCTCTCTGTTTCCCACAAGACAACAGCCACAACAACAAAGCCCTGTAGATAATGAACACCCATCATGGGGCTGACTCTTGCTGGATACATAATCCTAGCATTAGAACAGAGACAGAGACAAAAGTCCAGCTGGTATTGCCATCTAATTTGAACACACTGTCCTTCTCATTATATAGTAAGCATGTCCCTTTTTGGGAAAATAATTTTGTACATCTCCATTTTCAAAATTGAAAGTAATCATAAAAATAACTTGAATAATAACTAAATAACAATAATTTAATGAAATGATCACTATTTCAGTAGTTCAAATAACAGGTTTTCCTGATGTAGTCGTAATTGTGCTAATATGGGAGGGCTGTGACTCCCAGTCAGCAGGACAGAGCTCAGGTCACTGTGGGGCTGCTTCTATGCCCAATTTTTTTTCCTAAGGCTTTGGTGGCTATTTTCTGTTTTACTTCTTTTTCTTTTCTTTTCTGGAAAAAGCATCTAAGCCTAACTAGGTCAAGACAGTTAAAAAGGAAGTCATTTTAGCCACTTAGAGAGAAATTTTGTTGAAAGTGAATTCTCTGCTGTCCAAAAAGAACAAAAATAACAGTTGTGTAATACTGCAAGGTTTTGGAGTACAGGTTTGTGTATATTTTGTATTTCTTGGCACTAAGTCCATATGAAGGGAAAGCCCACTGCCTTTTCTTTACATTTTTTCTGTTTCCTCATCTGTGTTTGAATTGTTGCTTTATTGGTGAGCAAGTATATGATTGTATCTTTTATTAATGTGAATCCCTGATGATTTAGAGTAAATTGATGAGTTATTCATCAATAAATTGAAGAAAAGATTTCACCGACATGAACTATATATGACTTGATCATCTCATTGTTTAAACAAATCTTATAGTTATCTTAAAAAATTGTGGAAAGAAATATGTCTTTTGAAAAATTATAAAATTCTTCAGCTGGAAGATTATAAACCATGTGTTCTTTGTGTCTGTGCCTTTGGAGATGCACATCGAGATATATTTTTCCAATAAAAATATAATTAGAAACATCACAAAATCATTTTATATTTGAGCTGACTGGAAGCAATCCTTTGTTCATTTTCTACCTGGCATTCTTGGGTAGTAACCTTCAGAATATTTCCCAGTAGACCGAAGTCATTACTCTTATAGAAAAGGCCTGGATGCTCCAGTGGCACAATCAGTTAGCACGTGCTACTTATGGTACTTATAGAAAAGGCCAGCCCACCCCACTGTGCTGCTCTGTTCTGTATTTATCACTCAATAGATGCTGCGGTGGAGCTCGGTAGTACAGCTGAGGGCCTTAAGCAGCACTGTAGAGGCTGGGAAGGGCAGTCAGGCCCCCTACACAGGGCTCTTCTGAAGATCAGAGCTGAAGCTAGCATGTTCCCCCTTGTTCTTCAAATCCATGAAAAGGACTGACAAGCAACACTGTCAGTGAAGGGAGACAATGTCTCTTAGGAGACTCCCAGGAAGCCGCATGGGAAATAGCAGAGACATTCCAACAGAGAACCCGCAAAGCCTGTCACCTCAAGGTAAAATTGGTTTGAGGCAGCGACATTGTAACAGTTTCCTCAAACTTAAAACACGTTGTGTCCATTCTTCCATTGAGGTACATCTAGATTGTGTCCAGCTTCTGGCCATTACAAATAAAGCTGCTATGAACATAGTTGAGCAAATGTCCGAGTTGTATGGTGCAGCGTTTTTTGGGTGTATACCCAGGAGTGGTGTAGCTGGGTCTTGAGGATACGTAGCTAGTCCCAGTTTTCTGAGAAAGGGCCGGATTGATTTCCACAGTGGTGTACAAGTTTAAACTCCCACCAGCAATGGAGGAGTGTTCTCCTTTCTCCACATTCTTACCAGCATCGGGTCTTCTATTCAATTCCATTGATCAACCAGTCTATTTCCATGCCAGTACCATGCACTTTTTATTCCTATTGGTTTGCAGTACAGCTTGAAGTCAGGGAGGGAGATACCTCCAGAAGATCTTTTATTGTAGAGGATTGTTTTAGTGATTTTGAGTTTTATTTGTTGTTGTTTTTCCATGTGAAGTTTAAAGTTATTCTTTCAAGATCTGTAAGGAACTGTTGATATTTTGACAGGGATTGCATTGAATCTATAGATTGCTTTTGGTAACATAGCCATTTTTACTCTGTTAAGCCTACCAATCCACGAGCATAGGACACCTTTCCATCTTCTGATATTTTCTTCAATTTCTTTCTTCAGACTTAAAGTTCTTGTCATACAGGTCTTTCACTTGCTTGGTAAGAGTTACACTAAGATACTTTGTATTATTTGTGGCTATTGTGAAAGGTGTAATTTCCCCAATTTCCTTCTCAGCCCCTTTGTTGTTTGAGTACAAGAGGGCTCCTGATTTTATTTAATTAATCTTGTATTCAGCCACTTTACTGAAGCTGTTTATAAGCTGTAGGAGTTCTTTGGTGTGATTTTGGGGGTCACTTATGTATACTATCATATCATGTGCAAATAGTGATTCTTTGACGTCTTCCAAAAGATCCTCTGCCATACAACAAAGATACTTACTCAACTATGATTAAAGCAGCTTCATTTGTAACAGTCAAAATCTGGAAACAACCTAGATCTCCTTCATCCAAAAGAATGGATAAAGAAACTGTGGCCAATTTACACAATGAAATACTGCTCAGCTATTAAGAACAAAGAAATCATGAAATTTGCAGGCCAATGGATGGAACTGAAAAGATTATCATAAGTGAGGTAACCCAGACCCAGAAAGACACACATGTAGTACAGGATGAGCATACTATGAGGCAATGACACAAAAATAAATAAATAACAAGGAGGATCCCAGGGAGGATGCGTAAATTTCACTTGGAAGAGGAGAGAGAGTAGACAGAGGTAATGGTAGTAGAGAGGGAACAAGACAGGAGAGAGGACACAGGTAAGAGGGCAGAGGGCAGACCTGGGGAGAGTGAAGACAAGAGGACAGAGGCCTGGAGAATAAAGAGAACTTGAACGTCGGGGCATCTCTGTAATAAGCTAGGAACCTAAGTCAGGGTAAGTTCCTGGGTGGATATGAGGGGGATTCAAGCAGAGCCTCCTAGTAGCAGAAGCCACAGAAATTGAAGAGGACCCTCTCTAACTAGACTAGTCTCTTAGTAGAAGGAGAGGAACACCAACCTACCCACAAGAACTACAACCCCAAATTTACCTTGCCTGCAAGATTTACAGAGATAAAGAGCAGAGAAAGCAGAAATTGAGAGGATGTCCATCCAATGCCTGTTCCAACCAAAGACCCACTGTATCGGAGAGGGCCAACCCCTGACACTATAAAGAATACTCTTCTAAGCTTTCAGACAGGAGCCTGTCAGAGTTTTCCTCTGAGAGACTCTATCTGGCAGTGCCTCAAAACAGATGCTGAGACTCGCAGCTAAACATTGGGTGTTGAGAAGGGAGTCTTGTGGTAAAGTGGAAAGAGAAAAGGACCTAGAGGGGACAGAAACTTCACAAGAAAAACAACTGAGCCAACTTACCAGGGCCCAGAGGGGCTTGCTGAGACTGAAGCTTCAGCCAAGGACCATGTATGAATTGGACCTAGGCCTCCTACAAAGATGTAGCAGATGGGCAGTATAGGAGGCTTCATGTGAGTTGTCTAGTAAGGAAAGTGGGGACTGCACTGGACAAGGACTCACTTGCTAGCTTTTTTATCACTTTCCTCTGGTGGGACTGCCTTGACAGGTCACAGGGGAAGAGGTCAAGTTCAGTCCCGATGCAACTTGATGAGCTGGGGTGGATGGGAAAGGGAACTCCCTTTTTCTGAGGAATAGAGAAGGGAGAGGGGGCAAGGGGTGAGAGGAAGGGTGGGCCTGAGAGGGGAGGATGGATAGGTCTATGACCTGACATAAAGTGAATAATTAAATAAATAAAATTTAAAAATCATTTCATAAATTAAAAAAACAAGACAAAACGATAAAAACACATTCTGTCTTGGAAGAAAATTCCTTGAGACATAGGATGGGCTGATGGGAGGTAAAACATCTGTCATGCAGGGAGCTCTTTATGACTTAAAAAGTTCTGCAAGATCCTACATCAGTAGGTTTCCAATAAAAGGCCTTTTTCTTATTGGGGAGTTTTGTTTATTTTGATTTTTGTTGGTTTGAAGGGTGGAGAAAGAGAGAGAATTATATTGGGTGAATGGTAAGGTGGGAAGAATCTGGGATTCATTGGAGAAAGGGAAAAGAATAATCAAAATTTTGTAATTAAAAATTGTACATTAAAACAAAAAAGGCTGAGAAGGCTTTACAAGACTCAGGAAATCAACAACACAACAGCCTCAGAAGTTCCTGAAACTGACCAGATGTACTAGTAGTTCCCCACCCCAAGCTTAAATAAGCAGTAAGTAGTGCTGAACGATACAGTCAGACCTGTCAAGCTGCCGGGAAGAAGCAGAGACCATGAAAACTGCTCAAGTGACCTGTGTAGCTGCATGAATTTTTAGGCATACTGCCATTGCCTTTTGGAGATACAGCTGCCTTTGAGTCATTCCTGCTGCTGTAAGAACACTCATTCATACTCCTAAAAATAGCCCCAATAAACTGTTTGCTTAGCCAGATTGGACATTGGTGGTGTCTTTACTTTAATTTGTCATCAATTCCCTCTCTGGAGCTGGTAAACTTACATCTCCCTAAGAATAATCTCACACAACAAAGGTCAACAGGTTATTGGCTTTTATTCTCTTAAATGAGTCACTGACGCCATATACTCATGGATAATTTAATGGTAATTGCAGAGACTCACTCCCACAGAATAAAACTGCCTTTTCCGTCAGTCACATTTATTCTTACACTGATTCAAATGTTGAGAGCATTCATCATCCTTGTCAACAGTAAACAACCAGTTATTTTCTGGTGGTGTCTGGTTTTTGTTGGACTCTTTCCACCTTCTTAGAAGTGCATGATTTATGCACAGTGCAGCCTGTGACCAACCAAGCTGAATAACAAAACTAGGCAGCATGTTTATACATGTGCAGACAGTCTAGACATCAGATGTTCCCAACTTTGAAGACCATTTTTTTTCTGTCCAGCCAGCATGCTCCCAAGGTGCTCCGGGGCTCCTAGTACAGCACTGTTGTGACACCACTTTTCTACACTTCTATCCTGTAGGTTCTAGTATCCACCAGACCCACCCATCTCACATTCGAAATACACCTGGCTATGCTCTCATGCCAATGATAGTAGAGAGGAAAATGTTGGGGTGTCCACAGCTGACTTTACCTTATTGCTTCACTGGTATTCCTGTATATTGACACAGGGTTCTGAGATTAATAAAAATCAAGAACTAAAAGGATGGATTTAATATACGAGAATAAAAACTAAAAAAAAAATAAACAATATACCACAAATGGATATTTCCATTGTCCACTTTAATAGAGGTTACATTATATGAGGGAGAGGTTATATAGTATGTAGCAGAGGATAGATTGCCTGTGGGAGAGGTGTTGCATGCAGCAGAGGTTATATTGCAAGCAGTAGGTGTTGGATTCCTTGTGGTGGGGGGTATAGTGTATGCAGTACAGGTTGTACTGTAGGCAGTATAGGTTGGGTTGCATTCAGGAAAGGTTAGATTGCATGTGGTAGAGGTTATACTGTGTGCTGTGGAGGTTGGGTTGCATGCCAAATGTCCTTGTATCAGTCTCTGTGTCAGACTGTTTACTCCTGTTCTACCTGCTTCTGACAAAAGATATATTCATCAAACCTGCCGAAGCTGCATAACCTCCTCCCACCTCCTAGAAATCGGGAATCACCCATGTAAACTTTTCTCATGCAGCCATTTCAACAATCATGCCAAGTGTTACAGAGACTGAAGAAGCCAAAAAGTTCTCTTCTGTGGAGCTTTTTTGGCTCTTGAGAGGGTATTTGTTCTATTTTATTGTTGTTTTATGTGGGAGAATTTTCCTTGTTTAGTTGGTTGTCTTGCTGTGGGAGAAGGTGTTGCTTTTGTTTGTTTTGACTGTGGTGTGTATGTGTGTGTGTGTGTTGGGTACCACATATTCAAAGGCCTTGGGCATGCAGGACAAGTTCTCTGCCCCTGAGCTATACCATTGGCCTCCAGAGAGCCTTTGGGGTAACTCATTGACACCTTTTTTAAAAATTTTGGCCCAAGACTGAAGAACAAATAGACATTTGTAATTTAAGTCACAAACATCACAGAAATCTGTGCATCTGACCCAAGGAACTAAGAAAAAACAATAATCTCACATCTGTGTTATTTTAGTTTAAGGTAAGTTGCTACTGGGGAGGGGGAGAGCTAAGGAGAAAGTGTGAAAAAAGCACAATGGAGAATGGACATTATGATGGCAATTTAATCTGATGCAAGGACTTCAGTGCTGGTCCTGAAACTACTCTTCAAAGACACTGGACTGTAAGAAGTTGGATGAATCAAAGACCTCCCAATATGCTCTTAAGACAAAACCATATACTGAAGATGCTACAGTCTACTCTCATTTTGGGTAACAGAAACCTGTCCCTAAATGCATCATGGTGCCTAAACATGCCTCCGTAGAATAGAAATTTCACCTTCTGGGTGAAATTCTGAAAGATAACTTTTCCTGCTCTCCCTATAGAGAGTCTTCTGGCCTTGGGTACACTCCTACATCATAAGAGTAGACAATGTTGATAATGACAGCAAATCAAAGAACAGCAAGCAATAATACTACATACCTGAGAATATTTCTAAATAGTTTAAATCCTTTGAAATGCACATTTCACAGGATGTACTCTGAGGCAGTACAGACATGACAGCTATTGTACAGAGGGAGGTTGAGGATTGTAACAGACTTGCTCCAAAACATTCTTTGCTTTGCTGGGAAAGGATGGGGCTGAGTCACAGGACACAACCAAAATCCAAATATGGCTTTCTCAGGTTGGCCTGAGTCTCGTGAAATATATGTAGAGGTCCTCAGAAAAGTCCCCAAGAGGAGATAAGGGGTCAGGGTAGAAGAAATGAGTCAGGCACGGTAGTTGAAGGAATCTTGCTGCCCTGACTGACTAGCTATCAGGTTACTTCTTTACTTATACAGGTTTCATGGAACAAGGACAGACTAATGATTATCCAAGAAGCACAGATTATATCTCTTTGTCTCTAGACATGTTTTGATCTTTCATTACAGGTCCAGGCTTACAAGTTCAGTCACAATTAGACAGTACAAATGGAGCAGATTTCACTTTTATTAATAGTCCCATGACTCCAAAGAATCTAAAGAATGTCTCTGCCAAAGCAAACGCATACATGATATGACAGCATACTTTTAGGCTGGCAGTATTTTTAGTTTTGAAGCACTCCAGGCAAATAGAAAGCATCTAGAACTGGTCCTTTTTATGAATAGCAAATACTAATACCTAATTCCTTTTACCATGTCTTTTCATCATTTATGCTATAAAATAGGAAACGTTATTTTAGTCAACCTATCTTATTTACTGAGTCTGTTCTTCCAAGGGCATACCCTGTATGATCCCCTATCTTTAAATTACATTTTCAGAGAGCTCTAAGCATATTGTAAGTAGAGGCCTTTGATCTGTTACCAATTCTCCTAGCAAATTGGAGCTGGTCAACTATCTCTATGTTTACCATGTTCCAATTATACTGTTTGAGTTTGCCCAGGTGAAAATACCCACAAGAGAATCCCTGTAGTTATGGCCTCATAAAGAAATTTCTAGTCTCTTTGTGCTTACCACAGTCTCCAAGGCATAAGGAAGATTTCCCAATAGGGCCAGGTAAAGTTATTCCCCTAAAAGCAGAAAAAATAGTAAATTTAGGACTTTCCTAAAAAGATTAAGACATAATTTCCTTGGGGAAAAAATAAAATGAATCATAATGCAGAAAGTCCCCAAGAATGCAACACATGGAGACCAAAAACCTAAAAGTGAGAGACAGAATGACGGTGATCAGAGCACTCAGCTCAGCTTTGCTGGAACTATGTCAAACAGCTGTGCTGGCTTCATGACTTTCACCGCTTCCAGTGGATATGGCCATGCCACTCATCCCTAAGATGAGTGAAAGTGAAAGTGGCCTCATTTTGAAATAGAGACTTCATTGATGGAATCTTGAGCCAGCATCACTGGTGTTCTTGTAAGGAAACTGAGATGTGAGACTATACAGAGGAGGCAGCCATGTGGGCATAAAGGTGAAAAGACATTCATGTGAGACCAAAGAAAACCCCATAATTCTAACACCACTAAGCCTCACCACCACTCTGACAGGGGCAGAGTGGATCCCACATAGGCTTAGTGGCAAGTATACTGAGCCTTTTTAGAGACATGAAGTACCTGTTTTAAATTTTCTAGGAGTGGCCTGTGAGTAACTTATACCTGGTTTGTTTTTGCTCACCTTTTTCTCTTGTTCCTTCCACCCTCGTGGATTTATCAATTTCCTTAGTGTTTTTCAGAAAGGATAGTTTTCCTTTGTCAACTGTGACTACTGAAAATGAGTTTTCTTGCTCAATTTTTTTTTTTGCTATTCTGTTTACCATGGTTTTTTTTCCTTCTCCTATAATGTCTTTGGGGTATAGACTTTGTGCACTTACTACAATGGTCATGCAGGTCAGTGATGCTCCTAGCTTTTTTAAACACAATGAGAAACCACTCAAACTGACAGGGGAAAAATGGCTTAGTTGGCATCCTTGAAAATATTTTTTTCTGGCTATATTCAAAAAGGATGATTTCATAATTAATGTGTCCTATAGACACATAGTGGCAACTTGCCATTATAATTATAAAATTGCTCATATAGTATATACAAAGAACAACATTGAAAAAAAGATGTTTTTTTTTTTTAGAAATTAAGTCTCTAAAGTAAGATGAGTAAGGTGCAAACAGCATCAGTTCCGCAGCACTGGACCAGATAGAAGGCTAGACTCCAGAAAAATAGACAAGAGTGTTAGGGTCTTACAGAGGCAGGAATCTCAAGATGCTGCTTAGGAGACATGACACTTGTTCATCATCTAAGCACATCACCACAATACCTTCAACAAGCCAGGTCATCTCCTTGAGGAGACTGCAGACATGTCTCTTGACAAACAGTTTCTGGCTGGTTTCTTTTTAGAGATCTTGATGGACAGCAATATTATTTTGTCTTCAGTGTTGGAGATGAACTTGTGTGTACTGGCCTGATTTTATCTGAAGAAAAAAACAAATAAAAGGTCATATTTTGGTCTTTCTTATGGAATATCAAGTTCATCTTTAGAGCATAGCAAATAAAAACCCTAAAAATACTTAAAACTGTACAAATCAAGTATCAGCATGCGAGAAAGGGAAAAAAATCAATTCAGAATCCATCAAAGCTTTTAACTCAAACTAAACATCCCATTGACTGACTGCATGTTGCCACTGGCTTCAGTCCACTGCTGAACAGGCTCATGGACATGAGATATTTCTAACGGCTGAAAATTAGAAGTGGACATTTGTGGAAAAGAAAAGAGCTAAGAGTGTGGTTAACAAAGTCTTAAAGGAAAACTATTGTGCAATGAGCAGAGAAAATTAAGGATTGAAGAGGTTGTCTTTGAGAAACATATAGAAAAGTGAAAATGGAAAAAAAGTAAGAGACAGCCATTCTGCACTGAAACATAGTTCTTCAGTGCAGAATTAGAAAGAAATTGTTTTGCAGTGTTTTACAGAGTAATGCAAGTCACTTCTGACTTGGAATGTGTATAAACAAGGAGCACCATTTTGTCATGCTGTTATGTTTAGTTGCAAATAAATTGTCAAAATGCACAGTCTTGGCACAGAGAAGCAGAGATGTTAAATCTCCATACATCTTACACCTCAGTCTTTATTACAGCTTGACCATATGTCCTATCTGTACAAGTTAATGAAAAATTCAGATATTTTCACAAATATTCTCATCTCCAGAAAAACTACAGCTTTTTTACAATACAAGTTAATAACAAGAAACAACATTGCTGCAGGCAGATCTCTCTGAGTTGGAGGCCAGCCTGATCTACAAAGAGAGTCCAAGACAGCCAAGGCTATACAGAGAGACCCTGTCTTGAAAAACAAATAAATGACAACAACAACAAAAAGATGATTCATGGCAGTCTAAATCAAACGCAGCATATAGGCACTCTTCTGAAGAGGAACTGATTGTAATGGTTGATGGTGTTCTGATGATAGCAGGTTGAGGCTGAGCACTTCAGAAGAGAAGAGGGGCTGTGACAAGGAGAGTGAGGTGGTGAGGGGGAGGTTGAGGAAGTGATGGAGAAGACCACAGGAAACAGGACTGTACAAATAAAGCACTCAAAAGAGCGCATAGTTCAGATCCCAAGACAGAAACGAAACACAGGGGACGAAAAAATACTCCACTTAATTACTTAAATTCTGCCTCTCCTACATCTACTGTACTATCTCCAATGTCTCAGGCCAGGGCACCTTCCCAAAGATATCCCAGTGAACTCCACACTATACATGATTCAACTGCATCAACAATGATGTCATTTACCTGTTACTAAACTTTGTAAAGAACATGAGTATACCTGAGAGAGAGAGAGAGAGAGAGAGAGAGAGAGAGAGAGAATATGTATATGTGAGGAATATTTGAAAATGTCAACATCTCCAAACCATTAAAATTCTAATTCAAACAAATACCCATGAGTGTTTCCTACCCGGGAGTTTCATTTTTTATTTTTATTTTTATATCAATCAGAGGTTAGGTACTTTGCATCCCCAGTGTAGCCCCCTCCCTCTTTCCCTCCCACTCTCCCGATCCCTCCCTCATCTCCTCCCCACCCACTCTGAGTCCACCAATGGGGGAGGATCTCCTCCCCTTCCATCCGACCCCAGTTCATCTTGTCTCCTCAGGGCTGGCTACAATGTCCTCCCCTGGGATCTAGCCAGGCTGTTACTCCCTGGCGTGTATGGGGGAGAGTCAAGGAGCCAGACAATGAGTTCATCTCTGAAACAGTCCCTGTTCCCCTTACTAGGGTTTTCAGTTGGATACCGAGCTACTATGGGCCACTTCTGAGCGGGGGTTCTAGGACATATCCATACATGGTCCTTGGTTGGAGAAACTGTCCCGTAGAAGACCCCTGTGCCCTGCTCAGTTTGGTCTTTGTGGAGCTCTTGTTCTCCCCAAGTCTTATTAACTTCCCCTATTTTTATTATTATTTCCCGCCCTCTGCCGAAGGCTTCGTTGTGAGTCTTAATATCTGCTTTGATACATTGCTATATTGATTGTTTCAGA
>CM053743.1:75391621-75404222 GCA_028658305.1 Pachyuromys duprasi | reverse complement strand
AATAAATAAATAAATAAATAAATAAATAAATAAAAGAACTCAATCTTATAGAAAAAGGTCACAGGTCCTTTGTTATTCTGCTACAGAGTTTCTATGTTGTTCTGCCAAAAGTTTTGTTATGATAATTGACATGGAAACCTTTCCCCAACATTTTACTGTGTTTAAATGTATAAAAAAAATAAACCATGGGGTCAGAGTATTGACCTAGAGCCTGAAAATATGGTACTCACTTGAATTCCATTCTTTACCTCTCACAGATCATCTCTCCCACCAGCTGTGAAGCTTGTAGGGTCCCCAATATTTTATAGCTGGACCTTCCTCTGAAAGTCGTCCTCACCTCAAGCTGATTCTCTAAGCACAAGACTGATGCTACTGCCCTACTCCTAGCAGGAGGCCAACAACATCCAGAGAAGATGAAACACTCTCATTGGAATCCGTCCTAAAGATGGGGCCACTCCATCCCTGAGGCTGCTTCAGAAAGCCCTCGCTTACTCACCCTTTGCTGAAACTGGTGGCATTCCTGCCTGACCTTCCCTAATGTCTGGATCACAATCAAGGTCATCAGCTGACCTTTAGTGTGGTGCTGGGAATAGATCCTGGGCTGTCCTGTGACATGGGTTGCATGGAGAGGAGGCAGAGAACAGAATTTGGCTTGTGTTAGAGGAGTAAAAGACGGCCAGGGGTAATGATTAGGTATTTGAGAAGTATGCTCTCTGTGAAAGAAAAGACCTACACAACAGGAAAGGGACATTTATAAAGAAAACAGATTAAAGAAATCTGCCCTTCTCATTAAAAAATTAAAAGCAAGCCTTTAAAATCCAGGTCGGAGGCATGTGTGGTACTGGATAAGAATGTGTAGATACATCTGGGAGAGAAAAGAGTCTGGAACAGAACTGCACATAGACCACTGGGTACATGGTGTAGGCACAATTTCCCACAGGTGGGCAGTGGGGATGAACTGAGAGCTGAAGTTAATAAAAGCCACCAAAATCAATTCCAGATACAAATAAGTGGCTCACAATAAAAAAAAGTGTACTTGTTCAAACAGGAGAAAAAGCATATTTATATAATCCTGCTGAGGGTATTTCAAGCAAGTCACAGGGCCCAGCACTTTGAAAAGAAAGGGCTACAAGGTCTTAACAAGGAGCTCCTGGAAAAGCCTGGATGACAAAAGACAGCACTGCAAATTTAAAAGCAGTCTTGGAGAAAGTATTTTCCCACTCATGGAAAGTGAGTTATTAGTTATTTAATTAACATGTAAGATAACGAAGGAGTATCTACCGGCTTTCAGCTGAAAGACTTTTCAGTTAAGAGAGCTTGATGCGTGCAGGTGACCCTTTGGAGAGGGCTCAGGACAGTATTGCTGCTGACTGACACCTGCCTCATGTAGAGAACCACAGAGTCAATTGATGGGGAGTACTGTGACCACCCAAAGGAGATCCTGCCTGATATCTAGAGCCTTTCTAGTCAGATAACACCCCTGACTCCTTCCTCATCCTTTCTTCAAAAACATTCCCTCCAGAAAGAATAGCCCCACTCTAATGCCACACAGGCCCTGTGTTAAAGCCCAAGCATCCTGATTCCCTGTGGCAAGATGGCAGTAGTATTCAGGGATCCACGTGTACAGAGGATGGGTCTCTGTGCTCATGTCAGCGGCTGAGCCAGAGGGAGCAAAAGACCAGATGCTGAGAGCAGGCCATGAAGAACTGAGACACACTTCTTTAAAGTAAATGTGCTTGAGCGTGTGTGTTTGCATGTGCGGGTGTCTGTGTCTGTGTATTTTGTGTTTGTGTGTTTAATTCAAGAATATCAAAGCCTCCACAGAAAAAAGTCATTGCTTTCAAAAATGTTTTATTTTTGCTTACCTATTTTAGTCAAGTCTGACACCTTCACTAGGCAGTCAAATCTTCACAGGATCTCAGCTTAATAGTAAAACATGTCTACATCACAAAAAGATGAACCTTTAAAATCGGAAATCATCCTTTCCAACTCTTAGTCCACAGATAGAGGTTGAGATCTGGTCAAATTTAAATTAAATTTAAATCTTTCTCAGCTCCAAAGTCCAAGCTGACTTTCTCAGCAGGGAAGTTTGGGGTGGTTTTCTGATCCCAAGTATCAGCCACTTCTGAAGTGTCTGACCCTGCTTCAGGCACAGCTTAGGCAGGCCTTATGCTGTCATGTTGGGGCTTCTGGGGTCTAAATGTCCAGTGGGAGATGAAGGGAGCTAAAGAGCCAGCGAGTGGAAAGGTGTGAGCAGAAGGCTGACCAAGAGGTGATAGTCAAAGAACCAGTGTAAGGCGTGAGGGACAAGGGCTACTTTACACTTTGATCTATTGAGCATCATTTAAACTCAAGAAAATGGTCCGTTGCAATTTAAATTGCTGGAAACAAATTTCAAATGTCTTTACCCCAAAAAACAAATATTTGGAAGAATGTGGTTAGTTTAACTATTCCATGCAGAATTCAAACGCCATAGCAGCACTTTGTAGCCCATATGCATACTACTGTAGCCAGCGAGTGCCACACCCTGTAATACCTGCACTGAGAAGGCTGAGGCAAGCCCCTGGTGAGCTGGAGACCATCCTAGGCTACACACTAAGAACACTAAGAATCTTGAAAAACAGAACAACAAAACTACAAAAAACATATACATAAACACAATTTGTCATTTATTATTTTAACTTAAATGAATTAAACTTGAAATTACAAGACTTTTAGAAATTTAATAACCAACTAGATATTTGAAGATATAGAAAATCATTGTTAATTTTAGGACATTGATACTATTGTGCTACTTTAAAACGGAAGTCCAAAGGTTTGTGAATGTCAAATGAAATGCAAAACAAATAAAATTAAGAAAATACATACAGCAGCATACATACAGCAGAAAGTTATTTAATAATCAAGAGGAAGGAATTCTGATACATATGATAACATAAAAAAATTGAGACAGTCTTTTGGATAACCCATGCTAGCTAGTCTCAAGATACATACTGTGTCAATTAACTCCTATAAAGAAAAATCTGGTATTCCAACTCAAAGAGCAGAGGGTAAGATGGTGGTTGCCAGGGACTGGAGTGGGAGTGATGGAGAGATGCTAAAGAGTTGGTATCGTATCTCAGCAAGGCAGGAAGAAGTTCCTAAGATTTTCTCCACAGGATTGTCCTAAGAGTTGACAATCCTTTATTGTTCATTCCAAAGATTTTGAGAGGGTTGACCTCAGAGAAGGCTCCTTCCACACATGAACATGGAGCCTTTACTAGTACAAGTCTGTCTTGAAGTACCTGATTTTCTCCACACCACTGACTTGTCTGACTTCACAACACAGACCTCAGAGCTTAGCTTGAATGATCATTTTCAGGGTCGTTTTCAGCTGCTGCCATTTTGGGGCTTTAGAGTAAGCATGTCACATACAAGTAAAGTATCTTGAGCCCAGCCCCACACGTACCTTGCCATGGTGCTTTTGGATATTCTAAGCACTCCTGCTCAGGGTTTCTGTTGGGATCCAGGCTGGTAGAAGGTTAACCTGCGGCCCTGATGTGTAGAGAAGGAACACAGCCTCTTGTCTTAAAGCCAGAGACATGCCTGGTTAGCGCAGGAATGACATGGGGTGAGCCTTGAGGGAGCTTCAGCTTAGGATCTTGAGAGCACCACTTTTCTTTCTTGAAGGGCAGGGGTTGTCAGTTCCAAGGCCATTGAGTGCTTGATCTGTGTCACCTTTGGGATAACCTGTGTTCTTCTTGTCCAGCATGGTTTGATTAGCTTCCTGCTAACTTCATTCTGTTTTATGATAATTTTCTGCCATGTCCCATTTCTGCCCCCCACAAACTGTATATAAAATGCCGTACTTCTTAATAATAAACTTGCTTGCCATAAGACATAGCTGGTATAAGACCTCCTCTCCCCAGCATCTTTTTTTTATTTTGTTTACTTCTCGTCTCCTGGTCTTCCCACTCAGGAACTTGTCACTGAAGGATGACCTGCTGGACCAGGTCGGATGACCCTGCCCTCTGCAGCTGACTGTGGAGTAGGAGTCATTCAGTTCTGCAACCCTCACATTCTCTCATCTTCCCAACCCTCTCCTGCCTCCTCACTTCATCTTCGTACCCCTCCTCTTGTCCCCACTTTACAATAGGAGTGCTCATGTTGCAGTTTAAATCCTGAAATGTTTACAAAGGTTTTTGCATTGCAAGTTTATTTCCCACTGAATCTGGTTTAGAAGAGGTGATTTGATTGTGAGGGCTCTACCCTAATTAATAAATTAGTTTGTTGACAAATTGTTGGCGGAATGATCTATTAGAAATTAGGGCAACAATGGAGGAGGTACCTGGATGGAGGAGACCTTTGAAGGGCCTTAGATAATTTTTTTTTGCTTCACTGCCTCCCAGCTGCCAGGAGACCAGTAGCTCTGCTTTATCACACATAACCTCTGTACATGACGCCCTGCCTCACCTCAGCCCTAAATGACGCAGCCATCTGACTGAAACCTCCAAGCATAAATTCTTCCTCTCCTAAGCTGTTGCTCTCAGATGCTTTGCCATGGATAGAAACAGGCTGAGGAACACAGCTCCAATCTTTATTTCAAGATCCATCATTAAAGTTATCTGGCTAAGCTATCCCCTTTACCAGGCAAGCAGATGACAAGTAGGGGCTGATCTGGATGGTGAAGGACACTTCTGTAGGAATTGTCTCAGTCCCCTCTGGCTTAGATTGTTCTCTTAATTCTATCTTTATTAGCTATCTTTGTTTTTTGACAATTTCACACATGTATACAATACCTATCTGCCATTCTCACTCTTCTCAACTCTCTACACCACCCCAACATCAACTCCTCTTCTTCCTTATAAATTTCTCATACATCATGATCCACTGGAATTAATCAGGACCTTCTGTGTAACCATGAGCTTGGAGCTGTTGAAATCTGCTGGGTTCAGCAATAGTTACACAACAAAAGAAAGCTTCCTCCTCTCCCCAAACCCAACTATTCAGAGACAAATGGTAGGGCCCTTGAATCCCCCCCCTTGGTTTATTGTTGATAGGACTAATCTAGAAAATAGTCTTTATAACCCTTCTCCCTACCTTCCTGTGTCCTCTTCTGCAATGTTCCCTGAGCCTCAGAGAGGGTGACATATCTTCTTTAGAGCAAGGCGCACAGCTGTTGCTTTTTCTCTGTGTCTTGGGAAGCCATGAGTGTCTGCCATTCTTTTTAAGGAGAACTTTCTCTTATGAAGGCTGGAAGCATCTTTTGTCTGTGTAAGTGTAGATATTTAGAAGGCAGTTTGCTGCTTTGTCAGTTTTGTTAACATCGCTGATAAGTTCCCTAACTGGGATTTGAATCCCTAGCCCAGCTTACAATACCAGGCATATGTTTTGTCATTCTCTAGGCCCCCACCTTTGGAACAGGCCTCAAATCCAAGAGGAGAGATGCTTACTGCCACCACAGTCAAGCTGCTGTTGTATAGGTTCACATATCTTCCCTGGTCAGTTGGATTTCTGGTGCACAAGGTTCATAGGTGGGCACGGCCTTACTTCCCCTGAAACCTGCCTCTGGTGGGTTGAATGCTCTGTAGCATTGAGATGGACTCCCTCTCAGTGACATAGACCTTTTTAATAAAATTCAGGACAGAGGAATTGGATGCTTATCTGAAGGCAATCTTATAGACAGTTTCTGGGCTGCTGTAGAACATAGCATTTTATAGGTATTGATAAACGAAGTAGCCTCAGCCCACTTATTTGTTAAAGGACTCTAGCTCCCAAGAGGCACACACAAATAGAATGATCTGAAGAATACTGTACACTGGAGGATTGCCCTGGCTTTGGTGAGTAACACATCACAGTAGACCAGGAAGCATATAAGCTAGCAAGGCAAATCATTCCCAGTCCTACATTCAGTTTACTGAGCCTGGCAGCTCCAGACTGCCTTACTAAATCAGAAGGATTTGTGGTCCAACTTAGACACATGGTAGTTAGTTGCAAAGTGTCTGCCGGGAGCTTTTGTGTTCTCTGGCAAAGGGAAAAATGAAGTTGTTGTCTTGGGTCTAATAGTCTGGCTTTACAGGTCTTCAGTAGGTACCTTAGATCAGAGGAAAGCTGTTGTGTGGGTCAAAGTCATCTTCAGGAGATCATAGGCTGCTGTGAATCTCAGTCTAAATAAGGACTGGCTCTCACCTCTTAGAAACACGGACGGTGGCAGCAAAATCCCAGCCAAATGGAGGGAGGATGAATGAAGCTTTTCCCTAACCAAGAACAAAAATTATCAACTTCTTTGTAACACTTTAATTTCAGTCGTTTTTCTAGCCGGGTACCATTTCAGTCTGGTTGCCAAACCAGATATCACTGCTTCATGAGTCAAATAAACGAAGAAATGGAATTTCTATGTAATTTAAGTGCATTTTAAGTGCATTAACTGGTTCATTGAATGTGTCTGTGGCCTGGTAACACACGCACGTACGCACGCACGCACGGGCTCAGGCGACCATTGAATGTGTCTGTGGCCTGGTAACACACGCACGCACGCACGCACGCACGCATACACGCACACACGGGCTCAGGCGACTACACGGTAAGTCCTGGCAAGAGCAGAGAATGCTGCCTGCCTGCCTGTTTCTGTCCTTTTTTCTCAGTCCACAGCTTCCTATTCACTCTCCAGTATGGGGCTAGATTCAGGGACAAGATGTTTGTCTTTTCAGACATGCTCATAGAGAGGAAGGAACTACTACTTTGTTTGGCAAATGTGCTTCCGTTGCCAACCTTACCATCTCCTCCATGGGATCCCTTTACAACTTACCTTCCCACTCAAAGGGCTCAGGGCCGCACTCTACTTCTCTGAAGGAAGGAAGAGGAAGCCGTCTTCCATTTGAAGTCCACCAGCCAACAGTCTATCACTCTTAACCGCAAGTCATGGGGGCCTCCTTTTGATGCTGGTATATCCTTAGGTATTTCACAAGCTTTCAGATGGAATCCTAGTAGTGTTTCCCTCAGTGTCTACAGAATTCTCGGGAAATTCTTTGCACAATCCAGTTCAGGGTAGTGCATTCAACAAGAAGAAGCTGTCCATATAAGCGAATGAGGAGTCAAACCACCATCCACTGCCCTGTCAATTGTCTTGATGCTCCAGAGAGCAACTTCACAATATTTAATCTGGAAAGAGTTACTCCACGTTATCAACAGCATGGGACATAGCTCAAGGGTGATGTTAGGGAAAATGGTATCTTTAAGGGGAGTTTTGAATCGGGTAGCTGAGATTTTCTAGTGCATTGTTTTCATGACAGTCAAGGTATTTCCAAATTACGAAATGTCCAGATTATAATGAATCATGCTTATATGGTTTGCTTTCTGACTCTAATCTTCCTATAATATAAAAGCTATACCTAATAAGAAGTCTTTACCTTTCACACATCCGTATGAAATAACAGGGACACTTGGGTCTCTGGCAGTCGGAATGATTGGCCGGCATCATAATCTTGAAAGCTGAGGAGAAAGGTCAGAAGACTGAGATGAAGATGCTTCTGTTCTCAAAAAGATACTAAAATAAAATGTAAAATGGCAAACTCTTAACAAATAGTTTCATGATCGTCTTACAGTAAAGATTCCTTTAACACCTCAGCCATGTTGAAGAACTGCACAGAAGAATCTTCCACAACGGTGACTGAGAAGATAAGCAACACAGTCCTTGGAGCAGCGGGAAGGATGGTGCACCTCTCCTGAGGATGCTTCAGTGGAAGGGGTCATAGGTCAGACACATGGCCTGATGCTAACATCAGCAGGCAGAGGAACCATCTCAAGTGTGCCTGGATTTATGCACACGCACACAGAGACAGACAGAGAGAGGGAGAGACAGAGAGACAAAGAAACAAAGACAGAAATAAAGAGAAAGGGTGATGGGGTGGAATTAAACTCCAATCTCACACCACAAATTTCAAAATTATATACCCAAGACTGTAAAACAACTACAGAGAAGGAGAAGTGGCCTTGCATCAGTCTCAGCAATGACGCTTTGGATATGGACATGGTCATGAGCAGCCAAAAAAGAAATACATAAATGGGTCCCGTCAAACTGAAAAAGGTTCTGTGCAGCAAAGCCAGCAATCCACAGAGCAGAACGACAGCATTGCAAATGAGAGAAAATGTTTGCAAGCCAAATAGCTAATAAAAGATCAGCATCCAGAATGTGTAAAGAATGCAAATTGTGCAATCATAAGGAAGCAAACAGCACAAGGAGAGGCTAGGAGTAGACATATCTTACAGAAGCCTCTAGATGCTGCAAGATGTTCAAGATCAGTAATTATCAGACAAACTCAAGTTAAAAGCAGAATAAAGGATCATTATAAATATATATATGTATATATATATATATATTAAAACAGTTAATGTGAAGAATAACAAGTGTTGGTAGCCCTGTGGGTTAAGGGTACCTCTGCATATTGCTAGTGGGATTATAAATTAATATAGTCACTATGGAAAATTTCTTAGGAAACTAAAATTAAAACTTCCATGTGATCCGTTAATACAACCACTGTGATATATCAAACTGACTTGGCAAATGAATGCTGAAAGGAATCTAGTCTGCCATGTTCAACGTTATTCAATTCATGATAGCAACCTACGTGATCATCAGCAGACATGTAGAAAAAGAAAGAGTGATATTTATCTGTATACTTATTTACCTCACACTATTCAACCTTGAAAGATGGCAATCCTGTCATTTATGACAACATACAAACCTAGATGGTACCATGTAACATGAAATAGACCGGACATACATAGTAAGGCAAATGCAGCACGATTTCACTGTCACTTGTCTTCTTACACACCTGCACTCAAGCAAGGAGGAGACTGTGAACACAAGGAAAATGTTGCTCTAAGAGATGAAAAATTTGGATTACAAAGGGCACATTCATGAGTTATTCTCCCAGCCTAGAGACTGGAGTTACTAACAATGGTGTTGTTTTCCTCACATTCACTAAATGAGATTTTTAAATGTTACTATCATAAAAGACTGTGTATGCTAATCATTTTAGTCAGTCCATAATGTCTGCCCCTTTCAAACAATGTGCTGCAAGTGCTAAATAAAGGTCACATGTGTATACTACATATAACATGTAACATACATGCATAACTCTGGTCAGTTAAAGATCTCCACAATGTTGTTTTTTTTAAGCCAGCAAAGTAATTTTAATATCGCAAAATATTCTTAGTATCATTTTTCTCATATGACCTTAATGACCTTGAGATGACAGATATAAACTAGTGTCCTAAATCCTATGCCCTTTTTTCCTTTTATTTATTATTTTTTATATTAATTACAGTTTATTTACTTTGTATCCCAGCTGTAGCCCCCTCCCTCATTCCCTTCCCATCCCACCCTCCCTCCCTCATCTCCTTCCTGCCCCTCTCTAAGTCCACTGATGGGGGATGTCTTCCTCCCCTTCCACTGTTATTTTGTTTCTGTGTAGTTTTGTTCCCAGGAAGCTGCTTCTTGCTATGCTAATTAGTCACTGACCTCATGGGTGTTTAGGGGATCAAGTTCACAACTATCCTCATCTGTTAAAAACAAGTGCTGCAACATTCCCCCTTTCAAGTGTTTCCCGCAGTCATAAAGAGAAGCACAGATAGAGAACAGCATGTGCAATCAATGAGGAGATTAAGTTTTCATTGGAAATGCAGAAAATACTTTTTAAGATATAAACTCAGACCCAGTAAGTGGGAAAACCAGTTTGGGAAACTTAAACCACACTAGGAAAAACTCCAGGAAAATAATGTTTGGGGAATTCTCAAAATATTTTTCCAGAACTTCCAAGGAAACTACTGTACATCCCACAATACTCTGTGGAGTGTAAAGAACTGAACACTGAACATGCATCTCTACCTTTCTAGGTGTGTGTCCACTTTCATCTGTGTATGAAGCACTGTTGGCCTTCCCCTTAAACAGCAAGGCTCGCGGAAAAACTCACACCTCTGCTGAGAACTGAACATCAGCAGCCACCTAATGAGTTCAAACACTTAGCACAGTGATTCTCGTCCTTATTCATGCCGTGAGCCCTTCATGCCATGCTGACCCACAACCGTAACACTTTCTGCTGCTGCTTCATAACTGCAATTTTACTATTGTTATGAACTGTGATGTAAATATCTGATATGCAGATGGTTTTAGGTGACCCTGTGGAAGGGTGTTGGACCACTCCAAATAGGTCATGACCCACAGGTTGAGAGCCACTGAATTAAAACAAGCCATATTGCTCAAAAAAGTTTAAGTGAGATAATATGAGAGAATAAAAAAATAAAAACTTAACATTCAAAATCTAGAGTCATGAGATAAATGAGAATCACATTTAGCATTTGTGGTGGTCAATTTGAATTGTTATTTTGACTTTCATAAGAAACACTCGGGGAATTAGTGAAGCTCCATTCTGGATGTTCCTATGGAAGTGTACCAGAGGGAGAAGGGGGGGAAGGCCCACCCTGAATGTAGGTAACAGCGTCCCTGGATCTGAGGTCCTAAACTGCACAAAAGGGATAGAATGGAGAAAGTCAGCTGAGCCAGATCATGACTGGTGCCCTTGACAATGCTTTCCTTGCATTAGGTCTTCCCCATGATTCCTCTGTGTTGTAATCAGGTGTCTGGCTACAGTAATGAGAAAAGCAGCCTATGATATTCAAAAGAATGTGTAATGTAGTAGTATAAAGAGTAAAAATACTATTCAAATTATTATTTTTAATTCAAGATTAATGAATAAAAGAAATAAGAAAAATATAATTTTGGAATGATAGTTATTGCTTAAAATATAACTATATTAATCAGCAGAAAAATTCATTCAATAGTTAGATATGATGAATAAAGACCCTGATGTAGATGTGTTGAATTGGTGAAAATTAGAGATGAAGTGTTGTGTAAGATATGAAATGTTTCAAAAGATGAGGTATGTAATCATGGTACTGTTCCATAAGACAACATAAATAACCACTCTAGGGCTGGAGAGATGGCTCAGCACTTAAGTGCACTGGTTGTTCTTCCAAAGGACCTGAGTTCAATTCCCAGCAACCACAGATGGCTTTCAACCATCTGTAATGGAATCTGATTCCCTCTTCTGCTGTGCGTGAAAACAGTGTTCATAAACATAAAATAAATAAATCTTAAAAAAATAACCACTCTATCTAGTTCATTTTATATTTTGAGATTTTGATCTGTTCTTCATGAATATTATTGTAAGAGTCAGCTTACTCCTTGCTGAACACTAACTTCATCTTTGTCTTTTGTTTCCTGAATTAATGTCTGCTAATCTAAAAGAGAGAAGCCAAGAGAAGGGAATAATATCAGATAAATATACAAACAACTGTATTTCTGGTCCTTGATTTCCATGGGTGGAGGATGCCTTGCTCTGTTGAACTTACTGCTTGTGTGAAATGTGTAATAAATTCTACTGGACGTAATTTGAGTTCAGTTCCTATGAAATGCTAAATTCCTGCCAGGAGATGATTCACTAAACGACAGTCATGGGGAAAGCACATCTGAGTTTCTGAAAATCAAGGGAGAAAAGTTTGTAATTTAATGACTCAGAAAAATTGATTTTTCAAGCAGCAATATATCAAAGTCCTGGTGTGAACCCTTTGTCTAATTTTAAACCTGTTTCCACAGATGAATCAGTGAGGACGGCTCACTGTCAGATCACAGATCTTGTCCTTCTAAGTAAATGATTTGTTTGCTTTCTTACAGGCTACTGTGCAGAAGAGAATTAACCAAGAGTAAATGCAGCCAGTTCCTGAGTCTGCCGCAGTGTTTTCCAAAAGCATACATGTGGCCATCATATTCCACTGAGCCATAGATGTATTTAACCACAATCTTCTGTTGTTGTTGTTTTCCTTAAAGCTTTTACTTGTGTGTGTGTAAATACACAATTGGGCTTTTTGTCATCTCCTTTCCTATCCTCCCTCCTTTCCCTCTTACCTCCTCTCAAATTTGCAGCATTCTCTTCTTTAACCATTGCAGTTACACATACATATAAAAGAACAGATACAGATTCACCCTGCTGAGTCCAGGCAGTCTTGCCTTCATGTGCATGTGTCCGGTGCTGACCACGTGGTCTGGAAAGCAGACCTGCGGTCTCATCCCTGGTGAAGGCTGTTTTGCCTTCTCTTTGCAGTTGTTAATAGCTCTTCTTCTGAAGGGTGGGCCCTGTGAGCTATCTTCCACTTACGTTGGGGTGCTTACTATTGTTGCAATTGCTAATGTAGATGTTTGTGGAGAATAAAACTTAGAGAGATAAAAGGAAATGTAATCCAAGTGTTGTGATACTGTCCTAATTAACTAAATATAAGGGTTACTTTGCTTTGCTTCAGAACACCTGCTGGGAGACATCCAGGGAGTCTTAAGATGCGGTCTTCAAAAAAAAGTTCCTCCAATAGGTTTCTTTCTATAGAAGTGAGTATCGATGTATCAGAGCAGATATTAAGACTCGCGATCAAGCCTCTGACAGAGGGCGAGAAGTAATGATAGATCTGGGGGAGGTTGTTGAGACTTGGGGAGAACAAGAGCTCCACAAAGACCAAACTGAGCAGAGCACAGGGGTCTTGTATGAGACGGTTTCTACAACCAAGGACCACA
>CM053743.1:75374534-75391521 GCA_028658305.1 Pachyuromys duprasi | reverse complement strand
GACCCTAGTGAGGGAAACAGGGACTGTTTCAGTCAAGATCTTGATGGCTGACTCTTTGACCCTCCCCCATACAAGCCGGGGAGTGACAGACTGGCTAGATCCCAGGGGAGGACATTGCAGCCAGCCCTGAGGAGACAGGATAAGCTGGGGTTGGATGGAAGGGGAGGAGGTCCTCCCCTGTTGGTGGACTTGGAGGGGGTGGGGAGGAGGGAGATAAGGGAGGGAGTGGGAGGGTAGGAGGGAATGGGGGAGGGGGCTACGCCTGGGATTCAAAGTACCTAACCTGTGATTGATATAAAAATAAATAAATTAAAAAAATTAAAAAAAAAAACAAAAATGTTCCTCCAAAATAGAATAGAATGTTACATTCTCTAACTTTCTTTTCTTTTCTTTCTTTCTTTTTTTTATTTTTTAGATATTGGAGTTTATCAAAGAATGTGACTTAATATATATAGTTTGTCTTAACTGATAAGCACGCTTACTAGAATAAAAACTTTGTAGACATTTCTAAAGTTGTTTAAAGTGCAGCAATTGGAGAGTTAGTAAGAATAATGCATGATGGAAAAAATAAAATCAATGCATGTGAAATATAGGAGGATAATTTCAAAATGAAAGCAGAAAACCTCAAAATACGATGTGAAACCATTATATTCATATCTATATTTGGTGTTTAAGTGACAATGGTTACTGTTGACATTGAAATTGATAGTCATGCAAGCTTTTCAGCACAGTGGACCTTCCTGGCCCAGAAGAGTTGAAAGTTGGAGTCCAAAAGCGTACAGAGTTGCTTTTTATCCAAGATCGTCATCAGGATGGCAGGGTGTAAATCAGTGCCCTCAGAACTCCATGGAAGGCAAGCAAAATGTTGACCATCTTGTTCCCATGCAACTGACTCCTGCCATAACACCCAGTCTGCCCTTCCTTTGCTGAGTGCATGAGAACAGGAGCCTCAATATGGAAGTCACCCTGCCATGGGCAGTCCCAGATCAGTAACCAGTGCCCAGAAGCAAGATGACCAATCTAGACCCACACCCAGACTGGTAGCTGACAGTGGAACACTTCTGCTGTCCCTTGATGTTGCCTGCCTCTCTAGAGAAACACTGGTTTTGACTGCTCTGATAGCAGGCTTCCGGCAGGTTCATACATGTACATTTAAACATTAGTGTTCCTTACATTACAAATAAGGGTTTTCTCAGGTTCCTATCATAACAATGTCCACAAGAATAGAATGCTGTTTTTGGAATTGATTTATAATTATCACACCATATTGAGTTTTTTTCTGTTCAGATACTGAATTTTGTGTCCCAAGATCCGGTCGACATGGGCATTTTCACCTTCATTAATCAATGTTGTGTAAACTTTGCTCCCCAAAGACTGGTTAATAAAGTGCCTGAGAGCCTATAGCTGGGCAAGAGAGAACACGTGGGACTTCCATTCCTAATCTCGAAATCTGAGGTAGGGACCATGAAGAAGGGGAGGGGAGAAGAGATAGAGATAGAACATGACCATGAAGACTGACCTGATGAAGCAGAAGCAGCCCAGGCAGGACCAATATGGCAAGTAACTCAGGGCACACAGCTGGGAAATAGTAAGGCTAGCATAGATGGGTTTTATGGGTATAAAAATTCCACAAAATACATGCTGAAAAGCCTGTTCTTAGCTTGGATGTTGAACTGGAAGAGTTTCGAACTGTAACAAACCTACATGAGAGTTTGGAATTTAAAGTGTGAAGTTCCCATCTGCTTATGATCAGCTCTACTCCCAAAATCATGCTGTGGGGAAATATTAAAAATGATTTTGAACTGGGAAGTGAAGAAATGGCCTATCACTGCTCCCACAGCACGTGATCGTTAGTCCTGTCAACTTGACAAAATCTAGAATCATCGGGGATAAGGGTCTCTGGAAATGTCTGTGAGGACCATCCTAAGTTAATTGACATGAGAAGACTGGTGAACTGGGTGGGACCGTTTGGGGACAGGGCATCCTAGACTGTGGAAAGTGGAGACAGCGAGCTGAGTAGCAGCAAGCATGAGCCATCACTCCTTCTTCTTGACTGGATATGTAACTGCTGCTCCAACCATACAAATGAACTGTGATGTGGGAGAAATTCCTTTGCCCTGAAGCTGGTTTTGCCAGAGTTTTATCACAGCAGTGGGAAAAGAGACTAAGATGCCCACACAATATTTTTGCTTAGTTTTTTTTTACATTATTTTTTATTTTTTTGTTATCAATCACAGGTTAGGTACTTTGCATCCCCCTCCCTCATTCCCTCCCACTCTCCCCAACCCTCCCTCATCTCCTCCCCGCCCCCTCCAAGTCCACCAACGAGGGAGGACCTCCTCCCCTTCCATCCAACCCCAACTCATCCTGTCTCCTCAGGGCTGGCTGCAATGTCCTCCACTGGGATCTAGCCAGTCTGTCACTCCCCAGCTTGTATGGGGGAGGGTCAAAGAGTCAGCCATCAAGTTCAAGACTGAGTCAGTCCCTGTTTCCTTCACTAGGGTCTTTAGTCCTACACCGAGCTATCCTGGGTCCCATCTGCACAGGGGTTCCAGGACACACCCACACATGGTCCTTGGTTGTAGAAACTGTCTCATGCAAGACCTCTTTGTCCTGCTCAGTTTAGTCATTGTGGAGCTCTTGTTCTCTCCAAGTTTCACCAACCTCCTCCATTTCTATCATCGCTTCTTGCCCTCTGCCAAAGGCTTGATCGCGAGTTTTAAGTACTCCATGCTTTTCTCCTAGCTAACCATTTGCCAAGCCTAACGATCTTGATTCCACAAGAACTATGTAAGTTTCATAACTTACTCAGAAAGGACTCGGAAATTGTTCCCACATCCTCTTTTCACCCTATCCTCTTTTGTGCTTAAATGTCATTCTTCAGTAGTAGTCCAGCGTGGTTTCCTTCTTCATTTCGCTGTGAGCATCACAGCCATTGAATCTTGTACTGGAGCTGATAAGGCATAACCCACCTTCTCCCTTAAGACTCATGTGCTCTCTTTTCCTTGAGCTGCTTCACCCCAAAAAGTCTTTGTGGTACTAACGGCACCACAGATTTTTATAAACTCTTTTTTCACTGAGCACACGAATGTAGACATGAACTGCTTTGCATGGAAACATGAACACTGATAATTAAAGATCTAGGTCCCTGTGGTCAACTGTAGCCTCTTTTTTTTTTCTAGTTCAGAGATCCCGTAAATCTGTTGGGTTTCAACTTCAAAGAGAACATTTAAATTAGATAGTGTATTTTTTTCCATATTTATGAACTTCTTTTATTACCATAATAGCTATTTTGATTACCTCTATTTAGTCACTTTAACCATCTCAGATCTTGTTAGTGGTGGAGTTACATGGCCCAGTCTGGGTTCACAATCTCTTTGTTTATATTTTATCATTTCAATATGGATATTTTATTCTTCAAGTGTATTTTTCTGGGCACACCATCTCCTTTTCATCCCTTTGTCTTGTTTTCTCATCTTGACTTTTAGTTACTACTTTTTTTAGTACATATGTCATAACTTGTGCATAACAGTACAACAGGACTAGGCCAACCTCTCTGAATTTTGCTTTTCTGTCCCTTTCTCTGCCTGCCATTTATGTGACATGCTTCTTTCTCACAGATGCTGTGGCAGAGACGTTCCACGGGATCCTCTCATTCTGCTTTCAACTCAATGTGCAACCAACATTCTGCTGCAACCTTTGCTACCTCGAATTTCAGGATAGGTATGTTCCATCTGAGCACAGTCTGGGAGTTAACACATCAGTATGCCTTATACTATATATGACATACGGAAGAAGGAAGGGGGCTTGATCAACACGGTGCTGTCACTTCTTTCACTCATCCTATTGTCAATAGTGTTAAGTAACCAGGCACAACTGAGGCTTAAAGGAAGCTCATTCTGACAGGAGGATACCCTAAAGCATCATTCTTGGACCCTTTGCCATCTTCCCTTTCAAGTTTCTTCCCAGCAACTCTTCCTGATACCTCTCACATAGCAGGAAAAAAACAAGGCTGCCTCTTAGCTTTGGGGTAGATAGAGAAAGAAATCATATGATGTACTAAGTTGCCACTTTGTTTTAGATATGGCGAGGGGTAATGCATTGCTGAACCAAGCTTTACCGAAGCGTCTCTGAAATCTGGTACTTCGGGTTTCTTCTTTGTTTTTATTATCCATGTACTAAGGGAAAGGAAACCTCCAGTCTCTATGCTTCCAACTCTAGCTGTTCCACAGGCTTCCCGTGTATTTGTTTTAAATTCTCATTTCTGCTGTGTCTTAGGAAGTTTCTTGTGAGTTCTTCATCTAATCAAATGATCCCATGCTGAGATCATTAACAGTCAAACTGTCTTGCCCACTGTAAGCAACTCATTCTATTTTTAGATTCCTTTTGCTGTTTCTATAAATACAACCAGTGCACATTGGAGTTGAGGACAAAATGAAAATATTTCAACCACTGAAGTTTGTTTCCATATTGTCACCGTAGCTGAGAGAAAGCAGGCTGACTGGCAATCCCTTTGCTGTCCTTACTGAAGCTCTGGGTTGGCACCAGGATTCTGCTCTCTCCCCAGTAGAAAGACACGCAGTGGAGGAGGAGCCTGGCTTCTTCTGCTTCCTTGGCCATTGTGGTTCTTGACACACTGCCCTGGTCCTTGCCAGCCCCAATGTTAGAGACACATGGGAGCAAGCTCAGATGGAACCACATATCCTACTGTCATAGCTGACCTTTTTAAATTTTTTTTTAGTATTAGTTACAGTTTATTAACTTTGTATCCCAGCTGTAGCCCCCTCCTTCATTCCCTTCCAATCCCATCTTCCCTCCCTCATCTCCTCCCTGCCCCTTTCCAAGTCCACTGCTAGGGGAGATCTTCCTCCCCTTCCATCTGACCCTAGCTTATCAGGTCTCTTCAGGACTGGCTGCAATGTCCTCCTCTGTGGCCTAGAAAGGCTGCTCCTCCCTCGGGGGGAAGGGTGGTAGAGGTCAAAGAGCCAGCCATTGAGTTCATGTCAGAAAGATTCCCTGTTCCCCTTACTGGGGAGCCCACTTGGATACTGAGCTGCCATGGGCCACATCTGAATAGGGGTGAGCTTAATGCTCCCTACTCCTCAATCCTTCGCTCCCTTCTCTCTTCCCACAGGTTCTGTTCCCGCTCCTACTTGTGCCTTCTGCACCCTTATGATGCAGCACCATCACCACCCCAGGCCTTTGGGCCACACCTGTAGCCTTCTGCAGTTGCTGCTGTGTTGACGTACACATCTAAGCTCTCTGGTGTTAAAGACCTGCCTTGCCTGGCCATGCTCTTAACTTAGTGTTCCTTAGCCTGAAGTGGATTTTGAAACATCACCCATGTGTAACAGACTGCTCTTTGGCTTCAGCTTCCTCCCTGGCATTCAAGTTTCATTCGGAGTTAAGCCCTCCAGCAACCTCACCTCTTGCTTGGGAGCCTCTCAGTTTTCGAGGACTCTTCCCTGGCCCAGTACAACTACTCTAACAGCCATTCACACGGAGCTGGTCCTCCGGCTGACCCTGTGAGCTCCTGCCTGCCACACTAATACAGAGCTTATAGATAAGGTCATGATAGACTCTGAACCCATCAAGACAATGGTGGATGAGCGACTGGCAGGTCAGAGCCTCTCCCTGTCCTGATTTCAGGTCACTCCAGAAAGTTCTCCTGATTGCTCTGAAATGCAGCTGGTGGTCTGAAGTTGACTTATGGAAAGTTCTGCAGACAGAGAGCACTTTGTTCTGACCTTAATTCTGGCACTATCCGTGTGGTGCTTATATTCTGATTTTACACATGCTGATGGAGTACAAACTATCCATCATGTTTAAATATGTCTCCAAATGTGCTGAAAACAAAAGCTCTGTGAGCAAAATATAAGCTGTGTTCTGCACCTCATCTGTCGCCTTTCTTTGCAGGAGGACTGTGCCACTGTGTGAAAAGAGAACATCATCGGACATCATCGAAGGCGTTGTTGCTACTGTGTGGCATACTGTGTCCTTCGTGTTCTAAGACAGAGCAGGCCTTCCTCCCCTCAGACAGAAAGTGCAGAGGTGACGCGGAACTAACAGGGCTGCTCTGTTCGGGAGAGGGAACAAGGAGTGAGAAGTACCTGAAAGCCTGGAGGTTGCAGGGATTCGGAGGTTCCTCCTTTTGTTCTCTCCTCCTGTCTAGCTTTCAGATCTCGTCCTGGAGGGTTGGCTGACTTCGCCACATTGCCTCACATCTCTGCTTGTTGCCAAGAGATCAAGAGAAACCATTCCTTGCCCACATGTTTGAATCTGTCCACCTGTGTTCACTTGCCAGCAGGAAGTAAACTTCAGAGTGAAGATTTGGGTGGAAAGTGTGGGATCAGGCACAGACAACGTGGCGTGAGTCCTGGCTCACTGTGCCTGGCGCACAATGGGCCTTTGCTGTTCTATTGATGAACGCAGTTCTGAAGAAAGGCACGTTTATTGTCTGCTGCAATGTGGGACTGCATAGCCGCTGACATGCTTCTCTGTCTGATAACTAAGAACATCTTATTATGGTAGCTTTTTTCCAAGCAAGGACATGGTCTCAGTACACATTTGAGGGCTGGAGGAGGCAAGTCAGGGATATACAACACAGAACTCATGGCATGATCCTGCTCCTAGGCCATAGGCTGGGCATCCAAACAAAAGTATCTTGTTCTTCCCTGGGGAAGAGCACCAACCATTAAAGGTTGCAAATGACAAATAAGAGATTTTGGTATCAAAGGATAACTGAATGCCAAAATTGCCATGGTCTACTTAGAATATTTTATCCTGTTTTTATGAAATCTTGCTGCTTATTATTTGAGATACCATATCAGATAAAGAGTATATATAACTATTGAAATTGTCAAGTCTGCCTCAAACTAGAATTTTAGTTACCAGATAATAAAGGAATGACTTTTTAGCTATACTTATCCCTAGCAATATAAAAGCTAAAATAAACAAACAACATCTAAGCAACTGAACACAAAACAAGCAAACTGGAAACTTCCTTGAAGGTAGTTGACTTAAATAGGTATTGTGGCATATGCCTGTAATCTCTGCACTCAGGAGGGAGAGGCAGAAGCTTACAAATCTGATAACAGCCTGGGTGGCATACCAAGATCTTGACTTAAAAATCCAAGAACTAGAGGCCTGAGAGATGCTCAGTGGCTAATGTGCTTGGTACCTGGGCACCATGCAAAGGTAGAAGTAGGGAAGTAGGAAACTGACTCCACAAAGTTGTCTTCCGACTTCCACACACGTGCTGCGTCACACTGTCCCCGCCCACATACATATCATATGTCCATGCACACCAACAATAACTAAGAATAATAAATCCAGGCATTGGGGGTGTAACTCATCTTCACAGCATTTGCCTCGCATGCATATGAGCCTTGATTTGACTCCAAGCATCTTTAAAATCAAAGAAAAGATCACCTTATATCTATCTCTATAATTATGTTCATCGAAGAGTGTGATTTCTATCTTTGTCTCCTTGTTTGGACTGAGATGCCCAGGACCTCACACAGGCCTGAGCCTGTATGTGAGGACAGAAAATGAGGAGACTTTCATTGAGTGGTAAAGAGCCATTCCAAGGGCTGGGAGTGAAGGAATAAAGAAAACAGAGGTAGGTCTAGAAAAGAGCTGAGTACGGTTTCTTTTTTTTTTTTTTTTCTGCTGAAGACATTTTTACTGGGCCACAAGCACATAGGTACACAAATCAAACACTGATGAGAAATCATAGAGGAATTTATTTTGGTTTAATTGTTTGGTGTGGTATAATTTTTACCATTTATTAAAAATGAGAGTAAAGTTTATGCTAAAGAGATAGGTGTGCTAATTTTTCATAAATACTTAAATCTTAGCAGAACATTTGATAATGCAAAGCAGAGTCTCTTTCACATTGTTCAGAATTGTCTGGAATTTTCAGTTTATAGTCATTAATGATTAGAACACTGTTTCATATAAATACATAGTACAAAATGACAGACAGCAGTGTGTTTAGGTCCATTTCAGAGATTATTGTAAAACCTGTCCTAAATCCTATGCCATGTTTTAAAAATATTGGAAGTGTATACAGTGCGCGTATGTTCACTAAGTCCATGCCTGGCACTCACAGAGGTCAAGATAGGGTGTGAGATCCTCTGGAACACTAGGTACAGGTGATTTAAACCACCATTTGTGCACTGGGAAGCCAACCCAGGTCCTCTGCAAGAGTGACAAATGCTCCTTTAACTGCTGAGCCAACCCTCAGCCCCCTTTTAAAATTCATTCAGTATTTTAAAAAAATGAAAATTCTTCCATAAGAAACTCAAACATTTATTTTATTTTAATCAGACATTCTTGTGCCATACACCCCAAAGATACTTTGGTACTTGCATGCTAGAGAATGACAAGGCAAATGCTGTATTTTCTGTAATTAAACCACTGTTTCTGCAAGAGCAGAAAGCTTTGGGTGTTCAGTAAAGATACTGAGTATGGAAAGTGCAACGGTGTTGAGTTTGTAGCATGCAATGGCGTTGAATCTCAGCCAAGGCACTGCAGGTGGGCAACCCCATAAAGGGTACATGGTGTGGGCCCAGAACCTCAGCTGCTGTGAAGTCACACAGCGCAACACAGGTGAATGCTGCCATGAGCACCTCAGATTCATTGTGTTTGGTTTTGAATTCATTTGTGGTGGTGTGCATTAAGAAATATGTCACACCAGAAGCATTGAACGAAACTGGATGGGCGCCTACGATAGAGGGTCCTCTGAAATTATTCACCCAACAGCGGATTGAAGCAGATGAGACTCAGGACCAATCTTTGGGCAGAGCTCAAGGAGTCTTATGGAGGAAGAAAGAGGTGGGAATAGAAGGACATGAAGGGGCCAGGAGACCCACAAGGAGACCAACAAAACTAAAAGATTTGAGCTCAGAGACTGATGCACCAATGGAGGACCATGCATAGAGAGAATCTAGACCCCCTGCTGAGATGTGGCTAATTGGCAGCTCAGTCTCCATGTGGATCTCTGAGTGAGGAGAGCAGGGGCTGCCTTTATCATGAACTCAATTGACTGTTCTTTAATAGCTCCTCCTGATGATGCAGCCTTGCCAGGCCACAGAGGAAGAAGATCCAGGCAGTCTTGGTGGGACTTAACAAGCTATTGGCAGATGACAATAGTGGAGAACTCACCCTTACAGTGGACTAGGGGAAGGGGATGGGGGAAAGAGGAAGGAAAGGTGGGGCTGGGGGAGTTGAGGGAAGGGGCTTCAATTGGGCTATATAATGAATAAATTGTGAAGAAAAAAATAAGAATTAAAAAAAAATCTGTCACAATGCCATATTTAGCTATATGGCCCCTGGCGGCCATGATGGAAACAACCTCTACATTCAGCTACTTGTCCCCTGGCCTCTATGATGGGAGGTCTTCCTCTGCTCCACCATGTCCTTCCCCAGGATGGACAGGAACTCTGAAACTGAGGGAAAAGCTTCTATTCTGTATGTTGTTCCTGTCGGATATCATGTTGTAGTCCCTCATCCAGTGTCTTGCCTTCCACAGGCGCTCACAGGACAAGCTTCAAGTTGAGAACGCTAGAAGTAACCTGAGTTTCAAATGGCACGCCATTCTAAGAATGATAAAAAAAAAAAAACCTTACACACAGTACTCTGCGCTGCTTTTTATGTGAAGGCTTCTTTGTCCAGCACATTCTTGTTGAATACACTACCCATCTGTTAGTCACTCTCTACCTGCCTTGGGTATCAGTCCAGTTGAGGTAATGCTGTGGCTATGTGGGCCCAAACAAGGGTACCACGCAGATGATATGGGCGTTCCAAAACAGATGCTTGAAAGTACTTTCTCTGGGTGCAACGGCAGAGCTTAACAGCATTCTTTGAGAGTAAAAAAGGAAGATCATATGCATATAACTTTGATATCATGTATGAGTGTTTTGTGTCATTAGTTAGTGTCATACTGTGTCTAATTTATAAATTAAACATTTTCCTAGGCGTGTGTGTACCAGGAAATGTACTTTGTATAAAGGTTAGTTAAATGCCCTATACAGTGTTAAACAGCCACGAGGGAGACTTGGAACGGTGTGTGTTTTGAAGGTGGAGAACGGACACTACTGTAATTTCTACAGTGAGACATTTTGCTTTCTTGTTTCTCACGTAAAGAGATCCTGAGTGCTGGGGCTATAGCCCAGGGCCTCTCTGTCCAGCTGAGATTTATTGTTAGTTAGATGGAAAGCTGTTAATTTCTAGTTAAACATGAGTTGATACAGCACTACAGCCTTCTTGAAATAATATTTTTCAATGTTTTTTTGTTTTTTTTTTGTTTTTTTTACTTTTGAAGAAACTGCAAGAATAGTAAAAGCTCAGTGTGGAGCAGGGAGGATCTGGGAGGAATTTGTGGTGAGGAAAGAATCTAATCAAAATATATTGTATGAAAACATTTTGTAAATAAAATTTTTTGAACAGAGGAACAAATTTTTTGAACAGAGGAAGCAGCAATAGACAGTCTAATATAAAAATGGGAAAGCCCAGGAGGCTTCAACCCTACATGAAGAACTACAGCAACTAAGGAGTGCTGAGGAGAAACAGTCTTCCCCAGGAAAGAGCAAACCAACCGATAATCCAATACCAAACAGCCAGCCCTGAGAACATGTACACACAAGTAACATTTCACAGACTGAGCAGGTTGTATTTGTGTATTTAAGCTTGAATATGTATGTACATATACATGCATGTATACAGTAATAATTAATGAAAATGGAGGTCACCAAATTGAAGCAGGGCAAAAAGACGTATGCAGGAAAGTTTTGGGAGGAGAAGGGGAAGAGGGCAATGGGATGGTTTTATATTATAGTCTCAAAAATGAAAGAAATAATTTAAGAATGAGTAGTGGAAATTTCATGAACACTTCTTCCTGTTTTTCCCAGCAGTGGGAACATACATGTGTGCAAAACAACGTCAAGTCCTTAAACTTCCTGTTGGTGTAATCCTGCTGAATAGACTACATACAGCCCTTGTTTCTCCCAGTTTTCACAAGCACTAATTACCGAGTGTGAATAGGTAAACATGCATATGTGTGTATGTATGTGTTTGAATGTAATTGTGTGCATCCATATGAGTATGTGTGTAAGTAATTTCATTTGTATATTGGTGAATATATGTGTTTTGTGGGTGCGGGTCTACAAGTGTGTGCATCTGCTAATAATGTTGGTTAATCTGTGTATTTGTGTGTATATGCTTGTGCGTGCATGCATGTGTTGGTGTTCTTGTTGTGTATAGGCATAACATGTATGCTTATGTGTGTTAATGTATGCAAATGCATACAGGTGTGTGCATTAATGTATGTGCATATGGATTTGGGTCACATCTGCCGGTCTGTGCCGTTCTTTTCAGTGTGTTCCATGAATGACCATTACCGAAATCAAAGCTTGGGGCCATTCTTCCATCAGAAGGGTGATACTCTACACTGCACCTGCCTGGCCTTTGCCCTTTGGCAACCGCTGATGTTCTGCTCAGACTTAATTGTGGCATCAGATTGGCCCACCACACTGGTTTGGACTTTGCTGACAAAAAGTCTCAACCAGATTTTGCTTGGCATCAAGACACATTAAGCATTAAGAACAAATCAGAGTGGGACATGGTGACCTTCCAGAAAACTAAAGAAAACATGTTATTGTTTCTGCTACTCTTTTTCATGAAATAAATCTGGGCCTCGCCTTCTTGTAAGTTCAATAGGTGGGAGCACTTCAAAGGGTGTAAAATAGAAGTTCAATTTATAGAAAAATGTAGCATGATGGCTTCATTTAAATTACAGGTAAATTTCCCCTCAAATTTAGCTAAACATCTCTCAAGGATGATGGCCAAGTCACTTCCCAAATAATCTACATAAAGTCATAAGCCTGTTAGTTATTAACCAAGACTTTAACTCCTATCCTGACTCATAGGTTCTTTCATCTAAGCTGGGGAAAATTTGTTCAAAGATGAAAGACAAAAGATGTCATCCTTATAGTATTTAGGCAGCCTGCTTCCGGGTTGCCTAGTAACCTATGATCTCATCATGTGTCACCTGCCAGGTATATGCACCTAGCAGATGCGGTTCAGATGCATGGGAGCTATAAATGGACCCCTGCCTCTTACCTCTCTCTAGTGATCTCTTGCTCTTCCACTTTCTTGATGTCTCCTGCTTTCTCTTTCAGGGCACCCCCTTCCTTCCCCTCACCGTGTCTCTCTCTTTCCTTTTCCTCTCCATCCCTCCACTTCCACCTGATAAATCTCTTTCATATAATAGCTGTTGTGCGCATCAACATTTCACATCCAATATCTGAATATTTGCACAAAAAAGACATTTAAAAAGTATCTTCCCTCATATGTTTAGAAAACTTACATTGCCGAAAGGCCATTTTATATTTATTTAACAGGCATATAATATTATAATTTATAACAACAATACATTATAATTATTTCAGTATGATGTATACTACACCACATTATTATGAATAGTATTATATATTTTGTATTATAATAGTGCATCTCTTTCCTTTATTAGTTCAGCATACATTTGATTGTTATTTTCAGCACTTACTATTGATTGTTACTATGTTTCACATTGTAGCAGCCACCTGGGAACAAAGGAGCATGAGAACATCACCCTGTATCTATATATTGTCTTTCAATATGTTGAGGGGTGTCCATAAAGATAGCCTTGTCACATGATCCAAAGTGCCCCCTCACCATAAGACCAGACCCTGCATTTCCCAGGGAGTTCTTGAAGAAATGAATGTTTCAGTTAATCTTCATCCTAAATGCCCATGTGTCACCATTCTTTGAATCGTGATACTATCCAATAACCATGACAATGAAGTGTGAAATGAATGTACAATCTGGGAAAATATTTATTAAAACAGAAAAGGAACCCGGTGTGAAGACTGGGAAGTGTTTTCTTGTACAAAGCCAGACTCTCTCAGGACCATGTCATTGGGGAGCTAATGATGGATGCAATTTGACTCTGTCCTTGGTCCTGATTCAAGCTCATGCCTCTGCTCAAAAGACAAAAACCTAGCCAAAATTTATTATTTACATAAATCTTTAACTGTTCTAAACTTGAAACCATGAACTTTGATTCTTCTTTTGCCTAGAGATGCTTAGAAAAAACCCTGTCAGTCCACTCAACATTTGACTTTGATCAAAATGACTACCTAGCTCTCTTCCTAAATTCCATCTTGTAGACTATTTTTTGGTATATGGGCCATACCACTTTTCAACTCTTTTCATGTCCCTGCCTACATTGCCGTGTATCTTAGTTTATGTACATTCAAAATCAAATCCTTGGAGTCAGCGCTTGCTATGTTTAAACCTTCAGCTTACACTTTAACTAAAAATCAGTATTCCTCTATATAATATACAACTGGTAATATGAATAGCAGCTATTTGTATTAGAGGACAGTAGTCTAGAAATCTTAGCCTCATAACTTCAGCCTTGAATGGACTATAGCAAAGAAGCCTGTTTGTTGCCATTGTGGATACTAAATGCGGTCAGTGAGTGGTCTGATTGTAACTCTGGACATGCTCACCTAAGGTCACTGTGCTAGACCTGCCAAAAGGTGAACCTGCCACTATGCTGACAGTGTGGCTCAGTCCAATTTGAAAGGCTTTAAAGTCAAGAAAGCTAAGGCTGTCTTGCCTTCTGCCTTCCCTGCCCTGAGCCCCCAGCTGATGGCTGACACATCAGCACACACCTCTTCCCCACTCAGCCCTCTGCCTCACACCCAGTTTCCACTGGTCACACCTTCAGGACACACTCAGCAATACTTTCCAAGTTGATGAGGTCTTCTTATTCCTGCAAGGTTGGCATGTGGACATCTCCATCACACTCATGGACAAACTGCCCAGACAAGCCCAGAAGTCCCCTAGGAAACTAAGAAGTTACCTCAAGTCATGTGCAGTGACACAAACCTTACCTTTCAATCCAGATTTGGGTTGAGGAGCAACCTCAACTTTGCAGTGTACACGAAACATGTAAAAGTCCAGGAGCTGACAAAGCTTTCGCATTTCTGTTTTTCCTATCATCTTTAATTATTTTTAAGAGAATTACTTAAGATACACCAAAGGAAAAGCCCTAAGTTTCCTCTCTCAAGATAGTCTTTCACGATAATTTCTTGCAAATTGCCTTCTGTGACTGGATTGTTTCTGCATTATGACTCCACACACCCACTGGTGCCTTTCTTCTGCTTTTGTTTGCAGATCGCCAGTGTCCCCGGGCTGTTCTGTGAGATGCCGAGCATTCATGGCTTACCTTAACCCATGTATCGCTGCAAATACTAGCAGAGTAAAGCTCTAGGCTAGCAGGCCTGTAAGAAGAGGGCAACTGCACTGGTTTCTGGGGAGGAAAAAGAATAGAGAAGAAATGCACTGAATGATCACTGATGTCATTAATTTCCTTTAACTATAATACCATTAGAGGTTGGGAGTATACTGCCAACCCAAAGCTGTGATTTTGCTAGGCTCCAGTCCCAGAACACTTTGCAAGCAATACAAACTGGAGGTTGGAGGCTCTGTGGCTACGATGGTGTCCCAATCCCTCCACCTGAGGCCTTGAGTAGTTACAGAAGGTGGCTGGTTGAGGCTCCACGCCCCCCATTACTAGGCGTTTTTGCTATTGTTTTTCTTATGGATTCCGTTATACTAAGTTTCTACCTTGCCTCCCAAAGTCTCCCAATTCCAGCAGTTTCTCCCAGTATTTTCTTCCTCCTTACCACCTTTAACAGATTCCTTCTGTTCCCAACCCTAGCTGCTCCCGGTCCACCCTTGAAATCTATTCTATTTCCCCTCCCCAGAGGGATCCTGGCATCTCCCCTTAAGCCCTCCTATTACTTAGCCTCTCTGTGTCTGTGGACAGTTGCATGATTTTTTTTATTTTACAGCTAATATACACTTATGAATGACTACATACCATGTTGGCCTTTCAGGGTCTGGGTGTCCTTGCTCGGGATGATTTTTTTCTAGTTCCATCCATTTGCTTGCAAAAACAATGATGTCATTGTTTTTAACAGCTCCATAATACTCCATTGTATAAATGTACCATATTTTATTTATCCATTCTCCAGTTGAGGGACATCTAGGTTGCTGGCAGTTTCTGGCTATTATGAAAAAAAAAAGCTGCTGTGGACATAGTTGGAAAAGTGTCTATGTGGTAGGATGGACTGTCCTTTGAGTATACTCCCAGGAGTGGTATAGCTGGGTCTTGAGATAGGCCAATTTTTAATTTTCTAAAAAACTGCCAAATTGATTTCCAAAGTGGCTGTACAAGTTTACACTCCTACCAGCAACAGAGGAGGGTTCCCCTTTTTCTACATCCTCTCCAGCATGTACCGTCACTTGAGTTTTTGATCTTGGCCATTCTGGTGGGTGTAAGGTGTAATCTTAGGGTTGTTTTGTTTGTTTCTTTGTTTTTAACTTTCTATCTTTTATTTTATGTATATTTTCTATTTATCAACTTTAAACACATACTGGAATTAAAATTCTCAAAGTATTTTCCATAACCTTTATGTCTACAAAATTTTAATTCATTTCAAAATTTTTTCTTCACAATTTATTCATATATCCATATTGAAGCACCCTCCATCAACTTCCCCTATTCTCACCCTCCTTCCCTCTTCCCCCTATTCCTTTCCCCTCATCCACTGAAAGGGGGAGTTATATACCATTGCCATCTGTCATAGCTTGTTAAGTCTCATCAGGACTGCCTGAGTCCTATTCCTCCATGGCCTGGCAAGGCCACATCACCAGGGGCAAGTGAGCAAAGAGTAGTCACCTGAGTTCATGATAGAGACAGCCCCTGCTCCCTTCACTCAGAGATCCACATGGAGACTGAACTGCCAATTGGCCACATCTGAGCAGAGGTCTAGGTCCTCTCCATGCATGGTCCTTGGTTGGTGCATCAGTCTCTGCATGACCCCCTGGGCTCAGATCCTATAGCTTTGATGGTCTCCTTGTGGGGTTCCTATCTCTTCCATGCCCCTCTATCCCCACACCTCTTCTTCCATAAGACTCTCTGTGGCTCAGTGGTTGGAGCACTGTCTGCTCTTCCATAGCCCGGAGTTCAGTTCCCAACAACCATTTGGTGGTTAGCAGCCATCTATAATGCAATCTGATGCCCTCTTCTGCCATGCAGGTATATGTAGAGATAGAGCACTCAGTCGTTTTGATTCTCATTTCTATGATGGCTAAGGATGGTAAACATTTCGTTGTGTTTCTTAATCATTTCAGGTTCTTCTGTTGATAATTTTCAGTTTAGGTTTGTAATTCATTTTTAATTGGGTTATTTAGTTTCTTGGTGTCTAGCTTTCTGAGTTCTTTATATATTTTAGATATTAGCCCTCTGTCAGTTGTGGAGTTGGTGAATCAATACCCTACGGTTTTGGTCTGTTGACAGTGTTGTTTGCCTTACAGAAGCTTTTCAGTTTCATTTATTGTTATTAATTTATTAAGAACATTTATTGTTATTTCTTAACTGAGGTCCCATTTATTAATTGTTGTGTAAGCACTTGTGCCATTGGTATTTTCTTCTGGGAGTTGTTTCCTGTGCCAATGTACTCAAGGCTATTCTCCATTTTCTCTTCTTTCAGGTGCAGTGTGTCTGGTTTTATGTTCAGGTCTTTGATCCACTTGGACTTGATTTTGTGGAAGTTTATAGATATGGATCTATTTGCATTCTTCTACATACCAACATCCAGTTAAACAAGCACCATTTGTTGGCTTTCCTTTTTCCATTTTATAATTTCTGACTTCTTTATTCATCAGAGAAATGCGAATCAAAATGACTCTGAAATTTCATCTTACAACCTGTCAGAATGGCTAAGATAAAAACCTCAAGTGACAACACATACTGGCAAGGATGTGAAGAAAGGGGAACCCTACTCCATTGCTTATGGAAGTGCAAATTTGTACAATCGCTTTGGAAATCAATCTTGCGCTTTCTCAGAAAACTGGGAATAGCCGTAAA
>CM053743.1:75334735-75374434 GCA_028658305.1 Pachyuromys duprasi | reverse complement strand
TCTCTGTTGGCTGAATTTTGATCACTTCCCCATGATGGGACTTCCCTACCAAGCCACAGGGAAGGAAGACGAAGATGAGCTGGGGTGTCTGGGTAGGGGAGGGGGATGCAGGAAGGAATGTGGGACTGGGAGGAGAGGCGAGAGGGGCCTATGACATAGATGTAAATTGAATTAATTAATAAAAATAAAGAGTACTAAATAAATAAATCAAACGTAAAGAGCCAGGTACCCATAGTCATGTAGACTTTTGTGTGGCTCTTCAGTGTGATTCCATTCATCAGCTTGTCTGTTTTTATGCCAGTACCACGTGATTTTTATTACTACAGCTTGAAATCAGTGATACCTCCAGAAGATCTTTTATTGTATATGATTGTTTTAGCTCTCCTGCGTTTTGTTGTTGTTGTTTTGTTTTTCCATATGAAGCTGAGCTTTGTTCTTTCAAGGTCTGTAAAGAATTGTGTTGGAATTTTGATGGGAATTGTGTTGAATATGTAGATTGCTTTTAGTAAAATGGCCACTTTTACTATATTTGCTATGTTAATCCTACCAGTCTATGAATGTGGGAGTCTTTCTATCTTCTGGACTGAAGATATTGAAGAAATAACTTCTTCAATTTCCTTCTTCAGAGACTTGAAGTTTTCATCATATGGTTCTTTTACTTGCTTTGTTACAGTTGCCCCAAGAGATTTTGTTTTGTTTGTAGCTACTTCAAAGGGTGTTGTTTCCTTGATATCTGTTTTGGCCCATTTGTATATAGAAAGACTTCTGATTTTTTTTCAAGTTAATCTTAAGCCACTTCACTTAAAGTGTTTATCAACTGTAGGAGTTCTCTGGTAGAAATTGGGGGGTCACTTATGTGTATTATTATGTCATCTGCAAATACCTGTGCTTTGATGTCTTTCTTTCTAATTTGTATTCCCTTTATCTCCTTTAATTGTTTTATTGCTCTAGCTAGAACTTCAAGTACGATATTGATTAGACAGCCTTGACTTGTTCCTGATTGTAATAGAATTACTTTGAGTTTCTTTCCATTTAATTTGATGTTGGCTATAGGATTGTTGTATATTACCCATATAATTTTTAGATATGTTTCTTGTGTCAGACTTCTCCAAGATTTTATCATGAAGGGATGTTGGATTTTGTCAAAGGCTTTTTCACCATCTAATGAGATGATTGTATGGTTTCTTTTTTTAGTATGTTTATATGGTGGGTTACATTGTGTTTCCATGCAGGGTATGTTGAACCATCCCTGTATCCCTGAGATAAAGCCTACTTAATCATCATGGGTGAGCTTTTTGATGTATTCTTATATTTGTTTTGCAAGTATTTTATTGATTATTTTTACATTAATGTTCATGAGGGAAAATGCTCTGTAATTTTCTTTGTTGAATCATAATATGGTTTGACTGTGAAAAGAAAATGAATTTGGCAATGTTCATTTTGTTTCTATATTGTGTAATAAGTTGAGGAGTCCAGATAGTTTTATACAGGAATAATTCTGTATAAAACTATCTGGTCCTGGTCCGTTTTGCTTGGGAAACTTTCAATGACAGCTGTTTTCAAGGATGTAACTAAACTCCCTGGATTGGGGTTTTTCTTCAAATACTGTCTGTAGGGCTGGATTTATGGACAGACATTTTTTAAAATTTGGTTTTGTCATGGAAGAGCTTGTTTTCTCCCTTTATGGCAATTGAAAGTTTTCTGGCTATAGTAGTCTAGTTTGGCATCTGTAGTCTCTTACATCTGTCCAGGCTCTTCTGGCTTTTAGAAACTCTGTTGAGAAGTCAGATGTAATTCTAATAGATCTGCCTTTATACTTTACTTGGCCTTTCCCCTTGCAGCTTTTAATATTATTTCTTTGTTCTGTATGTTTAGTGTTTTGATTACTGTCTGACATAGGACTTTCTTTTCTGGTCCAATCTATTTGGTGTTCTGCAAACTTTTTGTACCGTTATAGTCATCTCTTTTTTAGGTAGGAATTTTTTTCTCCTGTGATTTTGTTAAATATATTTTTTCTAGGTTTTAAAGCTAGGAGTCTTCTTCTATTTCCATTATTCCTAAATTTGGTCTATTCATAGTGTCCCAGATTTCCTGGATATTTTTGTTAGAAATTTTTTAGATCTAACTTTCTTTTAATCATATCTTCAACGCCTGAGATTCTTTCTTCCATCTCTTATATCCTGTTGGTGATGCTTGCATCTGTAACTCCTGTTCACTTATCTAGATTTTCCATCTCCAGAATTCCCTAACTTTGAGTTTTCTTTATTGCTCCTATTTTCATTTTCAAGTCTTGAACAGTTCCCTTTGCCTGTTTGTTCACTTTTTCTTGACTTCCTTTAAGGGATTTACTGATTTGCTCCAAATCTTGGTTTGTTTTTTCCTCTATTTCTTTAAAGGAGTTTTTTCATTTTCTCTTCAAGGATCTGTATCATCTTTACAAAATTGGTTTTAATGTTGTTTTTCTTGTGTTTCAGTTGTGTTGTATTGGAATACTCAGGTCTTTCTGTTGTAGGATAGCTGGGCTTTGGCAGTGCCATATTTCCCTGGCTATTGTTCACTATGTTCTTAGACAGGCATTTAGGCAAACTGGTTTTAGGATAATTATAGATCTAGGTGCTGATTTCTAAGTTTGTCTTAGTTGGTTAGGTATTTTGTTCCTTGGTTTCTCTGCTTGAGCTGAGGGGGCAGGGCACATTGATAAGGATGGGAGTAGGTCTGGAGAGCCGTGAGTGAGAGGACACCTACCTGAGGTTCTGGTGGCCAATGTGGTTTCTGGTCTAGCAGGGAGTCTCTGTTTAAGTTTACCTATCTGCTTTTCTGGCTTGCTTGACCTGTACTTGTTCTTCAGCAGGACTGGCATGGCCTGCTCCTGACTAGATGTTTGTATCTATTATCTTATTTATCTTGTTCTCTTTGTCTTATCATATTTTGAGTCAGCCCTCTCTCTTTTTGCCTGCCAACTGTGCAGCTCTCCCTTTGTTTTTCTAGATGCATTTCAAAATTATAGAGTATGTGATTAAGTACTTCAAGCCAGTCTTCTGCACAGACTTTTTTCTAGAGCTGTGCTTTCATTGTTGCCTCTTCCTTCTTGCTTATTTCTCAGCCTCCATATATGGCCCTCAGAGAGAACTCCTGAGTTCTGACCTTCACAGGCAGCCACCAGCCAGTTTCTATTTTGCCTCTGGGTTTTACATTTACCTGTTTCCTAAAGTTCTCTCCTTGTGGTAAGGGTATAGAGGCTATTGATGTCTCATTTGCTGTCTTCTCCCTAGAAACTGGACCAATGCCTGGGACAGAGCAGGTGCACAGTGAACAGTTTCTGAAAGAGTGAATGGAATGAATGAATGAATAAATGGGTGATTTGCATCTATTTGACAGAACAATGCTCTAATATCCATTATAACAGAAATTTCCCAAGAAAATTATACAAAACAAAACAAATGCTGACCTAAATAATCCATCTGAATCTAAAATCTATTTTGATCATGTCTATTTAAAGGGCCTGCAATTTAGAAGGCATCCATGCTGGGTCTGTGTCTGTCTCCTTGCCTTAACTATTTAGTGCAGGGAATTTGTCTGCAAGACAGTGGCCACATTTCAGGTGGTTTCACTAACTGTTATCTTGTCTCTACCTGCTTGCTTCCCTTTGCCATGCAGACATGCCTTTTCCATGTGGCTTTAAAACAGACATAAAAGTGGGTCTGATAAAGATCATAAAAGGCAACAGGAGCCACAGGGCATTCTTTGCAAACCAGTAGGGGAAATAAACAATGCCAATTAAACAGTCTTCAAATCCTGACAAAACCCCCCTGATGAGATGGGACAGGGGAGGAGGAGTCTACAACCAGCTGTAAATCTCAGAGCGCATTAGCAACGGTGGGAAGAAGAGATCAAATTTTTGAAAATTTGAGCAAGAGTCAAAACATAGCTGGAAGTACATGGGGATGTAAGAAGAACGAACGGCAGCTGCCACAAGCCTGAGCACTGGCATCATCTGGGGGGAGGACGTGAGAATGTTGACAGGGACTCCCACGAGAAGAGGATATCAGCGTTTAGGAATGGTGGAACTTGAAGCTCTTGGCTCTATTGCTCATTCCTAATTTCTACTGGGGCATCTTCCTGGAAGCAATGTCCGGCTGCAGCTTCCACTGATGACAGTGTGTGGGCACTGCCTAGTAACAGAGCAAATCTGACCAGTTACATTAAGGACACCGCTTTGGGGAGGGTAAGGATGACCACCACTGACCGATTTTGAGAGTGATTACAAGTTCTCACTCCAAAGTAATACTACAGCCTAACACTCAAGAAATAACATTTTTTTAAATTAGTGGCATAACATGTCAAGAAATAATCCAAATGCTTCCTGAACAGTGTAGGGCATGAAGCATTGGCAAAATCTGGCTGCCCTATTACTTAAGTCACAAAATGAATAGCATTGTTACTAAAATCCTCTTGTTCAGGTATAATGTAGGGTGGAAAGGAAAGTTCTAGACTTAGGTCAAGAACTACATGTGTCGTGTACAAGAATTTACTGCAAGAGAAGGGCCCAGTAGCTTTCTTGGTCCATTTAATTACTGGCTTAGCCACGAACCCAAAGTCTGCAGCCTTGGCCTGCCCCTTAAATGTAAAGAGAGGGATGGGTGATTTGCCACTTTTCTCTTCACCAACCTTGGAGGAACTGCTACTGGGTATGAATGTTTTATTCCAAACTGTAAAGGATGCAATAGTCTCAGGTGTGTGTGTGTGTGTGTGTGTGTGTGTGTTTGTACATGCTAAAAATTGTAGCTTTAAAGTATCGATGTGGTTAGAAAGTGAAATATATACTTAAGTACTTGAACACTTGGCCCCTAGTTTGTTTCCCTGTTTTGGGAGTTTTTAGAGCTTGTAGGAGGTAAAGCCTTGGTGGAAGAAATGGGTGACTTGGGGAAGGGTTGAGCTTTTATAACCCAATCACATCTTCTGTAGATTGATAATAAAGAGGCAACATGACCAGCTGAGCCCCTGATCCTGCTGGAGCGCCTTTCCCACCATGGTGGACTATATACTCCTAGAAGTGTAAACCAAGACACACCCTTCCTTGCTTAAATTGCTCCTTGTCAGCTTCTGAATGGCTTTAGGTTTACAAAACAAAAGAAAACAGAAACAAAACCCTTGTGAATACAGTATAGCGGGGGTTTCCCTGGTGATAATATTCTGGAAGCAGATCCAGGTGAGGGCCACACATCACTCTGAGCCACTGTGTGGTACTCCATCTGCCATGTACTTCAAGACAGCCCCTGCTTCTCAGCTACACAGTCCACACTAAATGTCTACCTGAAGTTACACGCAGTTAAAACAGACATCCAGTTGCTAATCCATCATCTACCATCAACTCACCATCTCTGTGTGAGAAGGTACTTCCTCTCCTCTTCTGTTTTTATTGTTAGACCTCCCAGTGTGCTGATAATTAATTAGTGAGGAATTAGTTTCTTCCTTGACACATAAAGGGGAATTGTCTCATCATTCCTTTCTCATGGGTCCTCTAAGACATCTTTGGAGATAAGCATTGTTCACTGTTAATTCCAAATCACTGACACATTATCCGGAGTCAACGACAGACACTTCTTCCTAGAAATAAATAATTTTCCTAGATATCTTCACACTTGAATGAACTTGACACTGCCTGTTCATTATCATCAACCACAGAGCTTGGGCTCCTGAATACAGACAACTGAAAGCAAGTGAAGCCCTAACCAAGAGGCCACTGAAACCACAGAGCAAACAGCACAAGCCACGGATAAGCTTATGGGCTGCAAGAACAAAGGTGCCGTGAAGCTATCAAAGTCTAGAGCTGAAGGCAGGAAATGAATTGACTGAAGTGCTGTTTCCGATGTGAACGTTTGTTAGGCAATTACCTCAGCCTGACCCTGTGGGCAATAACCAGTGCAGCATCTACTTTCAAGTCTGTCTGGAGATGGAGAGAGGTTCTCTCGTTCTCTGAAGGTGTGGTTTGCCTTGTGACTATTTTGCACTGCTGTGTTTATTTGGATTTTAACATCATGAGATCTATAAGATTTCAATTCTAAACTCATTGTTTCTAAATTTTAAGATTAACATATGTGCTTCTTTAAAATTTAATAATTTCTGGAATTCCTTTAATTTGGGGTGTAAATTATCTGATTCCTCACAGAAGTGTTTTTTATTGTTGACATAGTTTCTCATACCTTCTACCTTCAAAACTGAGAAAAATGATTTGCCTGACTCTAATATGCAAAAACCTAGAAAATTACTTAAGTAATTTTGCTGTGATATTTGGTGAAACTCACACACATGCACACACAGAGACACCCACAAGTGTACACAGACACACATGTACATGCAGACACACGTGAACTCAGACACATACATGTGAACAGACACATTCAAATGAACACACACACACACACACACACTACACGCACACACTCAAGCACAGACACGGTACTTCCCAGAATTCCTGAATCAGCAGAGCCTTGAGGCTACTACAATACTTAGAAATGGCACTTACACTCATGGCTGGTCTGTGCATTCATCACTATGACTAAATGCTGCTTTGTTTCTTCTTCCTTTCCACATCTCACCCCAATCTTGGAGAATGAAATCAGTCTGAGTTCATCTCTTGATTCCAAGTTCACGCATTCCAGCGCACACACCACGGCCTTAGCTGGCCCCCTCCACCGCTGCAGAGGTGCCCATGCTCTTGACGGCTCCCATCTTCTCTCACTACCTCCCAGCTTTAGTGACAACTGAGTACGTACACCCCATTCGGCTGGGGGCACTGGAGACTGACGTCATCAGTTGGATCAGGAAGTGGATGTTCGGTGCTGTAAGCTTTCAGGAGTTGCCGGAAGTTCTAAAGCAGGGGCTTGACCCAGTTGTGTAGCACTGCTTGGCATGCAGGAGGAGCTCAGTCCCCAGCCCTGTGTGAAAAAGTTCTGAAGCAGGTAAATGAGTAAACGGTAAGAGTTGTGTTTTGGAAGGAGACAGTCCAGTGGAGTACAGCAGGGTGTGTAGACAGAGAGCAGCACATGTTCCCAGGGCCGTTAAATCTCAGTCTCGGAGCAGAAGCAGCCATAGGCCTCTTGATGAGGCAGAATGAGAGTGTCTGAAGTCATTTTCTGTTCATTGGTGAGCTGACTGAGTCACTCTCCATGCACATTTCTTCATGTGGTAACAACAAAACTATTCTGGAAGATGTGCACTGACTGCTCTTCAGAGAATGGAGATATTCGAGAGGTGTGACCTTAGCGAACAGGTGCACACTGACCAGGAACAACAAATGTAACAGGGTGTCTGTCTGTTTGTTTTTGTAATCAGAGGGGAAATAGTGAGTGGTTAGGAAAATGGCAAGGTACCACTGTGGAACAGCTTGTGGGACGGTGCAGAGGCAGACAGGACGTTGAGTGCGCACAGAAGTGCACACCTCGGGCAGACAGGTGGCTGACAGACAGCACTGTGGTTAGAGGACTGTCAGGCAGAGCCGTGGCTGGCAAAGAACAGCTGTGTACTGCACGCAGAGCCTCGTGTGTGGCTCAGCGGGCGGATCTCCAGCCTGATCCGGCCGACCTCTCACCTGTTGGCTGCCTTCCTCCATAATTTCTTCTATTTGAAAATATTCACTGTTTAAACTTCTTCATACTCTGACCCCTCTAAGCACCACACATATCCTCTCCTTGTGTTTGCTCCCAGCTTGCTGTTGTGACAAAACACCTGAGGAGAATTTCAGGGAGGAAGGGTCCACTTTAGCTCACAGTGTTGTAGAAAGCTATTAATATTTACTATTAGTACATAGAATCATTATGGTGGTTATTATTTTACCCACTGTTATAGAAATAGAGACATAGACATGTGTTATAATTTTAATATGCCTTAAATCATGGGACTGGGCAGGTCTTAATGCCCTAACCTACCCTGTTATGTCCCAGCCACACATCCCAAATCATTTGCTCCAATCATTCCTGTCTGGGGTACCTCCCATCCGGAATTCGCATTGGTACTTGCACATGCTTCATTTGGGCTCCTTCTCGCCATCACACCGGTCCTCAGAGAGAGCTCTCCCAGCCATGTGCTCCTTTTTCACACTAACTCTGGGTGATCTCCCCCATTCTTCCTCCTCTCCTGGCTGCACCTCTCTCTCTCCCCCATCATCCTTCTGCTCTCCCAAGCTCTTGAACCTTCCTCTGCCTATCTCTCCTGCCCAACCCAGGTGTAGGCATTTTTACTGGCCAATCAGAGATACTTTTGGAGGCAAGGTTGCACAACATCACTTGGTATATGTGAACATTTGTTCATAGAACAGTAAAGATCATGGGGAAGGAACCATTATCAATTAAATACAAAGCACCAGACCATGTGGCAACATCACAGTTTGAGGGTGGAGGCCATCACGATAGGAGAGGCACAGCAGCAGGAGTGTGGCCAGATGGTCACATTTGTACCTGCAGTTAGGAAACAAGGGGGTTAGGGGTGGATGTTGGTACTCAGCTTGCTCTCTCCTTTCAGTCAGGGCCCCCATCCCGTGGGATAGGGCTATTCACACTCAGAGCAGGGGTTCCCTGTTTTGTTAAAATTTTCTGGGTTGGTGTGGGAGCTCAGAGGAAAAGGCTCTTGCTACGGCTTTGGGGTTGACCTAACTGGGGTGGGAGAGATTGAAGAAATCACAAACACACGCGCACACACACACACACACATACCGCTGGGATCAGAAGGGCTGTACATTCTCCAGGAGATACATCAGCGACCTGGAAAAGCCAGCATTTATTACATGCAGGTGGATGAAGAAGTGGGTTATCTACTCTCAGTATGGGGTCTCTAGAGGGGAACAGTCTCAGACTCAGGGAGAAGGAAGGTGTGTGTATACTTCCTGTATACGGTACCACCATCTGTACTGGACCAGGGAAAGGCCTTGCCATCCTCACAGGTCTGAAGCACTACATTCTTGACATGGCCATGCTCTTGTCAACAGCACATTCACTCAGGACTTCATCCCCTCCCTACAAATGCATACTTGATGGTCTGAATTCAGTACCCAGAACTCACATGGTGAAACCCAGAGGTAAATTGTCCTCTGACCTCCACATCTATGCCATGGCACACAGGTGCACACACACAAACATACATGAGAAAAACTTCCTGGCTAAATCTTCATAGACACTCCCAGAGATGATTCTGTTGTGGCTCTAAATCTAGTCCAGCTGACCATAGATTAGCCACAGTCTTTTGTCTAGTCAGCTACTCTCAGTATTTTTTCCTAGGATGGTAACCGCTGGCTACACAATGACTTCTTTGTTTTATAAAATGAAACTTAAAGAAGGAAACAATATAAGAAAATTATTGAGCATGAGTGTGGTTTTTCTTAGAGATTGCCAAAAGGAAACAAACAAAAGAGATCAAACTTCTCAGCATTTTTGTTATTGACATCATAATTGCCCCCCCCCCAATTCCTTTCTATAGATGAAATTACTTGGTTTGGACTATTTCTCCAAATATGCTGACAGTGCACCCAAGAGCCAGCCAGTGTGATGCTGTGACGGTGTTGCTGAGATACAGGCTCACAGCCCTGTGTTTTAAACCCAATGGGCGGAGAGTGAGCACAAGGGAAACTCCCAGGATCAACACGAAGAGAGATGAAATGCCAGCTGGGGAGGACCCTTGCCAAGTTCTTGGCCCTGTTCACCTCCTGTGCAGTTACAGACCTGCCTGTTTAACTCCAGGCCTTCTGGACTGGATCAGAGATGTATTCTCCCCACATCCAAACCTCACTGAAGAGCAAGGACCACATTATTTTTATTGCAGCCGGAGAAATGGTGGAGAGGGAGTATAAAATTGTCTAGCTTCTCACTTGCCATTTCGGGTGAGCTGGCCCTGCTCACTCTTCGCTCACAGTGACCCTGTGGTGATTCTGAATCTGGTCTAGTTGGCAGTGATGTTAGCTCCCACATTTTGTTTGCCTACTCCGCTTCTCTCAGTATATTTCCTAGGATAGTTTTCTGGGGGAGCATGTGTCACAGGCCACATGGCCACACCAGGAAGATGTGGTTGTCTTGCCCCTTAAAGGGACAACCCAACACGTGGTCTCTCTCTCTCTCTCTCTCTCTCTCTCTCTCTCTCTCTCTCTCTCTCTCTCTCTCTCTCTCTGTGCTTTCTCTCTTGACCTCTCTTGGTCTCTCTTCTCTTGGCATTCTTCCCTTTCTCTATCAGGGTGCCCCCTCTCTCTTCCCCCTTTTCTCTCTTCCCCCTCTCTCTTTCCCCCATCATGTCCTGCTCTCCCTTCTCTCCCACTCTTCATATCCACCTAATAAACCTCTTTCATATAGAAGATCTGTTGTATGTCTAATTGTCTTTAGTTAATTTTGTCCCATAACCCTACAGCACCCCCTGCTGAGATATGGGTCTTTGCACACAGGCTAAACCCTGTTTTCTGCAGCATGTCCTCTTGGTGAACAAAAACCTATGGAACACTGACCCTGGACTGTGCCTGCAGTCACACAGACCACGCCATGTATGGTGCGGAGAGCACTGACCCCATCCTCTCTCTTCCCATGAAGCCAACAGCTGGGTGGCTGGAAGAGACACAACCCCACTGGACACAAATCTGAAGACTGGCTGGCAGCATTAGCAATCGTCCTATGTATAACCAGGACATGTGGGATGTAAATCAGCCCAATGGAAGGAAAAATATAACTAACCAGAATAAAATCCTCTAGAGACATAAGAAAAGCAGAGCATGGGCATTCATACAGAATGGAGCGGAGCGGGAAAGAAGGCAACAATGGCTCAAAAGAGTAGAGCCAATGGGGGCAGGGTTCTTAGTGATGGGCAAGAAGAGCCCTACAGTCTGGAAGGCTGCATCCACCGTCCCAGTGTTCTCTGGAATTCACATTAGCATGAAGTCTAAGACTGTCTCCAGGACCCTGTGCTCTTGAAGGTCAAGAATGTCCTTAGGGAACACTCACCTCCCTGGCTCTCTACCAGTCTGCCTCTAATTGGTCTGAAAATAAAACAAAACAGAGCCCAAATCAATTTCATTTTTGTCTCTGAAATATAGTGCAAAATCCCTGGGGCAAGGCCACACTGCCTTTGTCACGTCTTCAAACACAAACAGATCAGAGGGTCATAAAAGAATCAGGGTCCAATGCTATTTGGCTGCTAGTCCTCACTCAAGAAGATTGGACGCTCTGTTGATGGCAAACTGAAATAAAACTTGCCAAATATTGTGGGCTATGAGCTCATCTGAAAGAAAAGCAGACTGAGAAATGGTGAAGGGAGAGAGCAGCAGCAAACCTGCTCCCTGGCCTCAGGCTGTGGGAGCCTGAACCTCAAGATTCTGTGGGGGAGGGGTCTTATGACACCCACAGAAGCTGTCAAGGACCCCGCTCCGGACTACATTGCACCAGGCCTACCTCCTTTTCCAAGCTCGTGGTGCCTGCCACCCTAATAATAAGAGACTGGTTTTGTTGGAGATGTTTATTTTGGGAGACCATTGCTGAAAGTGGATCTTCTCCAGATATACATGTAAAGAAAATGATAAGCTAAGATCTCCAGACTACTCCATCCCATGGATAATGTGAGTATTTCACAGAAGTAGTTGGCAACTCATCATTGCCAAGTTTCTACAAGTCAGCCTTCTTAAGAAGCAACTAATCACTGTCTTACAAAGCAGGCCACTGCTATGGTCACACTTAGGAATTTTAACTGACCATCCTGATGGTCAGACAACTACCTACAAGTGGACAGCACCTTCAAAGTGGACCCCAAATGTGGCCGATGCGTCCAGTCTCAATTCAGAGAGAGCAAATCTCAGTGGGCATGTTACTCTCTGCAATACTTCATCCCATGCCCAGGCACTGCTGAGTAATCCTGATTTCATTTCCTTTCCAACAAAACACTTATTGAACATATCTTATGTGAAAGGCACTGCAGTGTGTGCCGTGGACAAAACAAGAAGGATTCATAGCACCATGAGAATCACATGGGGCCACATGACCATGTGGGAGCCCCAGAACAGGACTGATGTGTCTCTTTGACAGGGATCTGGGAGGAGCACACACACACATAGTGTAGCAGGGAGGACACTAAGCTCACTTTCACATAGGCCATATTTGGTGAGCTTGTAAATGGTGCAGCTTGAAGATCAATGAAAGTGTGAGCCTGGGTCCTAAGCAGAAGGACCGAGAGAGAGACTCAGTGTAATGGACCATAAGATGGCCACTGATCCCCGTGAGTGAAGGTCTCAGAGCTGAGGCAGACGCTGGTCAGCTGAGTGGTTGTATATCCTAATGACAGGATCCTAAGCTATATCCAGAACACAATTCATCAAAAGCCTTATCTCTATGAAGATCATATGCATATGTGAGCATCCTTGTGTGTGCATGCCTGGGATGCAACAGGGAGAAGCAAGAAATGGGCTCAACTCAATGGACTTAGCTTCAGTTAAAACAACTACAATGGACCAATTAGCCACAGACATGGTTTTTGTTTTGTTTTGTTTTTTTCTGATGGCCAAGTTAAACCTTTTTTGACACATAAACATGTTATAGGACATGGAGATACATCAATGATTACAGTGATTAGATCAAGGTGACTGAACCATCCTTGACTTTACATCTTCTCATTGTTTAGGAGTAGTGACATTCAAAACCCTCTCTCACATCTATATTAAAATCCAGCTCATTGTGTCAGCTCTTGTCAGTCTATTGAGCTGCAGAACATTGCAGCTTGTCCCTCTGTCTGTCCACCTGCCCTCTTGCACCACTGACCTGCAGTCTCCAGGCATGCCTCCACAGGCTGCACTGCCCAGTAACCAAGGCTCTAGCTGCTGCTTACTTAGAGCAGAGTGCTTAGCTTTCTCTTTCCTCATAGCAACGCACGTAGTCAGGCTGAGAAACCACGATCAGCAAGTTTCCCTAAGCCTCAGACGCATGTGCAAAATCCATCCACTGATGTGTGAACATGTTTTTTCGCAATGATGTGTGAACTGACTGCTGTGGTTTTATGCCATCAAAATAAACTTAACTGCATAAAATAAAGCGAAAATTAAAAGTTAAAGGGGACACAAAGGAAGAGTCAAATCAGTATTTTCAAAAGTACTAAGGGATTTGAAAGTATTATTTTAAAAATATTTTCTACTTCAAAACAAAATAAAACATAAACAAGTAATAAGCATACATTTAAATACATGCAGAGAAATATGAAAGACTTATAAAATAACCACTTCCTTGGTTAAAGACAAGTGTTTAATAATTCCTATATTAATAGTCCCAGCCACTCAATCCTACCAGATTTCAAAATTAAATATTTGAAATACACACTGCAGTAAAACATTTTGTCTAGTCACAACCTGAAGATCTGTGTTTAAAGTGTTTCCTTCTTCACCCGTGTGTCTGAGAAAGGACTTACAAAGTCCTGCCAAACCACCGACTCTCCATGAAGAATCAGAAATCCACTGTTAGGGAGAAGAATTAGAGATTGGAGGCCTGGTGCAGGTCAGTTCATCTGCTGTCACAGCAGGAAATGTGGACAGTCCCTGGGAAGAGTCCTGAGATGTGTGCCCTAAAGCACCCTGACCGACGGGAAACCTGGGTTTCCAGCTGTCTTGACCCCGAAGGGAAAGCTAATGGTCATCACTGCACCTGCCCAGTGTCCTCCATGACCACCTCAGGCAACTTCCTCATACTGTGGCTGCCATGAGACTGTCAGAACGGTTCCTAGGGGAGGTGGACCATGTGTATTGTGTCTGTGTATGCATACAGCAATATAATGCATGTATATATGCTAAGGGGACATGTGAGTTTGTATATGAAAGACCAGACTAACTTTGTAACCTATGTTTCTCTTAGTTGCCTTATAGCTTATATTTTTGTAAGGATGGAAAATTTTTAACTTGGCCCTAACAAAAGGAACTAACCATGGAAACCAACCATGGGAACTAAAGCTTGTGAGCTGTAATTATTATCGGACCCGGATCTGACACAAAATGTTTCTAAGAGACACCCTTCTGTAGTTATAGATAAGAAAACCTAAACAATTTCTAACCATTCCCTCCTGGCTGCACCTGGTGACAATCAATCATAGATTGATTGGTTGGTCATAGATTGCCCTGTGAGAAAAGTCTTTTACCCCTAGACCCCTTCCTGTTTCCTGAAGATAAACAATCATAGACTGGCCCTGTGAGAAAAGTCTTCTACCCCTAGACCCCCTCCTGTTTCCTGGTGATAACTGCCCTGTGAGAAAGATCCTTTACCCCTAGACCCCCTCCTATTTTGTGGTTTTTGCCTTTATAAACTCTGTAATTTCGTTGCTGGGCACTCCGCACTGTTCCTTCAACAGGAGCAGGTAGTGGGGTCCCAGAGCGCTCTGGTATCTGAATAAACACCTCTTGCTTTTGCATCAAGTTCGAATTTGCTAATCATTTTGGAATTCTGCCTCGGAGGTCCAACAGTATATATGTTGGCTAGTGTGTTTATTAGTTATATGTTTGTAAGTTTAACAATGAGTGAAACTATAGGGTGAAACTGTAAGGACCAATTTATGAATAAATGAAGCTTACAACAGGTCTTATGTGAAAGAGGTTTATTAGGTGGATATAAAGAGAGGGAGAACAGGGAGAGCAGGACATGATGGGGGAAAGAGAGAGAAGAGGGGGGCGCCCCAATAGAGAAAGGGAGAAGGCTGAGAGAACAAGAGAGAGACGAGAGAGACCAAGAAGGAAGAAGAGAGAGCAAGAGAAAGAGACCACGTGTCGGGTTGTCCCTTTAAAAGGTCAGGTAACCACTAATCACGCCTCCCAGGTGTGGCCACCTGGGTGGGTGACACAAGACGACGTCATAAGTTGCTAGGTAACCCAGAAGCAGGTTCTGTTTCAAAATACTAACAGAAACTATATACATTTACATATGTGTATGTATGTATATCCCCCACCCATACATGTACATGTATGTGTAGATATATATACCTATGTATGCACGTACACATTAGCATGTGTGGGATGTATGAACATGTGGCTGAGTTGTTGTATATGTGTGCACATTTACATGTGTATGAGTGAACCGTGGTGTGTGTGGAGAGGGGAGAGCTACTGCTCTACCTTAATCTCCGGACTTGCTTGTGAGAATCTGTGTCTGTGTCTTCTAACTACCCTGAAATCATATGAGCAGTTTTCCAGGGAAGGTTTGGAGGAAGGTTGCATGGGGAAACGAGAGAGCTCATAGAGGCTATCCAGACAGGGTGCTTTGGAAGTCCTGCTCGGCCACACATCACAGAGACTTATGAATAGAACACTGTGTGGTCTGTACACCGGGTCCTGATCCAAGTCTGGGCAGTCTCTAGAAGTCATTTGTTGATCTACTGGACTTACCAAGTCCACATGGCATTGCCACATGGTCCTATCTAGGTCAAGCTTCAGCAAGCCTCCTCAAGCCCACCTGGGATAAAAGGTAAGTTCAGTGGAGCAGCTCTGAAGACTCTGGCTTCTGAGCTCAGGCTCGTGTCCCCCAGGCTTCTTTGGTGGGGTGCAGCTGCAGCACCATGCTCCATCATGACCCTGGTAGGGCTGAAGGTGGCAAAGAAGATGTGGAGAGGGTGCTGACCCAGAAGGGCTGCTCTGTTTCCCATCCTCTGATACCCTGCTGAATGTTCGGTGAGCACTTGGTGCTTCTCCTTTGACCTGTTCTCTCAGACATAGGATAATCTGAGTCCCTCATGAAGATGCTGGCCTTTGTTTCTGCTTCATCTTTTCTTTCTTCTGCTCAGGGCAGAGTCATTGCTCCTCTCTCCTTCTGCTCCCCACATGCCCTTGGCCCATTAGCATGGGCATTGTAGCAATAACCTGAGGGTCACACAGCAAAATAAACACGTGGCATCAGAAGGGCTGACACCTGCCTCTGGATGCACCACCATTCTCACAGGTCAAGTAGAGAGCAACTAACTAGACATCAAAACAACAGAGCCTCCTTGGAGTCCGCATCAGGGGCACATTTGGGAGGGTGCAAGCCCTCTACACACACCTTTATTTCCGCAGCCCACCCATTTGTCTCTAAAATTACCTGCAGCAATTTTAGTGATTTGTCGGTAAGTAAGGTTAATGGTAGGCCATTTTCGGTGGCCATGGGGTATTATCAAATGTGTTCGCTGTGAATTCAGACTGACCACAGGTTCCCGCTGATTTGCTCAAAGGCATATTTTAAGGAACTTGAAACTTGAGCTCAGGTTGTGCTATGCTTAATTGGAGTGTTTGCGTTCTTATCTGCAGCAGCAGCCCACAACTGTGAGTTTAAGTCAGACCTCTTTCAGTTTTACATAAAATGGGAAGTTTGTGTCCCTCACCCCACCCTCAGGTAAGAAGCAGGGTCATTTTCAGCATCTCCTCTGAGTTTCAGGAAGAAGCCCTGCTTCTTTATTTGCAGACTCTCTACTGGGAGGGACCGGCTTGTGAGAGGTGGGGGCTGTGGGCTGCTTCACTGTGCCTAAGTGAGAGTAGATCATGTGACATCTTTTTGGCAAGTCACATGGCCATCTTCTATTGGAAAAAGGTCATATAATAGCACTGAGAGGAAATTCTGGCTGAGAAAAGGGCAAAAGCCAGTAGCAGCTTGCTTATCAAAAGCCACACTTCAACCTCACAGACAAGCTGTCATTTTCAGGTACCAACTTAGTGTCTCAGACAAAAGCCTTTCGGTGAAAAGTGAGTGGTACTTATTATTCACTCTGCTTTTCATTTTTATCAACTGGCGTACAGTGTCTTAGTGAGTTTTCTTATTGCTGTGATTAAAGGAAAAAAAAAACACCTTAAAAGCAACTGCAGGATAAAGGGTTTTTGCAGTTCCACAGCACACGAGACAGCTGGTCACATGGCACCCTAGATCAGTAAGCAGAAAGCAATAAGGCTTCTTCTCAGATGCCCGTCACTTTTTACTCAGTCTCAGGAATACTGTCACCCACAGAGAGTGGGTCTTCTGGTACTAATTAGCCTAACCAAGTTAATCTCCCACAAGTGTGCCAAGAAGCCCATTTTCTAGCTCAGGTCAGGTTGACAATTGAGAGCAACCTTAGATATAGAGATAACAGAAGAACAGACAAGAAAGAAAGAAAAAAGGAAGGAGGGAAATGAACATACAAACAAAGATGGAAAAGCACAGAAGACCAAAATGAAAAGGATGCAGCTGGAGTTTACTGTGACAGCCATTTGATCCTATTGTCAGGCTCAGGTCCAGCCAGGATTAACCATCTCTGTATTGATGCCTTTCCATGAACCCTGTTCATCAGTATAACCCATCTTCCATGATAGCGTCCACTGGGCACAGCCAGGCTCAGGGATTGCCTGACCTCCTTTACCAACTTAGCTAACTAGTGAATTCACCTACAAGCATTCTTTATTAATTTTCTGCATGCCATAGATTAAAACTTTATGCCCCCAACCCCTAAAAATGAAATGCTTAATGAAAGAAGAGCATTGAGCTCCTTTTGCCCTCAGCTTGTGTGGCACAGTGAGAAGTTGCCATCTGTCAAACAGAAAGTGTGTGCTTGGGGCCGTGCTGCACCCATCTCAAGCTCCCAGATGCCAGGACTAAGAAATGCAACCCTATGATGTATAATTCACTGGATCTATAGAAGCGACCACAACTATCCAAGTGTATGAAGTCATAAGGAAAGTGTTCAAAGACAGAGTCCTGCAGGCCTAACCTGACTCTGAGCCAGCCATCTTGGAAGACAAAGTGAGGAGAGCTCGAATTTTTAAAAGGGGGAAATAAATAAAAAATAAAAGGTGTGGGGAGATCCTTAAGATCAAGATTGCGATCCTTAGTATAAGGTCAACTTGCCATAATTTAAAATCACCTCAGCAGGCAGCCTTGACTGAGGAATAGTCTCTATAGCTTTAATTGACAAGGGAGACATACATCGGATGTGGGCAGAGCCTCTTGGTAGCGTGAGGGAAGAGTGCTTGCCTTTTGCTTGCTCGGCCTCCACTCACTACTAAGTTAATTTATCTGGTTGCTGCTTCTGTGGCCTGTTTGCTGGTATCAGAACCAGCATTTCTAGGCTTCCAGTCTTGACTGAGGACAAGCAGATCTCCAGGGACTTTCTGGGTCTTTGGGACCAGGTTAGGACTGCTCACGTATCCAGTCTCAGGGACTGAGCAACTGCTGGGTTCTCAGTTCCCAGATGTGAGACAGTTGTTGTTACTGTTTGATGTAAGTGAACTTAATAAATTAAAGTGGGCTTAATAAATTACAGATGTGCTGATGATATTATATATGTGTGTATATATATTTTTTCATTCTATCTTTTCTGTTCTTCTAGAGAACCCAAATACAGTTAATGAATTTCTTTGTGAACATTAAAATGGCCCCTGTACTGTTGCTCTTGGAATTGTTGTGCATAAAGTATGATTATAAATTAGGCAAGATCTTATGTGCATTGCACAAGTGCATGTGCACACACACATGACTGCATGCTAGTACACACACACTCATGCACACACACTCTTTAAGATTACTTAACTGGAATAGCTTGCACCCACTAGGGTCTGTTTCACTCAGCAATGCCTGTCTGCATGCTGGAGAAGCCAAGACCCCAGAAGTTGCTCAGTCCATGGGCTGGATGCCTCAGTAGTCCTGATCTAGTGCTAAAAGGCTAGGGGAGAGACTGGAAGGATGGCTCAGTTCCGAACACTAGCTCCTCTTTCAGAAAATCCAGGCTCAGTGCCCGCCCATGTCTAGTTCTGGCACCCTCTTCAGGCTTCTGCAGGTACTGCATGCACTTAGGGCACAGACACACAAGCAGGCAAAACACAGGCACACAACAACACTAAAGTCTTTCCTTTGCATCTTTAAAGGCCTGATGGGTTTCTGAAAAACCTTTGATCTTCAGTCCAGGTCACGCCTGCGGAAGCTCTAGGATCACGTTAGCAGAAGCTGGTGGCAACAGAGAAAGGCACACTTTCAAGAGGTGGTAGGCACGCAGCCCTGTTTTTCCCAGCCAGAAGGTGCCGCCCACTCTAGGGCAGAGCCTTCTTCCCTCAGTTCACCCTTCCTGGAAGCATCCTCACAGACTCAGCCAGAGGCACATCCCTTAGTTAATTCCAGATCCAATCATGTTGTCAATCGAGATAAATTCTCCAGCTGGGGCTGGTGGGCCACGGCTTTAATCCCAGCACTTGGAAGGTAGGAGCAGGTGGATCTGAGTTTGAGGCCAGCCTGGTCTATACAGTAAGTTCCAGAACAACCAGGACTATGCAGAAAGAATTAACCATCTCAAGGAAATAAGGCTTCCTCACAGACTTGTCCACCAACAGGAACTTGTGACTCCAGTCCCTCTGGGCTACCTTTCAACATAGCAGAGAGTGTCCACAGAGGCCCATTGCCTTGCTGGCTGGGGACTGTCCCAGCATGCTCTTCAGTCTCCCTGTCCCAGTGGCTTGATGTGTGAGCAGGGGGAGGACACCCCTGCATTACAAGAAGACCATGAGGAGCTTTGAAATGTCCTGTGTGCAGATATAAGCACATACAAGGAAAAGTCATAAGCCACACATACTCCAAGCAGAGAAAACACTGGGTTAGCTATTCACACAAAGCGCAGCCAATTTATCAGAGAAAGATTAGATTTTATGCATTCTCTATAAATGAACATTTTCCCTCTCTAGTTGGGAATGCAATCCTTTATTTCTCATTTTGCCTTTTGAGCTAATACAGCAAGGATGGCATCACAAAATGTCTTCTTAAATTATCCAGTGTTTTTCCTTCCCAATATTTTAAAACTATCAAACAAAATAAAATAAATCTTGATCTAAGTTAATGTTCCTTATGGAGGTAGTTCCTCTCTTGTGTTGTTTATTCCATTAGCCCAGTTCAGCCTTTTCACAGTCTGCAATCGGATTTTATAAACCCTAGAACATTCTAAACTGCTGGGTTGTGAAAATCTCCAATTCGTCTTCCTGCACTTGCTGTATCCTTTCAGCTGACATTTCTCTGATTTCACCAAAGAAGTACATCCATTTGTCCTCAGACTTTCTTTCAACCTCTCTTATTAGGATTCTGTGTCACATTATACAGCCACAGAAACCCAAAATGTGTCTGCACAACACCCCTGATTTATTTACTTTTTTCCTCAAGTCACTGAACCAAATCTACCAAATTTATTGTCCCTGGCAATACATAAGACAGAGCAAGAGGCCCGAGTCACTTGTCTGACCCAATTGGGTAAAATATGAGACTCTGTCAATGTCGGGTTCCAAAGCACTTGAAGGAGCGGCAGAGCCTTTAATTTTTGCCAAACTGCGGCTCAAAGTGATTGGGACCCCAGGTTTCTCCTTCTTCCCCTTGGCAGCTATCACCGCTCTCTAGTCACTGCTCTGCCGGAGAGCACATGGCCATTTGTACCACCAGTTCCTCAGCTAATACCCACAGCATCCCAGGAAGATGAAGCCCTGGTTTGCAGCCACTGAAAGGTCGCCAAATGTCTACCCCTCTGAGTATTTAATTTAATTTGCCCTTTCCTGAGGCTGTCTAACCTTGGGTAGTATCACAGATGACTGATGTCTACACTGGCAGGCCAAAGGTCAAGATGCATATGCCAAAGTTTCACCCCAAAGTTTCTGTTAATGGTGTCTCTGCACAGCAGCACAGGACCCCACCGGACAAGCTGTCTCCTTTGCTATATGGGACCCTGCTATCCTCTTTGCCTCTAGAATAGGAGCAAAACCTCCTATTCACAGAGTGCTCAGCCTCGAGCCTGTGTGACTCTCAGAGGGTTCCAAAATGCAAAGAAAATCTCCCAGGTTCAAAACCCAAAAGTGAACAGCAGGGCCATTCCAGTGGCTCAGCTAGTAAAGGCAATTGTATCCAAGCCTGAGAATACTAGTCGAATATTGGAAATTGACTTCTGGAAGTTGTCTTTGACTGGCACACTCATACCACGGCACGTGCCTCTCATCCATGTGTACTCACACATAACCACACATACACTCCCACACACATACACACAGAGTAATAAAATAATACAAAACCTACTGCAAATTTCATTCTCTTCTCTCCATGTGTATCTGTCTAAGAAGAGTACAGTATAATCACTGTCTTTTCTTCAGTAAAAAGAAAACAAAAAAAGAGTGCAAGAGACCCTGAATTGCCTTCATTCCCATTGAGTGCTCAATGCTAAGAAATCTGTTTGTACCAACCACACAGACCATAGGCACCAGAGCAGCAGCACAAGCACCCCCGTTATGCTGGGAAATGCTCCGGCCAATTAGAAACCTGAAAACCCAGCCACGCACTGAAAGAGCCGCATCTGAGAAGTGAAGAATGTTCCACAGGCAGCGATGGTCCTCATCGCTCATCTCACGTTCGAGCATCAGAAAAGAACGGAATTTACAGGAAAGATAGACACACACTTGTTTCTGACTCATTTTAGACAACTCCTCAGTAACCTGAAGAAAAGAAGTGTCTTTGTCCCACAGAAATTACACAGAGAGTGGGTATGTTCGTTTTTCTTCCGAGGTTTACATTTAACCTGAGAAAACTCTCGTTGGGAGTTAGAAGGCCCTGTGTGGACAATGACACCGCCACTAAGAGACCATGCTGGTAAAGTCCGTCCACTGACTTAGGGAGGCTGGTACAGGAGTCAAATTAACACAGAGCACGAGACAGGACAAACAGCCCTTGGATCTCTGCGGCTCAGCTCGATCCTTGCAGGTTTCATACTTGCATAAAATCTGACACCACTTAGATGCCAGCCAGCCTGGCCCTCATCCAAGCAATTAGACAGTGTCTGGTGGGGCGATGAGCTTGGCATGTTCTGCAGAGGGGAGAATTGAGAAGAACGGCTGGTACCGTGAAAGGAGGCAAGGCCACAGGCGAGGTGAGACTGTGCTGGAGAACTTCCTACACACTCGAGACTTTGGCAGGCACCTCAGCCTCACCAAGCAGGGTGTACAGGACACACTACCTATTGGGTGCCATAACACTACTCTGTCCTTCAAGACGATGTAAGGTGTCTCCAGCTGCTGCCACCATGTGTGTCTGTGATATGTCATCCTCTTGTGTGAGGTGCCCTGAGCAGAGGACCATGCACCTGGGAGGCACTGTTTGTTATTCCTTGTCTCTGAAGAAGGATGCTGGTGGATGATGTTGGGTCATGGAATGATGTCACCTAATCTACATTTCAATAGTACCTTTCTTGACAGGATAGATCCAGTAGGAGGTGGCTTTTATTTCCCACTCATTAGATGACCCTGCTTAGCTCAAGGCAGGAGCACAGATAGGTGATATTACCAGACACATTTCAGTCATCTGGTGGTAAGCTACAGAGCTTGTGGCTGGATTAAATACTGCATGTGAATGGTAAGAAATCAATAACTCTGTATGTCAATGGCCCCAGGTACCTGTTTTTGGACTTGGACCAAGTTGGCTTCCTAGGAAATGTTAAAATGATAAATGCTTGAACCACACATAGAACAGCTCTGATTCATTAGGTCTGGCAAGTGGCCCAGAAACTTATTTTCAGCATATTTCTTCAAGTATTCTGCAAGGAATTGAGACTTATGGGTCTCCCAACAGTGCCACGAGGACTTGTATGGGATAAACCTTTGTGTGCTGAATTTATATGGTAAAATATTACCACAAGAGGTCACCGTGGCTGTCTCTGAGATGAGGAACTGGGGTGCTTTTGGCTCAGTTTTCCAGATAACTTCCTTAAAAATTAGTAAGGGACAGCAGGTGTTTCATAATCAGAAAAAAAATGCATAGTAAGCTACCTAACTCTTACAAAGACACAGACCCAGGATGAAATAAAATGATACTGGCATTCCTCCAAGGGTAGGATCAGCATAAATGGCATAGAAAGGCCATCAGAACAGGGAGAAAATTGAAGGCATTTGGCCACAAGTCTGCTCTCTGGGATTTACAGGCTGAGAACATTTTATTTTATTATTTGACTTTTCTGTTTGCGATATAAACTTCTACTGTAATAAACCACTGAGATACTGATAGCATATGATTGGCAAATCAAAAGACCTTGTCACCAGAGTAACCACCACATCCAAAAGTCATAAAAACTTTGTTGTTTTGTTATATTTTTTCTCAGTCCTTAAAAGTTACTTTATGGTCATGATTTGATGCCTAGAGCAGGACTCGACGTGCATCAAGTCTCTACATTTTTTCTTTTTTTCTGCCAAGTACATGTTAGCTATGGTTTCTCCTCTGTCAAACTGGCTGCAAAGTTCTCATGGATAACTAAAGTCTAAATGATCTTGATTCAAGACTCCCTTTATCTTCAGTGGTGCCTCACTCTCAGCTTTGCCTAATCTTTCTAAAAAATACTTATTTTATCTTTAATTATGTGTTGCCATTGTTACAGGGGTGTTCCCTCAAGATGGCAATGCTTGTGGGTTAGTAAAGGTTGCAGGAATAAACCACTCCAGGGACAGTTTCAAAGGACTTCATCTGCTTTATTGTAATTGAGCAACTTATGGAGTGGAAGCCAACCGGCTGAGATGGGTTAGCACATTCCCTCAGATTGCATAGTGAGAGCTCACACCACCAGGGTCTCCATGAGGAAGAAGCACATTAAAGGAGACATGGAAGGAAGTCTCCTCTGCAGGCAGCTACAGGCTCCTCACACTACTTCAGAATTCGGTGGTTCTGGCTCCAGGAGCACCGTGTGCCATGCTTCTTATTTAGAAGTGCACTGTGCCAGGCAGGCTGGCCGCCAGCCAGGTCATGTCTGCATTTTCTCTTACAATGTGTGTATCAGCAGATGAGCACAGACATGTGAAAAGTCCAGAAGAGGGTATAGGACACTCTGGAGCTGGAGATATCGGTGGTTGTGAGCTGCCCAATGCGTGTATTGAGAGCTGACCTCAGGTCCTGCGAAGAACAGTATACTCTCTTAACGGCTGAGCCGAACCTCCAACCACCAAGGTTTACACACTCTCTTATTTTGTTTTTATTGGTTCTAGACTATTTTGCTTTTGAGTGTAGAAGTTACTTGTGCTGTGATAATTTAGTGATACAACATATCCTAGTAAATATTAGTAAAAACGGAATTTTCTGTGTGTTTGAAAAGAAAATATAATGTCTGGTTTGGGTTGTATAACTATATCTTTCAAGTCAAAGATTAGTGCTCTTAATTCAGATTTTTAACTGGCACATAAACATTTCACATATTTTATTTTGAATTTTAAACACATGGTCTAAGATCCTTAACTGAAACATCAGGTTTAATCCCAAGGGAAGGTATTTTAGTTAGACCAAACATACCTGAAGGAGATTTGCACATGTGTAGAAGGATCAGAGGGCACCTCAGATGAACTGGAGCTTTGAGCCTGTATCCCTCAGACAGATACACCATTTTTCAGAATGAAGTAACTCTCACTATTCCCACCCATGGTGGTTTCAATGAGACTGCTCCCTTTGTTTCATATGTTTTAGTGCTTGATCCCCAGTTAGTGGAACTACTTGAGAAGGATTAGGAGGTGTGGACCTGTTGGAGGAGGTGGGTTTTGTGATTTCAGAAGGTCATCTCTCTGTTTCTGCCTGTCTCCTGCTCCCTGCGGATCAGGGTATGAAGCTCTCAGCTGCCACCCCAGTGCTGTTCCTGGCTGCTTCCCTTCACGACGATCATGGACTAAGCTTCAAAACTCTGAGCAAGCCCCCAGTTAAATGCTTTCTTTTTTTAAAGAGTTGCCTTGGTCATGGTGTCTCTTCACAGCAATAGAACAGTAACAAAGACACCACCTTCACAGAGGAGAAAATTTACCACCCTCAAAGTGGTGTACAAGTAGAGGAAACTGCACAATGTGAGGTATACACTGCAGGCAACACCACTCTCTCCTGACATGAAGCTAAACAGGAAAGTTAAGATGCTGAGCAGAGGATGAGGGCAAGTCTCTCTCAAGTCAGCAGAGGAGACACCTGAAAGAACATCACAAACAATAAACTTTCTTGCTCAGTGTCACCAAAAATAACTCCATTTCAAAAGTTCTTGTAAGGAACCCATGCACAATTCCCTTGGATGCTATGTGCAAGACCAAGAAACCTACTGGTGTCCGTTGGAGTCTTCTAGGCTGACAGGTGGCTCAGGGGAAGTCACTAGCAAAGGCGTGATGGATTTGTGTTGGGAAGGTTAATGTAACAGCTTCTGGTGGACAGCTATTGATAAGAAAGGGGGAGAAAGTGAACAAAAGCAATATCCACTTGCAGTGTGAAGTAACCCTGCACCCCACCTGCCTGTTGAGCTGTGTGGCCCCTGGGACTCCAGAGGGCAGGAGGCATTCAGGAAGAGGAAGCAAATCTTTCTGTCTCTGCAGAGTGACACCCGGGGACCTAGTGTGGCCCTCTGTCTCCAGCATCATGTAATCTCGGCCACCCTGAGAGGCTTAAATGGGAGAGTCCCCATTCTATCACAAAGATCCAGAGCAAGAGATGTGCATACCATACACCTACACTTGCGGGGGAGGGGGACGACAAAAACAGATGGTGACCACGTCATCCAAACCTTTTTGCATACAGCTGTTGCTTGTACCAGTCTCATATTCCACATATGCAGTTTCCACTCCGGGGTTCTAGAGTCAATCAGTATTTCTATTTATTCCATTGTGAAATCATTAGGAAATAAAATCCTGGGAGACTTTCAGATGTACTCGTGGAAAGTAAATCTGATTCCTGCACCCTGCCTCTGTGGGGGTACAAAGGCTGGTTCTTCTGATCATGTGAGCCCAATCCCTCTATAGCTATTTCAGCCATTTTGTCACTGTGCTGTACAGGTTTATGTCAACCTGACACAAGCTATACTCACTGGAGAGGGATTCTCAATTGAGGAACTGGGTCTATAAGATTGGGCTACAGGCAGGCCTGCAGAGTACATTCTTAAGTGGAAGGGACCATTGCGGGTGGTACCCTTGCTGGGCTGCCGGTCCTGGTTCTGTAAGAAAGCAGAGTGGGCAAGCCATGGAGCCCGAGCCAGGAAACAGCGCCTCGCCACCGTCTCAGCATCAGGTTCCTTCCCTGTTTCAGTTCTTGCCCTGACTTTCTTCAATGATGAACAGTGAAGAAGAAGTATAAGTTAAATACATAATCCCTTTCCATCCCAAACTGTTTGGGTCACAGTGTCGCAGCACAGCAATACTAACCCTAAGACAGTCGCCACATAAGGAGGGGAGATACGGTGCTCTCCTGACAGCCACAAAATAGTTCCCAGCTACATTCTCCAGCTTTTTGTGTTAGGAAATGGTGCAGAGTCCTAGCTGAGTTGACGCTATCAAATAATTAAGGTAATTGAGAAAATTGTAGTTCTGTTCTTTTTTAATGTTTCAATTTTTTATTTTGTTTTGTTTTGTTGAGATACTAGGTACTAGCTAAGCTTGGGAGCTAGGATAGCAACATCAATAATTTTTTTTAAAAGTTTCCACTTTCATCTCAGAGAACTTTCTGTAGTTTTTTTTTTTTTGCAAGGATTACTATATGTCATCCTTTTTGAGAGCTCTTTTAAGAAGTATCACCTTTTTCTGTCAAAGTATCAGATACATTGAGAGACTAAAGAGAAAAAGAAAGAAAATCTCCTGGAACTCCTTCCAGACACTGCTGTTGTCAAGGGCTTGGGATAGTGTGTCTGTATTTATGTCATGCATGTGTATGTAATTTCATACTTTACATGGGGATATTTTGCATATTTTTATAACTTGATCAGTTTCTGATGTACTGTATAGAGTTGTTGCTGACACCTGTCATTGTTACATGACAATTACACTATATCACACTAATTTTTTTCTATTTTCTTTTAATTTTTAAATGTTTATATTTTACAATGTTTTCACTTTATATCCTTATTGTAGCCCCTCCCTCGTTTCCTCTCGGTCCCACTCTCCCTCCTTCTTTCACCCCGATTTCTCTCCCCTAGTCCACTGAAAGGGGGAGTCCTCCTCCCCTGCCATCTGACTCTAGCCTATCAGGTCTCTCTTCCTCTGTGATCTGGCAAGGACTCACTGCCAGGGAAAAGTGTTCAAAGAGCAGGAAACCGAGTTCATATCAGAGCCAGCCTCTGCTCCCCTTACTTGGGAACCAACATGGAGACTGAGCTGTCTATGGGCTACATCTGAGCAGGGGGCCTAGGTCCTCTCCATGCATGGTCCTTGGGTGGTGCATCAGTCTCTGCGAGCCCCCATGGGTCCAAGTTTTTTGGCTTTGTTGGTCTTGTGGAGTTGCTGTCCCCTCCAGGTCCTTTTCTCCCCTCCTTCTTCCAGAAGACTCCCCGTTCTCTGGCCAGAGTTTGCTTGTGAGTCCGCATCTGCTTCGATGCCCTGATGGGCGGAGCCTTTCTGAGGACATCTATGGTAGGCTCCCAGCCTGTTCCCTCTCTTCCACAGCTATGTTGTTCGCCATTCCGAGGACATCTACGGTAGGCTCCCAGCCTGTTCCCTCTCTCCAACAGCTATGTTGTTCGCCATTCTGAAGGAGAATTAAGCATCCTCCCTAGGGTCTTGTTGTTTAGGTCTGCAGATTGTAGAATGGTTATCCTATATTATATGGCTAATATCTGCTTATAAGTGAATATATTAAGGAGAGCAACAGAACCAAAAAATCTGGGCACAGGGGTCTTTCCTGAAACTGATTCTCCAAACAAGGACCATGCAGGAGATAACTTAGAACCCCTGCACAGAAGTAGCCCATGGCAGCTCAGTGCCCAAGAGGGTTCCCCAATAATAGGAACAGGGACTGTCTCTGACATGTCTCATGGGCTGACTCTTTGATCACCTCCGCCTGAGGAGGGAGCAACCTTATCAGTCCACAGAGGAAGACAACGAGGCCAGTCCTGATGAGACCTGATAAGGTAGAGTCAGAGGGAAGGGGAGAAGGACCTCCCCTATCAGTGGACTGGAGGAGGGGCATGGGAGAAGAAGGAGTGAGGGTGGGGTTGGGAGGGGATGAGGGAAGAGGCTACATCTGGGATACAAAGTGAATAAACTGTAATTAATAAAAATAAAATTTAAAAAATTAAAAGGTTAAAAAAGAAATTAAGAATACCATTATAAATAATATTGCTCAACACTTAACAAATTCCTAGTCTTAATAGTTTGAAAAAATTCACTGAAATTCAAAGATCTGTTTTTAGTTCAGCATGCAATAATCATAAAATGTACAGACACCTGACCCTTCTTCAATTTAGAAAGAATATCAATAGAATTTTGCATGAGCAAAAATCAACAAGAAGGTATTGGATTGAGGCATTGTTTCAAATTAATGCTATACATCCAGATATTTTCTTTTCATTTTATAGATATATTTTATTTTTCTCATTTTTACTGAAAGTATTTATGGCATTTTTTTACAATATATGACATGGGGCATATAAATGTAATATAATCATTATTACTGATAACTAGTTATATACAACAGTATTAATTATAAAAAAGTTTAAGAAATTTATAATTAGATGTTATTTATAGTCACATGACAATAATAGTCTCAACATTAAAACATAATGTTTGAAATACAGGTCAACTTTCTGTGAGCCATTAAAATAATCTTCCAGAAAAAAAAATGTGGGTATATATCATGAGTGTCTTTCTGGTTACCTCACTCAGGATGATCTTTCCTAGTTCCACTTGCCTGCAAATTTCATTATTTCCTTGTTTTTAATAGCTGGGTAATATTCCATCATGTAAAATTGCCACAATTTCTGTATCTGTTCTTCAGTTGAGGGGCATCTGGGTTATTTCCAGATTCTGGCTATTATAAATAAGGCTGCTATGAACATAGCTGAGCCAATGTCCTTGTTGTATGGTTGACCATCTTTGAGGTATATGCTCAGGAGTGGTATAGCTTGATATTGAGGTAGCACTATTCCTAATTGTCTGAGAAAACACCAGATTGATTTTCAAAGTGGTTGTACAAGTTTGCATTCCCACCAGCAAAGAAGGAGGGTTTCCTTTTCTCCACATCCTCTCCAACATGTGTAGTCACTTGAGTTTTTAATCTTAGCCATTCTGTTACACCAAAATTTTTGAATTGATAAGTCTTGAATTAATTTATGCTTTATTGCAATGATGTGTCTCAAAGTGTCAAATTAAAAAAATACTTAAATTAAGCTTGCTATCACCCACCATTAACTGAGTCATTATATTTGGAAAGACTTCTGAGAGAAGAGAAGGACGCTCAGAGGCTGTGATTTCTCTCTCACTCTCTGCCTGAGGAGAAAGACCTAATCTATCCAGGAATGGTAGTGTAGGCCATTAACCCAGCACTTAGGAGTCAGAGGTTGGCTGCTGTCTGTGAGTTAGAGGCCTGTCCAGTCTACATAGTGAGTTCAAAGCCGGCCAGGAGTGCATAGTGAGAACATGTCTCAAAAAGGAAAAGAAAGCAAGGAAAGAATTACCCGCAGTGGCAGTGAGACTAGTGGGGTGAAAAAATGCTGTTTGATGGTGTGGGGATTTCTGAAGTCCTGGTGATGGTGTGTGGACATGCCTGCTGCAGTGTGGCCACTGTTCTACTTTGTCCTTTATTGTCTGTTTTTGCCTTCTGCTTGCATCTTCAGTTGGAATAGTGTTGTCATGAGGAATTGTGCTATTGAGTGGGAAATGTCCCACAGATGGTGGTGCTATTTGCAGAAATTATGGAAAAACTTATGCTTATCAAATGTTATTTACAAACACACACACCCATACAGACACACACAGACCTCCCTTTGTTCAAATAAAGACTTAGAATTTGAGAAACTTTTGTTCCTCAGTCTGCTCACATGTTAGTTAAATGCAGGAGTTTGATGAGGCCCTGTATTCAAAGCCCTTCTGGGGGTCACGTGACATCTCAGAGTGGACCCATCTACCCTGCCCATGGGGCTCTTAACATCAGACCAAAGTATGCTACGTATCTCCTAGGCTATCACAGATGACTAGCCATTTTGGTGTCATCATAAGAGCACAGACATGTGAGTGATGATTTGTTAAAAATTTAAATTACAAATTATGTAATGTAGCTTATAAATGCCCGTGGGCCACCATTCTCACATTCAGAACCTTTTGAGAGGATTGTGGATGCCGGCTAGTGTGGCTGGCATCACAGAATGGAGCATATCCTTCCCAAGCTCAGCTCACACTGCCTCCCTATTGTTTTATTTTCACTGCCACTCAATACTGCATAAATTTGCATGAATTTGCATAAAACTGGACACAGAGCATTGCACACCCTAAGCAACTACGCTAAGCTGCACCCACAGTCCACGATTCTCTGAGCGCAGTGCTTTCTATGCACACAGGTTGGTCTTGAAGCTTTGGCCCTCCTTCTTCCTCCCTAATATTCACCTCAGTGTCCAGTTAACACAGATATATTTACTCCTAATCCCACCCCTTGAGTTTTGAAAAGGTCATGAATGCTTTTGTGCTCAGCTTCCAAATCTAGAACTTTTGAGATTCAGCTTGAATTCATTCTTGCTCTAAATCAAATACGTAAGGAAACAGTTGCAGTCTCTGCTAAAAAGCCTTCTGGGTAAAAGCAACTATGTGGAACATTCCAGAACCATTGGGGTTGACCCCAGTGATCCTCAGTTTTCTTCTCGGAAGCCAGGCTGCACCGAAGACACCACAGCCTGAAATATTAACAGGCAGGGAGCCTGACTTGTGCAGCGCCTGGAATCTGAAAGCAGGCCTGCTTTGAACTCAGCCTCCCTCACCATTTGCGTCTTTCCCACCTTGAGGAAGCCAGGACTCCGCCATAAATTTTGATTAGCAAGATGTGGAAAGTTGCTGTCTGTGCTTAAGGGAAATTTATTCTTCTCTTTGAAACCCCATTTCCCTTTTTTCATTTAAAAACAGAATATACCGTTGTGAGCTGAGCCTTACTGAAGGGTCCCGATGAAACTGCCAAAATATCAATGTCTTTAGGCTAAGGCTAGATTCTGCAAAGATGCTACAAGAATATTAGGTGCCATTTGAGAATGGCTGACCCTGGCTGTGTATTCTCTACTGTGCTTACAGGCTATTCCCAATGGGTGTAAAATTTTTCTTAAGGGCAGAAATGCACAGAGGGCTAAGTCTTGAAGCATTATTACTTAACTATACGTAACAATCCCCAAAGAAATAAAATTCTGAAAACCCTACTGCAGACCTCAAAATTCAGATTTCTGGAGATAACAATTTGAACTTTCAGTCATAGAAGATTTGTGCTGAAATTTATGAAATGGACTCCAGATGTGGACGGGAAGAGTGTGCCCTTGGAGAGATGAAATGGAAACAAGAAGGCATATCAAGCCCAATGTCCAAAACAGAAAATTCAAGATAGATATAGATTATTTACCACAAGGTAGTCACAGATGCTTGGTGATGTATTGCTAGGTCAGTGATGGTAACTGAAGGCCCAAAGGAGGAGGGTGAAATGGCAAAATGGCAGGTGGGTCTCTTGTGACATACGACACTGTGGTCTTGGGAAGATACAGGCAAGAGTCTGTGCCCTTTTGACCGTCTTCAGGAAAGGGTGTCTGGCTTCAGAAGCTGCTCCCCTGGCCTCTAGTCTCCTAGGTAGAGCTGTAGGGTCTTTATGGGGCCTGGAGCAAATCATATGGCATCGGATATAAATCAGACGCTTAAGGCAACTAGACTTCCAAAGCCAATCAAGCTCACATAAGGACTTAGCCAGGAATATTTTATCCTTCGAGTAGCTAAGAGAAGCAAGCTAGTTTCCCTTGCTTCCATGGGTCAGCAGCACTTCATTCATGGGGAAGACAAGATATGTCTATAAACAATACCCCTAAGGTTGCTAAAAGAATGAAAAAGAAACACTTGAGTTCTTAGTGTCTGTGTACAGTAGTTTACTAATACAAACACCTCAGATAATTTTGTGCATAAATTTTATTTAAACACTCAGCATGTGATTTGAATGCCAGTGGATATGAACATTATATACATAACACAATTTAAATATTTTAGGCACACATGTTCTATGCACAGTATTCTCTGAGATGTAACTGTTTCTAAGTAGAGGTATATCTCATGCATAATTAAAATGTGCAACCTATGTCCTTCCCTACAGCCACTTCTGGCTGACAATGTCCTTTAAGTGCCATTCTTCTCCTTTCTTTTCAGTAGAGTTTCGCTAAGTTACACTCAGGCTGTCCTGAGCTCACACTATAATGCGGACACACCGTGAACTACAATCTCCCTGACTCAGCCTCCAGAGGACTTTGTATTCCAGGACTCTGCCGTACTTGCTGACCTCCTTGATTTTTACTATTCCTGTCAGGGTCTATTCACTGACATCTCTCCACTATTCATCTACTGAGATCCCCAGGCCAGGCAGGATTCTATGCAGGGTATTGACAGAGGGCTAGGAAGAGTCATGCTGTCTTCACAGCACCCACCCAGTCTTTGGCATCTCAAAATTTCATTACCAACACTAATGATAGTATTACAATATTTTTATTTTCTTAACAGCTCCCCTTGCTTCCTTCAGTAGAGGCCAAGTTCATAGTTGACTTTATGAGCAATTTAAACCACCAGTTTTCTCTGGTGACTTCACTTAAAACCAGTGCACTAAAATCTGGTTCCAACAATACTTTAGCTGTTTAGTCTTTACAGATTATTCATGTAACAGTGATTATACTGCAATGGCTACAAACATTTCTTTTGGAAATGTGATTTTTTTTCCTTAACTTTATAACCCAGTATCTTTTCCTTATAGACCTGGGAAGAATCATCTACAATTGATAGCTAATTGTATGGCTTTTCCAGTGAAGCACACAAATGTATGTTATGACAGTTAAGTTTTGGTGCAGATTCTATGTCACCTAAACACCTGGACAAAGAGGAAACAGGAGACTGAAGCTCATTTCTCCTAAGTTAGGATGTCATTTGTCACTTAAAGTGCTTGGCTCTCCTCCAAAGCTTGTTTTTCCTGTTGACTTCTGTGGACAGTAAAGTGGATCCCACAGGCTGAAGAGCTGGAGATTTATGTGCCTTCTGGAAGCCAGCCTTACTTTTTTCCCATATATCCCATTTCAACATTTTTAAATATTGGTCTTGGCAGGGCGGCTGGGTCTGCCAGGAGTCGCTGGATGGCTTGATGGCCATACTAGCCTAGGCTGCCCAGTGGCAGCAGCTTCTACAGCAACAGGAAATCGATCAAGCTTCCTTTCTCATTTGTGCCAGGCTTAAATGATCCTGCCCATCCTGGAAACGCTCCTGGTGTTGATGGCCCAGAGTTTCACGGGAAAGCAATGTGGGATGGTTTTGCTCCTACTGCCAAGGGCATCAAGAGTGGGCATGATGTCCTCGGGGATTTCCCTGGCTGATTTATAATAAATTGTATTGGATTTTTCCCTTGATGAAATAACTCTCCCAACTTTCACATTTATTTTTGTTTGACAGAGACCAACGTTCCTTGTGACCAGAGCCAAATCTAATCAGGAAGCCACTGTTGGTGGTCATTCAAAGTCAGGGAGAAAAAACATGGTATTTTAAGTGAAGTGTATGTTTTTATTTCACTATGCTAGCCCAGACAAAACTGGTATGTTCTTAGAAATATGTGATTTGCTCTTGCTCTTAGAAAAGAAATATAGGTGCTTAAAGCAAAAACAGTTGATGAAAACAGAAACTTATGCACACTGATGACAGATGTGTCAGTTGAGGGCCTGAAGAATGACTGTGAGAACGAATTTGGATCTCCAGTGTCCACATTAAAAACAGAAAAAAAGCTATGTGTGGTAGTGTGCACACAGCTAAAGAGGCAAAGACAGATAATACCTGCAGCTTACTGGCCAGGTAGCCAAAGACAATGCGGATCTAGATCAGCAGCACACCAGTCCACGACAGCCATCACCAGTCAATCCACCTTAGAGAGTTTCTTGGCTCAGGATACTGTGATTTACAAAACCAAAGTCTTCCCTGAGTGTCGGGGGAAACTGGGTTAGGAAAAACATAATGCCAAAGGTCCCAGCTACCTTGCAGTTCCAGAACAGTCTACCTTGTTGTCAAACATGTTCCAGCTCTGACTAGACAGGTACATTGAAAACACTTCTTTTATTTTTAATTGTAAAATTATAAAATTTCTTTGTTTATTAGTGTTACATCCTGATTGAAACTCTGTCTTCTCCTCCCAGTTCCCCCTGCCTCCCACATTGTCCCCTCACACCCTCCCTTCTCCTTCTTTTCAAGAAGGGGGAAATCCCCCATGGGTACCAACTCACCCTGGCATATTAAGTTGCTGCAGAACTAGACGCATCCTCTCCCACTGAGGCCAGACAAGGCAGCCCAGTTAGTGGAAGGGGATCCAAAGGGAGGCATCAGAGTCAGAGAGGGACCCCTCCCCAGTTGTTGGGGAATCCACATGATGAATGTGCTGCACATCTATTACATATATGCAGGAGGCCTAGGCCCGGTCCATGTGTGCTGTTTGGTTGGTGGTTCAGTCTCTGTGAGCCTCCAGGGGCCTGGATTAGTTTACTCTGTAAGTCTTCTTGTATAGTCCTTGACCCCTCCGGCTCCCTCAATCATTCCCCAGCTCTTCCATGTGACTCTCAGAGCTCTGTCTAATGTTTAGCTGTGGTCTCTGCATCTGTTTGCATCAGTTATTAGGTGAAGCCTCTCAGAGAAGTTATGCTAGGCTCCTGTCTGCAAGCACAGGCGAGGAGCATTAATGGTTAATGGTGTCGGGGACTGGAATGGGACTCCAGGAGGGCCAGTCTTTGGTTGGCCATTAAAAACGCTTCTTACTATCCTGCTCAAGTTCTCTTACCCAGTGAAGCCTCAAGCTCAAGTTCAGAATCCTATTTTGTTACAGATGTGAAGCTGCCCCTGAAAATAAATAAGTCTTGTCTTCAGCCAGAAGGCCTTGTCACAGGTTGTGGAGAGCAACCAATACTTTTAGCAATAGCCTGTGATGTTTGCGGATTATATGGGACCTCTTTGGCCAAACACCAAACAAAATGTAACTCATGCTTGGAACTGAAATTTTCGCTTGGTGACATGAGATATCTAGTTAAGGCATTGTTTCCCCCACTGTATTCTGACTCCAATTTAATTCATTTCAAATATGTATGTATTTTAAGAAGCTTCCCCAGTAGCGGGTTTTTGTGTGACTCTTTAAAAGGCCTTAGGGTCCATTGTCATTCTCCACTCTCCCTCTTTGACTCCTCTCCCACGCCCTCCCTATTTTATCTTCCTTTCTAGTTTCCTCTTTATCTCTTTATAGCACTATACTCTATTTCCCTTTCTTTGGAAGATCGTCTCCCTCCTGATTGTTTACTAGCTGCCTAAACTCTGTGGTTACTTGGGTTGAAACACACATATGTGAAACTTAAAAGCTAGCATTGGCATACAAAAGAAAGCATGCAACATTTGTGGAGTCTGAGTTACCTCAATTGTTTCTAGTATCATCCATTTGCCTGAAATTTTTATTATTTCATTTTTTCTCAGTAGTTGAATAATATTCCACTGTGTAAATGCATCACAATTTCATTATTCATTCATCTGTTGACAGATATTTAGTATGTTTAATTTATGGCTATTGTGAAAAGAATAGCAATGAACATAGCTGAACAAGTTTCTCAATAGTAAGATATAGAATCCTTTGAGTATATGCCCAAGAGTGGTATAGTTGGGTCTTGAGGTACATGAATTCCCAGCTTTCAAAAAAAAACCTCCACTGATTTCCATTGTGGCTATATAAGTTTGTACTCCTACTAGCAAAAGATGAATGTTCCCCATACTTCCCATCCTTGCCTCCATGAGCTGTCATTGGTTTTATTGATCTTGGCTATTCTGACTAGGGAGAGATGAACTCTCAAAGCAGTTTTAATTTGCACTTTCCTGATGAATAAGGATGTTGAACACTTTTTTAAGTGTTTCTCACCATTTGTGTTTAATCTTTTGAGAAATCTGTTTAGTTTTATGCTCCATTTTAAAATTGGGTTTTCTTGAAGTTCAGGTTTTTTAGTTCTTTGCATATTCTAGATACTAAATCAGATGCATAATTGGTAAAGATCTTTTCCCGTTCTGTAAGCTGCCAATTTGCTTGAATGGTGGTGTCCTTTGCTGTACAGAAGGTTTTTAGCATCTTGGTTCCCATGTATTAATTGACTTAATGCCTCTGATATTGTTGCTCTGTTCAGAAAGTCTTTTTCTATGTCAGTGAGTCCAAACCACTTCCCTTCTTTCTGTCTTATCAGGTTCAGCAAACCTAATCTTCCTTTGAGGTCCTTGACTCATTTGGAATCAGGTTCTGTACAGAGTAACACATATAAAACAATTGTCTTCCTTCTGCATGTGTGTGTACAATTTGACCAGTACTATTCATTGAAAAATGCTGTCTTACATTTACACAATGGCCTGCTACTCAGCTATTAAAAACAACGAAATCATGACATTTGCAGGCAAATGGATGGACCTAGAAAAGATCACCATGAGTGAGGTATCCCAGAAGCAGAGAAACATGCATTGTATATACTCACTTACAAGTGGATATTAGCTATATTATATAGGATAAACATACTAAAACTAGAGACCTAAAGGAGCTAAATGACAAGGAGGACCCTAGGGAAGATGTTTAATTCTCATCCAGAAGGTAAAATTGGATAGACACCGGTAGTGGTAGAGAGAGGAAAGAGGACTGAGGCTTACCACAAGCGTCCTCTGAAAGACTCCGCCCAACAGGGGATCGAAGCAGAGACTCACAGCTAAACTTTGGACAGAGCACAGGGAGTCTCATGAAAGAAGGGGACTTAAAAGGACCCGGAGGGGACAGGAGCCACACAAGGATAAAGAAAAAAAATACAGGGCCCAGGGGGGACTGCAGAGACTGATGCATCAACCAAAAACCAGACATAGAGAGAACCTAGACCCCCTGCTCAGATGTAACCCATAGTCAGCTCAGTCTCCATGTGGGTTTCCCTACTAAGAGGAGAGAAGACAGTCTCTGACATGAATTCAGTTGCCTGCTTCTTAATCACTTCTTCCTGGTGGAGTGACCCAGCCCAGCATTGGGATTTAGGCATCTGGAGTTACAGTGTTTGAGGATTTTCTTGGTGGAACTTTCTGGTCTCAAAAGTATCCCACTCTTTGGTTGCTGTTGCCCAATCTGGGTCCTAACAAGTGTTTTGGCTGTGGGGTCTCTGGTAAAGAACAGTTATGGGTCTCAGCCAAGTGTGGTAGATATGAGACCCCTGGTAGAAAGGTGTTTTGCAGCTCATCCATAAGTCACTCACATACAAAAATAGAAAATTGCAAAAAAGAAAGGCTGAGAGAGGTGATGGGGAAAAATTAAAGGGACCCTTAGTACATACCAAGAGGCCAAGTCCTTAGGGAAGGAGAGAGAACTGGGGGTGAGGGGTTCTGTGTGCAGACTGAAGGAAGATTAGCAGTAAGTCTAGAGAGACCAAAATGGAGTGCAGAGAGGAGAGTGAGGGTCTCCTGCCTCAGTCACAAACTAGGATGGCAGCTTCAGGTATCGGATAACCTCAAGTGTTTCTATTTGTTTATCTTAGTCCAAATTGTGACACCCAAACATTCAAGAATGTTGATGCCACCCACTGTAGCATAGTTGACCTATCGGGAGCCACACCCCTAAAGAAAACGTACTCTTCCTCACCTGGCACCTATCAACTGCCAACAGCTGCTACTCAGCTAGAGGAAGAAGAGTTGATTTTCTTTACTCTTGTGTGCCCCTCCCTGACTATGCTGAAATATTGACTGGTTTGATCTTTCTAAGAGGGAGGCAAAGGGGAAGATCACGCATACAGAAAACAAAGAACAGTGTGAAGAATGAGGCAGCAATTGAAGTGATGTGACCACAAGCCAAGGAACATTAAAGCTACAGAAAGCAAGAAGCAGTTCTCCTTGGGACCTCCAAAGAGTGCCAAATATGCCTTTTTTTGACCTGGTGACAATAATTTCAGATGTCTGGTCTCCAGAACTGCAAGAAGATTAAGTTCTATCATTTTAAGCAGCCAAAATCTGTGACCATGTGAACAGTCCCAGGGAAGCTGTGAGATCTTCTCTGCAGCCATAGTTTTTAGCCCTTCTTGGTCTTAACTGCCCACTGGAGTCCAGGTGCAACAATCTGCCACTAACCCTTTCCTCATTGCTATACAGGTCCACAAGAGAAACCCCTGTGTCGAATCGCAGTGGAATATCTGGAGCAGAAACAATAACAAAGCCTGGAGATGCAACTGGATAACAGCTGTTCAGTGTCCATCAAAACTGTGACTGGGTGGGCATTCTGTAAATCCCATGTAGAGACCCACTGGTGTAAGCAGAGGGAGTGCACTGAGACCTTGCCAGGACAGAAAGGAGATTCTGGACATTAAATCTAGAAAGTAAAAGGAGGAGTGGAGTATAGAGTGTCCTCCTTATAGCAAAATATAAGTACTGACTGAGCTGCTTCATCTTGATAGTCAGTTTGGCAGGATGCAGAATCACACAGGGAGACAAACCTCTGGGCATCCCTGCCAGGGAATTTCTAACCTGGAGAGGGCTGAGATGGGAAGGCCCACCCTAAAGGTGAGCCAAGACATCCCCCTGGGCTGAGGTCCTGGACTGAATAGAGGGAGAAAGCAAGCTGACCACGGGTGTCAAGCTACTCAGACTCCTGCTGTCATGTCCCCTGAGAAAGATGCACAGTTCCCTGACACTGTGAGTGCAAACAGACTGTTCCCTCAGCTGCTCTCAGGTAGGGCGCCACGGTAGCCATCAGTGCTTGCACTCCTTCAGGCACCGCGAAGGCTGCTTTCAGGGTATTTACACAAGAGCACTTTTATCCTTTCTGTGCACATGAGGAAGTTGAGTTGATAAGGAGTCAAACAATGAGAACAAGGATCACACAGCTCTTGCTGCTACGTACAAATAAAAGCCAAGAGCTGTGTCCTTCCCAACCCAGTGTTTTCTTTCTGTACAGTGGCTCAGCCTGTGTCCAACCTGCTTCTGTGCTGTCAGGAATGCAGGTCAGGAGAGCTTCCCCATTCATTGCTGCACATATATACACCCCCATAAGGCGAGATCTCTGGGTTAACTACAGAGCACCACACGTACGTAATACTTGTTCCCCAATGCTGAGATGAATTCAGAAGAAGGCACTGATGATGTAAGGGAGCATGATCCCAGATGCTTGCAGCTCAGTATGGTGTCCTTCAGAGGCTCCGCTCCTCATGGCTCCTCTGTGGAAAGCTGCTGCCTCTTCGTATGCCTGGCACACTCCACCCATGCTCTTCTTATCAGTTGATGGAACAGAGTGGACCAGCATGCTTCTGTTGTTTCAAGCAATTCAGTTTCTCATGCATTTTCCCTAACATGGATGGAAACATCAGGTCTTCCACGAGTGCCAGAATGAATTTACCAATAAAAGTCCATGACTCCCATCAGCGGGGTGGATACCACTCTTTCCATACAAAAGTTCAGCCTCCCTACTGCTGCAGGGTTTCTCCTGTTCCACTCATATACCACACACACACCTACACACACCTACACACACCTACACACACACCTACACACACACCTACACACACACCTACACACACACCTACACACACACACCTACACACACACACCTACACACACACACACCTACACACGCCTACACACACGCCTACACACACACCTACACACACACCTACACACACACACACCTACACACGCCTACACACACACCTACACACACACACCTACACAGACACACCTACACACACCTACACACACACCTACACACACACACACCT
>CM053743.1:75288288-75328173 GCA_028658305.1 Pachyuromys duprasi | reverse complement strand
AAATAAATAAATAAATAAATAAATAAATAAATAAATAAATAGTGGAGCATTCACAAAACCCTAAAAAAAAAAAAAAGAAGAAGAAGGCAAATTAGGACAACAACACCCCACCCCCTTTGTCAAATAACTGAAGAGCTCCTTACTTTTTTATTTCCAAGTATTTTTTCTAATTTTTAGTTAATTATTTCCAATTTATTCTCTTTGCACCCCTCCCTCATCTCATCCGGGTCCCACACTCCCTTCCCCTTCACCCCCACCTCCCTTTCCTAATCCACTGAAAAGGGGAGGTCCTCTTTCCCTACTCTCTGACCCTAGCCTATCAAGTCTCATCAGGACTGCCTGGATCCTCTTCCTGGTAAGGTCTCCCACCAGGGGAAGGTGATCAAAAAGGAGCCAACCGAGTTCATGTCAGAGACTGTTCCTGTTTCCCTTGCTAGGACACCCCCATGGAGACTGAGCTGCCTATGGGCTACGCCTGAACAGAGGCTCTACGTCCTTTCCTGTATGGTCCTTTCGTGTCTGGTCCTTGGTCGGCACCCCTGGGCCCAGCAGTTTGGGCTTTGTCAGTCTCCTTGTGGAGCTCCCATCCTCTCTCACTGCCAGGCTTTAGGCAGAGTTCAGGGAGTCTTGTGGAAGAAGGGAGGGATAGAAGGCTCCTTACCTTCACAGAAAAGAAATATCATTCATGCTCACTGGAATTATAAGCAGGCTGTTCGTAAAGCAGTTTCATGCCCATCCAATGGCTGTTCTAGGCATGACTTGAAAGAATGATTACTCCCTGAGTAAGGATGCCTGCTGTGTGCACACCAGCGAGCAGAGTCTGAAAGGAAGATGCTCATGACAAACCAGCACTGGTCCAGACTACTCTCTTTTTATGCCCTTGAAGCTTGTTTCATCCCCAGAGAGACTGAGCACCACACATGCAGAGGGGCAAACGGATCTCTGGGCCACTACAGTGTGAAGCAGCAGCCACTACACAGAAGGCCGTGTGTGCTTCCTTGCCTTTTACCCAGCGTCACTGAGGGCAGAACACCTATAACCTTCTCTGAGTTATATCACAGGTCTGACAGGGCAACCCAGACAGCTTTGTTCCAGCTGAGGAGGAAGCAAGCAGGCAGGCATTCCCCATGCAACACCGCTGCCATTTGCTCTACAAATTCCTTTCACGTTGTGGATCCCCGACTGCGTTCAAATGAGTCCTGATCCAATTGATGGCTCGAGTGCCTTTAATTAAGCCAAAATTCAGGTCCCTGCCTCTGAATAATTTAATGTAACTATACTCACGAGGGCAATGCTTTCTTAAATAAACAAGAGTAGGTGAACCCAAACACACATTTCCAAATGTTATGCACCACAGCAGCCTATAATTTAAATAGTACCTGCTTCATGCAATCTAAATGCATATTCAGAGTTCCCTCACAAGTACCCCACATGAGGCACGTAGAGCACATGCCTGATTGTATAGGGTCTGTGACTTCATTCTCATCACCATGTGCTGTAATCATTTCAGTGACCTCCAGCCTGGACACTCCCCCTGTCAGTGGCCTCCTTTTTCTTCCTCATACAGCAGCTAATATCGCACCTCAGAACATCAGACCTGATGCATCACTTCTGCTGACAGCCCTACAAGTGCTGAAGCTGCCCGTGGTCCGTATTCACAGGTCCAGCACCTCACGCTCTGGCCTCCCATGGACTCCAGCATTATATCTCATCCTCAGCTCTTTCCTGTTTCTGATTGGGTCATTACAGTCTACCCCTTCGTGGGCTATCTCCTAATTACATTTCAAATCAGAGATTAGAGTTCATGTCCTTAGCAAAGCCTTCTCTGACTCACCCTGATTACATCACACCAGTCATTTTCCTGTCTTCAAACATCTTATTCTTTTCTTCGGTGGGGTTTGTCACAATATTTAGTCACATATATGCATAAAGTATTTAATAAATTGTAACCATGAAATCAGGGCCCTTTTCTGGTTATCTACCTGTTGGGAGCCACTGTCCAGTCTTTGCCTACACAAAGGGTGCACCGTATTATCTTAAACATAAAGAATATTGTTATGTATAGATTAATTTCAAAAGCAATTTTTAATTCAAGTATTCTGCGACCCATTCTAATTTTATGTCAATTTTGTCAATTTTGTCAATTTCCTATATGCAGCAATCAAAATCCAATAATACAGGATAGTGGGACCAGAATGGAATGGAAGCTCTTCATAAACCAGAGACACTGACATTAACAAACTTTTCTTGCTTGATTGATTTCTTGCTTCCTTCCTTCTTTTCTTTTTTCCTTCTTTTTTTTCTTTCCTTCCTTCTTGCTTGCTTGATTCCTTCCTTTCTTTCTTCCTCTGGTCCACAAATAGTTGTCACAAAAGCTTTACCTATTTAAAAATTATCCCTAGGTAACTTTTACTTAACAGAATCTTACCTGGTCTTGTGTCTTGAACATGAATGGTGGAAAGTCAAATGAGGAGTTGTAAAGTCAGAGTTTCCCAGAGAAAAATTTAGGACTCATGTATAAGAAAAGTTGATTCATGGGAGTGAAGAGGCAGAGATGCCCAATAATGCAATATGTTGTTAGAAAACAAAGCCAGGGAGCCTGAGAACCAATTGGCAGGGGAGGGGGTTCATGGCCCAAGAACCAGGAGTCCATATGTCCAAGTACAGGAGATGAGTGTCCTAGTTCACAGATGAAAGAGCAAAGCTCCCTTCTTGAATCCTTTATTATACTTAGGACTTCATAGACCCATCCATGTTGGTCTCCCTATTCCCTCACAGACACACAGAGAGTGTTTCAGCAGCATTCATGGCATTTCTTAACACAATCAAGCAGACCTATAACATCAGTCATCACAGTAGTAAAATGGTTTTCACTTAACTGTGTTAAGAATTTAACAGCAACTCTAATATATACTGTCCATTGCTTCATTCTTTCAAAATATTGTTTAAAAGCTCAAGATACAGGCAAGCTGGTCCCTACATAGAGAACCCATTCCTTAAGAAGCCAATTTTCTGAAGGTGCCAACTTGCCGGTGGGTATGCAAAGTAGTGAACCTCTACCATAAGCCTGGAAGTTAATTTGGGAGGCCCCAGGGAAACAATCCCCTCACTGTCCAATGGGCCACATGCTGTAGCTGTAGTTATACTTCCCTTCATTTACTCAGCTCCAGAACATTCCCTTGCCAGAACCTTACCTTTGACTAATAACTTGTGCCCGGGGTTTCTTTCAATTTCAGGAGAAGGGGGACAGAGTCCATAAATTCCCACTCTCTCCTCAGGCTTTCTCAGGTCTTCAGGATGGCTCCACTGAGCTATGAATAGAACCAACAACTCTTTCATCTCATGTATTTCAAGTGGCTTCACGTTTTTACACCCTGTGCCCATGATAGGTACAGCCTTGTCAATTTCTGAGATAACTTCAAAATGTCCCAATACAAAGTGTTTGCATTTTTAATGATGCTAATATCTTTAACAACACAGCTCCTTTGCCTCGACTCTTTCTTCTTCTTTTTATTGAAAATGGATTTTTCTCAAATTTATTCTCATTACAGTTTCCCCTCCCTCTAATCCTCCTACTCACTCCCTACCTCCGCTCCCATATGGATCCACTCCCTTTCTGTCTCTCATTAGATAACAAACAGGTTTCTAAGGAGTAATAATAAAATAAAATATAATATGATAAGACAAATCCTATTGCATTGGAACAGGAAAAAAAAAACAAATAGAAGGAAAAGAGTCCAAGGAAAGAAACACAAAAAAGATACGGATACAGAGACCCACTTGTTCACACATTCAGAGATCCCATAAAAACAATAAAACAGATACCATAATGTATGAACTATAAGGACCTGTAGGGTAAAAACAGAGAAAAAAACTACAAAAATAAAATAAAATTGGGGGAAGGCCCTGACACAACATTATGACACTCGAAAACCCAAATATTGTATCCTAAGGGATGCCTGCTAGAGTTGGGGGGCTGGGATAACAGGATCAGTATGAAAAAAGGTTGGAGGAGATCGTCCGGATCCCCTGCAGATGGGAGATGAGAAGACAGAAAGCCACAGCAGATAATCCGCTACAGAGTGGGGGTGAGACTGGAGGATTGGATTGAGAGGGCAGGAGGGAGAGGTGAAGATCTGCAGTCAGCCTACCCGTTTCCCTGGCTGGAGGAAGCTTCCCTCAACTCTTACAGTACTCCTTTTCTGGCTGGCAGAAGGGTTTTCTTTAGTGTTGTTGTTGTTTTAAATCTTATTTCTGTCCCACTTTTTGCTACTGATTCTTGCTATAAGCCAGACTGCAAGCAGCCAGTAATCACCCTTTCATAGTCTGAATATTGTCGTTTTGAACTTTCCTCAGACAAATTAATTATTCTGTGATATTTAATCTCAGCCTCATGCAAAGTTTTAGGGTAAGTACAAAATGCAGAGGAAGTATTTGTGAGGGTGTAACAGGAATGGCCTCTAGTTTTATTCCTAATAGAGTCTATGTTCTTATATGAAAACTCACGAGCACAGGCCTTGATGTCCACATCCCTGTCAACATGGTCCCATTAGCATCGCCCATTAATGCCGCCCATCTGCTTGCGGCATTGTAGGGCTTCTGCAGCCCCTATCTTCAAACTCTTCTGAACTATTCCCACAAATCATTATGAAAGTCTAAGAACCACAAGGTCAGATTCAGTTACAGCAATAGCTTCACTTCTCAGGTGTCAATTTTCTCTCTTCATCTTACCCTTGTTGTGAAAGAATATTTACATGGGATAAAGGATGAAGGTTCTATTTTGCTTTGCAGTTTTAGAGGGACCAGTCTATGGTTGCTTGTCCTCATGTGTTTCAGGTAGAACACCATAATGATAGAACACCTAATAGGGCTTGCCTTCACTCATTGAGAGGCTGGAAATAGACACGGGAAGGGCCTGGAATTGTACGTTCCCATCCCAGCAGTTTTCTGTGGTGATCTTTTTCCTCCCACTTTTTCTGAAACTTCCTCCAAAGAGTGCTACCAACTGGGAACCAACTTTCCAATGTAGAAACCTTTGAAGGAGACAATTCATATACAAACCATAATACATTTACTTAGACAGGTTGTAAAGATGAGCAAAAGTGACATGAACATAAGACAGAGAGGTAGGTAACAGGTAGTCAGATAGGTCAATGACAGATAGACAATAGGTAGATTATAGATATTAATCTTCAATTTTGGGGAATCTAGAATCACCAATGATTCAAGCTTCTCTGAGTGTCTGTGAGGGAATTGGTGATGGCCTGATTGGGGAAGGGCACCATAAGAGAGGGCAGCACCATTCTACAATTGAAGTGTGAACTGCATTAAAAAATTGAGTTGAGGATGAGCATTCACATCCCTGTTTGTTTCCTGGCTACCAATGGAAAGCGACTACAAAGCTACACCCCTTGCCATGTTGGACTGTGCCCCTAAACAGTGATCCAAAATAAACCCTTCTCCCAGTTTCTTTTCATCAGACATTTGGTGTCCTGGTTAGTTTTTGTCACCTTAACACAAATTAGAGTCATCTGGGAAGAAGAACCTCAATTTAAAAAATTTTCTTCATCAAGTTGAACTATAGAAAAGTCTGTGGTTCATTTTCTTGATTAATAATTGATATGAGAGCCCAGTGGTGGGTGGAGTCACCTCTGGATAGATGTTCTTGGGTGGTATGAGAAAGCTGGCTAAACAAGACAGAAAAAGCATTCTTCCATGGCCTCTGCTTCAGTCCCTGCCTTCAAGTTCCAGCCTTAACTTCCTGCTATGATTCCCCTTGGTGATGCATTATAACCTGCAAGCTGAAATAAGCACTTCCATCCTCAAATTGGTTTTATTCGGTGTTTCAGCACAACAACAGAATAGCAAATAAGAATATTTGGTCATAACAACCAGAAAATAACTAATACAGATGACAGATGGATAGATGGATAGCTACTTGATAGAAGAATTTATAGATTGACTTATTTGTTGTTGATCATAATGTTCTGTGTGCTAGAGATGGTGGATTATGTTTCATTTAATGTTTTGTTATGTGGACTGTAACTTAAGACATCTTGTGGGGCAGGGATGCATGCAGATTTTTCACTATGGACCTCTCCAGTGTACACATAACATGGTCAATGTGAAAACTGCAGAATAGGTATTCTGTGCAGAAAAACTAGAGGGTATACTGCAGAAGCAGGTCCCTGAAGGAAGAGACACGATGCCTGGGCAATGGCTCCCCATGAAGAAGGGATAATTATAAATGCAGAGACAGACGATGCCAGCCCCTGACATGCTCGGAGAACAAGGCAGGCCGGGTCAGACTCTGTTAGAGTACATTGGCTTCAATCTGTTTTATAGCTTCAGGTCATTTAGAATAAATTATTGGAAACAAAAAGGAAAAACAGCATTTGCTGCCAAGCGGCTCCTGGAGATCATTGTGAATGATCAAAATGATCTTTGCTCCTGTGTCAAAGGAAGCAGAGCAGTGACCATGAGCACATGCCAGTGATTAAGTAGGACTTCCGAGAAAACATTTTGTGACTCGTTTTTCTTTGTTTCGCACATAACCCTTCCTGGTTATGTGTGATTTGTCCTGCTCCTGTGCTGCGCTCTCAGGAGACTGGGTACTTCCTTGAGGGTGAAGAGCAGGACACTGGCCAGATTCCAGCAAACAAGCCATCAGCTTTGAGGGAAGGATGCCTCCCTAAGCCAGGCAGGGCCGCGGGCAGAGAAATACAAAACAGAGTGGAAATAAAAGCCGAGATGAAAGGGAAGTAATTCTATGTCAAGGCCCAGCTGTGACAGAAACCTCCACAAGATGCTCTTTAAAGTGGCTATGACCATCACAGGCAGAATAATGGTCTGCAAAGATATGTGTCTCATGTCACACAATAAGAAGCTTCAACGTAGGGAGACCCACTTGGACCATCCAGACAGGTGTGCGTTAATACATGGCTCATAAAACAGAATCTAGTCAGAGAGAGATGTGTGATATTCGTGCCTTTGAAGGTGTTGTCAAGCAAAGTAGCTCACACTAGAGGTACAAGCAGCCTCAGAAGGGGAAAGGGTACAGTCTCCGTTGTGCCCTATAAAACCCGCAGAAGGGAGTCCAGCTGGGAGGACTCCTTGATGTTAGCCCCGAGAGAGATGCACGAGACTCTGACATGCAGAGTGGGAAACGAATAAATCAATGTTACTTTAAGCCACCAGTTTGTGGTAAATTGCTCTGATGATGCTGAAAAAAAAAATAACACAACAGTCAAACAAAACAGGTCACTCAGGAAGGAGAAGCCAGAGTTTCCTGTCCTGACCGCATCCTCCTCAGACCAATGGGTTGATCCTGCAGGGCATCAGGAAGACAAGAGAAGGTGGAAGCCCATTAGGCAGCAATATGCAATGTTGTCCACCCTCTGTGCGAACAGAGAAGTAATCATGGGATGGAATATCTGCAAGGTAGCAGTAGAGGTCAGTGTGACAACTTCTGTCTGGAAACCTGGAAAGTGGGTTGTTGGATGATGGGCATGTGTAGAGCAAAAGACATAGTGTGAGCAAGGGCACTGTGACCCACAAGAGCATCCATCTCAGTTATACTCAGGGACCAATGACACAACATGACTCATCCAGTGACTTCAACCAGTTTTCCCCGTTGGTTTCAGTCACAGAGATTCCTGTAGAGCCTGTCATCTTGTTGACCTTGAAAAGAAAGATGAGTGCATGACACCTGGCGTGGCCTCACACCCACTGTTCACAAGAAAAGCAGAAACCTTCAATGTCTCTGCGCTGGCTCCTTGTTATTCTTCTATCTTCATCCTGCTCAACTTGGAAACAAGAAAATCAACTCCACTGTGAAGTGCACACAACCACACTTAAGGCTGAAGGGAGCCACTCGTTTTATGACCTCAACATAGCCTTTGAATCCAAAGAGACTGCAAGCACCTGACATGAATGGTGACAGTAAGAAAACAAGTACCTGATTTTTTCTCACCCATTATAAATAATGTGCAGAAACAACAAAGATTGGAATTCATATTTGTGTTCTAGCAGGAAGAAAGCCTGTCTATTTAGCTAATAATTGCATCAGCAAAGTTTGACAGTTTAAAGCTCCTCCTCTCAGGCAAGGTCTTTTCTACCATGAGAGATAAATACTGGCACAAATGTGACGAGGCTCACAGAGCCCACACATGCAGTAGACAGGCAGGAGTCTTCTGCCTGGGGACAACTAATGCATCTCAACGAAGAACAAGGAAACTTGAACTTCTTCCACTCAGTAAATAAATCTAGTCTCTCTCTCTGTCTCTCCCTTTCTCCTCTCCTTCCTCCTCCCTGTTTTGTCTCATAAAAATTGAACCCAGGGACTTCATTCAATGCACACTGTCTATCAATAAGCTATATTCCCAGCCTTGATTTCTATTCCCTTTGTTTTTGTTGAGACTGGGTCATTCTAGGCTACCGTTGTACTCATTCTGCATCTGAGGCAAACTTACAGTTGTCCTACCTTAGCCTCCTCTTGCAAGAATTACAGGCCTGTGCCAGCCCATCCAGCTAGTCTTTTCCAAAAAATAAAAGGGAATTTTTAAGAATGAACACTTCTTAAGATATTTCTTAGCTAATTTTATTTCTTTTGAGAACTCAGTTCAGGTCCACAGTCCATTTCTAACTGAATCACACGTTTACTCACTTATTTTAGTTCTTTGCATGTTTTGGATATTAATCCTCTACCAAATGTATAACTAGCAAAGATTCTTTCCTATTTTGCTGGCTTCCTCTTCTCTCAATTGATTTTCTCCCTTGCTTTAGAGAATTTTTTTCAGTTTTGTGAGGTCCCATTTGTCAACTGTGGGCTTTAATTCCTGAGCAAGTAGAGTCCTACTCAGAAAGTCCTTTGCAACACTTACATCTTGTCAAACATTGCTTATGTTTTCTCCTAAAAGTTTCAAGGTTTTGAGTTTAATGATGATAGTGTTAGGTTTTTTTTCCATTTTTTAGAGCTGATTTTTATACAAAGTAACAGGTAGAGATCTAATCTTCAGCATGTGGGCATCCAGTTTCCATTGCACCATTTATTGAATATGGTGCCTCTTCTCTCGGACATGGCTTTTGGCATTTTTGTCAGGTAATGTCGTTTCTTTCCATTGGTTTATGTATCTGTTTTGTGCCAGTAGCATAATGCTTTTAATTACTATACTTCTGGAATATGTCTTGAAACAAGGAATGGTAATCCCTGTGGTGTTGTTCTTTTTGCTGAAGATTGCCTTTGGCTATCCAGGGTCTTTCTTGTGATTCCACACAAACTTTAGGAAGCTCTTTCACGTTTCTGTGAAGAATGTTGTAGGGATTCTTATCGAAATTGCATCCAATGTGTAAATAGCTTTTCACAGAACAGTCGTTCCACAACATCAATTCTACAAATTTGTGAGTATGAAATTTCTTGCTTGATCTCTTTCTTTGGAGATTTTAAGTTGATTGTATGATTTTTTTTCTTCCTCAATTGGTTTATCCCTGAATTTTTTATAAAAGCTGTTTGCAATGGAACTGTTCCTGTGTTCTCTTTTTTAATGTTTGTTAATGGCATATAGGAAGACTTAGGTTTTATAAGTTGATTTTTCACTGTACTACTTTTTTGAAACTGTTGATGATTTATAGGACTTTTCAACATCTTTAGCAATTAGGAAAATGTAAATTAAAACTACTCAGAGATTTCACCTTACAGCACTCAGAATAGCTAAAACAACTAACAAAAATTACTGAGTAGGATGTGTGGGAAAGGGAACACTTACTCACTCTTGGTGGGATTAAAAATGGTACAGCCACTCTGGAAATCACTGAGAGAATTCTCAAAAAGTCAACAGTTAAAAAAAAAGATCTACTATGTACATTATATCTACTACACCACTACTCGGTATATGCTGAAGGGTCTCCACATCCTTCCCCACAGACACTTGCTCAACCATGTTCACATATCTAGGAAATGGACACAACCCGAATGTCCTTCAACTGCTTCACGGATAATGAAAATGTGATATGGATAGACAAACAGACAGACAGACAGACAGATAATATTATTCAACTATAAAGTGAAATAAAATCATGAAGTTTGTGGGTAAATAGATGGAACCAGAACTCATTACACTGAATGAGGTAACCCAGGCCTAGAAAAGCAGATGTCTCATGTTCTGTCTTATTTGTTGTTCCTAGTTCCAAACCTTCAGATATGAGTAGATAGCATGAAGCAGCAACAGAAACCAGAAAAGTATAAGGGAAACATAGGGAGGGAACTGCTCAGAGGAGGAATTCAGATATGAAGGGGAGAATATAAGGATAAGTGGGGGGGGGGGGTTTCCATTGAACTAAAGGAGGGATATCAATGCAGAGGAGAGGGGAACAAGTAACACCAAATACGGTTGAAAATACATAGGGAATCATTATTTTATGTCTGTCTAAAATCACACACAGTATGCATGTGTGTATACATAGATACATAGTTTAAATGAAATTATGCTAGTTGGGGTGATAACGTTTCTTCCAAGATGTATAGACTATTCAACAAAAACCACAGTGCCAGGCTTGAGAATCTCCTCAAGTTGTTGGTTAGGAAAGTCCAAGAGACTCCCCCACCAATACAGGCTACTTCCATTGTCTCTGTTGCCTCTCAGAATTTGAAAGTAAGGCCCTGTTGCTAAGGATACCACACACTTCAAACAAAGAATGAAGGAGTCCAACTGTAATCAACCTGGAAGCACCCTCTCTGAAGACTGGATCTAACAGAGTTTGAAGGTGCCATGATAGTCGCCAAGTGAGAAGAGCAATTGCCAGTCTTACCCAGACATAAATTGCAAGGATGAGACCAGCAAGATGTCTGCAGTGATGAAATAGTGACACTTTTGTCTTAGGGGTAACCAACCACTATCTAACTGAACTTAACTCCTGCACAAAGCAATGCAATCTGTGCCTAGCATTGTAAACTGAGCCAACTACCCATGGCTGAAGAGGTCATAGAGCTAAGAGGAGAACCTACTTCTACCATTTTTCTAAATCGGTATAACTTCTGTTTTCTAAATATTTCTACTTACATCCCTATAACCACAGATAAGTGCAGCTCTCCTTCCTCATCAAAAATTCAAAGAATCAAAGAACCACAGAAGTTTCCTTTTTGAAGCAGACAGAGGCTATTCTAGATATACACAACTGGTCAAAGCCCAGAAGATAAGTGACTGTGGAGTGCCCAGACCAGACTGATATGTCCGTACTGCAGCACTTATACATAAGGTTCAGAGAAGATCACAGGATGGGGGCAGAGATACCATAAGATCCAGAGGCCCAGAACATCTACTGTTGCATAGTGTCTCCTAAACATGACAGGGAAAATGCACCCATGGAGGCTTAACTATATGGTTGCCTGAACAAGACCAGTGTGAAAGCAGTGGTTTACATGACTATGCAGAGGAAATTTCCAAAGCTCCAACCCTAGATAAAGAACTAGTCAACGGCTAGTGAGAGAGGGTGAATCACTTTCCCTCAAGGAGTAGCCCCTAAACAGATTGTCCAAACCCAAGTAGTCATCCCTTGACACATGTGTATTTAAACAAATTGAACCCAGTAAATTATTTATAACACATGTGTATGCAAATGTAACAATAGAAATTAGAGAACATGAATTTGTGAGGGAGGATAAGTGAAGAGTTGTATGAAAGAAAAGAGGTAGAAGAAATAGAAGGTGCTCACACAGGATCTTTCAAAAAACTACTTTTAAATTCTCTCATATAGTACCTCCCGATCACAGTTGCTCCTCCTTCCCTTTCCCCCAATCTCTCCCTCCCACCTCCCCTCAGAAAAGAGCAGACCTTCCAGGAACATCAACCAGACATGGCATAACAAGCTGCAATATGAGCAGGCACATACCATCACATCAAGGCTGGACAAGGCACCCTAATAGGAAGGAAGGGTCCCACGAGTAGGCAAAAGAGTCAGAAAGAGCAAGTGCTTTAAGTATAAATCTTGTTATATCTTGAAAAAGCATGTTTGATAATACAGTTTAAGACCAACTGAAATATATTTGAGACATCATTTTTCTTTTAAGAAAAAAAAGTCACATTACTCAAAATAAATAATAAAATGGGCAATAATGTTGGCACTTTTAGGCACTTACATGACAACAAAATGAAAAACTTCAGGTTTCAGGATGTCAGATGAAGAAATGTTTTAGGCATCTCCCATAGGGTACACTCAGTGGCATTCCTGGCATCAAATACCCCTGCTGACTCTTTTTCTCTCAATTTGACTCTGTGAAGCTCTTGTATCTCCTATGATCTCCTCCCAGTCCCCTCCCAGGCCCTTTGCATACAGCAATATTGTTAGATGAACCAATGAATTCGAAATGTGATTTGCAAAATTCTCATTCCTATGAAAGTCCCAAGAATTGAATTTATACACTTAAATTCTTCAGGCACCTGTTAATAAGTGTTAAAAGATCAAGGCTGACCCTGACATAACAGAGGTGCAAGGGGGAAGTACCATGGGTTAGGACAATTTACAAAAACTAAATGTGTGCCTTTAGAATAAAGTGAGAAGGCAAGTGCCCAGAGGCACCTACTCGTATTTGTAGCAGAAATTAATCTGAATGGAGTTAATAGCTCTGGTGGAGGGGTGGACCCAAGAGCTGCAGCAGAGCTAACAAGAGGCAGAACACACATGGCATCAAAGTTGTCCTGCAAGAGCTTTGCTGCTTAATGATCTCGGAAGAAAATCTGACAGCGTTGCAGTGATTAATCAAAGAAAGAAACCACTGGCCCTTCCTTTCTCTCCCCTCATATAATTTAAAATTTTTCTACATTAAACATTTTTAATTTTCTACATTAGTAAATTTCTTGATGCATCTTGCAGACCTCTAAGTACTAGAAAGGAAGCTACCACTCATGAGGAATCTATCCTAAGAGGTTGGAAATAATACTTATTTTTGTAACTTTGAAAATGTGTGAATCGCGAATCTGTGGCTCAGTTGGTAGAGCACTTGCCTAGCACGTAGGGAAGCCTGGGTTCCATCCCCAGCACTATGTAAGCTGAGCGTAGTGGAGCACAGCTCCCATCCCAGCATTTGGACAGAAGAGGTGGGGCAGGAAGCTTGAACCTCAGAAGTTCAAGGTCAAACTCAGTTACACAGTTAGTTCAAGATGAGTTGCATGAGATTCTGTCTAAAGGAAAAGGTAGAAATCTATGAATTGTGCTATGGAAAGTAGAAGGAGAATGCTGAGGGAAAGAATGAAGAGGAAGTAGAAGTAAGGGGGTGGAAGGAAGAAGGATGAGAGGGGAGAAGGCTGGGAGGAGCTATTGAGGAAGAGCAAATAACAGACTCGTCAGCCATGATTTCCTTGGCCGGAGTTCTGCAGTAATGGTCCATATCCACGGCCACATGGTCTGACAAATAATTGCCATTTGGATCAGGGAATTGTCAGTGTCCAAGTTGATGCAGGATGGGAAGGCTAAAACTGATGTAGGTGGATCATCCAGGTCGAAAGACTGCTACATCACGGTGTGCAAACCAAAAGACTCACCAGCTGGATGCTCTCAGCAGCCCAGGGCACACAATCTTAAGACTAACCTGGCCTGATTTTGAGACTCACAAAAGAAACTTCACCACATTCCCTGGAGTACTCAGTGGTGCAGAAAGTCCACTCTTTTGCCCTAAAGGACAAAGAACATTTGTTCATGTTCTTCTTAGTCAAATTGGATGTTTCATGGTTGCAGACTGGATAGCTCATGATGTGTGTGTTTACATTGGTCTGTCACCTGCCATATTTCTTGTTGCCTTCTACCCATTTTTGGTTGAGTCTTTGGACTGCCTGTTCATTCATGTTTCTTGAGTTAATTCCATCTGTTACAGACCAAGAATAAAGTCTTGCTAGGGCACTTGTTGTAACCGTGCCTGTGCTGTTTGGCTCTAAATTCCTTCTCATGTCACTAATTGTCAGCCTATATTATACTCTAACTTTTGGACTTTATTTTTCAAAGCAAAATGTAAGCCTTTAAATTATTCCATTGACTGAAACTGGAGAATTTTTAAAGGGCTTCAGTTGCACCTTTTCTAATGTGCACTTAGAAATCTATTAAACTCTCCTTAACTTATACCGTTTATCGTGTATTTGATGTGTCTTGAATTCATTGCTAAAGTTGTGGGGCTTTTTTTAAAGAAAATGAGTGAAATATGAATGATACAACTGTTCAAACATGGTGATTGCTAGCTGTGTGAATCTAAATAAATATACATTCCTAAATTTTATGCAGTTTAGGCAAATTAAGTACAGTGCCTCTTTTGCTCTAGCAAAATTCCCAATTATCAATAGTCTCACAGTGCTAGGGGCTGCTATACAGGGCAATAAGATGACCCCATCACTACACAAAATATCCTGGACAGTCCCAGGCTGATGCTGTACTTTTCAGTGTCTGCTTTAGACAGCATCCCAACCCAGCCCTCTCATCCTTTCTTCTCGATTAATCTCAGTAAAGTTGCTACCCATGCCTTTTTCGGTTTCTGAAAAATGAGGTGCTTAGCATAGTAACATCATAATGTCGTTATGTGATTTAAATTACTTGTATTTGTAATTTGTATTTAAGTGAATTAATACTTGAATTGGAGCCTGGACTCAATAAACATTAGCTATATTACAGTTTTGTTTAATATATAATTATATCATTTATTTGTGTAATAACAGCTTTACTGGTGTTTGATATTTCAGAGTGGTTCACAGCTATCAGTAATTACAAAGACTATTTTTTTAAACCATCCCCAAATAACGTGTTATCTATGAAAAAAGCCACGACTTCTGTAATTAGCTATGTCATGAACCAGTGAACATGTAAGACTGCCTGAATGAATCACAACCAACCAGTATAACTTAGGGTGCACTGACATATTAACTCTAAAAGCAACTACAGAACATAACAGGAGATATACTGTCTATACGTCTTACAATTCCATAAAATGCTATTTAATCCTCACAGAAAAAATATGTGCAAGGAATCTACTTTCATTTACATTTGAAATAAATAGAAAATAACACATAGACAATGAATTATCTAAGACCCAAATTATGCATGATGATGATCACAAAACACAATGGCACTACCTAGCTAGTACTGCCCTTGTGAGTATTACAGAGACAATGCATAGAACTCTGGCATGCAGGTCTATAGTGTCGCAGTGTTTAAAACGTCAGGCTAATTCACAGAGAATGACAGACCTGCCCTTCTAGCTATGGAGTAGGAATGGTAGCAGAAGCCCAGGAAACAGGGGGACCAGGTAAAGCCTGTGCTTACTGGGTTACAATGGCAAGGGCAGCCACACGCAGTCATGCTATTTATGGCAGACTGGAGATAAGGACTACTGCCGCGCCTTGGATAAGAGCATCAGCAGTGAGCATGAATACCATGACAAGGATGAGGAGTAAGTGAAATGGAGGGGAATACATAAAACAGAGAAAGGGAAATAAAGACAGTAAACCGACTCCTAGAAAACATGCCTTTGAGTTGCTTTACTTAAAAATAAATAATTATTAATTTTTTAAACACATACACACGCACTACCTATTGAGTCTGTTCATCATTGCTCATCTATATCTGTGTGTGTGTTTGTATGTGTGTGTGTGTTTAAGGCTGACGACATGAGAATGGTCAACCAATGAAGGACTCATTCCTAGAGAAAACTGACTCCATTCCCTCTCTCAGCGCTGCCATTGGCTGCCATTGGCTCTTCATGTAGAAGTGTGGCCTGTGAAATTTCCCTCGTTACAGTTGGATGTCAACGGCTGTTGTCATTATGCAAGTCTTGCTTGGGCAACCCTATTGTTGAGGTTTCGTGTGTAGGGTCATGTCTAGAAGATACTGGCAGCAGATCCTCTGGTTCTTACGATCATCCCATCCCCTCTTCTATGATGTTCCCTGAGAGGTAAAGACAGGGGCTGCACTGGAGATGCACCACTTGGGCACAGTCTCTCACTCTATGATGGGCTGTGGATCCTTAGAGTAGTCTCCATCTACTGCAAAAAGAAGCTTCTCTGGTGACTGGTGCAAACCACACTTATCTGTGGGTACAGTGATTTTAAAGTGGAGTTATAAAATACACTGGTTTAAGAGCTACTCTTAAAAATAAGCCGCCAGTGTCTAGTAGCCACATTATGGTTCTTTGGTCTTAATCCTTCCAACACTCATGAACTAGGCTACACAGGATCTCAACACTATCCACATACACACTTGTTAATAATGTAGCAAACAACATAGGGTCACAGTGATCAAGATCTTTTTCTTACATTGTCAATAGCAGTAAAAAGTTTCACAGCTAAAATGCTGCTTACACCTCCCAATGGCTGTCTAACAAATATTACATTTACTAATTACATTTAGTAATCAGTTGTATGTGACATTTCCTTGGGCAACCTGGAAACGTTTATTAATCCATGAATATTTTATAAAAACCTCACAAGGACCAGGTCCTGGGATTGTCATGGCAGACGGAGTGAGGGAAAAGCAAGCACAGACGGTCTTCATGGCTCTTAAAATACTGCAGGAACTACCACAGATGGTGCCGTCAATGGGTAAACCTGTACTTTGTCCAGGCTACAGAGAAAGGCATGCTTTCTTGAGAAAGAAGTACCCTGGCATCATCTAGCAAACAGATCATGTGAAAAAGAAAGTCCTCGTGATACAAATGGAGGTTGGGGGGACATCTATAGAAGACTACACACCCTGTGGCCAGATGCTTTGGGGGAGGGGCTCTTTCCTCAGGTCACTATTCCACTTCCGTTCTTGGGAAATTTTCTTCTCTTTTTCTGTCTCTTGTTTCTGTTCTAAACATAATTTAAAACGCATAACCTTTTATTATACAGGATTGTTTTAGCTATCCTGTTTTTTTTCATATGAAGTTGAGCATTTTTCTTTCAAAATCTGTAAAGAAACGTGTTGGTGTTTTGATGGGAACTGCATTGAATCTGTAGATTGCTTTTAGCAGGATGGCCATTTTCATTCTATTAATCCTACTGAGCCAGGAGCATGGAAGATCTTTCCATCTTCTGATATCTTCTTCAATTTCTTTCCTCAGAGACTTGAAGTTTTCTTTTTTTCATGCAAATTTTTCACTTTCTTGATAAGAGTTATACCAATAGGTCCTTTGAAAGGCTTCATCCATCAGGGTATCGAAGCAAATGCTGATACTCACAGCCAAACTTTGGGAAGAGTGCAGGGAATCTTATGGAAGAAGAGGGGAATAAAAGTACCCAGAAGGAACAGGAGCTCCACAAGGAGACCAACAAAGGCAAAAACTCTGGGCCCAGGGGGGCCTGCAGAGACTGATGCACCAACCAAAGACCATACATGGAGAGGACCTAGACCCTCTGCTCAGATGTAGCCAATAGGCAGCTTAGTCTCCATGTGGGTCCCTGAGTAGGAGGAGCAGGGGCTACCTCTGGCATGAACTCAGTTTGCCTGCTTTTTGACTACGTGCCCCTGGTGATGTGGCCTTGTCAGGCCATAGAGAAAGAGGATCCAGAAAGTCCCAATGAGACTTGATAGTGTCAGATGGCAGGGGAGGAGGACTCCTCTTTTCAGTGGGCTAGGGGAGAGGGATGGGGAGGAGGTGGGAGGGAAGATGGGACTGGGAAGAGATGAGGGAGGGGGTTACAATCAGGATATAATATGAATGAATTGTAAAAAAAATTTTTAACTGATTGGCCTGCTCTTTGATCACCTCCCCCTGAGTGGGGTGCAGCCTTACCAGGTCACAGAGGAAGACAATGCAGACCTGATAGACTAAGATCAGAAGGAAGGGAAGAGTACCTCCCCCATCAGTGGACTTGAGGAGGAACATGGTGGAGGGGAAATAGAGAAGTTGGGATTGGGATGGGAGGAGGGAGGAAGCTACAGGGGGGATACAAAGTGAATAAATTGTAATTAATAAAAAAAAACTTTATTAAAAAATTATATGTATAACCTTTCTCCATCTGTCTTATTGACAGCTACCGAGTGTTCACCCAACTTCTACTATTTTTTTTCTCTCTCTTAAACACTGATATCATTTCCCTTGAGCTTAAAACCTCAGATGAAGTGAGGCCATAGTTGAACAACTGGTAGGATGCTAGCAAAGTTCCACAGATCATGCATGGGTTGTCCTTTCTGCCAGCGGTCCCTGAGTTCCATTTCTCCACACCTGCTCATGCATTATCACTTTTCTTCATAAGGGAGACCCTGCTGTCCATGCAGTGATACCGAGAGATGCAGTCTAGACATAGTTGACAATGCTGAGGTTTTTTCAAAGGCCCTAATGACCATTTGAATATTTTCTCTGTGGAAGTGTGTGTTCATTTTGCTCATTTTATAAATTGATTGCTTGTGTTTTATTACTCATCATTGAAATAGTTCTTTATAAATCCTAGGCACAAGAAAGTTTTTCCCATCTTTCCTTTGAACTGTTTTCTAGTCTTGGCTGTTTTATTTTAGTCTTTGACCCATTTAAACTTAACACTCCTACGTAGAAGAAGCAGGTACCAGCTTCATTCTTTCAAGCTTGAATATTCAGTTGTAACAACACCATCTATGTAAAAGACAATCCAAGGATCCTAGCATCATTCTAAAACCTTACTCAGTCATGGACATGAAATCTTAATTATGGGCTTTCTTACTTTAGTCTGTTGTTCTGTATGTCGTTGTATCAACATTGTGCTTATGCAATTACACTCTAGGTTATTGTAACTGTAATAAATATGAAAGTCAAGAAACTCAAGGGTTTGATGTGTTTCCATAGTTCAGGATTATTTGGGCTTTTCAAAGCTCCTTGAATTTTCATGACTATTTGATGATATTTCCAAGTTTTTCAAAGAAGCAACTTAGAATTCTGGTAAGATTTATGTTGCAGTCATAAATCATTTTGACCTTGCAAAGAGAAAATTAAAATTCCCAGGAAACATTGAAAATATTATCATACGAAATCATGAACATGGAGATACACATAAAAACCACAACAAACTACCACTGTATCCACGAAGTTCACGGGTTTAAAAGACAGGATGTCATGTTTTAGGAGGAGAGGGGGAGCAGCTGAACACAATGTAAAGAGTTAGGGAATGTAAATAAGTGTTAGCATTGGACACCCCGAGAAACCTGAGAACTCACATAACAGTTTCACCATTCAACAGCTTCACTGCTGTGAAATGTAACCATGTGTCTGTGAGACACATGCAAACTAGTAACACCCGAACAGCAGCTGACCCTAAGCAGGAAATGATTCAAACTCCAAAACAGACGTATTCAAATTAAAACTCATTATTACTGAATTTCCACATAGCAGTACAATAAAAAACAAACCTCACAACATTATAGGTGAAACTGAAGCACTTAACATGAGAAAGTGGAGCAGACGCTGGAAGTATGATTCTGCTTATGGAAAATCCAAAAGCATACAAAATTAGCCAATCACACCAGAAGCCAGTGTCATGCAGATTGATCACACCTCTTCAAAATCCTGAAATCTTCTGTGTGTTGACATAATGCCACGGTAAGACTATGACGCAATACAATGGCTCAACACACGCAAACTTTGCTTGAGATATAGAATTGTTTAATATATTGCATAAGCCTATCTTCAGGCTGTGTGATTAAAGTGTGCATGACACATATGTGAATTTAGTGTTTAGATTTGACCCTTATCCCCAAGTTATCTCATTTTTATGTGCAAATATTCCAGCATGTACAAAAGAATCCAACACGCCTCCAATGCCAAGCATGTTGGATCAATCTCAGGTTGTGGCAGACAAGGAGAGATAGCAGGAATTCCAAGCGGCTGTCAGGAAGATGGTAAGACTCTATGCAATGATTTGAGCAGTAGTTACACGGTGTTTGCTTCAGAATGGTGTACTAATGTACCCAGAGCTGTGCAACCATGTATAGAAATTGAATGTGAAAAGCAGAAAGGCAGCTTCCTTGTGCTTTCATGCAACAAAAACTGCTCAAGACTGGAGAGATGGCCCAGTGGTTAGTAACACTTGCTGCTACTGCCAAGAATAGGAGTTCATTTACCACCACCTATCTCTGGAGGCTCATAGCTATGACTCCAGATCTAGGGAATCTGACACCCTCTTCTGGCCTCAGTAAACACATGCAGTCATGCACACACCCACCCTCTCTTACACACATACACAAATGTATACAAACACAGGCATACACACATACATGCACACATTTATATATACACATGTACATAAATGTATACAAACACATGTACATTCCCATATACACACATACATACACATAAGCAAATATACACGCTCACATATACATACACATACACACATATACACACATGCACTCACCTATACACACACATGCACACGTGTGTACACAATTTACAACAGAATAAATATGAAGAAAAGCTGAGCTGAACTAACAGCACAGCACAGGCACTGTCTGCATTGACTCTAAACCAGGCAGACTGGAAGATTAGAAAGGAGCATCCTGGACAGACAAGAACGTACTCACTTTAAGGTAGGACAAATTGAAAAATGCTGACACATTTGGAGGCAAAGCAAATAGCCAAGGGTAAAACATGCTGCTCAGAGTCAACTCTTTTTTTAATTTTTAATTTTTTTTCATAATTCATTCCTTATATATCCTGATTGAAGCCCCTCCCTCAACTCCCGCAGTCCCACTCTCCCTCACTCTCCCCCCCCCGCATCCCCTTCCCCTAGTCCACTGAAGGGGGGAGGTCTCCACTATTGCCATCTGCCCATAGCTTGGATCCAGGACTGCTTGGATCCTCTTCCTTCAAGGCCTGGGAAGACTACATCATCAGGGGTGAGTGATCAAAGAGCAGTCAACTGAGCTCATGATAGAGGCAGCCCCTGCTCCACTCCCTCAGAGATCCACATGGAGACTGAGCTGCAAATCAGCTACATCTGAGCAGGAGGTCTAGGTACTCTCCATTAATGTTCTTCCATTGGTGCATCAGTCTCTGCAGGACCCTCTGGGCTTAGATCTTTTAGTTTTGTTGATCTCCTTGTGGGGCTCCTGTCCCCTCCATGTTCACCTAATCCCACCTCTCTCTTCCTCCATTAGACTCCCTGCACTCTGCCCAGTGTTTGGCCCTGAGTCTTAGCATCTACTTCAATCCTCTGTTATGTGAATCCTTTCAGAGGACCCTCTATAGTAGACTCCCATCCTGCTTCCTCTATTCCACTAATTCTATCCTGTTTGCCATTCTGAATGAGATTTAAGCATCCTCCCTGGGGTCCTCCTTAGTGATTAGCTTCTTTAGGTCTGTAGATGGCTGTCCTATATTATATGGTTAATATCGCTTATTAGTGTATAACATACCTGTCTTTCTATTCCTCAGTTACTTCACTCAGGATGATCTCTTCTAGTTCATCCATTTGCCTGCAAATTTTATGATTTCCTTGTTTTTAATGGCTAAGTAGTATTCCATGTGTAGATGTACCACAATTTCTGGTATCCATTCAGAGCTAAGCAGAGATTTCTCAACAGAGGATTATAAAATGGCAGAGAAACAGAAATGCTCAATGTCCTTAGTCATCAGAGAAATGCAAATCAAAACAACCGGAGATTTCACCTTACACCCATCAAAATGGCTAAGATCAAAAACTAAAGTGACAGCACATGCTGGAGAGGATGTGGAGAAAGGGGAACCTTCTTACGTTGCTGGTGGGAGCACAAACTTGTACAACCACTTTGGAAATAAATCTGGCACTTTCTCAGAAAATTGGGAATAGCACTACCTCAAGATCCAGCTATACCATTTCTGGGCATATGCCCAAAAGATGACCCACCATTCAATAAGAATATTTGCTCAGCTATGTTCATAGCAGCTTTATTTGTAATAGCCAGAATCTGGAAACAAGCTAAATACCCCTCAACACAGGGTTAACTGTTAAATTTAAAACTGAATACTCTCTATATTGTCTTTTGCAAGTGGCCTAGATTTCAGCAGAGGGGCGCAAAACTATTTCAACTTGAAAGTTTGAAGATTGTGAAGAATGTAGGAAAAAGAAAAATATGTAGAGAAAAAACTTGCCATGTGCTGCTTAGAACATGGTGTTGTCTCTGTAACAAACCTTTTGTAGTTCTGAACTGAAAGTAATGCGATAGAATTGAAAACATTAATCTTTTTAATTTCTGCCTAATAAATTACATAGGTGCCTTATCTCGGTGCCACACACCGTAAAAGTGCAGCTAGAGCAGGACCTCGCACCTACAATATTTTAAGACAACTATCCCTGTGAGCCTAATTCAAGAAAATAATTCACATACATTTATATTCTTCCGGTGACAGATACTTATCATTCATCCTTCCAACTGCGTCCCAGGAATTGCTGAGGAGTGACATGATTCTTGAGGTATTTTCTATCTTGGAAGAGGTTTGTTCATACTTCCTGGATTGTATGAGGACCCATGTACACCAGAGAAGCAATCATGTTCTTGGCATTCATGTGCCCTCATGATAAGGTCCTCCTATCATCAAAAGAGGCTGAAACGTAGAGGAATCTCCCTGAGCCGGTAACTGCCCATGGGGTCAAACCAAGCAGGTCATGCTGATAGAGTAGGCTGGCACACGCATAACTGTGAGGCATCAGGCAATTATCTGAATTTGCTAACAAGTAGTACAGATGTTGATCCACTTTTTTGTCTGCCTTGAGATTATCACCTGGTCCCACATCTTGGTCAATGGCTGTGCGATGAAAATCACTAAGCAATTACAAGTTGGCTGTGGTCTATGCTGACCTGACAAATGTGTGAGAGACATCCACATTTGAACTCTCAGACAACTGTCTGTTTTCACATTTTGGAGGACCTTCCTATAAGTCATAAGAGAGGAGTCTGGAATATACTCTCAAAGTCACAAATGCATCCTCCTACCCTAGAAGTCATTGCAGCTCAGACTCTAGGTCTCTTGAGACAGTTGCTCACATCCTTTATTCCTCTGGTTGCATGAGGTTTAGTTTCTTTCATTGTAGAAACTAATTTAGTAATCAGAGAAAATAATGCAAGGACACAAAATCACACCATTAAGAAAAATATTATTCACATAGGCTTGCTTGTTTTGAAAATATAAAATATGACGTTGAGGTATAACTCGGTGGAAGAATCCTTGCTTGTCATTATCAAGGTTCTGGGTTCCATCCTTATGCTGCCAAAAACACACATATGAAGCACATTTAAACTTTTCATTGCCTTGGACTTTTCACTAGAAGTAATTATAAATTCTACTCTGACTTAAGAGTTTCAGGTGTCAAACTGGCCTTTACAATACTGAAAATAAATCCCATGGTTCTCAACAATCAGCCTATAAATACCAATGCCTTCTCACAATAGTGAAGAGTCATTAAATCAGGAAAAGGGGGCTTGACAATTTTCTATCCACACATGTAAACCCGACATAAATAATAAATATTCTTCCAAAGATGTTTCTCCAAAGAGAGGACAGCTCCAATCTACCAGCAGTCAAGAGATAATGCTTTTTCTTTTGGAGTTTGCACACATACGCCGTGTATACCACATATATGACAAAAACATAAACCCTGCTGTTTTAAGACATTTTGTGTGTTGCAAGCTTTAATTTCAGATGTTGTCTGGGTTGTCCAAATCCTGGATTATCACTCAACAATGAGCCCAGTGAAGTAACTGCTATACTTTGCATTACATCAGCTTGCCAAGAGTTCCACCCTCAAGCGCTCATCTCCAGTGAGCTGACTTACTTGCGTCCCAGCCTTTTTAAGCACATAATATTTGATATAAACGTGTCTGTTGGATTGCTCTCAAAACGTAAATTACACTACTCATACACAGAATGCATAATTGCTTATATTCATCAGTTTCACTCCCTAATGAAAAGCTGTTTACCCAAAGCCATGAGAAAATAGAAACTCATTAGTGGAAAGCCTGGTGGAGGCAGGAAACGGGTATGTGCAGTGTGTGCTTCTGGCAACCTGATTTTTTCTTATTGGAAAGTTAGTACATTTTATATTTTGAATTTCTTTTATTATAAGTCATGCTGAGTGTCTATCCTAACCAGATGATTTTCTCTAATTGTGTTGTCAAAAGGATATTATTCACAGTGAGACCATTAACAATAATCATTCTGGTAAAAACTGAAAGAAACACATGGAAATATAATGAGATCTTTGCTAAGAATTTTACAACATAATAAAACCATTTTGCAGAAATAAAAACCTTCATATTCATATCTATTCCAAATTTAAATATATACCATTAAATGTGTGCATCATGTTAAGAGTAAAGGGACTAAGTAAAGATAAGCTCTAGGTTAAAGATATATATAATTATTTTAATGAATGATTAAGAATTCTTAATTTTCCATATCAATCAAGGAAATAAAATTATCTTATGTGATTATACTTTTTTCTTTTGGGAGGGTCTTTCTTTTTTCTTTTTCCTTTTTCTTTTCTTTTCTTTTTCTTTCTTTTCTTTTTTTTTCTTTTTTTTTTTGAGACAGGGTTTCTCTGTGTAGCACTGGCTGTGCTGGAACTCACACTGTAGACCAGGCTGCCTTGAACTCAGAGATGCCTCTGCCTCTGCCTCCCATGTGCTAGGATTGAAGATGTGAGCCACCAACACTTGGGTTCATTTTTTTTTATTTTTTATTTTTAGTCTTTTTTTCTTTTAAAGAAATTGGATCTGTTCTTACATAATATATACTGATTGTGTTCCGTTCCCTCTATTCTTTCCAGCTACTCTCCACCTCTCCTCCCATTTGGACCCAGCCCCTTTCATTTTCATTACAAAAAACATGAAGACATAAAGACCAGAGGAAATGAATAATAAGCCAGAAACACATACAAGAACAACTTATCCTCAGCAAGGCAGGAAGAGCCAGCAATGGAGAAAGGAAAGCCTGTTCAACAAAAGAAATGGGAAAACTGAAGAGCAGAGTACAAATTGGATCTTTATCTTTCTTCAACTCAAGATGGATCAAAGATTTAAATCTAAGGCCTGAAACTGCAAAGACTTGTAGTAGAAAACATAGAAGCTTCATGATGTTGCTATGGATAATGATTCCTTATGTATGACACTGAAAACACTCACACGCCAAAGTTTAACAGGACTATATCAATCATAAAAGCTTCTACTTAACAAAGACTGTTATCAGCAACAGTGTTGCCAAGGCAACCTGCAGATTGGGGGAAGTATTGACAAATCACCTGTCTGATATGGATTAAGATCCAAACTATGTAATGTATGTCTACAGCTTAACAGCAAAAATGAAAACTAATTTTTAAAAAGGAAGTTACAAATGAACAAATAATTTGAAAGACATTTTAATAAAGAACATGAATATACTCAAAGATAATGGGTCTATCACAGACCTTAAGATGGGCCTATTACAAAAGGCAGTAAAACTGAGCTCACAGAAATAATGAAATAAAGTAGAAGATTTGTCAAGAGCACAATAAACTCTAAGCCTTTGCGTACCACTCAGGAGAATGTGAGTTAGTATAGTCACCATGGAAAGTGAACATGGAGTTTTCTTTTTTTAATTGAAAGCATCTTTACCATCTCACTTCTGAATGTATATCCAAAGACCTGAAATAAGAATATTGAAGAGAGAACACAAGCAATGTGTTCAGAAACAGCCTCAAATGTCTCTTGACTACTAAACAAAGGAAATGTGGACAACCAATACAGCAGACTGCTATCAGCCTTAAAAAGAAGTTAACTCTGCCATCTCTGATAACATGGATGAACCTGAAAGACACTGTGCTGAGTGAAATAAGCCAGTCATAGAAGACCAAGCACTGAGTGTTCCCACTTATAGATACAAAAACAGCCTGGTGTACAGAAACTTGGAGTAGAATACCTGTTACAAGAGCCTGGAAAGAGAAAAATAGTGTTTTTTCTGCAGGAGAAAAAACGTCCCAGTGAAACAAGGTGAACAGGTTGTGACTATACTTAATACTGTGCTGTGTGCTTAAAATGCTAGGATGCTAGAGTGTAAGTCCAATATTCTTCCACTCACAAATAAATAGGCAAAAACACCTCCATTCTACTGTCAGTCATTTATGAGATACATAACCAACCAAGATGCCACCACTCAAACAAAATATTTTGATTACAAGATTCCTAATATACACCTAAGGTCCTGAGGTTTATGAAGTGTACATTGAAAATTTCTGGTCACCTATAGATTTAAAAATTTGCCTAAACCTTCAGGATTTTACTGCTACCTGAGTTCAGAAATAGGAGAAGAGAGTGAACACTAGAGTCGAAAACCACTTGAATGCCAGTGCTTAAAGGTTCTAATATCTTAAACCAATGCTTGACACCCTCATGTGTGGAAACAAGAAGGCTCCAATTTCAGTTCTTAAATGGCTGGGATCATTAAAGACCATCATCTGCACAATGTGTTCACTCATCCAACACGCTGCAGGACAGCAAAGCAAGCCTCATGGGAAGTTATTGTTGAAGGATGCACACTTTTCCTTCCTGGTACCCCATGTTTATACATCTAAGATGACATGAGTAACAATACACAGTCTGACTCTGTCCATCTCAGAGTGAATAGCAGCGATTGAGCTTCTTGGATGCCTCCACCTTTATCCAAACCCCAGGATTGACAAAACAGCTTCTACAACTTCAAGTAAACTAGGAAATCTCTATGGAAAGGGTGAGTGTGTTAATTCAGAAGGGCCAGATGGGAGTCTTGAACCACAACGAGTGTTTCTATCTACCCTCCTCAGACAAAGATTGAGACCAATCATGGAGCATTCTGTGCCTTTGTCAAAAGACACCATAAAGTTCTTTCAAAGACATAGTTGGGTTTCATTTGAATTCTAGAATCAGGCTACACTTCTTTCTATAAATTAAGGTGTGTTCCAATGAGCTACTAGACAGGATTGTCTTTGTAGACAATAAAAATAAACTGAAAAAAAATAGAAATAAGGAGCACGAAGCTATGGGTCACTTAAAAGTTGTTTTGTTTCTAGGGCATAACAAAAAAACATATTCTCATAAAGCTAGGTAAAATTGTTCCCTGAGAACTGGTGGCTATGAGTCTCCTTTGGACTTTGCGAAAGCTGTCCTATCTCAAATTTTAGTTTGTTTGACTGGCAATTATCACAAGTGCATTTTCATTTGGTCTGGTCTTTGGAAACACATCCAAATCAATAGCCCCTCATAAATTTATTTGACACTTAGATGCCCCTCAGTGCCCCACATCTTAAAAGGTCAAGGTGACTGATGAGGGAATGGAGTCTCACTGTCTGTGACACTCAATTACCCAACCTTAATGTTGCATTTTCTCTAGAATTATCTACAAAGAGGAGCCTGAACCCGGGGCTTGCCAATGATCAAATTTATGTTTAATCATAAATGGTCCACAGGGTACATTTGCTCCCTTTGTGTTCTGTAGTCTGCAGAGTGAGGCTTAGCTCTTGAATACTCATCACCCCAAGGTGAGAATTAATATTGAACTGCTCCTTTTCTTTCTCTCAATCTCTGTTAATGAGAATTGGATTGTTTTGTCACACCTCTCAAATTCTTGGCACTGTCTGATGTGGCATTAACAATCTCTGTCACTTATTTGAAAGCAATAATTTTTAAATTTCAAGAAAGAAAGAAAATAGATATAGCAGTTCAGCCAAGCACTCAGATGGTAAGTCTTCCTATTGCCTAATTACAGATTTAAAAAAAAAAATTTAAAGTGACCACAGGTTGTTAGCTATTTCAGAAAGATGGTTTAAGAAATAATCTCCAAATATATAAAGATAATAACAAAGACTTTTAAAGACAGTATTTTTTAAATCCTCTATTGAAGAATAGGGGGAGATCCAAAACAAAAACAAAACAAAACCAAAAGCATAAGTCTTTGCTTCTACAAAACCACAACATCTTTCAGACCCTACAGCACACTCTACTAGCTTCCCTTTAGATGTTCCTTAGTCCTTCCAACTATTGAAATAAGTCAAGATCTTTCCCACCCCAGGACCTTTGTGTGTGTCTCATGTTCTTTGCTGTGATTCTTCACATGTGTGCAGGGTAGAGTCTTCCAGGGACCCTCTGTGGTAGGCTCCTGTCCTGTTCCCTGTTTTCTCCCTCTTCCGATGTCTATCCCGTTTGCACCTTTGCCAGGGTCCTCCTTATTGCTTAGCTTCTGTAGTTGTAGATATTCAAACCAAGGACCATGCATGGAGATAACCTAGAACCTCTGCACAGATGCAACCCATTGCAGCTCAGTCTACAAGTCGGTTCCCTAATAAGGAGAATAGGGGCTGTCTCTGACATGAACTCAGTGGCTGGCTCTTTGATCACCCTGAGGGTGGTGAGGCAGCCTTACCAGGCCACAGAGGAAGACAATGCAACCAGACCTGATGAGACCTGATAGGCTAGGGTCAGATGGATGGGGAGGAGGACCTCCCCTATCAGTGCACTGGGAGAGGGGCATGGGAAGAGGAGATGGAAGGACGATGGGGTTGGGAGGGGCTGAGGGAGGGGGCTACAGCTGACATACAAAGTGAATTGATTGAAATAAATAAATACAATTAAAAAAAGAAATCCATCTCAGCAAGCCAACCAGTAACCAGCACTCCTCCAACGCCACCCATCCTCCTGCCTCTAGATTCTTGCCCCAACTTCCTGCACTGACTTCCCTAGATGATGGTGGACTGAAGTGTGAGATTAAATAAACCCAAGTATTTTATCACAGCAATAGAAACCCTAACTAAGACAGAGGCTTTAAAACCTAAAGTCTAAAGCCTGGTCCTCCCGCCAGCAACCATGCTGGCCTGGCACGAGTCACCAGCAACTCCTTTGTCTGACTTTACATTTAAAAGAATGAGGAAGTTCTTGTCCAAAATTGCCTAGGCTATGATGAACAAGTTTCTGTCCCCTGACATCTTCTCTACACAATTAGAGTTGGATCATACCTTGTCTCTCATCAGGGAGTGTGACCTATGGGTAACTCCCTGTAGGCACAAATTGTGTGGCCATTAACTGTGTATTGAAATTTTCTGTCCTGGAAAAAAGATATTTAAGACTTAACAAGTGAACAACTCAGAAGTCTCAGGAAGTCTCTAAAATTCACAAGATTCACAAGAACTTCTTGCCAAGGTTACCTGGGTAGTTAGAACTGCTGAGTATAAGACACTCTCTCATCCATTGTACTGCCTTCCAGGTGCACAAGGAGCTCTAGGGTTATCACCTATGCTGGGTGGGTTTGGGGTGAAACAGATGTCTCTGTCTCTATCTGTGCTTCGATAAGTCACCCCTTACCCATGCTCCTGCAACTAACCCCAATAAACTCACCGATTCTCCAGTGAGACTATGGTAATATTGTTTCTTTGTCTTTAGGTCCCTCTCTGAGGTGAGTAAATGTTCACATCTCCCCAAGAATCGTGTCACAAACCAACATGCAATTAATGGCCTTGGCCTCAAGCAGTGGCCTTTCATTTCATAACTGTAGGCTTAGTGAACCTCCTTTCTGCACTTTTGGAAACAGATTCTGTTACGCAGTTTCCACATCTGTGTTCCAAAGATGCCTGTCAAGTGGAATTTACCTTTGAATTACCATTACATGTGTAGTAAGAAATCATAATTACTGAAGAAGCCAAGCACAGTGAAAGTCACAATTAGTAAGAAGGCAGACCATTTAAGCCTGCAATTTGTATATGTGCATACTCAGATTATATACAAACAGCTGAAGAAAATATTTTTGCATACCAATAACAAATTTAAGCTCATTAAACATGCACTAATCTAACTGCATGACTCATTTCAGTTTCCAAAATAAATCTCAAAATTCTTTATTATCTTAATAGAGGCATAATAGTAGACAGCAGAGCCTGTGCCCTGGATTTGTGCAGTGTGGTGTTTGGCTTCCAGTTTATGTCCTCTGCATATATGATCTCAGGCAAATACTTTGTCATCTCAGAACCACATGGATGACAAAAAGGCTACCTAAGGTTTATTTTGAGATTACAATGAGCTGATATATTTATAAATTCAGTATATTTTTACATTAATATATTTACTTTTCAGACCTCAGAACAGTTTCCTTGTTATGGGAACTTTCCCAAACCCGCTGTTCTGTGTGGCTTCTTTTGCCTTGCATGGCTGAAACACTGTGTGAATATTACTTGAGAGTTGCAACATACAGTGCCTATGTATGTGACAACTCCCCATTCCCTGCCAGACTATCATATCCTTGAGTCTGAACAATAATACCACCAACTTACAAGTCCCTCCTCTTCCCCAGAGTACCTATGTCCTGGCATAATGCTTCTCCATTCGATGGATGTTTGTCAGCTTGAGCCACACCTTCTCCTAGAGCAACCTGCCACAGGACTGCTAGAGATCACCTGTCCACTGTCACAATGGCATCAATGAAAGACAACTACATCAAAGGTGTTGTTGGAAGAAATTCATGGATATGCCAAGAATACGTGTTCTAATTAATGCGTCTAACCTCAGACTGGTGATGTTCAGGGGCCCAGTCTGCCTTCCCTCCAGAGCCTGCTCGCCTGGCTCAGCAGCAGTCAGAAGGAGGGCATGATAATGAAAGCAACACCTCTGATGAGCAGCCGACTTGCAACAAGTCCTGATTCATAACTCAGCATGAGAGGCAAGCCAGTCTTCCTGGGAGGTAGAATGACCTCAATTGCAGATCTAGCCATGCCCTAGAAGAGTCTGCTCCCTCTTCTTCCATTTGTCTGTTCTCTTTGGGGATGGTTGGTATCAGCGTATATAGGAAACAACAGAAGAGCATTATGTATTTTTAAAAGACATTTCCTTCATGTTCAGTACAGAAGAACAGACACTAAGACAATCAGGAGCCAGATATAATCAAGACAGAGAAAATCCATGGTGAACAACTACTGCGGATAAGCAGAAAAGTAAACAAAGAGTTCTGTCGGCCATTATTATGGATGCATTACTTCTCAGAGAAATGCACATGAGCTAGAGTGAGTAGGGCCTGTCCAGTCCTTTCCTGTGTGAGAATCTCAGCTATTTGGTCTAGAAACCTTAAAGAGAAGAAGATACCTCTGAGCTGAGACTATGGGTGACAGTGTTTGCTTCAGTGATGGAAAGTCGTCAGGACATCTAGAAAAAAACTGAATAGTAAAAAGCACAGATGTTCAAAGCCACCATAGTTATAATGCTATATAGAAAGGGAAATTGAATATCAAGAGTGCTTGATATTAACAAGACAAATATCTTTGGGCTGTAAATAATAAGACAGAATAAATGAAGAGGCAGGAAAAAGACCAGCCAAGACAGTCTAAAGGGGTTTGAGGTAACTGAGTAACTATTCATGTCTAGCATTATAAGATTCAAGAAAAATAGGTGCTGGCATGATGGTGCATTGAGCTATAAGCAATCTATGGAGACCTGGAAGCAATAGGGTCAGCATCTGAGCTCAGAGGGATGGGGACACAGTCACATCGAGTGGGCAGAAAGCAACCGAGCAGGGAGCCAGAGCAACAGAGATTCTGAGAACAGACTACTCTTCTCAGAAACTCAACTGGAGGAAAGGGCTGGTTTGCAAATGATGCTTGGATGATACCCCTACTTAAACAGCTAGAGGCACTATCCAGTAGCAGAGAAGAGGTCAGCCACTTTTCAGGAAAAGGACACAGTGCCTGCTTTGCAGCATGAGAGAATTATAAAGAAGTCAGTGTCGAAGCATGGAAAGGGTTAAATACTGGGGCCCAGGTCTCAGTACTTACAAACTAGATGTGAACATTGTGGTTCATAGAGGAATAAAATGCATCAAAATGAATAGGACCACTACCACCATTTCTTATTCTACTAACACTAAAGGGCTGGTGTGCTCAGGATTCTGCAGTCTTCCATAAATCCCTGTGTCTGCCTCTGAGGCTTGGAGGTCATGGAGAGCTCACTCCTGACCTGCCCTAAGCCTTTTCCTCTGCAGGGTAATCCTGGTGTCTTTTACATAATATAGCTCAAAGGCCCTCTGGGCAGACCCTTTTTGCCCTGTTTGAGCAGCTGTGGGCCATGGACTGCAGACACTCCCAAAGTCCTGGAGGAATAAACATTTTTTTCCCAATGAATTGTCTTCCTATATTCAAGTAAGGACATCGGGCCTGTTGTTTTCAGGTCTCAAAACATAATTCTTACCCCAAAGCTTGCACAGTAACTGAAGCAACTTTTCCATCTTTAGCCCCAACATTGCTTTTCTAATTTAAAGCTCTTTCACCCCAGCTACTGATGAAGGCTCTCGGTCCCTCCATCTTTGTCTCTCCCCTCCCCCTGCAGGTCCTGGCAATGCTGCTTAAGTCATAGTAGCTTGAGACCCCAGTGAGTTAATTGCTTCAAGTGGCTCCTAGTAAGGACCTACCATGTGGCACACTCCACACAGGACCAAGAGTCAGATAGCAGGCTTTGGCATACCCTTCCTTCCAGCACAGCCTCTTGGTGCTAAGGACTCTCAAGTGTCCTCTGTGCACATCTCATCACAGCTGTGTTGCTCCTGGTAGGAGAGGCCATAAAAGTAAATGGTAAAGTGGAGCTCTGTGTCTGGCCACTGGAGGCATCCACATTTAGACACCTGAAAATCTGAGCTCAGACTCAGCCCAGGGCTGCAGTCTTCTGAACTGGAGGGTGGGGTCATCACAAGCCCTTCCCACTCCTGCTCAGAACTTGCTGAGATACTCCATGCCTTAGAATCCCAGGACAGGGGCACTTGCTCCTATACAACGCTGTTCCTCTCTCCCACTTCAGCCCTGTTGTGTGCAATCCCCACCAGGGTTCCTCAATCTCAGCTGGTTGTCAGTGAAAACCAATATTTTCAAAAGGCCTGGTCTCTGGATCGCTGGGGCCCTGTGTTGGTTAGGATTTTGTCGTCTTGACACACAGTCTCCGGGAAGAAACTCCTCCACTAGCTTGGCATGGATGCAAGACTGGAGGGCAGTTTCTTTCCTTCCTTCCTTTTTTCCTTTCTTCCTTCTGTACTCCCTTCCTTCCTCCTTTCTGTCTTTCTCTCTTTCTTTATTCCTTCCTTCATTCTTTCCTTCCTTTCTGTCTTTCTCTCTTTCTTTATTCCTTCATTCTTTCCTTCCTTTCTTCTATTTTTTTGAGATAGAGTTTCAATATATGTGTCACCCTGGCTAGCATAGAATTCTCCATGTAGAAAAGGCTGGCCTCAAACTCACAGAGATCCATCTGTCTCTGCCTCTTCTTCCCAAGCGCTGGAATCAAAGTTGTATACCACTATTCCCACCTGAGCAACTTCTTGATAAATGCTTGACATGAGTGGCCCAGCCCACTGTGTGTGGAAAATGGTCCTGAGTTGTTTGAGAAAGCAGGCTGGGTAAGCTTGGATTCTCCTTCAGTTTCTGCCTTGAGTTCCTTCCCTTGGCTTCCCTTCATGATGGATTATAAACTATGAGATTTAATAAATCCTTTCCTGCCCAAGTTGCTTTTGGTCATTTATCACAGCAACAGAAAGCAAATTATGACAGACTCTTAGTGTCACTATGACTGTCCATTCCTAATCCCAGCCCCAATCCAGGCTTCATGGGCCTCCTGTTCTTGGGTCATCTGTTCCCTCCAGCTGTCACCTACTCTGTATGAATGGTTGTCAGCCCAGACTGTGCAAGATGTTGAGTGAGGATCTGGAAAGGCCACAATCCCATTTTAGACATGAGCACGGGGACATATAAGAAACAGCCTTTGTTAGTACATGTGTCTGTACTACATCCAGACCAAGGAGCTCTGGCTTTGCCTCCCTGGCTATGTGTATTTCTCCCTGAGCCTGTTTCATTTTAAGTCTTTGCCATAGCCAAGCAAGCCTTGTGGACATGCAATTTCCTCCTCAGACTCCAATGGCTGCACTCATTCACATTTTCATCTTCTCTGGATGCCAGTGGTGTGCACAGCTAAGCATACATGACTGCTGGACCTGAGCGATCCAGCCATTCATTTGTCCTTCTCCAGTGCTCCTCTGTAATAGAAGTTCTTGCTTTCTCTTCATAGTAGAATGTCTATGAATCCTCTTATATAAATGACAGAAGCTAATGATACCTCTCTTGAAAGTCATGCCCATATATATAGGACTCATGGGGCCAGGATATTGTGATGCTCCTACCTCTGCTTAGGAATTCCCAATTCTCAGCTTTGCTACCCAAGAGCTTCTTTTAAGATCAATAGCATCACCGAAGATCTGAGGAGGAATGCAACCCCTCAGACCTCACCCAAACTAATTACATAGGAAACTGCAGTTTAACAAGATCCCTAAGTATGCTATTCATATTTAAATCTGTAAAATAAGCTTTTTGTAATAATGAAATTAAGTGTGCACACTGTTATGAGCAAAATACGTCATTCAAATAATTTCTACTACCAGTCAATAATAATTGATTGTTTTGAATGTAAACCTGTTTTTGTTTTGATCCCAGGTGAGGGATGTAGGACTGATTGCCCACAGCAGCAGGCTGTTTGCCTGGTGCAGGCTCTGAGAGGGGCCTTTTGCCAGATGCAGATAGTTTAAATCTGAGGACTCTGGAGAGGGACTAAATGCCAGAGTGCAGAGAATGCTGAAAAGCTTAAGAAGAAGGCTGCTGGTATCCACCCCTCCTGCTCCTGGTTGCTGTTGATACAGTTTGAAGAGAAGAAGTCCAGGATATCCTGAAACGAAGACTGGAATTTCCATAAGGAACCCAAGGACCCTAACCAGCAGGAAGTAGCTAAGGAAAACTTCTCCCTTCTCCCCACTAACATTTTTTCTCTCCTACCCAGTGCTGGGGTATTGGAAGAGATTGGGGTAGAGAAGAAAGAAAAAGACATAAGAAACTAAAAACAGAGTTGAAAACTAGCACCTACAATTGATAATGCTCACTCTGGTGTCTTTCTGGGAGGAATAGTGACACAGGAAGAAGAGTATAGAGGGTCTCCTCCCTGAGTAGAGGCAGGGGCCCTCCTCCACTTGCCTCCTGCATCTGGCTCCCTCTTTCCTCCTTCCAACAGTTGGGCTGTGTTTTCTTTTTTTTTATTCTGCATGTGTCTGAGCATGTTGTGTGTGTGCAAGTGTGTGCATATATTATGTTCACATATTTATAGGCAAACATACATTGCAGGAGGATGGACATAGACCCATGTTTCCAAGCATGCAGAGAACCAAAGTCGAGGCCAGTTGTCTTCCTTAACTGTTCTTGTCTTCATTTACTGAAACAAGGGCTCTCACTAGACCCAGAGCCTGCCAATTCCACATAGTCTAGTGTACCATGGGGCTCTCAAGTCTCTCTACCTCTAGAGTACTGGGTTCGCAGATACCTACCATGTGTGTTGTGAGGATCTGAACTCCAGTCTAGTAAAGATGGAGAGTCCTTTACCAGCGGAATATCCAAGTGCCCTTTTTTCATTGGAATATTCCTGACTTTCCAATGTGAACCTGATTAAAAACAATCCATTTCGCTGTCTTTTGGCTACAAATACTAAATCACAACTTAAAATAATATTTTTTCAAAACATTCCCTTACTTTCTGACAGTGTGACCCCATTGCATCATTTACAAGCTTCAGACATCTATTAAATCTTTGTTTATTTCCGTTTCTTGGGCTGAAAAAAACTCAAAGAGTCTGAAGTTCTGGACCACAGCTGTGGCTGATAAATCAGTGTGGTTCCTCAGAAGAGGGAGCATTTATCCACATCCCAACACACACATACACAGGGGGAGGGAGAGGGAGAGAGAGGGGGAGAGAGAGGGCGGAGGGGTTGTCGTCTCTTGTTCTGCATGTGTAATTAGAGATTTCTATCACTGTATGCCCCAGAGCTTTTGTGAAGGGTACATATTCTAAGTCTCCTAATAAGAATAAGGGCATCTTATGGTGTGAATTTATGCAACAGGGTTCAGTTGGTCCATTGTCATGGCTGATGGATGGCTGTGGAGATTGACACTTAGGAGGAGGGTGGATAAAAGCCCACATATGGAGTTGTGTGCCTCTTTGCTTCTAGAAACCTTGCTCTGACTGGAGCCTGTCATTTTCCTCCCTCCTTCCCAAAGCGTCTAACAGCAGCAGAGAATATTGTACAGCTGTGGTGGGCAGCCAACGTTCCTCTTTTTTTAATTTGTTTTTAAATTTATTACAATTTATTCACTTTGTACCCCAGCTGAAGCCCTCTCCCTCAAGCCCATCTGGCCCTCCCTCCCTCTTCTCCTCCCATGCCCCTCCCCCAGTCTTACCAGGCTACAGAGGAAGACAATGTAGCCAACTTTCCTCTTAATGATAATGTATCCCCTTATACTTACCCTGAGTTACTCTACAAACTCACTTGCTTACTTGAAGCTGTCTCCAACAAATTACTGGGAATGAAGTCCTCACACAGCTTCTCCCCAAAGTCCTTCCCATGAACTTGTGTATACACACACAGAGTGGGGACACATGTATTTTCAACCCCAGAAAAAATTCAAATACTGCCTTAGAAATGCTTGGTGCTTGCCAGAATCATGACACTGACTGGAAGCTAGTTGACAGCTGAATTACAGCTTCTACAGGAGCCTGGGAACAAAGAGAGAAAGGCATGAGAATAAGAAGCTGCTTTGGTTTGATGAAATCAGTGCTTCTAATCTTCACAAATATAGAGTCACATTTTGCCTGTGGTTCCTGTCGTTTCAGTTTTGGCAGCGTTTCCACACGAAATTTCTGGGTTTCTCCTGATCTTGTGCCACACATAGACCTATGCCATGATGTGAACACAGGTAATTTTATTTATTCACCTTTTTATGTTAATGCTGGAACCAAAACCAGGGCCTCAGGTGTGCTAGCCAATCTCCCATTATGCTGCAAGACAGTTTGTGTTACTCAGTTTGGGGATTTTCCCATATCCAGAAATATCTATTTAAGAGCGATGACCTTTCCAAAGATTTTGCTCATGTGGATGACGGACACTGCAGTTAGCACAGATGTCCTCCAGGCCTTGGGATGGACAGCATTTGTCTATTCCCCCCCCCCCTGCCTTCATTGACGAATGCATTTGGGAGGCTTGCTCTCTAGTAGTGCGTTCACCAGCTCAGGATATCTCTCTCATATCACATCTGTCAGGGTAAGTTCCCTCCTTTGGCATTAAAGAGAACAAGGATGACTAGGGAGTTCTGCAGCTTCCTGCTCAGACCTGGACTTCCTGCTTCATCATCAGTGTGGCCAAGCTGCAGGGGGACCCTGGGAAGCCCTGTCTCTGTGTGTCCCCTCACAATTCTCTCTGCCACACTTTATTGTTAAGTGGCATACAGAGGGCACTCTCAACCTTATGTTTTCAACATGGTGTGATGGAAAACTGTCAGTGTGATAGAAAGAACGCACAAAGATAATGCCCAAGCTGGTGGGCTAAAAGATTGTGTTCTTTGTTTCTAAATATGTGACCCTGTTTGCTAAAGTAAAATGTGTGTGTGTGTGACAGAGAGAGAAAGAGAGCACACTTATTCCTTGAAGACACATTTTATCAGAATGTTTACATGTGCCTCTTTGTTGAGAATCCCCAGAGTCTGAAATGCAATATTTGTACTTCATATTTTTGCATTTTTATCTAAATTTGATAACATTCTCTTCACCCCTACCAACTTCGTCTCACATCCTTCCACACATGTTCCCTCCCTCAGCCAGAAACCCTGCTTTGAGGTAAACTAATTAAAACTAATTTGATACTGTAGAAAAATAAATTGAATCATTAAAAATAGATTGGGTACATAACTGACCCTGGATACCCTGAATTCAGCTTACGATAAGAGGAATGGTTAGATCAATATTAGCATATGAATTATTCAGTAGGTAATATTAGTACAATCAGCTTTTCACTTCAGTAGAAGGAAAATATAACCTGTCCTCATCCCATCAAAGCACATTTCAGATTAAGAACCGATATCACAAAAGTTTTAGGGAAAAATTCACAGATAAATTATTTATAATATTAATTTCAGAAAGGGTTTTAAAACTAGCACACACAATACAAAAGCTTCACTAATAAAGGCTATATTATAAAAAAAAAATTTTAAGAGCACCAAGATGGCTCAGCAGGTAAAGGCACTTGCCACAATCCTAATGACTTAAATTAATCCCCAGAGCCACCCATATAGTGGGAGAATACAACCAACTCCTACATGCCCTCTGACCTCCATCTGCATGCCATGGCATGTGTGTATGCATGTATATGCTTTCGAATGCAATCGTTGGCACGTCCACATGCACAGTACACCACATAAAAACATACATATACGTCATAAATGCCCATCACACACAAATTTTTTAAATTTCTATATTGAAAGTGTTAGAAATAAAATGAGGCTTACAACAGGTTTTCTATGAAAGGGGTTTATTAGGAGAGAGGGGCAACAGGGGTGGGCCATGATGGGGGGAGAGAGAGATAGAGAAGAGGAGGAATAGGAGGGCGCCCCATAGAAAGACAGTAAGAGAAGGAGTAAGAGAGTAAGAGTAAGGAGTAAGAGAGAGAACACCTGTCTGGTTGTCCTTTTAAAGGTCAGGTAATTACTAACCACGCCCACAGGTGTGGCCACCTGGCTGGGCGATACAAGATGACATCATAAGTTGCTAGGTGGGGAGATCCAAGATGGCTGCCACGAGAGGACACTGTGTCTGAGGAGTAGGACAGCAGAAACAACGCAGCGACCAGGAGACTGAACTCTGGGACCTAAAATGCCAACATTTGTGATTACCAGCTGAGCAGAACTCCTATGGTGAGAAAATCAAGTGGGAAAACCCTAGGAACACCCACTTATTACCCGGAAAAAATCTCCGGGTGACCAGCGGCACCGCACAACTCTGATCTGAGCGAGCAGCCACCCTGGGCGCCCGCAGCCGCCATAATAGACTGGTTCACACAGTCTCCCGGGCAGTCTGAGGAGGAAACAGGTACCCTTTTCACTGACCTGCACACTGTGGGCGCACACTGCATGAGTCCCCCAGCAAAAACCTCAGTCTGTGTATGAGTCCGCGGGCAAGTCTGGGAAGGACCTGGGTTCTGCTTCAACCCACGGTGTATGGCAGATGCACACCGATCGCCAAAACCACCTAAGACTGAGAGGATGGGGGGACCATTTTGACCAGACTGCACAATGCGGGCACACACTGCACGGGTCAGTCCGCCAGCAACCACCTCAGTCCGTGTGTGTGTGTCCACAGGGCAGACAGAGAAGGCCTTGGGCACCATTTCAGACAGGCCTGCATACATCGGGTGCACACTGCTCGGCAACGCCTGCAACCAAACCAAACCCACTGTGTGTGTCCCAAATATCATCTCAGACTAGTGGTGCACAGCCCCTGGCCCAGAAGGGGGCGCCAAATCTTCAGTCCAGGGTAGAGCCCTTAGCAACAAGCCCAGGGTGGAGTACAAAGACCCCAGCTGACATTTCAAAAGACTGAGGAGGGAGACCTCCAGACCAGAGGGGTGACCAGCCTGCAGTGCTCATACCTCCTAGCACAGAGGACGAAGCTGGGCACACAGAGCCCACAAAAGAGTTCAACTGAGACAACAACAAACAATAACAAACCACCAGAAATCCCTGATCTTCTTGAAGAACACTCCTGACACAAGAGACTGACAGTTTCCAACTGAAGTACAGCCTTAAAGCACAAACAGCTCCCTGATTATATATAAACAAATGCCCAGAAATCGGCGAAAGAACTCACCCAACAAAAATCAGGACACCATGGCCCCACCAGAAACACCCAAAAGCAGCAGAGATTTTAATTCAGCGGAGACACAGGAAAATTATCTTAAAGCGTTGATTATGCAGATATTGGAGGAACAAGAGGAGAGACAAAAAGAGGAAATGAACAAGGCCCTCAAAGAAATGGAGAAGAAATTAACTGCCCGCATCGAGGAACAATCAAAGATAGACAGAGAGGAAACAACCAAAATAGGAGA
>CM053743.1:75270275-75287788 GCA_028658305.1 Pachyuromys duprasi | reverse complement strand
GCCATTAAGTTGCTTGTATGAGATGTTTCAAATTTCTTCTTGAAGGCACTTAGTGCTATGAACTTTCCTCTTAGCACTGTCTTCATTGTGTCCCATAAGTTTGGGTATGTTGTGCTTTCATTTTCATTGAATTCTAGGAAGTCTTTAATTTCCTTCTTAATTTCTTCCCTAACCAAGCTGTCCTTGAGTAGCAAGTTCAACATCGTCTTTATCACAGTGACTGGGAGGCAAATGAGGGCACATGCAAACACTATTTTCTTGTGTTTCTGTTGAATTTTCTCCATTTTCATGGGCCTCTCATTTTCAGTGTTTTTTAGTAATTTAAAGGTCTTCACAGAGCTGGTCAAGCCAGACCTTCTACTTGGAATTTCAATCAGATGCAGGGTGATGAGTTCCGATCAACAGAAAGATCTTTCAATGTTCTCCTTTTATGGATGCTTTTATCTCTTCCTGATGTTGAGGAAAGGCTCCCATCAGGTTGGCCAGTAGGCAAGTCCATGTGGCATTTTTTTTTTTTGCTGGGTGACTGTTGCAGGATTGCTGTGGGATGGTCCAGTACACTGTGGGGAATACCACATGGACACCTGCCCCTGAGCAGTATAGGAACAGATGCTGGCAAGGCTTGCAGACCAAGCATGTGATTAGAGTTCCTCCATGGATCAGGTTGTTTCTTTCCCCTTTCCCTTCTTCCCTCCCTCTTCATTTCCATTCCTCCCCTGTCCCTCTTGCCTTCATCTCCTCTCTGTGTCCCTTCAGTCACACTGACTTGTGATGGCTGAACTTAGTGTCCACTTGGTTGTGCTATCAAACCCCATTGTTTAGTCTAATACTGTTTTAGGTGTAGGGAGGGAGGTTTTTATAAATAGAGGTGGCACAATCATTTGAGTTTTAGAAAAACTACTTCCTTTGATGGTGTGAATAGCCTCTCTGGGTCGGCTAAAGTCTTGGAGTAAAACTGAGGATTCCTGGAGAGGAAGGAGTCTGTAGTACACAGACTCTCCCTGAGGAGATAGGCAGCCTCCAGCCTGGAGGCCTTTTCTGCACATTTTTGACTTGCCAACCTCAACTGTGTGAGTTAATTCCTCACTCTGGTTAATGCACAGTCTAATAAACACGAGCTCAGTTATTGTATTTGTAGAACCATGACTAATACATACCACTTACTGCAGAAAAAATAATTCTTTAAAATTTACAACAAATACACATGAATAGAAAGTGTAATCAAAATCAACTCTAATCCTAATGTGCAGAGACAATGTGCACAGCAGAAGGTGTAGTCATTTCTATGTACATTTCTCTTATTCCACACGAGCTTCCCGAGTGGAGGCTTTCCCTGCTATGTGTTTGCACCACTCACTAATACGAGTGTCTAGCCCCTGGCAGGGACTCAGTAAACAGTTCTGAGTGCAGTGGCTGAGGGAAGAGCAGAATATATAGAAGAAATGATGGAGGAAGAGACCAACATAAAATGATGAAATTCATGAACTGATTAATTTGGAGAACACTGAAGATAAGAGCTGCAAATTGTGGAAGCTCCTGCAAGAGAGTTGTCCTCAGGAAGCTCAGGAGCTGGATCGGAACATGCTGTCCTGACATGTGGGCCTCTCTTACACTGAGAGCAGAGATGAACCCCAGGAGCACAGGAAACTGTAGGGTGCTGCCTGGCAATATGCATAAGGGAGATTCAGCAAAGGAGCATGGAAGAGTGAGATCAAGGGGTGAGAAATAGGGTGCAGGTGAGAGCAGACAGAGTAACGGCTTGGACAGTTGCTTAACTTGCTGTGGGGGTAGAAAAAGGAATGTGCTGGGAGCCAGTGAGAGGACACCAGGCAGCAGCGGCACTGTGTGCCGTCCTACGCTCCCTGTGGACACGCGTCTTAGAAACCCACGGAAGAAACTGCCAGGCAAGTGAATACTGAAGGCTTTGCTAATGGATGTTGCTGTTTCTGGTGGTGGTGGCAGGGGCCGGGGTAGTAAGGGAACACAGGGAGAGGGTGACCAGGTGCTCTTCAGGAACAGGACAGAAAGACACAGGCTCCGCAGGGGGAAAAAGGTCCTGAGCCCTGCAGAGAGAAGATGGTCATGTGATCTGCAGGGAGAAGGAGGTCATGAAATCTGCAGGGGGAAGAGGTCATGTGATCTGAAGGGAGGCGATGAGCACTGCAGGGAGAAGATGGTCATGTGATCTTCAAGAAGACAGCCATAGCACCTATGTGCTATGAGCTAAGCAGTGATTCAGGGTAGGGGAGAGGAACTGAACATGAAGGCCACTGTGCCTCAGAGTAGGATGGGAAAGGAGACACTTTAGATAGGACAAGTTTAATGCAAAGGTTGGCTATTCATTGGAAGTTGCTTCTGTAAACGATTAGGCCACTGGAAATGTTAAAAAAATATTTTCTTTTAATGGCTCAAAGGGGTCAGGTCTCATGTGGAAAGCCTGGATAAATAGTCACCCCATAGGTTAATGGAGAATTGTTAAATGAGTAGAGAGACAAGGATGTATCAACAGGGGTTAGGGGAAGAACTACCAGTTCTCACTGCTTGAACATCAGTCAACAAGTGAATATTAATCACTGGGCATAAAACAGTGCACTGTGAATACTCTGATTTCTTCTGGGCACTAACTGCAAGTTAATTCTGCAACACTCAAACAGTGAGCCAAGCTCACTTAAAACATAAAGTCCAATTTTATCATTTGTGAAATTCTTTTTGATACCAAAACACCTTATATTTGAGTGGCTCACAGATCTATCCAGGAAACGAAAGCACACTTTGATTTTTATTTTATTTTAGTCACCTTTGAAAGACTAGTTTATAAGGGTATTCATTTTCCTTTAGGGAGAAAGAGGCCTTTCCTTATGTCTTTGTATTGTGATTTCTGACAATTTGCTCCACTTCTGATATTTGGTGATACAGCAAGGCGCAATTGAAGTTGGGTGCCCATGTGAATGAAGAGTTTATCATAGCAGGGACTTGGCAGTTGAAAGGGAATAGCTCACGATCGATACTTACTAGAGCCCACTGATCATATTTACACCAGTATTGACCAGACATAGAGAATCTAGAATAGATTCTAGATTTAAGCAGGCAATTGACCAGACATAGAGAATCTAGAATAGATTCTCATTTAAGCAGGCAATTTTCTTCATAACGCACTTTGAATCCTGTGGGGTCCCATGCTCTGAGTGAGCCACATGCAGCCATTTCATTTGGTAAGGTTGGGCTCTTCCCGGCTGGCCCATGGGCATCTTAAGGTTTTGTCTCTTTCAATGGCGTGGGAGGCGGAAAAAGAGCAGCAAATGCTTTCCCCTGATTTAGACTGTGGAGAGAGCTGACATTCATGCAGCCTTCAATGTTGGTCCTCCTGCCTCAGCCACCACCCAGATGGTCTTGGCAGCAAAACTGCTCATGGCTCTGGGATTTTATCATACAGGGTCATAGGGCAAGGAAATTACTCAGCTTTGCCTGCATTTGCTCTTGTGTGTGTGTGATGTGTATCTGTGTAGCATGCAGGTGTGCGAGTGTGTGTGTGTACACAAGTGTATGTGTATGTAGTGTATGTGCATGTGTGTGCTGTATATGTATTTGTGTAGTTTGTGTTTTTTGTGCGTGTATTTATATAGTGTATGTATATATATATGCATTTGTATATGTTTGTGTATTGTGTATGCTATGTTTGTGTGTCTGAATATATGTTTGTGTGTAATTATTTATACATGTGGTATGTTTGCATGTAGTAGTGTGTAGTGTGTATATGTGTGTGCAATTTGTGTGGATGTGTATGCATATGTATATGTGTTTATGTATCTATGTGTGTCTGTATGTACCTGTGTTGTGTAATGTGTGCATGTGTATTTGTGTGTGAGTGTATGTATGTATATGTATGAGTGCGTGTACAGGCATGTATGTATGTGTGTGAGTGTGTATATGAGTGTGAGACTCAGATAATCTTGTGCAAGTAATTGTCCCCTTAAGGTGCCAAGTGAAGAAAAGTATGTCATAATTTTTAAAGACTAGTCCTGGAAATGTTTGTGTTAAAAAGGCAGAAGTGTTGATGGCATTAATTCATGGCACATAGGAAAGCAATTCCAAGTAGGGAAAAACGAGCCATTCTCTAGAACAGACATCTCTCACCGGTTCCCAGTAGAGGGCCGAAATGAACACAGGAGAAGCTCCGGGACTGTACTGAAGTGAGGCTATACACATGGAGAATATATATATGTTCATTGACTCCAATGCTAGAGTCTCAGGAGAATTTAAATTCATCAACCTCTCACTCCTCTCTTGTTGGTGTCATAGATTGAAGTTACTTAGAAGCAGATAGGTAGAATTATATAGTTTATGTTTAATTATATGTGTTCTTGAATAGATGTACAATATCTGAAAAACATAAACACAAAAATATATAGAAATATGTGGATCTCTTTATAATCATGTCCAAACATCTATAAAGACACATGGATATTTTTCTATCCATATTCATGTGGAGAGAGATTTAGTCCCCACATCATATTCATCTTGTTTTATATCTAGGTCTGTGAATAACAGTTCTTGAGTAAAATCTAGCCTGCTGTCTGTATTGTAAATAACACTTTGTGAGAACCCAGCCAGGCCTAATATTTTACACAAAGTCTGTCTCCTTTTGCGCCACAGGGGACAGGGTAGCTGGGACAGAGAATGTGCTGGCTGGAAGCCTAGAGGATTCACTGTCTGGTGCTTTGCGGGGAAGTTTGTCCATCTTTGTTTTATTTTAACTTAGATTTACCCACACACTCACCCTTGCATTGCCATTTTCTATCACTTTGCGGTGTGTGTGTCTAGGAGCACTTCCCCTCTGACAAAGCTCTTCTTCATCTCTTTCTGTGCAGAGGACAGAGGACCCGAGTTTGATTGCCAGTATGCATGTATGGTGGCGCTTCTAATCTGGCTCTGAGGGGGCCCAACCAGCCAGTCTACTTGGAGAGTTCCAGGCTGGGGAGAGTCCATGCCTTAATGTAGAGGTCGGTAGTGCCCAAAGAACTGTATCTGAGGTTGACTCTGACTTCCACAAACACATCCACCTGTGAGGATGTGTAGAAACATGAACACACACACACACACCCTCACTCTGAAAACATTCATTTGAGCTGTCATTTTAGATCGACAGCATACAATTTTACTTCAGCGTCTATTCTTTGAAAGCGTCACTCATTGTCTTCTGTCTTTCACTTATCTTAGGTAAAACTCAGTATCAGACTGTGTGTTGCTCTTTTGAAGGCGGGGAGGGGAGGGCTGTCATTCCACTTCCAGCCTGGCTGCTTCAAGAGCTCTAATTTCTTCCTTTTCAAAGAGCTGCTTTGCTGTGGTCTGTCAAGGTGCACTTTTTCTCTGTATTTGCTCTGCTTGGTGTGTGCATAGCTCCTTGATCTGTGTGATGACATCTTTTAGAAGCACTGGCAAATCTTCAACTAGCTCTCTTTAGATATTTCTTCTGCGTCTTCTCTTGACCTTCTTTCCCTGGAACAAACACTGCTCTTGTATTTGAGCTTTACACTGCACCCCTCATGTCTCTAGCATTTTTTCCTTTAGCATTTCCACTCCTTTTTTTCACAGCTATTTTTTCAGCTTAGTATTTTCTACCCTAGAAATCCCCCTCCACATGTCTTGCCTGCGCTTCAGTCTGAGTATCAGGTTTTAGTTATTATATCTTTTCAGTTCTGAGACATCAATTTGATTTTTTTATAAAGTGAAATTATTTTTCTAGTTCAGTTATACTTTATAAATTTTCCTTTTTTAAATTTTATTTTATTTTTATTAATTACAGTTTATTCACTTTGTATCCCAGCTGTAGCCTGGTCCCCCATCCCCTCCCAATCCCTCCCTCTTCTTCTCCTATGCCCCTGCCTCTTTTTTTTTTAAATCAGTATATCCAAGTCCTTGAAGTCCTTTTGAAAGAGCTTCTGGTAATTTGCACACCTGTTTCTCATGCTTGGAACTTGGCATCTCATCTGCCTCACTTGTGCCTCACTGCTGGATGGCTCTGTTTGGGAAATAAGAGAGCAGGCATGCTACTGCATTCTCCTAGGAGGGGTCGCTTTCCACAGTGGGCTGTGCTGTGGTGACTGACAGTTTAGCAGAAACTGGGTCAGACTTGAGATTCCTACAGCTCTGGTCCATTTGTGCTGCAGCCCTGAGGCTAGGTGTCAGCCTCCACTGCCCCTTGTGATAACCTGGGGGTTTGTGGAAGTTCTTTCCTGCCTTGTTCCTCCATCCTGATGCATACCTGTACAAACCTTCAAATACAGTTCTGTCTGGGTGCTCAGTCTCACCCTCAAAGCTACATGCAATTTCTGAAAATGTCTTGGGGATGAATCCTATCCAGGATCTCACTCTGTTCTCTGCCTCTCATAGTTCACCAGGAGCCATCCACTCTTCCTCTCCTGTCTGTCTAGTCTCCCAGGTGGTGGATACTTCCGAGTTTCTTCTCTTCAGCAGCAGCTGCTGTCAAACCCATGACCCTGTTGTCTGCCTTGAGCCCTGCATCCAGCACCAGGGACACTTTCAGGTGATACTGAGGTCTGAAGCTGCTGTGTGGGCTTTCCAGTATTGGTTCCTACATTGGCTCTTACAGGTCTTCAATGGCGTCATTCTCCTTTTTAAAAAATAGGTTTTCAAATTTCATGTATGAATGGTATCTTCAGCACTCGGCCCCCTCTTCCTGTCAAACTCCTTCCATGTACCCCCTTCCTAAACCAATGATCTCTTCTTTAATTATTAATGTTATACACATCCACACACTGATGCATACACATGTATGTGCACCTGACTGAGTTCATTTAATGTTGCTCTTATGTACATATGCCTTGGGCTCATAGCTTGGGTTTGAACAATTGGGGGAAACTGATCCCCTCTTTCAGCGGTCATTAACCATTACAGCTCCTGTCTGGAGTGCCACCACATAGAATTTGCTGTGTTTGTGTTGACATGTCAACTGGCGTTTTATCAGGCTTTTAGTGATTCTTTTTGATCTATGTGTTCCCTTTGTGTCTATGTGACTAGAAGCCTAAATGCTCCTTGAAATTCATATTTTTCAGTACTTTAAACATATCGATTGAAAAGCTCTCTCCCTTGATTGCTGTTAAGCATGGCTAACAGGTCTAATTGATTTTGCAATTTTTCCCCCTGGATAAGATATCTGATTGGTTCTATTAACACGATTACTAAGGATTGTCTAAAGTAGTTTTATTTCTATTTTCTAACTTAACTGTGCACTAAAACATAAAAATTGCCTTGACTTTAAACACATATATACTGAATAATTTTACTTAATATAAAAATATATACTGTAGAGTATAGGCTGTGTATGAGAAGATAAATATTTAGATAAATTAAAATATTCCAGTTAATTTGGAGAGTTACATTTTTATACACATTTTCAGAAACACACACACACACACAGAAATTGACATCAAGGTTATCTCTTAAAATATCTCATACTAGGAATCTACTGTTAGTTACTGGAAGCTCGCCTACTTAGAGCAAGCTGATACTACTCAGGTGTGCAGCCCTTCCTGATGCACTGTGAACGATGCTAAAGAGGGAAAGGTCAAGTGGCGAGAAGGAGTGACTGCCAGGCCAGAGACAGCTCTGGTTAAATTGCCAGTACACTGTTCAGCCTGACATAGCCTCATGAAAGAGATTCATCACATAGCCATTGCCTTGTGTGTCCCCCCTGTGCTCATGAGCGGGCCTGTGATTTAAAATGTTATACAACTGCTGATCTTTGCTCCTTTAAAAGACAAAGAGAATAGGTCCATGATTATTGTTTTCTAAAATACATTTGACGTTCACGTATCTTAGTTTTGATAAGTCAATGTGTCAGAAGAGAGTACATATGCTAAGTTCTTACCACAAACAAATGAGCTTACATTGAATTCTGAGAGCTCACGGGGTGTGGCTATATTGACACCCTAGTAGAACTGAAAGATGCAGGCACAGCCACTATCAGAGGTTAGACCTTGGTTACATACCTAGAAAAGAAGTAATAGTAATCAGAAAAGGCAGAATGAGAGGGTTACCTCAATAACTTTATAGTTGAAGCAGTACTGTGGAGGGAACAACTAGCTTACTTTATTCAATGAATTTAACCTCAAGTTCCAGAGAAGTGCTCCCATGTTCCTAATCAAAACCACAGTTCTGTGGAACAAAAGAGGGTAATGTAGGTTAATATGATACAAGGACATTACATGCATATAAAAATGGGATGATACAATCCACTGTTTTGTGACACATACACACATACAATGTGGCTGAGGGAATATAGAAAAATATGGTTCTTTAATAGAAAAATTCCTTTCAATTTTTTAAAAAAATAATAATTGGGTTTAGATAGTTTACATAGTTTTTACATTCTATTTTGAGACTAAAAATAGCTTTTGGCATAACCCCAAAATGAAACATCCGCTTTCCTGGAACACTAGCTCCTCTGAATTACACCGTGAACTATAGAGGGTCCAAACTCCTGGGAATAACTTTGGGATAGGGTGTGTGAAAGCAGAGGATTTGGATTCATAAGAAGGGCTATGATGTGGAGAAACAGCTTCATCTGTGGGAACCTGAAGATGGCTTCTCGGCTTATAAATTAAGGAGGTATTTTGATAGCCTTGCGTGGCTCAGTCTAAGTTTAATGCTCTGCTGAGGAGAAAGCCATGCTCAAAATCAGATGCTCTTCTTTCCGCACAGTGTTGTCACCTGTTTACAGGGCATAGTCTGTGGTGCTAGGTTGTTTCCAGCAGATGCCATCACATGGTCTGTGGTTAGTAAGACCAGAGTTTTCCATATGGAGAACCAATCCCAAGGAAGGAAGTATTCTAAGTCTTCAACAGTTTGTGATGGACAGGTTATAACAGTGCTTCCCTGCGGCTACATTTATAAAGTGTGAGTTCATGATGAGCGGCTGAGGCTATTCAGGTTGTCCATAATTTCAAACACCTACCTTCTTTAGGATGGGAACATTCAAGACTCCATGTTCTAGCTGGCTGTGCAATGTGGTCAGCTATAGTCTCTCCTGTCGGTACACCAGTACCGCAGCCTCTGCTGCCTGCTGTGATAGTTGATAGTGTGATAGCTCTTGGTTTGGAGCATGTGGATCCTCAGTTCCCTGTGGCTTCACTGAATTTTTTTTTCTGGGTCTCTGAGAGATGACACCACTACAATCTTTACCTTTTGTTACCACATATGGTACCAACTTCCCTGTTCAGGCGCTTAGCAACTCCTAAGTATGGTTTGACTGTTCAGGTCTACGGAAAAGAGTGGGAGGGTATGGCAAGCTCCCAGTCCCAGGGATGGGCCCCTCCAGTGGATGAGGGAGCCAAAGAGAATGAATTAGTAGCTGTCTCCGATGGATGGCATTAGAAAGACGTGAAGTAGTTGGGGAATAATTAGAGGCTGACAAAAGAACACCTGGTATCAGTGTTTTATGATACGCCCCCTCCACCCACAAGCGCTCCTTACAAACTATAGGCAAGGTAAGAAAGCTCAGTTTATGCTAATTCCTCAGTGTTTGCCTTCCGCTCCTGATCTGCAGTGCATCCCTGGATGGCAGGACACAATAAGTGGTATTTCTGTTTCCAAGGACGCAGTCATCTTTCTCCTTTCTACATCTAGCATGCCAACAAAGCCTCATCTCCATCCCACTTGGTGTTTTAGTGTTGAGCAACTGAGCACCCTCACCACATTTCATACCTTAGCTAGGTCAAATGCAAACAGGAAATGACAGCAGCTGTGCCTCAAGATGACAGGTAGCTCCCGGAGGAGGCAGGCACAGTGGTGTGGGATGGATGTGCATGGAAATGGGGGTGTGTTTACAGAAAATCATAGAGGAAAAACAACACCGTGGGAGAAAATGCTTAAACAAGAACAGAGGCGTGTTGGCTGCCTCACAGTGAACAAAGGTGTGAGCGTTGAGAGATTTGTGGGGAAGAGGGCTCCTGGGTAAATAGTTGGCAGAATGTTCTTCTCTCTGAGACTATACCAGAGTTACAGAGTGGCATCCCTACCCAGTTTTTGTGATCTTGGCTTCTGTATGTCCTGGAGGACTTTGTTAAGCCATAGACATATTGATGGCTTCAAGTTTGTAATGTATATATTTTTGTGTTTTCTAAGAAATCTCTATGAGCTAAGAGCATAATGACCTGCACTGTGTAGCATGTAAACCCAACTGGGATCCATTTCTCTTCTTTCACCAGCAGGCTATCCCTCTGCAGATTGTGAAGGCTACTGCCTTGTTCTCTGTGGTTCTGACCTGGGGACAGTGTCAACTTACAAGGTGTGAGGTAGGCTGTTCTGGGTTGTGAGGCTCCAGGATTTTATTCCAATGGCTGTTTTAAGGCCCTGAGTTAGTTCTGTCATGTTCATTAGAATCATCTCAAGGTACTTATAATCAGCAGGCAATATGGCTGTGAGGTCCTGGGTTGGCACAGCCTGGGTCTTGAGGGAAAGAAAACATGAGTTGTAGATGCTCAAATAGACCCCAGATGCCAGGTGCTGTGGCTCAGATGTAAAATGTCACCCACATATTCATGTGTTTTAACACATGGTTTCCAGATGGTGGTTCTGTTTTGGGAATTGTGGAAACTTTAGGAAGTAAAGCCTAGCTGGAGGAAATCCATCTCTGGGGGTGTTTAGAACCCGACCCCATTTCCTATCTGTCTTTGCTTCCTGATTTGTGGAAATGTGTTACAAGCTGTGCAAGAAGCTTCCTCCACAACAGCCAGAGCCCCGGATGCTATACCTTCCCCATCATGAATCTCAGAGTTAAAATAACTCTCCTCCTGCCCCAAATTGCTTCTTGTCAGGCTTTCCTGGAAGTGATAATGTTCCGCACAGTGGTTGTTGAGTGGAAGGAAAGCCCAGGTGGCTGCTCAGGATAGAGGTGCTTCCTTAGGAAGAGTGGAGACTGATTTTAGTGACATTGGCCCATGTCTGCGCTGTTGTTCTAAAACAAAAATAGATAAGCTCCCTGTATAGGAAGGCTGGCACAGCCAAATTCTCAGAAGAGAGAAGAGGGCTGAGTCAAAGGAATTTACAAGGATTCTGGCTTAGCTTGCCAATGCTGCTGGAATAAACCCCCACAGTCGGTTAGTCTACGCAGTGTGGGCTTAGCCTCTCAGCGTTGAGGTTGCAGGGTTAGAGCAAGGGCCTGTCAGGGCCATTTCTCCCCAGGTCTTGCTTCCTTATGTGTGGCTGACTGTATTTTCAGTGTGTCTGCATGGTCTTCTCTGCTGTTTGTGCCCTACTCTCACTTTGTGTTAAACTTACCAATCACACTGGACTCATGCTCAAACTAAAGGCCCAATTTTAAAGAAATTACTTTTGTAAAGGCCTTCTCCAATACAACCATAGTCTGAGACCCCGGGGGCTGCGTATGGGTTGGGGCCACCAATCAGCATAGACTTGACCCAGTGGTCATGCAAGGAAGCAAAAGGGGGTGCTGGGCTCAGATCTGCGTGTAAGCTCCACTGGCTAGTCTTGGAAATCCTCATGAGCAGGATTTTATTTCTGAATGTCTGTGCATTCTTTCTAAATGACCTTTAAATGGAAGGTCAGCAACTGCAAATTGACCTATCAATGTAAGCTCTTCTTGACACGGTACTGTCAAGAGTGAGACTCGAATCTACAAAGGCTCCTGGCCCAGCCTGGCAGGCATACAGCTGCATTTTGCTGGCCAGACTATCTAGTGTGGGCTCATCTTTCAGGGGTAAAGGGAGACATTTGCCCCTTGAATAACGTGGGTGCACACAGGATAGTCATGGGAGAGAAGTGGAGAGAGAATTTGGGGGTTAAACTCTGCAATTAAAAGTAGTTAAAACAATTTACCAGAAAATACAATAGGAGAGAACTGGAGATATTAAATTTATCTCTTCTAACATATTTAAATGGAGAGAGGATTTACTTTAATAAAAACATTAGTTAATCCTGAGTAGTACCCAGAACATCACAATTGTGATTGCTTCTCTTAATCATAGGTAAGCCAATAAGAAATACTTAGACAAAGTTAGAAATTACAGAATGAAAAAGCAGTTTGAAAGGAACGGTGAGAACTTTCTATTTTCTGATAACTTCTTCAATTTCCTTCTTCAAAAGAATTGAAGTTCTTGTCATATAAGTTTTTCACTTGCTTGGGTAAAGTTACACCAAGATATTTTATATTATTTGTAGCTATTGTGAACAAAGTTGTTTTCCTAATTTCTTTCTCAGCCTGTTTCTTAGTGTATACAGGAAGGCTACTGATTTTTTTTTTGGAGTAAATTTTGTATTCAGTCACTTCACTGAATGTATTTATCAGCTGTAGGAGTTTCCTGGTAGAATTTCTGGGGTCACTTATGTATATTACATTATCTGTGAATAGCAATACTTTGACTTCTTTTTTCCCAGTTTGCATCCCCTGATTTCCATTGGTTGTCTTATTGCTCTATCCAAAACTTCATGTATGATATTGAATAGATATGGAGAGAGAGGACAGCTTTTCTTGGCCCTGATTTTAGTGGAATTGGTGTAAGTTTCTCTCCATTTAATTTGGTGTTGGCTATTGGCTTGCTGTATATTGACTTTATTATGTTTAGGTATGTACCCTGTATCTTGATCTCTCCAAGACTTTTACAAAGCTAGAAAACCAGAACAATGGAAACTCCTAGGACTCTATGAGGGTGACCCTAGCTAAGACTCCCAACAAGGGGGCTACAGAGCCTGAACAGGCCATCTCTTATGTCCAGGCAAGACTTCCAATAGGATTGGGACGCCAACTCAACCACAAAATATTTGACCTACAATTTGCCCTGCCTACAAGATGTGCAGAGGTAAAGATGGAGCAGAAATTGGGGGAATAGTCAACCAATGACTGGTCCAGCTTGAGACCCATTCCATGAAAGGAAGTCCACCCCTGACACTGTTACACTGCTGTGCTTGCCGAGCATCAGAGAGGCTTCACTCAGCAGTTGACAGAAACAGATAGAGAGACTCAGCAAACAATAGACAGAGATTGGGGATCCTACAAGAAAATGGGGAAGAAGGACTAAGGAGCCAGAGGATTCAAGGACTTCACAAGAAAATCAACATAATCAACTAACCTGAGCCCATAGGGGCCACAGAGTCTGAACTGCTAACCAGAGGGCACGCACGGCAATGACCTAGGCCCTCTGCACATGTGTAACAGTCCTGGAGCTTGGTCTTCATGTGGGACTTCTGACAGTGGGAGAGTGGCTGTCTCTAACTCTGTTACCTGCCTTGGGATCCCTTTCCCCTAATTGTGCTGCCTGGTCTAGCCTCAATAGGAGAAGATGCTCTTAGTCCTACTGCAACTTGATATGCCAAGGTTGGTTGATATCCAGAGGAAGCCAGACTGTTTCTGAAGAGGAAGTAGGAGGGGTGCATGAGGGGACAGGGGAGGAGAAAGGGAAGGACTGGGGGATGGGGGAGGGGAAACTGCAATTGGGATGTAAAGTAAATATATAAATCACTTAATAAAAAATGAAAAGAAAGGAAGAGTGAATCTCTTCTTATGTTTCTTTTTTCTCCCTTTGTTTTAAATTGGCTTGGGAAATATTCAGATTTATGCAGTACAATGTGTTGTACAAGGTGTGCGAACCTGTAGCTGCACAAACTTGTAGGGGGCAGAGGACAGACACAGGTGCTTTATGCCTTACTCTTTTGAGACAGGCTGTCTCACTGGCCTAGAACGTGGGAAGAAGGTGAAGCTGGCTGCCTGAAAGCCTCAGGAATCTTCCTGCTTACACTCGCCTGGCAATCACATCCAGCATTTTTAAAACCTGGATTCTAAAGATAAAATTCAGGCCCTCACGCTTGCAAAACAACGGCTTTGCTGACTGAGTCATTTAAGCGTCACAGTGAGATGTGTGTGCTACATGTATGGTTACATCATGGTCAAATCATGGTCATAGCATATCCTAATTGTATTGAACAAAACTGCTCTTAGCTTCTTAAGATTTTCCCGGATGCCCAAATAGCAGAAGGTCTGCTCCTGGTCTTTGTTCATTTCTCCTCATGTTCTTAGTACTTGTCTCCCATCTGAATGTATGAAGACCTCCACTTATGCTCTCTCTGATACTAACACCCGCAGTTCCTAGGTGGCCCTGTCTGCAAACACTGAGTTCTTCAATGCTGTCTCTGTCTTCACTATTACCAATAGTGTTAGAAGGAACAGAGTATCTTTGCAAACCTTTGACTGACTGACTGACTGATAGATTATAGTGCACAGATCTAACCCAGGGCCTCACACAGGCTGATTGCTCTACTGATGAATCACAGCTCCAGCCTCTTTGCAGTGTTTGAGTGGTTGACCTGCAAGTGTATATGGCGCATGCATGCAGTATCAGCAGAGGTCAGAACTGGAGTTACAGGTGGTTGTGGGCTGTCATGTGGATGCTGGGAGTTGAACCTGGGTCCTCTGCAGGAGCAGCAAGTACTCTTAATTGCTGAACCATTTTCAAGCTCATCTTTGCAAGGTTTTTAAAAGCAAAAAAAAAAAAACATACATATCACCTTGACAGTAGATTGTAAAAACAAAGTTTAATTGTACATAATAATTTTGATTTGTAATTTCTAATTCAGCCCTGGAAATGTGTAACTATAAAGTCTCAAAAGCAAGTCATGCTGTTTCCATAAGCCCACATCAGCACCAACATCAATTTCTTTTCTTTGAACTACCAGTCTAGCAGGCTAAAAAATGGCACCATAATTACTTTAGAAAATGCTTTACATACTTTTTGTGTGTTTTTGCATCTGTGAGTTTAGGTTTGTGCATGCCATTGTATGCATGGGACATTTAGATGCATGGGATGCCATGTTATGCATGGGAGGTTTAGGTGCATACATGTCATGGAATGCACGAGACATTTGGATGCATGCATGCCATGGTATGCATGGAAAGGTTGAGACATGGAATCTTATTGTCCATTACTTGGTATCCCAGTCCTGCTGGACCACAAGATTTTGGGGATTCTCTTGTCTGTGCCTTTCATATCTTCATAGGAGCACTGGGATTTCAGATGTACGCCATGATATCCAGATCTTCATCAGTCTGAGAATTCAAGCTGAAGTCCTCATGACTGTGCAGCAAGCACCTTGCCCACTGAGCCCTCTCCCCAGCCCTACAATTACTTTTCATTCTCATTTCTTTAATTTTGAATGGCTAAAACTTTTATACAATATTAATTCTTAGAAATTTTCATACAATGTATCTTGATCATATTCTCTCCCCACTCCTTCCCCCAAACCCCTCTCCAGATCCACCGGACTCTCCGTGTGTGTGTGTGTGTGTGTGTGTTTATAGGAGACTGTCTTGAAGTAGGTGTCCTGCTCATTGACTCTCATTCTCTTCCCATGTGTTCCCTGAGCCTTATCTGTAGAGACTGTACTGTAAATATGTTTATGTGTGTGTGGCACCCTGTGGTCAGCTGTTTTCTGCATTTTGACAATTGTGGGGTTCTGCAGTGATTCAGGCTGGAAAAGCTTCTCTGGTAAAAGCTATGGGAGCTACCCTCATCTGTGGGTGTAAGCTGAGCTTTTAGAATGAAGTTGGTGATCACACTGACATAGGGAGGCGGCTGTAGCAGGCTCTTCTGGTTTTATGACCTCACTAGTCACAGGTAGATGGCTAAATTTACAGTATCAGGCATGAACACCATCTTATTGAGTGGCCCTTACATCCAAGTAGGGGACTATTGGTTACCCCAGATAAAAACGCCACTATTGCACAGTTTGAGATACCTTGCCTACTGGTTAAGGCTGTGGTTTGCAGCCTTCCAGCTAGATAGCACTATTAATTCCTTTTCTTGCGGGGCAGCTTGTATACCTGCTGAAACTATGAGAGCCAGTCCTCAGGGACAAGTGTTCCATTTCAGAATCAGATCAATTCCTTCAACTCCTCTGTCTGAAGTGTGTGGTGTGTCTTCAAAAATCGGGTTTACCTTTCTTTTCTGGAATGCACCAAGGGCGATGGCAATAGCCAATATTGCTTTGGTAGTTTTTTTGGGCTCCTCTTGGTTCAGAATTTTTGTTGGCTATGTGTACTAGCCTTTTGGTTACTGTGACACATTCTTGGGAGAATTATTGAAAGGTGGGAAGATCACTTAGACTCATATTTTTAGCTCATGGTTGTCTTGCTGTGTTGCTGCGAGCTTTTCATGGAGCAGGATATCATGGCCACAAATGCATGTGTCAGAGAAAAATAACTCACCTCACGACATGCAGAAAACAGAGAGGAATACAGGAAGGAGCTAAAGCAAGCTGCTGCCCCAAGGATACACTCCAAGTGCTCTGATCCCAACTATTCTCATATGTGTTATCTATCCATCAGCTCTTCCTTGACCGACCAGCCAGGAGCTTTACTGTCTTCGCTGGCCATTGTTAGCTTATCTATTTACCTACCCTTTTTATATCGGAGATTATTTATTCCCAGTTCATCTTTATTTATTGTTTATAAATTAAAGCTGTGAAATGTCAAAGCATAGAAAAAAGTTGGTCGATTAGCCCTCAGAAGTTTTATATACACTTTCTGTTAGTATTGTGAAACGACCTACTTCTGGGTTACCTAGCAACTTATTTTTTTTAATTTATTTATTTTTGTATCAATCACAGGTTAGGTACTTTGCATCCCAGGCGTAGCCCCCTCCTTCCTTCCCTCCCACCCTCCCTGTCCATCCCTCATCTCCCTCCTCCCCGCCCCCTCCAAGTCCACCAACAGGGGAGGATCTCCTTCCCTTCCATCCAACCCCAGCTCATCCTGTCTCTTCAGGGCTGGCTGCAATATCCTCCCCTAGGATCTAGCCAGTCTGTCACTCCCCAGCTTGTATGGGGGAGGGTCAAAGAGTCAGCCATCAAGTTCATGACTGAAACAGTCCCTGTTTCCCTCACTAGGGTCTTCAGTCCTACACCGAGCTATCATGGGCCCCATCTGTGCGGGGGTTCCAGGCCACATCCACACATGGTCCTTGATTGAAGAAACCATCTCATACAAGACCCCTGTGCCCTGCTCAGTTTGGTCTTTGTGCAGCTCTTGTTCTCCCCAAGTCTCAACAACCTCCCCCAGATCTATCATTACTTCTCGCCCTCTGCCAAGGCTTGATCTCCAGACTTTTTTTTTGTGATTCTTTTTTTAAAATTTATTTATTTTTATATCAATCACAGGTTAGGTATTTTGCATCCTAGGCATAGCCCCCTCCTCATTCTCTCCCACCTTCCCACTCCCTCCCTCATTTCCCTTCTCCCCGCCCCCTCCATGTCCACCAACAGGGGAGGACCTCCTCCCCTTCCATCCAACCCTAGCTCATCCTGTCTCCTCAGGGCTGGCTGCAATGTCCTCCCCTGGGATCTAGCCAGTCTGTCACTCCCCGGCTTGTATGGGGGAGGGTCAAAGAGTCAGCCATCAAGTTCATGACTGAAACAGTCTCTGTTTCCCTCACTAGGGTCTTCAGTCCGACACCGAGCTATCATGGGCCCCATCTGTGCGGGGGTTC
>CM053743.1:75249671-75269775 GCA_028658305.1 Pachyuromys duprasi | reverse complement strand
CACACCTGGGAGTAACAGCCTGGCTAGATCCCAGGGGAGGACATTGCAGCCAGCCCTGAGGAGACAAGATGATCAGATGGAAGGGGAGGAGGTCCTCCCCCGTTGGTGGACTTGGAGGGGGTGGGGAGGAGATGAGGGAGGGTTGGGGAGGGTGGGAGGGAATGAGGGAGGGGGCTACGCATGGGATGCAAAAAACCTAACCTATGATTGATATAAAAATAAATAAATTTATTTTAAAAAAACGATGTTGAATAGAAATTTGGAGAAGAAAGTGTTTATTTGACTTGCAGGTTATAGTTCATCATACAAGAAAGTCCAAGAGGTAACTCAAGGCAGGAACCTGGAGGCAGAAACTGTAGCAGAGACCTCCGGAGAATACCGTCTTGCTCCTCAGGGCTTGCTCAGCTTATTTTCTTACTGTGCCCAAGACCATTTGCCCTAGGGTAGCACTACCCATATGCTGGTTTCTTCCACATCAATCATCAAGAAAATGTCTCGCAGACATACCTACAGGCTAGTTTGAAGGAGGAAATTCCACAGTTGATGTGCCCTCTTTACAGTTGACTCTAATTTGTGTGGAGTTGACAAAAAAAAAAAAAGCTAACCAGCACAGAGAAGGAGAAATAAACAGCCTCCCAAATGCTGCTGAGAATCAGATTGGGCCATGGGACCTGGGGAATGAAAGTTGTTGGTGGCCTTGATAAAACCAATGCCAACAAGATCGCTGGTCAAAATGGTGCTTGATATGTGCCCAAAAGAGAATGAGAGGTGAGAATGTGCAGACAGAAATAGGCCTTCTTTTTAGGAAGTTGACTTTAAAGAGAGCTATGAAATGGGATAGCAGCTGGGGAGTGGTTCTGTTGTGGAGGGATATTTAAATGAGAGCGAATGCAGCACTCCTATACACTGATGCAAATGGACCTAGAGAAATGTGACATTCCATTATGTAAGTGCTCCAAGGAGTGAGTTTAGGAATAAAATTCCAGAAAAGTGCAGAAAGAGGCCATGCACTACATACATGTATTTGGGGCCCAGACTTTGCTAGGACAAGGAGAATTCAATTCTTGTCACTGGAAAGGTGGTGGAGTTTCTGGGTTCAGAGCACTCGATTGGCAGATGGAGGGTGGTGGGGAAGATAAAGTTCTCTTAAATCAGGGGCAAGGCTTTCCTGGGGGGAAACCTGCGCATATCAAAAACAGCATACCCAAGATCATCAGGTGACCTTGAGAGCTTCATCATGATGATGACTTACATCATATGTAGTTGACCCTCAATAACCAGAAACTCATCAGACACCACACTTACTTCCAACCTCTCATTATTATGGAACCGGGAGAATGTCACGGTCATCTCTCCTGGGTCAACCTACCTCTTGTGTGGTTCCTTCCAGCTGTTTTTCCATTTTGGTCTGACCCAGTGCTCTTCCTCCCACCTGAGTTCTCACTGTTTTCAAAAGAAACCCCAACCTTGCTTGTTCTATGGGAATAGCATCAGCCTCAACTGCTCCATGAAACACTGTGAGATGTTTGTCCCAGCCGAATTCTCTCTGCGTAAAGAAGCACATCTCCCATCTCTCACCTGTGCACTTCTACTGTTTATCTACATTCTCAGTCAAAGAAAGGAAGTCCCTTCAGAGTGAATGAAATCCGAAAACCAAGACTTCCTTACACTAGAAAGCTGAACACCGTGATGCTTCCTCTGCAAGTCCACCTCTGGCCAAAGGCTGGTAAGGATTGTATTGACTTGGCTCAGTATGATCAATGAAAGTGAGCTGTGGGTGGTAACAAACTATGGAGAAAGGACTTCATGAAACTGACTTAATCCTGGCACCAGACGGCACTTACAGAGGGGTCTAGGATGCTCAAAGCCTTATTCTTCTTCCTTCTCAGATAGTGAACCAGGTATACCACATTCCCATTCATGAAGCCTTTGTAATTCTTTCTTATGATCTTTTTTACTTATTCTTTGAGAATTTCATATAGTATATTTTATCATATTCTTTCCTTTTCCCTAATTCCTCCCAGATCCTCCCCTCATCCCTACTCGCCCAAATTCATGTTGGTTCTCTCTAAAAACAAAAAGAAAAGAAAAGCGCCACTTAAAAAAAGAGCATAGAGTCTTATTTGTGTTGGCCATCTTCCCATGAGCATAAGACCTGCCCTAGAGTACGCTGGATATTCCCCGTGTCTCTCCACTGAAGAAGATTGATTTTGCCTCTCCCAGAATCTATCATTTGTAAATAACTTATTGATTGCAAAAGAGGGGTTCAGACCTTCTGCCCATTTTCCCTCCTTCATGCTAAGATTTTTGTCTGGTCCTGTGCACACTGTCACAGTTGCTGTGAGTTCACATATACATCTACTTTCTTGTGTCTGGAAAATGATTTTTCCTTAAAACTGTTCAACTACCTTCACCCCTTCCTTCCATATAGATCCCTGAGCCTTGAGGGAAGGGAGAGGATTAAGATACCCCATGTGGGGCTGATCACTCCAAAGTCCCTCACCCACTGCACATTGTCCGGTTGTGGATCTATCTGTTAATCACCACTACTGGGATAATGAAGCTCCTCTGTTAGTGCTGAGGGATGTGGTAGCCTCTGAGTGTGGTAATTTGTTATTAGGACTTGCTTCATTTCCATGTTCACTTAGCAGAATAATAGTAGTGGGTTTTCCCCTGGGCCATGATCCATGTAGTCTCAGATTCTTGGCCTCATGAACAATATCAGGCTGAGTATGGCGCATACCTTTAATCTCAAAACTCAACAAGCAGAGGCACACCAGTCTCTGTGAGTTCCAGGGCATCTAGACCTTAAAAAAAGTTATCAGCTTTGTTTCTACATGTTCTATGCAATAAGTACATGTTGTCTTCAGCAACAGGAACTTACCATCAGGTTGTGGAGGGTACCAATACCATTGATAACAGTCTATAGTGTTTAGTAGGAGCATCTATGAAATCCCTTTGAATTATATCTAATATATATTAGACACTGTTATTGTCTCCTCTGTTATATGGTGGATTCATTTAACTATACATTTTAGGAAGTATCTACAGGTATTAGGTTTTTACCAGTCTTTTCAAAAGTCCTTTGATATTAGTTATCTCTGCCTATCTTCCCTCATCTTCCCTACTTTTCTATTCTCTACCCCTGTTGGATTTGAATCAAGGTTACTTGAGGATATTTGTGACACGGGCATGGGAATAACTGATGTTGATATTTCTCAAGAAGAGAGTTGGGAATGCCAACAAATGTGAGAAATCACAATTTCTAGAGAATAGTTCAGGTAGATGGTGTTCTCATACCTCAGACATTTTTCTGAAGGAAAATAACATTTTTTGTGCTTTATATAACCTTGAACATGTTTGACTGTGAATCAGGTTTCTCTGCTGAACTCTAAACTCATAATGCTGTTTTCAAAGGAGCTGTAGAAATAAAAATAAGCCTTGTGTAAAGTGCTCAGCTGACTTGAGTCCCCAGTTTCCCACTGTTTTTCCAGCATTTATCAGAAAAGACAATTTACCCAACTTCTCACAACTCCCTTTAATCTGCCTGCTCTGGTACCCCCTTTATCCTTTATAGCACTATATTTCCCCTCCTTGAATGGTCCCCTCCTCCCCTTTGGTCCCTTCTATCTACCTGTCTTAGTTAGGTTACCAGCTGTGATGAAACACTGCGACCAAAAGCGACTTGGAGAAGAATGGGTTCCATGTAACTGTTCATCATCCAAAGGAGTGAAGCAAGGAACCCAAGCAAGGCAGGAACCTGGAGGCAGGTGCAGATGCAGAGGTCATGGAGAGTGCTATTTACAGGCTTGCTCCTCATGGCTCCCCCATCAGCCACTAATTAAGAAAATGTCCAACAAACGATATTACAGAGGCCTCAATTAAGGCTTCCTCCTCTCTGATGACTCTAGCTTGTGTCAAGTTGACCAAAAACTAGCCAGCACACTGCCTAACCTTGGTGGTTACTCTAAACCAAACATACATATTTAATTCTTAGAGCTAACATCCACACGTACGTGAAAACGTGCAATGTTTGTCCTTCTTGGTCTGGGTTATCTAACTCAGGATAATTTTTCTAGCCCTTTCCATCTATCTGAAAATTTCATAATGTCTTCTTTTTTTCTTGAGAGCTGAATGATATTTCATTGCATAAATATAGCATGTTTTCATTATCCATTCATCAGTTGATTACATCTTAGCTGTTTCCAGTTTTTGTCTATTATGAACAGAGCAGAAATGAACATGGATGAATGAGTGTCTCTTTGTAGTTGTAGAGTCCTTTCGGTATGTGCCCAGGAGTAGTATAGCTGGGATCTTGAGGTAGATCAATTCTCAATTTCCTTAGAAAGCCATTATTTGTTTTATTAATCCTGGCCATTCTGACTGGGGTAAGATGGAATATCAAAGTAGTTTTATTTTGCATTTCCCTGATGACTGAGGATTTCTTTACATATTTCTTAACCATATGTGTTTTGTCTTTTAGACATTTTATTTGGTTATATACTTCAGTTTTAATTGGGTTGTTTTCTTATGCTGCCTTTTTGCTCAAATGATGATTTCTTTTGCTGAATAGAAGCTTTGTAGCTTCATGAAGCCCCATTGATTAATTGTTGGTCTTAAAGCCTGCACTATCAGGATTCTAGTCAGAAAGACTTTTCCTGTGCTAAGGAGTCCAATACTAGTCTATGCTTTTTCTTTTCTCAAATTCTGGGTATCTGGACTTATATTGATGTCTGATTCTTTTGGAGTTGAGTTTTCAGAAAAGTGGTAAATATGGATCTATTTTTATTCTTCGAAATGCAGCCATCCAATTCGATTAGAACCATTTGTTGAAGATGTTGTCTTTTCTAAAGAATTCTTTTTTGTTGTTGTTGTTTTGCGCTTCTTTGGAAAGACTCGGGTGTCCGTGGATGCGTGAACTTGTGTCTGGGTCCCCATTTCAATTCCATTGATCAGTGTATCTGTTTTTGTGCCAGTGTCGTGAGGTTTTTACTGCGAGAGTACAATTTAAAATATAGGATGGTGATACCCCAGTTCTTTTTGTTGTTTCTCAGAATAATTTTAACTGTCTTTGTTTTTTGTGCTTCCATATGAAATTTAAGGCTTTATTTCAATTTCTGAGAACTGTGTTGGAATTTTGGTGTATATTACATTAAATCAGTAGATCCCTTTTGGTGGGAATCTTTTAACTCTCTTTGAAAACACATTGAGTCATGAAAGCAAAAAAAAAAAAAGGTGCATAGGAATAGAAACACAAAGTTTGAATATTCATTTTTAAAAGTGCTCTTAGAGATTTCTCAATAGAGGAATATTGAATGGCAGAGAGACACTTAAAGAAATGCTCAATGTCCTTAGTCATCAGAGAAATACAAATCAAAACAACCCTGAGATTTCACCTTACACCCATCAGAATGGCTAAGATCAAAATCTCAAGTGACAACACATGCTGGAGAGGATGTGGAGAAAGGAGAACCCTCCTCCATTGCCGGTGGGAATGTAAAATTGTACAACCATTTTGGAAATCAATCTGGCACTTTCTCGGACAATTAGCAATAGTGCTACCTCAAGAACCAGCTATACCACTCCTAGGCATACATACAAAATACGTTCAAGTATATACAAACAAGGACATTTGCTCAACCATGTTAATAGAATCTTTATTCATAATAGCAAGAATCTAGAAACAACTCAGATGTCCCTCAACTGAGGAATGGATACAGAAATTATGGTACATTTACACAATGGAATACTACTCAGAAATTAAAAACAAGGAAATCATGAAATTTGTAGACAAATGGTGGGATCTAGAAAAGATCATCCTGAGTGAAGTATCCCAGAAGCAGAAAGACACACATGGTATATACTCATTTATAAGTGGATATTATACATATAATATAAGATAAACATACTAAAATCTGTACACCTAAAGAAGCTAGGGAAGAAGAAGAACCCTAGGTAAGATGCTCAATCCTCATTCAGAAAGGCAAACAGGATGGATATCAGAAGAGGGAGAAAACGGAACAGGACAGGAGCCTACCACAGAGGGCCTCTGAAAGACTATCCATCAGGGTATCAAAGCAGATGCTGAGACTCATAGCCAAACTTTTGGCAGAGTGCAGGAAATCTTATGAAAGAAGGGGGAGCTAGAAAGACCTGGATAAGACAACAGAACCAAAAAAATCTGGGCACAGGTTTCTTTTCTGAGACTGATGCTCCAACTGATTCTCTATTCATGGAGAAAAACTAGAACCCCTGCATAGATGTAGCCCATGCCAGCTCAGTGTCAAGTGGGCTTCTTAGTAAGGGGAACAAGGGCTGCCTCTGACATTAACTCAGTGGCTGGCTCTTTGATCACCTCTCCCTCCGTGGTGGAGCAGTTTTACCAGGCCACAGAAGACAATGCAGAAAGTCCTGATGAGACCTGATAGGCTAAGGTCATGTGGAAGGGGAGGAGGACCTCCCTTATCAGTGGACTGGAGGAGAGGTATGGGAAAGAAGAGGGAAGAAGGATAGGATCAAGAGGGGTTAAGGGAGGGACTATAGATGGGATACAAAATGAATAAATTATAATAAATAAAAACTAAATTTTAGAAATATGCTCTTAGACCATGTTAGAGATATTAACATTGTCAGAAAAACCTACCAGGGTCGGGTAACAGGCCTGCACAGTGTGGATTTTATTATTACCTCCTGAATTACACTATCTGAATAAAAGCTAAAATTTAGAGGATACATTTCTTAAAGAAAGTACGTAACAAATTTCAGCAGGATAAGCATGCACAGTTTCATAGAAGGTAGTAGAAATATATACCCAGATACATAAAACTCCTTACATATGTAACAAGAAATTAGAACCAAGAGTTGGATAATGAAGAGGACAACAGGAGGAACTAGAGGGAAGGGGGAAGAGAGAGGGAAGAGAAAGAAGGGCAAGAGGGAGTGGGTATGAAAAAAGGAGAAAAGGAGGGAAAGGGGGTAGAAAGAAGAGAGTAAATATGGAAAAAAATAATCCCATGCAGGATTATGTAGTCATGAAACACATCATTATGTGCAAGAAATACTCTCCAATAAAAATATTTGAAATGAATAAATAAAAATTTAAAACTAGGCTAAGTTTGGTGGACTTTATTTTGCTAAAAGTAATTCTTGGCTGAAGCCATATTCATGTGACCCTGACATTGTAACATCACAAGATTTCCAATACAAGGAGATAGAGTATGTCCACTTCCTGCTCGTGGAGTCTCTAGCTTTCACATGAAGCCACCCTGGTTTGGGCTGTGTCTTCTGAACCTTCACACTTCTAGACTTCCATAACACGGACACCACGTGGACTGAGTTAAAATCTGGGTGATAATGCAAACCAGATGGTTGTAGGCAAGGAAGAATGAGTTTTAAAAATAAAAGTATTTCTGTATTATTCTGTTTAGATTTTTTTCTCTTTCCCGAGAGAGGTCTGCTGTGATTTTTAGCAGTGTTCCCCATTCTCTAACCTATGGGAATTGCTGGTTGAATGACAGCATCAATTTAAAGACATGTAAACGTTTTTGTGAAGGAGGACAGGAAGCTCACTCTGACTGCAAAATAGGAAAGAAGATAATGTTTCTACCTATCATGCAATGGAATATTTTACACCTTTCATGCAAACACCACTTCAAACCCAATCCAGTGAGGTCTGTCATAGGAGAAATAGACCCTAGGTTAGAGCTCAGTCACCCTTTTTGGTAGTATCCCCGAAGAAGAAAGCATTTTGTACAGAATACACGAAACAGGACATCGGTTATTCAACTATATTTGTTCAGAAATAGCAAAATATTTTTTAATTGTTTCATTTTCTTGAAATGAAACAAAAGTATGTGTAAGTGAGTTTACAGGGTTAAGCTGACCTACGAAAGTCATGCTAACTTTATTCATCTTAACACAACCTGGTCTTGACATTATTCTTATATTTGATCAAATTCCAAAGAGATGTGTGTTTTAAGGAATAAATCAAAGTTAGAACTAGCAGTATTAAACCTTCACCACCTGATCCTATTAATGATTTTATAGCTATATTTTAGATAAAGTGAAAATTTATTGGTTGTTTTATTGTCTGGTACATTTGATTTGTTGTGCTCTGCTCAAAACTGTCAGTAAATTCTCACTAGCTCATATATTTGATTTGCCTGAGGACAAGCACGGAAGCATAAATCTTCACTCTGAGTCCAAGGCCTTAAAAATCTAGTCCCAGTTTCTTTGAAAATCGCATAGTTCATACTGAAAGGAGAATAGTGAAGAAATAAAGAAGTACCCCAGAACCCACAGGAGGTAGAGGAATATGCTTCCTGAGATGGAAGAGGAAGGAACCACAGCGGGTTTCAGATGCTGGGGCGTATCCTCCGTGTAAGGAACAGGAAAATTTGTGTGATCCTTTAAATGGTGAGAAGAAAATTCATCTGGAGAAAGATGTGGAAGAAAATTCATCTGGAGAAAGATGTAAGAGAAAATTCAAATTAGACTGGAAAAAGGAGATCAACAGTCTAGAGGTTTAGGAAGCTCTGGTGCAGGGTTTGAGGGTGGAATGTGGGAGGGTGGAGGGCTCAGGGGTAGGCTGGTGTGGACTCTGCGGAGCCTGGAGCACCATGTTACAGGAAACTGAACCTTTTGTGGACAATAGGGAAGTGACAAACATTTTAGGCGTGGATAATGTCTTCAGAAAGCAGGACCATAGATATCATAGGGACTGGAGTCACTGTGACCAGTGAAGAAAATATGTGAAAGGGAAAAAACAAAAGCAAAAAACAGAGGGCAGTGACAAGGCTCGATTATAGGAAACAGGGGGCAAGAGAAGCAAAAGTAACAAAGTTTTAACCTGAAAAAACCGAGAAAGTGTTGACAGCGGAGGCATGGAAAAGGACACGCACTCAGACATTTCAGCGTGTTAAAGCTGAAATCAGCAGAATTGCTGATGGAGCAGAGCTAAGGATGGGAGTCAGGTTGGAAGGCCATGCAAAGGGCACTTGTGCAGCTTCAGCTGCTCCTGGGTGAGGATTAAAGGAAAGAAATAAAGTCTTAAGAGGGTCAGCCATAGAGACAGAAGCAGAGGTGGAAGGGCGAGCAGGAAGGAGTCAGATGGAGGGTCTAGGATCTGGAATCGTAACGAGGAAGAGAAGGTTAAAATAACCACTACTGTGGGACCGGCATAGGGCTGGTGAGGAGGCCATTGGGTTTGGTGTGATGTAGAGAAAGGGGGAAGGGTGAGGTCTCATTGGAGCGAGGGAGGCAAGGGCTAGCTTTCAGGCTGGAGAAGGAAGCTATGGGAAGGCAAGAATTTCCAAGGAGACAGATAGAGAAGAGCATTGGCACAAAGAGTCTGGAGGGCCAGCTGGGTCCTGGAGCTGAGTGCCACAGGACAGGGTGTCCGGCTTCCCTCTGACATTGGTCTGAGTGTTTCTATCTGGAGACGCAGGCAGAGTAAATTCTCTGGAGATAACGCTGCACCTGTAGATCCCAAAGACTAGAGACTATGTAACTAGCCATCTTCCAGAAGTCAGGCTGGGATGGAGCTAGAAGATAAAAGGAAGGAAAAGAGGGGGAAGAAATGGAGAAAGAGACAGAATATGGCGTCCTTGGAAGAACACCACACTAAAAGATGCTGACGGCAGCAGTAAGGTGCAGGAAGGAAGCAATGGAGCATAAAGTGGAAGTCCTAGAAGCGAAGCATTTGTTAAGGCTTGAGTCATTACAGATTGGCACACTTTATGTCTAAGCCCTGCCTTAGTGGCATTTGTTCATTGTATAGAGTGCAGAGAACTGTGAAGACATGTAAGTAGATTCTTGTAAAGAAGCTTTCTGTCACCAAATTAAAATGATCTGAAGTCTTTTCACCCATACCTCAGCTATTTTATGACATATGAACCAGAAATCTACCGTTGCTAAAGAAATGCTTAGTGTCGGTGTAGGTAACTCAATAAATGTTCAGAGTGGGATGCACTGGTCCTCATGATATGTGCCCCAAACTGTTAAGTGCCTCTTATAATTACTCATATCCTGAAGGGGTCCATCTTTGATGAAAGAGGGCATCAGGCCTGAAGCACTGTATAGACACAGGGCTCTTCTCTCTATGTGCAGGAACCAGATTCAAGCTCACAGTTGTGTGGAGAGCTGTCATCTCAAAGAAGGAAACCAGGGCCTGGGGCTGGGCCTCTGTGATGCTCAGAGGACATCACTAGCTGTCTGCAAGTACAGCCAAAAACCCTGATAATCCTGCCTTCTCTTGCTGGAGGCTAAAGCTTCTCAGCTTCATTTCCTTGCTTGCAGCCTCTGCTGTGGATAATAATGAGTGACAATCCTTCCAGTTTAAACTTAGTGGCTAGAACTCACAGAACCAGAACGTGTGGTTCCTCCTAACCCTGCAGAGACAGAAAGGCAAAGCAGAGTAAACATGGAAGACAGACCTAAATCAAGGCAGTGAACCTCAGGGACATGTGAGTTCTAGTGGCACAGAATGGACAAAGTCTAAGCAAGGTGTGGAAGTTAAGGAACTACCAAGGGGCCTGGTAAAGTAAAGTGCAGACTTAGGATATCAAGAACCCCATGGAGGAGCAGAGACACACATTCCTGCTGTCATCAAGGCTGCCATTCTCTTTCTGGAGAGGCTGGACAAGGCACATTGAATCTCAAGGCACTGGGCTCAGCCATGGGCATTCTGCCTTCATGAAAAACGATGCAAAAGTCTAGACTGCTGCTTTTCTGATGAAGCTTCTGACATGGTTGATTGATCTAACATGCAGACTGTTCAGGAGCCTATTGTGGCCTATGGATGCTTGAAACTCTGCTAAAGCAACTGAGAAACTGGTCTGGATTTCAGTCCATTTTAATTACCTGAGTTGCAAATCAGTACATGTGGCTAAGGGCTCCATTCTTAGAACACATAGGTCCACAAACTGAAAATCATTACTCTGGGTCCTGAACCCCACTCAGATCCCAGGAAAACACCCCCAGCTTATATTCAGGCAGGAGAACGTGGCCACTTCCTCATAGGAACAATGCGGGAAATCCAAAGACATGCGGAATCTCAGATGAACAGTGCAGTCCCTCAGAGCGCAGCATTGCAGCCTTCCATCAAGGCAACTCTAGATTTCTATGGAATCCACAGCAACTTCTCACTCCACCCCTAGACCCTGGGAGAAAGCCCCCAGCACTTTGTAATAATATCAAATAGGGCCTGGGGGAAGTAAGAAAGGAAGATAAATACAAACAACAGTAACTTAAAAGCTAGCTCAACAAAAGGAACTTGTGGCTCAAAACCACATAGAGAAGCTCACAAAGGGGAACCTTTGGAAGAAGGTGTTAGGGGAAACAGACAACAGGGATCACAAAGGTTGGGAGAGATTACACACTGAGGTCAGAACAAAGGCACGGAGGGTAAGGAAACCAACCAGTCAGCACCGAGCTCTCCATCCCAAGGTCTTGCTGTGTAGAAGGAAGTCAAATCAAAGAAGAAACTCTGGAAACCCACAGGAGTCTCATGGGCTGCCAGGCCAGCTAGCTTCATAACTGTTTGGCACAGCAGGTGGGCTAGAAGAGTGGAAGCTGGCTCTAGGGTGAGACCTATAGCTGAGTGTCACTCAGAGCGTGGGGTGCGTGGGTTTGGGACCCAGGCACTGCAGAGTCCACCAAGGCAGCCTTGAGGGTAAAGGAAGACAGCACAGTAGACCCAAGGGGGCTGGGTTCCACACACTGCCTCAGGAAGCAGACATCTGACTAGGAAAACTTCCTCACGTAGAACAGCCCTGAACAGACATTGGTTTAGAATAAGCAAACGACAGGTGATGGTTGTCATTTCTAGAATACCGCAGATGTTCATTAGCTTGGGTCAAGGAGGAGGGATACCCTTTCATGTCTATGAACCCATTTCCAAAAATTCCCAGGGATTCATTTGAGGAGAGCCGGAGGACTTCAGAGCCTGCTTCAGAAGCCTTCAGAAGCATCAATGGGGAGATGTGGAGACAGAGGAAGCCCACCAGAATATGCATTCTCGTGCTGGCTCCCTAACCACAGCCCTTTATCCATCCTCACAAACAATAGACTGCTTTTCTCGTTGATTTTCCCCAGGGCCTGCTTTTTGTAAAACATGTCTCAAGCTGAGTAAAACACACTTAAAAACTGTGGAAATATGGCTTCACTGGCATTCCAGAATTCAGGCCCACTGATCAGAATCAGTACAGTTAACGATTCAGAGAAGACACTGAGGAATTCATATGTCAGACGTAACAGGCCCGAGCTCCATGATCTTGGATGAGCCACCTACATTGTCTGAGCTCTGGCTTCATTGTCCGGTACACAAAATGTTAGGCTCTAAACAAATGTAAACGGGAAAAAAATGAAGACAATTGGTTATTGAGGAAAGGCTAATATTCAGAAAGCTGTGTCTTTTGACAGAATGTATCTATAAATATTAACCAAGATGTAATTGCCTAAAGATAAACATATGTTTCTTGATTAAGTTATCGTGTAACATTTACCACAGCATATATAGGACAGCGGGGCTAACCAAGAGCCATGCAGTAAGCCTGAGAGAGACCAGGTGCCTTCATTTCCAAGAAGTCCTTTGATGATATCAAGCGACTGTAGCAGAGATGGTATTGACAACAGCCAAAGCTTGGGAGGTTGGCGGGGGGGGGGGGGGGAGGGGCAGGGCACGTATTATCAGGAGTCTTGACTACTGGTTCTCAACCTTCCTAATGCTGTGATTCTGTAATGTTGTGGTGGCCCCCTCCAACAATAAAGTTATTTTCATTGCTACTTCATAACTGTAATTTTGCTAGTGTTATAAATCTTAATGTAAATATCTGTGGTTTCTGATGGTCTTGGGAGACCCCTGTAAAAGAGTCATTCAACCCCCAGAAAGGTCTTGACCCACAGGTTGACAACCACTGCAATTAAAGAAAAACAGAAAAATAGATGCTGACAACTTATGGTAATAGCTAGGAAGGAGCTTGCTGAAGAATGGATGAGTAGATTGTGTCAGATCAGAGGCCAGGAGAAGGAAGGATTGTAAGATCCAGGGAGGTCGGCAGCAGCAGGAGAACACAGCCCCCTGAATCAACTAAGTCAGGCTCATAGGGGCTTGCAGGGAAAGACTCAGAACCATGGAGCCTGCAGCCGTCTGAGCTACGGTCTCTGCATATATGTTGCGGTTGTTCAGTTGGGGTTTTGTGAGAGTCCTAACAATGGAAGTGGGGGTATCTCTGACTCTTTTCCTGCTCCTGGGGCTCTTCCTCCTACTGCGTTGTATTGTCCAGCCTTGAAATAAGGGTCTGTGCCTAGTCTTAGTGTCTCTGGTTATGCTGTGTTTGGTTGGTATTTCTGGGAGGGCTGCTCTTTCCTGAAGGAAAATGGAGGAGCAGTAGATCTGGTGGAGAGCAGAGGTGGGGTGGGGAAAGAGTGGAGGGAGGGGAAGCTATGAGAGAAGAATAGGTAAAAGAAACAGAGACAGGGGAGAAATATGTCTTCAAAGATGGAAACTCTGTGCAGGCAAACACGAAGCATGGTCACAACCCGTGACACACAGCTGCACAGCTGCAGCGGGAGGTCTACCACTGCACATGGACGCACACTCAGTGTGCACTAACAGGTTTGCCTCCAAGACGTAGTATAAGCAAGCTGCTTGGAGACAAAAGGTGTGTGCCTTGGCAGGACTAGGCCTCAGCTGATTGGTAGGGGTGTGGTTCTGCTGGGCAGCTGTCCTCTCAGGAGCATCTTCTCTGAGTTGCCACAATCTTGAAGGCTTTCCAGATGTCCTCCCAGGCGTGTGCCCTCTATGAAGCAAGTAAATCATATAGAGAGGACTGGCAAAGTCCTTGAGACACTTTGTCTCAGACAGGCAGAGCATGCACGGATCCCCCTTGCCCAGGTTATTAGGCCCAGTTAGCCTGGCTGTGATGAGTGCTTTCATCTTGGTATCAGCAGGTTCATGGATGAATTGACTCTAACAACAGTGTAATATGAAGCCCCTTGTGAATGGCAGCTCCTTTTCTGTAAGTGCAAGCAACTCTGACTTACAGGCGGTGAAAAATTGAAGTCAGGAGTAGTTGTGTGCCAAGAGCCATGGCTCAGCCTCCAGGCCAACTCTGCCTCTCCACTCTATCCTCCCACACCTCCTCTACTGCCCCTGGGCTTGCCCCAGGCTTCCAGCCAGTTCGCTGCTTTATGAAATATTTTACACAGAAGAGGACAAGCATGAATTTTAGCAAAACACCAGCCAGAACTCTTTAAAATTATCTCCCACTTTCATAGTATAAAATTGCAATTAGTGAGGTCAAAAAAAGGTAAAAATTAACTTGTTAACAGAATAGGTATGGTTTCACAAAATGGCCAAGGTTGAAATAGCGCCTACTATCAAACAAGGAGGAAGGTTAAAAGTTACTGTGGCATCCCACCACAGCCAGCTGGCTGACACATGGGGATGTTGACAGCAAGTCAAAATGAGCGTCTTAGAATCCCAGGAAAGAAGCTCAAAACCTTGACACTTACCATTTGTGATGGTGGGCATTGTCAATGTAACAGGATCTAGACTAAACCTCTGGGAAATTCTGTGAGAAAATTTCTAAACTGGGCTATTTGATACGGGAAGATCTATCCTAAATACAGGCTGAACCATTCCATTGGCTGGGTCCTGGACTGAAGAAAAAGGAAGAGTGATCTGAGTCCCAGCATGCTGCTTCTTCTTCCTCCTCCTCCTCTTCCTTCTCCGCTGCCTCCTCCTCTTCATCCTCCTCCTCTTCAATCTCCTCTTCTTTCTCCTCCGCCTCCTTCTTTCCCTTCTTCTCCCCCTGCTCCTCCTCCTCCTTCTGAGTGAGGACGCAATGTAAGCAGCTGAATCAAGCTCCCAACACTGTAACTTCCTGATGTGATGGCCTGCATCTTTGAACTGTGAGCCAAAAGAAAGCCATCCTTCCTTAAGTTGTTCTGGTCAGATATTCTCTCACAGAAGCAGGAAGTAGCTAACACTGAGGTGAGTCACCTGTCCACAGAGGAACGTGACTTCCCTGGCTGTGAAGTGAGGCTCTCAGTGTTAGCATTGACTTTACAGGGTTGCTGGTGTGCGGAGATGAGAGGAGGCGCCGAGTAGAGATCTGGACTCTAATCAGCAGACCGAGATTCCATTCGGCATTTCTTGAGACTCTGAGCATTATTGAACGTCCGTTTCTTTTGGCGTGAAGTGATGATGACACTTGTAGAAGCATGGGAGGCCACACGATCAAATATGGCGTGTGTACGGGCTTACCGTGTGCTGAGTGGCTCCATTTGTGCTGAGCACACGTCACAAAGCAGAGATTCGGAAAGACAAAACCTTCTTCTTCAATTACCCTTCTTCAGAAGACTGGCCCCAACGTGGAAGGAAGTTTTGCTCTGCTCCAGTCAAGGCGAATTTCCAAAGACAATGGGAAGTAAAAAGCTGATGGTAAAAGTATGATTGGCATTCTGAGGAAGGATCAATATGACATTCATGCATGCAGCCTTTAGGTCATTTCTCTAACGGTTGTGTTCATGTCACAAGGCTGAGTGTTGTTCACCTAACTTAAAGCAGAAGGGCATGGGAGTCGTGAGAGAGGATGTAAAGTTAATTGCTTTTCTGGCACCAACTCCATTATCTTGTTTTTTATTGTGGTGCATAAATACATACAATGTAGTTGACTGTGAATGTGTGAGTCCATAAGTGAAGCCTCCTGCATGCAGAATGGCCACTCTCTCACTGGCTCACTGAGGTGTGTAAAGTTCAGGGATGGGTGAGTGTTTGCTTGAGTGGCTACCTTGATCTAGTGCAATATTTATATTTATGAGTTCATTACAAAAAATGATGCTATTCTTTAAAATTAAAGCATATTTCCAAAAGTCTACACCACAGCTTTGAAAAACTGATAGTCTAAGGATTCAGGGACTGCTTTGCCTGAAGCTAAATGTCAAGCAAACCAGGAAAACCATCAAATTGTTAACACATTGACACAAGGTGAGCATGGTGGGCGTGTGCATAATCTGAGCTTTGAGGGACTGAGGCAGGAGGATGGACATGAACTTAAAGCCAGTCTGGTAAATATCATGAATACTAGGCTAGCCAGGGCTACTTTCCATGACACCATTTCAAAGCTAACTTAAGTAATCAATTAATTAAATAAAAATTCTAGCAAAATTATTTTGCTTGTGAGCAAAATAATCATTTATTTACCATATAGAACTCAATATTTGAAACTAGTTTGTGAAAGTATTTTTTTTCTTCTATTAACAGGAGAGAGAACTTAAACTATAATAAAGCCTCAGAGGGGCTTGACAGTGGCAGCTTGGCCTTATTACACAACAAATGTGGGGTACAATGTCTGAGCTGGTTCTGAGGGGCCACATAGTGACTTGTGACCTAATAGTCGGAGCCTAGTGTAGTGATAACTTTGGTTTCTTAAAAAAAAAAAACAAAAAACAAAAAACAGTTATGTAGCCCAGCAGGGTGGTGCACACCTTTAATCCCAGCACTCGGAGAGGCAGAGGCAGGCAGATCGCTGTGAGTTCAAGGCTAACCTGGTCTACAAAGTGAGTCCAGGACAGCCAGGACTACACAGAGAAACCTGTTTCAAAAGAAAAAACAAAAAACAGTTTTGTTATGCTCCCCCTGCTGTGGTCATGTACAGAGAGACAAGCAGAAAAAAATTGGTCATCCTGTCAGTGAAGATCCAATTTGCCCTAAGGAATGCAACGTCCCTAGGCAGCAGGAAGTAGTCTGAAGACATCCGTGCCTCTGCTTCATTCTAGCCTTCTTTCTCATCTACCTAGAAGGGGTTGGGGCGAGGCAGTTAGAAGGGATTGGGGGGGGGGGTGGTTAGAAGGGGTTGGAGTGAAGAAGGAAGGTACATATAGGAACCCAAAAAAGTAGCTGAAAAGCCTGGTTATAGCCTGGATGCCCCGTTATCCCCTCCTCGCACACAGCCCATCTCTCACTATCGCCCACGGGAGAGGAGGGAGCCGTGCAGTTCTCCAAGGCTGCACTGTGCTCAGGTCTGATTCCAGGTCCAGCATGCCCCGCGCGGTTCAGCTCCATCCAATGTCATGACTGTAATCATGTGTCAGGAGCTGGCCTCAGACTTCATTCCAGAGCACACAGCAGCTCCACTGTGGCTGACTTCCAGGGTCTCGGCCATTATATTTTAGTGTTTCGTGATGCTTTGGGACATGAGGAGTCTTGAATTATTCACTAGGAATAATAAATGCCTTTTCAAACTCCTAGTGACTTGTTTTCTTTGCTTTGAGTGAATCTGTCAGGGATTTCATTCTTTGTAAGTGGCCGTGGGAAACGAGGCCATGTGCTGACTGCACTATGCTTGCCTTTTAAAACCGCACACCCACAAGGACAGCAATGGCAAGGCCGACAGCGACACAGTGTCAGGAAAGCAAGGATCTGGATTAGGTTTGGAAGGAGCCGAAGCTCTGTGTGTCCCTCCCAGAACTGCAGTGCCTTTATCGTATTTTACTCTTTCGAGTGCTAAAGCACCCACACTTACACTGGAAAAAGCAAAAAGAACCCCACAGCTGGTCTCATTCACTTCCATCACACACCAGGATATGTTCTTCAGAAACAATTTGTTTAAAAGAATGAATATTTGCTAAAAGCAAAGCATGCAAAAGCTCTGTTGCAAAGGAAGCAAGGGCATTTATAGTGCATGAAACAGTAAATTTAAAATCCACACGATGAATTGCTGAGAAATTAATTCGAAGAAGATTCAAGGAGGCACGTGGACCATGAGTTTTGGCTAAACACAAGTGAGGAAAGAACACTCAAGCTATACAAAAGCAGCTGCCAACTTTCTGTTCTATGAAGGGCAGGTATAGACAGATACACTGAGCATCACCTCAATCACCAGCAAGATGACGTTCATTTAGGCAGCAATTAGGAGAATTACACAAGTGAATGCTTACTTCAAACTTCAAGTGGCTTTCCGGAGGTGAGTGGTCCTTTGGGAAAACCTCCCCTGGCATCTTCTGAACTGCTGTTAGCGGTTACAAATTCTATCCTGGTATTCAGCAAAGTGAAAACATTCCACAACAAAAACCTCCAAGACTAGCTTAGCAAGTGATGTGGAAAATCTTTGTAGGGGGAAAACCAGTAAAAGGAAAATAAAAATATCGCGAAAGTATGAAGCCTGGGAGTAGACAAATGATGGCTGGGGAGAAACTTACAAATGTCTTCAAATCTCGATAGTATGTTTTATAACGCTGCGGAATGGGCTTGGAGTTCTTCTGAAAAATACATAAACATAAATAATTAAGAAGACACTACAAGATTAATGAAGAATATTTTCCCTACTCCATATTTAAAATGTGGAACTGCACTAAACAAAGTGGAGTAGAACCAGTAAATTATTAAAATAAAACTTGCATGAGTGAGTGATTAATTCTTGTTATTTTGGGATTGATTGCTTTCTGTTCCTCCGTGATTTCTATGACAATCATGAATTTCCGTTCCAGACATTAAACATTTTAAGACGTATTCCTCCTCTCTCTTACCCATGTTTGTTTCATTGTTTCATACCTGTTACATCACTTAATTTTTACAGCTCTTCCCTTTTTCTCTGTTGTTCTATGTCTGTAAATGTCCTCCTATATTAAATACACCTTCGCTGAGCCCACCCCAACCTTCTTTCTACTTCACTGCACACTTAGGACATTCCATCCTCATCATCCTCATCATCCCTGCTCTCATTCCTATGGCTCTTCTCTGCCCATCACTTGACTACACTGCACTGACACGCAACTGGTGACCCTCATGTCACACAGGCCTGACACTCAGTTGTCATACTTGCACACTAGCCTTTCCCTCTTGTTTCTATAATTACATAAACCCCTATTTTATCATTCAGCAAACTCTATCTCATTACACAAGTTCCTCTTCTATATACCATCTTTCCTGTGACCCAGTGAGTTCTAGAACAGACAAGCTAATCACATGGGTCCATCTAAAGATAAAGATATCATAACAAATCAGTACTTAGTGTATTTTATGTCTGGCATGGGTTTTATGGTGGCATTAAGTGGATGGGAAAACAGGACACAGATGACCCTGGGCGGTGTAGTAGGTAGAAGACAGAGTGGAAACAAATGAAGTGCTTAGGAAGCACGTGCTCCATTGTGCACAACCAAGGTCTATGTTGAGGAAGATTATATGCTCTTATGAAGTATGTTTAAGTATGTTCTTATTATATGAAGTATGTTTCAGCTTTCAGTTAAAGCATCTTATAGGGGGCTGGTCAAATGTTTCGATCAGCAAAGTGATTGCCATGATAAGCATGAAGATCTAAGTTCTGGTCCCCAGCACCCATGTGAAAATCAGGATTCAGAGATGTGAACCACAACTCAAGTGCCAAAGAAACAAAGACAAGGGGATCCTTTCACCTTGCTGGTCACTTGGCATCGCAGAATCGGCAAGCTCTGGGCTTAGTGAGGGAGGCATAAGGTGGAAAGTGATTGAGGAACACACACACAGGCGTGTGCCTGCACACACTAAAGAGAGAGAGAAAGAAAGAAAGAAAAGAAAGAAAGAAAGAAAGAAAGAAAGAAAGAAAGAAAGAAAGAAAGAAAGAAAGAAAGAAAGAAGAAAGAGAAAGAAGGGAAAGAAATGTATATACGTAGATAGATGTATGGATAAATGAATGGACAGACACAGAAATAAATAAACAAATGCAGTATTTTAAAGTGTTTTAAGAGTAAGAGTAAGGGCTGTTCTTCCAGAGGACCCAGGTTTGATACCCAGCATCCACAGAGCACCTTACGACTATCTGCAACTCCATTTGCAGCCTCCATGGGCACTATTCACATGTGCTTCCAGGTGCACATGCAAAACAAAATGCTTTCTAACTTAAGGATTTTTTATTGGAATAAGATACAAAAATGAGCAATTACTTTTTTCTTTTTTTTTCCCCAGCGGTTGTTCTCACTCCCTTTATTTTTTTTTAATTTATTTATTTTTATCTCAATCACAGGTTAGGTACTTTGAATCCCAGGCGTAGCCCCCTCCCCCATTCCCTCCTACCCTCCCACTCCCTCCCTCATCTCCTTCTTCCCCGCCCCCTCCAAGTCCACC
>CM053743.1:75232432-75249171 GCA_028658305.1 Pachyuromys duprasi | reverse complement strand
TGATTTTCTCACCGTAGGAGTTCCGCTCACCTGGCACTCACAATGCTGGCGTTTTAGGTCCCAGAGTTCAGTCTCCTGGTCGCTGTGTTGTTTCTGCTCTCCTACTCCTCAGACACAGTGTTCTCTCCTGGCAGCCATCTTCTACTTTTTTCTTTAATACACACTGGGGCCTGGACTTAAACAAATGCACCCAGAATTTCTGTCACACTCCATTAAATATGTGACACCATGTTCATAAAGACAAATGACACATGGTGTCACAGACTAACTTGCTACGTAATACTGTCATTCGCCATCTTTTCAGCACAGCAGAAGCAGCACCAGGTCTTCACTAGGAGTTCTGGCAGTTCAGTTCAGGGAAAGAAATGGAGATGTTAGAGCGGCAGACATGGAGCTTCCTGGTTTGAAGTCTCACCGAGCAACTGACCATCCATTTTTAACTAACACATTTCCAGGCTGCAGAGCCTCATGACCACAGTGGGGAAATATTCCGAATTTCTTCAACCTAGAAAGTGAGCCTTCTGTCTGAATGGCTAAAAGTACATTTCCAGTTCTTTCCACTATTTCCCTAATGCACTGAGACTCATGAGACAGAGCTAGCATTCCATCAAGAAGAAAATGGGAGTTGTGACCTCATAAACACCGTAGGACCTGCTTCATCTTTTCATTTGGGTCAACTTTAACTATCAGATCCCAATTTACTGTCCAAAACCTTTGATTTTTACTTTTAAAAAATTATTCCTAAGACATTTTCATACATGCATGTGATACATTTTTGTCAAGTCAGCCCTCCACAGTCCCCACCTCCTAATGGCTATCTTTTCCCATCCGCCATCAGCTTACAGTGGACCTATGAAGAACAAAGAATGGAAATGCAGAGTGGCCAGGTCTGATGCCTGGGAAAGAGGAGTCACAAGGAAAGACAGAGTGATTGCAAAGGCCCTGCCCAGACAGAGGCATAGCTGATGACTAGAATCATTCAATGCCTCACCAAGCTGAAATGGCTGGTTCTAGTTTTCCACCACCTCTGTCATGAACTGGAGCATCAGAGTGGGAAGGGGTGGGGTTTTCCAAAGGCCCAGCAGCTAGACACAACAGCTATCCATGTCTCTAACATGGGCCTGAGTGAGATATGACAGGATCCACAATGGCCTTTCTCGTGTGTCTCTTCTTGTTCATAGCCTGGGCTGTAAGGGGCATCTGTGGGTTTTAAAGGTCAACATTTGTTTCCCCGTCATCTCTTCACAGAGCCCAGGTTATCCCCAGAAAACCCACAGCCACAAGTAGTCAATTTATTCTTAGTGAAAATGATTCTGCTTCCCTCACCCCAAGTAGGTGTGTCAGGATGACCCTAGATCATCAGAATATGATCCATCCCACCACACAGGATTGACAAAAGGTTTCCCATAGGTTTCCTAGGGCCAGGATGACTGTGTTGACATCACACACAGTATCTCCCAGATGGGTTGCAGAGAATAAAATAGTAAGACGAGACTGCTGGTAGTAAGCCAGATGTCACCAGGAAGAGCTGCCTGAGGATGAGGCAGAAATGGGAAGATAAGATGAGGATACAATGATAGATGCTGAGCCCCTTGGTCCAGCCATGCTTGAAGGCAGAGTTTATTCCTGTACCCAGAGGATCCAAATGCCTTATATTTGTGGAGATGGAGGCAGTATCAGATCCTTTGAAGGGATGGCTTTTCCTGTAAGTGACTATTCTTGATGTCCTGATCTCTTTGTAAGGACAATGGGCTCCAGCTCCAGTTCATCCCCTGCAGCTCCAGGGCCCAGTGTTGACTCAGCCACTTGTAAAATGAGCCAGCATGTCCCTTTTCCTGTTTAAGTTATATTTTCTGACATTCAATACCCTGAGTTTTCACTGATATACTTTCAGTAATAGCTTTGAACCATATTTTGGTTCTTTTGTAGCAAATAGACAGTGGAGTTTCAGGCAGTTCTTTTTGTGTTTTCATTATCCATAGAATTAAGGATAAGTGAATCCAACTCAGAGTTTTCATATCAATCAGGGACAAGAAAATTGTACCAGAGAGTATTGCAGACCAAAATATGGAAGATACCAGAAAACAAGGAAACCCTCTCCCCAGAGCTGAGGGGAGCATGGGTACAGGCTGAGATTAATAAAACACAGTAGCCTGGCATGGTGCCTTTACATCACCTGTCTCTCTGCAGGTGGCAGGCCTTCTTCTGTTTGTGGATCTCGCGACAGTAAGCTGCATTCACAAGGCACTGTACACTGGTAGTACAGTATGTATGAGTTGTACAAAGTGGTGGGTTTCATTAGGACATTTTCTTCTATGAATGTCATACACTCTGAGAATTTGCCCTCTCCACTAGCCTCTCTTTTCTCCCTCTCTCTCTTTTGCATCTCCTCTCCATATCCCTAAACTTTTATCTTTGTGTCTTTTATTTTTATTAGGACCACATGAGGGAGGAAGTGTCTGGTGTTTATCTTTATGGCTCTGGCTTATTTCACTTGAGGTGATAATCTCTATTTTCATTTACTTTCCTAAAAATATGGTTTCTTTTCTTCTTTATGCCTGAATCATATAGTCCATTGCATTCATGTACCACATTGTGTTCACATATCAGGAAGCTTGGAAGAAATGTCCCACCAAGACTGAAACTGTGGCTGCAAGTGAGAGGGTGTCTATGAACACAGAGAAGACATCTATAAGCCACAATCTTGACCTTGAAGGTGCTGCAGTCTCTACAAAAGGTATGTGAAGGCACCCACAAGTATTGTAGAAAACAAGGTGTGTAACGGTGTGCTCTATTTATGGGAAGACTCCCCTCATAAATGAGCCATAGTGAGTTGGACATGACAGGGCTGATGCTGACAGAGAGGATCCAGTCTTGCCTCTTTCCCATCGCTGGTCTTCATCCAGAACCTACTGTTGCTGATAGAGGACCAGGATGACTTCAATGGTGTCAAGCAGAGGTGTCAGCATCCACCAGTTAAGCATCTGCAATTTAATGATTGTCACAATGGTACCACCCAGTAGGTCTGTCAATTGCTGGGCTAAATCAGGCTACAGGAAAAGATAAATGACAGGTGGGTGATTCCTGGTACTGACATCCAGGGATGTAGTCTCAGACGGAGAGAGGCTCAAAAAAAAAAAACAAAAACAAACAAAAAAAAACATCAAATGCATAAATGTTTTGAGTCTTAGGAAGCAGATCTGTCGACATGTTGGGTTTTCAGAAAGGCAAGTCACACAGTAGGGAAGCATGAGAAGAAATAGATTCCATGACAGGGCCCAGATCACTCCAGCAACTCACTCTGCAGACCATGACAGCAACCTGGCCACCATTGTTTCTAATATAGACTAGGCATCATTTCTTGCTGGCCCAAAACTAAGAGAAGACCATTTTCAACTGTTTAAGTAAAAATCATGTATAGTTAAATAATGTCTTTATCTTCTGTTACCTCAAGCAAAACACTAATATACCAGATCTCTTAATTCATTGCTTTTATGTTCATAAAAATGTTAAAGATATTTGTATTCTATTTGAATCCTCAAGTGTAAGGGTTTGTTTCTTTAATGTTATTTTGTTTTCTTGTGCTTCCAAGGACCCATTTATCACATTATGGGAGGCACTGTGACTCACTCTGTGTGTGGGCCTTTAGATAACTAAACCTGTGCTGTTTAGATAAATATGAACTGTTTTGTAAAAATGCAGTCCAACTTAGCAACTGGGTTTGGACTTCTCCTTGGTAGATGCCATTAGCAAAAGAGGGTAGAGTACACTGCCTAGAGTGTGCCAATGACCTGGGCACAGTGGGGACATTGTGCCAGTGAACATGGACCCTATGATGCAGACCCATCCACATGGCCTGGTGTCCCTTGGGCATCCAAATGAGCTAATTAGGAAGGCAACACTAGAAATGTGAAACAAGAGCATTTCTCTGTCAATGACAGACTTTCATTCTGAAATACCTTGACAGGCACAATGACTCCAGCTCTGAGCCATCCACAAGGGACCAGTTTCATTAAGATATAAATTATCAGAGACACATTATCTGACGAGTTCTGTTGCCCTTCATTCCAGGCAGAGCAGGTAGGAAAACCTTGCTTTCTCAGTACCAGAAGCTCTGTCTCTAAACACTGACATTTTCTTCCAAATAACTCACAGGGTTGTGAACTTTACTCATCTCCTCAGTGCAGAAGGTTGCGATATTACCGAGACGGCTTGTTCAGTGCTGTGGGGACTTAAAGTTATTTGCCTCCCTGTGTTTCAAAATACTGGAGGTTTCATTTTGATTTTCTCCAGGTTCAAATGTCTCTTTATTTTAAAACCATAAGATTCTTCAGACTTTCCTGGGGGATTCACATTGTTCAAAATGTATTTTGAAACAAAGAAATAACAGTTCTGAGTGCCTTCCCTAAATTGCAGCAAGGAGCTGCTGAGCCTGCATTCCAGATAGGACGATTGGCCAAGCTCTGGGGGCCCACGGTACCATGGCTTCCACCATGACCTATTCTCTGTCTTTGCTGACTTAAGTTAACCTTGAACATACTGTACTTCCTAATATGTTATATTGCGACTGGAAACACAATGAGATATTTTATTACATAATCATATTATAAACTCTTTGAGTGAAAATTATTAGAAGGGGTGAGAAATGGAGAGAGCTGGAGGAGTGATTTTAGAGTAGAATCAACATGAAAACCACTTGTCATCAAGATTCTTTGCCTTTGTAACATGGAATGCCATCCCAATACATCACTGAATGTGTATTTTCACAGCTCTGACAGAGCATCTGACACAGGTAACTTTAGGAAAAAAGGTTATACAGGCTCATGGTTTCAGAGGTGTCAGGTTATTGTGGTGCAGAGTGTGCAGTAGAATAGAACAGCTCATATCATGAAGGTGCCAGGAAACACACAAAGGGAGAAAGCTGGCACTCCCCTGTCTCCTATACGGGCCTTTATTCAGAAGATTCTCTCTCTCTCTCTCCCTCCCCCCCTCTCTCCTTCTCTCATATGCTGCATCCCAACCACAGTTTCCCCTCCCTCCTCTCCTCTCAGTTCCTCCTCCCCCCACCTCCCCTCTAATATAGAGCCACTCCTCCATTTTCCTTCAGAAAAGGGCAGGATTCCCAGAGATAGCAACCAAATATGGCATGTCAAGCTGCAAGATGACAAGGCACAGACCCTCATATTAAAGCTGGACTAAGCAAATGTAGTTTGAGGAAAACAGTACCAAAAGCAGGCAAAATTAAAAAAAAAAGTCAGAGATGCCCCTGCTTCTACTGTTAGGGGTCCCATAAGAAGACCAAGGTACGCAACCATAACTTATATGCAGAGAGCCTAGGTCAGACCAATATAGGCTCTCTGATTTGTCAATTCATTCTCTGTGAGGTCCTGTGAGCCTAGATCAGTTGATTCTGTGAGTTTTCTTGTGGTGTCCTTGACCCCTCTGGCTTCTACAGTCCAGGGATTCTTCTGTTGAATCCCTGAGCACCACTTAACATTTGGCTGTGGGTCTCTGCATCTGTTTCCATCAGTTACTGGATAAATCCTCTCCGGTGACCATTATGGTAGTCTCTGCCTTTGACCTACATCTTGTCTCGCTCTCAGGATATGTTGGGGTAAAGGTGGCAGAGAACTTGTGTGAGCGGTCAACAAATGACTGGTCCAGCTTGACACCCAGGACACAAAAGGAAGCCCACTCCTGACACAGCCTGGAGGGCCAGGAGCCAGAGGCTGAAAAGCCCAGAAACCTAGGATAGAACCAAACACGGCCAAAAAAAAAAAAAAAAAAAAAAAGTCAATGAGATGATTCCTAATGATTCTCTACTATACTTGTAGAAGGCAGACCCTTTTGTTACCTGCACAGGAAAGAAACTGCCTCCCCAGAGTCACTCAGATGACCAGAGCCCAGAGAAAAGTCTCCTGGATATTGCTGCACATGGGAGGAAAGTCACTTAGTCATGATTTTCCCAGCATCTCATTTTCAAAAAAATGACCCAAAACAGCCTCCCCCTATCAAAAAGAAAGCTTGAGGCTTTGAGGGTTGGCTCAGTGGTTAACACCTGATGACCCTTCCAGAGGACCCAGTTCCTATTCCCCGTATTCACATGGTGGCTCACAACCACCTGTAATTCTGTCCAAGAGGATGTGATGCCCTCTCTGACCTCTGCATGCACTGCATGCACACAGTGCACAGACTTATGCGCAGAACACTTAAGCATTAAATAAAAACAAATCAACCTTTGAAAAGGAAGCTACAGGAACCACAATTAAACATCAGTGTGGCCCCAGAGGCATGCCCACAGCCATGTGGCACAGGCAGGCAGGCAGGCAGGAGACACTCAGAGGCCCACAGAGGGAGCCATTGTGATGTACAAGTATGTGGTGGAGAGGTGGGAGAGAAAGAGAAAGCAGAACAATTTGGGCACTATGAAGACAGGCAGAATTGGAGACAAGAGGATAGAGAGGAACAACCTGATGTGAGCAGCCTGCCCTGCTAATCTGAGGCCATGGTGAAGTCCCAGCCCATGCTGCCATTGAGGACTATTTCTGGGTCTGTAGCCAAGTCACAGCAGGAGGCTATGTCGATGTCTGTGGCTGTGTAACCACCAAAAGCCATGCAGACATCCCTGGGACCATGTTGATGCCCAGGGGCTTCACAGACCTGGCCTCCCCCTCACCATCTAGAGGGCTCTGTACTTGCAGCCCCAAGGACGTGACAGCAGGAGAGCCGGCCCTGCCCCTTGCTGGCTGCAGCACTCGGGTGAGCTAGCCAGGCAGGGCTGGAGAGTCCGACCTGATGGGGTAGGTATGAGAGAACTAGCAGGCTGACCAACTCCTTTGCCACCCAAGCCCATACCCCAGGGCCTTGAGTCGGCCCATCCCAACATTCACTCCACCCATGAATTTCTGGGGCATGTGAAGGGGCCAGTCCGGAAGATCCAACGCTACAGGATCTCCATGACTCAGGGCAGCAACAAGGTGTCCAAGAGAACACCTGGAGAGGATCCAGTGTTGTAACAGTGGTGTATCCAGTGGTATAACAGAAGTCAGAGGCCTCAACCCAGACCAATGACTCACTGCAATGAACACTTGCAGATAAAGACATATGGACAAAAGTGTAAGCTCTGTGACACACTGAAGCTTCCACAGAGAGATTTTTGTTGTTGTTCATTTCTTTCCTTTTGTTATTTTCTTTGAGGGGAGGGAGATTACAATAGTAGAGAGCAGATACACAATGATGAGGAGATGGGTGGGATTGGGACTCATGTTGTGAAATTTACAAAGAATCAATAGAAAGTTTTTAGAAAATCAGGGTCGAATAGAACCCAACTAGAACTGACCTGCAAGCCTCCTCCCTAAGGACTAACTCCCATAGCACTGAAAGGTGCTGTACAAGCTGTCAGGGGAAAAAAAGCAGTCAAGAGCCATACCCAGCTATGACCCCTATGAACCACAACAATGACCAGCACAGCAAGATGTGCCCAGGAAGGAAAGAGTAGCAACTATACCTCCAGAAAAAAATAAGAGCCACCATACTAGACTTAAAATCCACTGAACAGTATGGAGTTCATGCCAGATACTGTTAACCTAGCCAAATTCCCATAGTTGGTGAAGCCTTATCCTCAAAGAAAATCTGCTACTGGCAGTTTCCAAAACCAAGTTCATTCTGCATCCCTAACCTAACATAAAATAGCTTCTTATTGCAACCCATGGGGACCATCTCAGGAACCCACAACTGGTTTTAAAATGTAGAAAATACTGATTGTAGGGATCCAAGTCCCAACTGATAGATCTACAATCCAGTCCCTCCAGCGAAGGCTCAGGGACCATAGAGAAAAATGGAGCATGGAAAGATTATAAGAGCCAGAGGACCAGAACTTCAGCTATGAAATAGTGTTGTCTATATATGACAGTGAGCAGCACCCATGGAATCTCAACAATAAGGTCACCCAAAAAAGAAGTGCAAAATGACACCAGCTGACAAGCCAATGTGATGGGAGACATCTCAGAAGGCCCCACTGCTAGATGAAGAGCAATAGATAATTAATGGCTTTTAAGAGGGGGAGAATCAAGCTTCTCCAGGGACAAGTCCCCTAATACATTACCCAATCCTCAGTGTTCAGCCTTAAAAGAATCAGTGTGTCATAGCCTGTACAGAAAAACCTCAACTCCTGCCACAAAGGCCAGGAGCAAACAATTAACAATGTGCCCACATCCAGTTTTGTCAGAATGGTGTTTTAATAAAATGTCAGGGCTTTTTTCAATATGTTTTCAACAGTTGCTCAATACTTATGTATATTTGAAAGCACCATAATGTCAATTCAATTCAGGGGTAGGGAAATGTTTCTCTATTTCATAGAAATTCAACAAAAGTCTATAAGCAAAGGCCTGATCCTGTGACTTTCTAAACAACACACCACATTTTAACCCATGACTACCTGTGAGCCCAGGAGGTTTGCAAATTTATTGATGCCATGGCTAGAGATGGCAAAAAGGGTTCGTACAGAAAGGTGACTAAAACAGGGCCCCAGAAGCCCTAACATAGCCCAGAACCATACACACTGTTCATGCTCCAGCCTCAAAGCCAAGGACTCCACAGGACCCAGCCATGCTGGATTGAGTTCAGTCACACCTATCAAAACCATAAAATACTTTTTGGATATAATGGCACAAATCAGGGAATTTACTCTCTAGGAAAAACCATGTCTATAGATGTTTCAAAAGGCAGAATCAATAGGATAATTGCCAAACGAATTTTGTTCTGGGAAAGACAATGGAGGGGAGGCAGTGTGGTGTTAACTCAAGCATTGCAGATGCTGGGTAATTTTAGATCTCATTTTTCACAGAGAAAACAAATATGCTATAATGCCATCAGGAAGGAGGTTATCTGAGGCCAGAAGCTGTGTGAACTCAGGAAACACAACCATGCACGTAAAGTACACATAAATATCCAGAGATATCCCAAAAATAGAAGTCAGGAAGTATCTTAATTAGGGTTTCACTGCTATGAAGAAACACCATGATCAAGGCAACTCTTAATGAGGAAAACATTTAATTGGGGCTGAGTTACAATTTCAGAGGTGTAGTCCATTTTCACCATGCTGGGAAGCATGGCAGCAGACATGGTGCCGGAGGGGCCGAGAATTCTACATCTTGATCCGCAGGGAGCAAAAGGAGACTGTGTTCCACACTGGGCACAGCTTGAGCACAGGAGACCTCAAGCCCTCCCCTAAAACAAGGGCACACCTACTCAAACAAGGGCACACCTACTCAAACAAGGCCACACCTACTCAAACAAGGCCACACCTATTCAAACAAGGGCACACCTCCTAATAGTGCCACTCCCATGGGCCAAACACATGGGTCACACATGAGTTTATGGGGCTGGTCATGACAGGAGATCTTCCCTTGTGTGTCCATGCTTCTAGGAAAGTGTAGAAGTGTCCTGGACGAGGTTGAAGCTTGACGTTTCCGAGGAGCCTCACACTCAGTCTAATATGGTGGACTCCTTTTTCTCAGCAGGGTTCTCTCCACTTGATCTAGATTTATCACATAGCCCTCAGGGAAGATTACAGGGCCAACACTTTCCTGATAAGAAAACCTGTTTAGCAGGTACCTGGGGATTCCTGCAGATACCTAGTCTATGCTGATGAGATGCCCTGGTGTCTTGGTTTACTTCTTCCCCCACCCACAGGATATTTAAATGTTATGCTCTTCTTAGGACACTGTGCTACTGTATATAAATGAGGTGCTGAACCACTGCATGTAAATCAAGTGTTCCCTAGCACTTCTAGACCAATCAAATCAAACACATTCAACTTCAAAACACCTCCCAACACCCAAGGTTTATAAATCTCTGATTTTAAATAAAGGTACTGGATGTTATATGTTGCCTGATACCATCAGCTTTCCACCATGGCTGCCAGAGATTTGTCATTTATTCTGGGGGACATTTGCTCAACTATGTTCATAGCAACTTTATACATAATAGCCAGAAATTGGAAACAATCCAGATATCCCTTAACAGAAGAATGGATAAAGAAACTGTGGTGCATTTACACAATGGAATACTACTCAGCTATTAAAAACAAGGATATTGTGAAATTTGCAGGCAAATAGATGGTACTAAGAAAAAAAAAAAAGCCTGAGTGAGGTAACCCAGGCCCAGAAAGACAGACATGATATGTACTCCTCTGGAGGAGGAGTAGCCGCCCGCTACTAAAGCTTCTGAGCCATCAAGCACTTGACTGAAGTCCGACAGCCATATGCTGCTGTCCGCAGCAAGCTTCTGCCATTCATTGATGTTCAGCACTGCCTTGGCAGTCAGTCCTTGACCTGCATCTCCCCAGACCTGCCTTCTGGCCAGTTTTGGGCCTCTTCTGTGCTTATCACAGCAGCTTAACTGCAGAGCTGTAACACTTTGGTATCACCATAAGCTTTGGAACGCCCAAGGTTCCACTGCCACAGATAATCTGATTTTAAAAGAGCTATCAATGCAAGATTAACATAGTAAAAATGGCCATCTTACAAGACGCAATCTACAGCAATTTATTTTTTTATTAATTACACTTTATTCACTTTGTTTCCCCCCATAAACCCCTCCCTCTTCCCCTCCCAATCCCACCTTCCCTCCCCCTTCTCCACACATGCCCCTCCCCAAATCCACTGATAGGGGAGATCTTCCTTTCCTTCCTTCTGATCCTAGTCTATCAGCTCTCATCAGGAGTGGTTGCATTGACTTCCTCTGTGGCCTGGTAAGGCTGCTCCCCGACCAGAGTGAGGTGATCAAAGAGCAGGCCAATCAGTTCATGTCACTGTTCCCATTATTATGAAACCCACTTGGTTACTGAACTGCCATAGGCTACATCTGAGTTTTCTCCATGCATGGTACTTGGTTGGAGACCCCTGTGCTCAGATTTTTTGGTTCTGTTGCTCTCCTTGTGGAGCTCCTGTCCTCTCCCTATCTTACTATTTCCCACATCTTTTGTAAGATTCCATGCACTCTGCCCAACAGTTTGCCATAAGTCTCAGCATCTGCTTTGATATTGTGCAGGGCAGAGCCTTTCAGGAGCTCTCTGTGACAGGCTCCTAGCTTGTTTCCTGTTTTCTTCTTCTGATGTCAATCTGCTTTGCCTTTCTGGATGGGGATTGAGCATTTTAGCCAAAGTCCTCCTTCTTGATTAGTTTCTTTAGGTGTACAGATTTTAGTAGGTTTATCCTATTTTATATGTCTATATGAGTGAGTATATACCATGTGTGTCTTTCTGCTTCTGGGATAGCTCACTTAGGATGATCCTTTCCAGTTCCTGCCATTTACCTGCAAATTTCATGATATCCTTGTTATTTATTGCTGAGTAATATTCCATTGTGTAGATGTACCACAATTTCTGTATCCATTCCTCAGTTGAGGGGCATCTGGGTTGTTTCCAGCTTCTGGCTACTACAAATAAAGCTGCTACAAACATGACTGAGCAAATGTCCTTATTGTGTACTTGAGCCTCTTTTGGATATATGCCTAGGAGTGGTATAGCTGGATCTTGAGGAAGGGCTATTCCTAATTCCAACACAATTTTTAACAGACCTTGAAAGAACAATTCTCAGCTTCATATGGGAAAAAAAACAGAATAGCTAAAAACAATACTATACAATATAAAGAACTTCTGGAGGTATCTCCCTCTCTGACTTCAAGAAATACTACAGAACAATAGTATTAAAAACTGCATGGTACTGGCATAGAAATAGACTGTTTGATCAATGGAATTGAATTAAAGGACCAGAAATAAACCCACACACCTACAGACACTTGATTTTTTTTAAGGAGCTAAAACCATACAATGGGGAAAAGACAACATCTTCAACAAATGGTGCTGGTCTAACTGGATGTCTACATGTAGAAAATGCAAATAGATCTATATTTACCACCCTGCACAAAACTCAAGTCTAAGTGGATCAAAGACCTTAACATAACACCAGATACACTGAATCTATTAGAAGAGAAAGTGAGAAAGAGCCTTGAACTCATTGGCACAGGAGACAACTTCCTGAACAAAACACCAACAGCTCAGGCTCTAAGATCAACAATTAATAAATGAGACCTCATGAAATTGAAAAGCTTCTATAAAGCAAAGGACACTGTCAACAGAACAAACTGACAGCCTACAGACTGGGTAAAGACATTCACCAACCCTACATCCAACAGAGGGCTAATATCCAAACTATATAAAGAACTCAAGAAAGTAAACTCCAACAAACTAAATAATCCATTTTTAAAATGGGGTACAGAAATAAACAGAGAATTCTCAATAGAGAATATTGAATGGCAGAAAAACAGTTAAAGAAATGCTCAACATCCTTAGTTATCAGGAAAATGCAAATCAAAACAACTCTGATGCTCCATCTTACACCCATCAGAATGGCTAAGACCAAAAACCCAATTGACAGGACGTGCTGGTGAGGATGTTGAAAAAGGGGGACCCTCCTCCATTGCTGGTGGGAATGTAAACTTGTACAACCACTTTGGAAATCAATCTGGCGCTTTCTTGGAAAATTGGGAATAGCCATACCTCAAGACCCAGGTATACCACCCCTGGGCATATACCTGAAAGATGTTCCACTATACAACAAGGACATTTGCTCATCTGTGTTCATAGAAGCTTTACTCATAATAGTCAGAATCTGAAAACAACCGAGATGTCTCTAAATCAAAAATGAATACAAAGAATGAATACATTGTGGTACATTTAGACAACAAAACACTACTCAGATATTAAAAACAAGGAAATCATGAAATTTGCAGGCAAAGGGATGGAACTAGAAAAGATCATCCTGAGTGATGTAACCCAGAACCAGAAAGACATGCATGGAATATATACACTTATAAGCAGATATTAGCCATACTATAATCCATAGACCTAAAGAAGCTAAATAACAAAGGGAGCCTAGGGAGGATGATTAATTCTCATTCATAAGGGCAACTAGAATAGACACCAGAAGCAGTTGAAGAGATGAAACAGTATGGGAACCTACCATAAATGTCCTCTGAAAGACCCCACCCAGCAGGGAATTGAAACAGATGCTAAGACTCACAGCCAAACTTTGGGCAGAGAGTCGTAGGAAAGAGTGGAGGGAATAGAAAAACCCAGAGCAGACAGGAGCTCCATAAGAAGACCAACAGAGCCAATAAATCTGGGCCCATGGAGACCTGCAGAGACTGATGCACCAACCAAGGACCATGCATGAAGAGGACCTAGACCGCCTACTCAGAAGTAGCCAATAGGCAGCTCAGTTTCTATGTAGGCACCCTAGCAAGGGGAGCAGGGGATGTCTCTGACATGGACCCTGTTGCCCACTCTTTGATCACATCTACCTGGTTGGGGCACCTTTTCTGATCACAGAGGAAGAGGATTGAGGCAGTCCAAATGAGACTTGATAGGCTGGAGTCAGATGGTAGAGAGGAGAGCTCTCCCTTTCTGAGGACTAGGGGAGGGAAATCGGGGGCAGGGAAGACAGAGGAAGGGTGGGCCTGGGAGGAGAGAGGGAGGAGGCTACAATTGGGATATTGTAAAGTGAATAAACTATAAAAAAATAAATTTAAATTAAAAAGAGAAGCCCTGAGAATGAAGGTCTCCATTCCCTGTCACCTGAGGTAATCCTGCACAACTGTCACTCATGTGTAGTCTAACCCCATGGCCATGCTGTCTTCACCCTGGGAACTACATGGTTCCATCTGTACACAGTGCTGTGAGCTGGCAGCCTTACACCAATGGGCTGACAAAGCAACAGGCACATGTCAATGAGCTGGCCTTGAGAAGCTGATGAAGTTCAGAGGCAGAGACTCAAATGTTCTGAATGCCAGCACTCTAGCTCAGCATCTGTAGGCTGCTCAGCAGTGCTGTTGATGAATTTTCACATACCTGGGACTACTGGAAGACCCTTGCAGACTGTGTCACTTCTTCATCCTGCTCTCTTTCTCCACTCACTGACTATTCATTCCTGCAGCTGAAGCTAACAGCAGAATAAAGTGTTAAAGAGGAAGTTAAGACAAGCCTTGGATCTCAAGGAGCCCATTAATAATGAAAGTGGTTTTCTGATGAAGAATGCTAGGTGTTGTTCCATTTCTCTCTGCCTCCCTCATCTCTTTGTCTAGGGGTTCTCTTCAAAAAGTGTCATGCCAGCCTAATTACTAATGACATGGGATGGGAAAAGCTGAGATATTTTTTTCTGGTCCTTTTAAACCAGCATCCGCTCCTTAGATTCTCATCACAGAAGTAACTGTAAATAGGAAGATATCCTATATCAAAAAAGGAAATGGAGGGATGGGTAGAAAAAGGAAGGAATAGAAGAAAGGAAGGAAATAAAAGATGAAGAGAATGAGAGAAAGATGGAGGAAGGTTGGGGGAAGAAAATGCAAAAAGGAAGGGAGAGAGAAAGGAAGGAAGAAAGAACAGAAGGTCAGGAAAATGAAAAGAAAAAAAGTGAAGAAAGAGAGACAAGGGAATAACAGAAAAGCAAACCCTAGGTGTGTTCAGGGAAAGGCTTTTATTGAGACTTACAAATTTTAAGAAATGTGGTTGAATCTAGAAACAAACAAGCGCTCACAGACCTGATGCCTGAGCAAGAACCCACAGCCTGGGAAGACGGCTGATCCTCTCTCCTGTCTCCTGAAATCTCATAACTCAGCACACATTAGACACATTAGTGTCTGTTATGTGAGTGAACACTTTATAGTGGCAAAGCCTTATACAAACTCTCTCAAAGGAAGAGGCAGAGGAATCTCAGAAGTCCTTTAAACTTTCTGGTAGCTGCTTTATCTTCATCCTTTCTGGGTACTGACACCAGTGAATGTGGCTGGAACAAATGGGTTAATAAAGCCATGCTAGATGGCCAGCCATTAATCCTGCCGCTGGTCTACAGCCATTGCAGTTTCCCTTTAAAGCCTCCAAGTAATCAGGATAGGTTTCCCTGAAGCTATGTGGTGCCTTAGTTAGCAAGCCAGATCCACGAATTTCTAAGAATGCTTTTCCCATATTAATCCCCACAGACTTCCTCCTTCCTGCTAGAAATCATGAAAAATCTTCCATCTTCAAAACATCTTCTAAAACCAGGGATTTAGTATGACATTGGGATTCTGTATTTTCTCGTTGGTTTTGATTCATCTCCCTTGTAACACATGGCCGTTTCGAACAGTGCTTGAATTTGCCCTTGAGCTCTGTAAAGAACAAGTGGACTTCTGGCACAGGCTCTGTAGTGAGTTCAGACTTCAAGTTCCCCACAATCAACAAGTATGAAAGGATGACTGAGAACAAGTTATTGTGAGAGAAAACATGTTCCTGGACCAGAAAAAGAATAGTCACTTTAAGGTGGAGGGAGGAGGGAGGCTGGTTACACCAGCTGCTGGCTGGCTCTGAAGATAGACGAGCATGACCAGGGACAGAGCTGTGTGGGGTGGGACTTCCGGGACCAAAGTCAAGTCTTCAGTTAAGCTCACTCAAGTCAGACTGCCCCTCTCACATGGACTGTGGCTGGCATGAAGCTAAGAAGGCAAAAGGAAGTTCCCTGCTGCTGGAGGAGTCTGGAACTGGATGATCAAGGCTGCTTTGGTGAAGCATCAGGGAAATTCAAGGTGAGCTAGGGCCAGCTCCTGGGTCTGGACTGTGTGCTGTGGAAATCTGCTCGCAGAGAGCAGGATGTGGGCAGATGGCTGGCTCAGAACAGAATGGTCACAAAGTCTGCAAAAAAAGCAGGAAGCACGGATCTCGAGAGTGACTTCTAATACCACAGCTGGCAGAAACAAGACGACCTCAAATAAACAGAAATAATTTAAAATGTTTAAAAGTGGCTTTTAAATGGAGGACTTTGTTACTCATATATTAATGTAATAATATTCATATTTATAAAAAGGAATCGTCTGGAAACATAAGGCTCTAAGTTCCAGACCCAGGGGCTCAAACACTAAACTTTTTTTAATTTGTTAAAAAAAATTGATAAAAGTTTGTGTGTTATGTACACAGCAGTATATAGATGCATGAGCCAATACACTCACAGAGGAAAACCAGAGTAGGTCATTAGCTGTCTTTATCACTCTCTGCCTTGGTGCTTTGAGATAGGGTCTCTCGCTAAACATGGATCTCATTGTTTCATTGGTTTTGCTGGTAATGGTGATGATTTGGTGGGGTGCATAGGTTAGCTAGTCATCAAGCTCTCAAGATCCACCTGTCCCCCCTTCACAATGCTGGGGTTACAGGAATGTACAGCCATGCTCAGCATTTTATGTTGATGCTGGGAATTTCAACTGAGGGCATCACACTTGCAGAGCAAAAACTTTTCTCGCTGCCCCATTTTCCCAGCCCTAAGAAAGGATGTTTTGTAAACACATAAATCAAATGGATGATTTCAGTATACATGAAACAGATATAAAGTAAAACCATTTCCTGTAAACTTGGGCACAAGAAGATTGACTCTCTCTACTCACTATGGTTCTTTTTTTTTCCTTTTTTTTATTAATTTATTTTTTTGTTATCAATCACAGGTTAGGTACTTGGCATCCCAAGCGTAGCCCCCTCCCTCATTCCCTCCCACCACCCCCAAACCTCCCTCATCTCCTCCCTGCCCCGTCCAAGACCACCAATGGGGAAGGACCTCCTCCCCTTCCATCCAACCCCAGCTCATCCTGTCCCCTCAGGGCTGGTGGCAATGTCATCCCCTGGGATCTGGCCAGGCTGTCACTCCCCAGCATGTATG
>CM053743.1:75200063-75231932 GCA_028658305.1 Pachyuromys duprasi | reverse complement strand
ATTGCAGCCAGCCCTGAGGAGTCAGGATAAGCTGGGGTTGGATGGAAGGGAAGGAGGTCCTCCCCTGTTGGTGGACTTGGAGGGGGCGGGGAGGAGGGAGATGAGGGAGGGAGTGGGAGGGTAGGAGGGAATGAGGGACGGGGCTATGCCTGGGATTCAAAGTACCTAACCTGTGATTGAGATAAAAATAAATAAATTAAAAAATATAAAAAAATGAACAAACTGTAATTAATAAAAAAATAAATAATTTTTTAAACGGAGAGGAATCTGTGAGTCTCTTACGCCCCTCTCAGCTGTACAAACTGGCTAGTCTCAGATACCCAGAGAGCCTGAGAATCTAGCCCCCAAGTAGCCCCTGCAGGGTGGACAGTGGGAGATTGTAAAACAACCAGGAGAATACATTAGAACGAGGAAGCACACGGTGTGAGGAGAGATTGATCCCACTGAGCAGGTTCAATGCCCTACCCTGTCACAAACAGCACTGAATGCTCCCCGAAGAAGACTGTCTCCCCAGTGTATTTCTTTTCGGAGCCTCCTGCTTTGATTTCACAGTGCTACCCAGCACCTCAGCAGATGGTGTCCTCTGGGACTGGACTGGATGGGCCTGTGACAGTACAGTCTGTGATTTCTCCCACAGGAGACCTACTGTGCAGCTTCCTAGAGACTTAAACAAAACCACAACAACCTCGTCTGGATTTGTCAGGGTGCCTCCTTGTACTCACATGAGAGAGAGCCACCTCCCTGGAGATCAAGGGTAACCTCTGCAAACCCCACTGTAGAAAAAACACACCTGTGCCTCACAGTTACCTCATTCTTGGAGGGTGAGGGGAACCGCTGCTGGAAGCTGGATCCTGAAGACCTGGATACATGGCTACTTGGACAGTCAGTACTAAGTCATGCTGCAGCTGTGTGGCTGCATGAGGGGGATCAGGGCTCCTATCACCCTTGTGAGCCCCTGAGGGCACTTTCACCTTCTTATTGGATTCTCCATGCTACATAAAGACACCAGGTAGTTATAACACCAGGCCTCATGGGACATGGCATATTAGCCTGAGTTACAAGCACATCTCCATCATGGCTGTCTGCCCCAAGTTCCTTTGAGCTCTTTATCTCATCTCAGCCATTTCCACCTGGAAACTAAGGGAGAGGACAAGAGGAAGAGAGATGTGGTTTTTGTATATATAGTCCTTCTCATGGCTTTCAAATTAGCACTACCAAGTCCTATCAAGCTACAGTTGAAGAAACGAAGCCAATCAAGTCATTGCTCTTGGTTACGAAGTACTGGTTTCTTATTTACTAAGTGCCCCGTTGTTGAAATGTTTTCTTTAACAAATGATTGCACTGTTGGGAGAAAGGTTGCTCCCACGCCTGTTCATTTCCAGGCTGTGTACTTTCTGAGAGGCTTTTAATAGTAGTTCACTAATTAGCTCTGCCCACATACAGTAAGTTTTCAGATACAGAAGAATACTTTCTCAAGAGAACTCTTCTCTGTCCAGCACACACATGTGCAGCTGCTGGGAAGCACGCTCAAAGGTTCCCAGCCACAGGACCTGCCCACTTCAGTTTGGCTGCTATACTGACATAGGCTTATCCTTCTGTGGCAACCTAAAGGAGGTCTCTTGCCAATTTTAAGACACTGTTCTGCAATGGCATGGGTGCAGAGTTCCATCTCAAAGACAGTGGGAGGCATGGTTGGAGAAGCAGAGAATGCTAATGGAATCAAGGAAGTCGCTGTGTGTCTCCCACTCTGGTGTTTTGAAGGATCACATGCTCATCTCTAACTGTCCTCAGATGGAAGAAGAGCAGGATGATGTGGAACGCAGAAAGACCTGAGGACGTGAGTTGTGGGAAAAAAAAAAAAAACATTTGAGAAACATGGGAGTGTCCAGGCATGTCAGCTGGCATACGTGTTCATGGACAACCACAAGCTTCTGGTGTTGTGTCTAGAACAGGTCCCCCTTGTGCTGAGAAGTCTGGGACCAGTTATCGCTCATCAACAGACTTCAGAGTCCTTGCCAGCGAAGTTCCATCCATTCCCACCTCTGACTCCCACTCTCAAAATCGCACTCTATTAAGAGCCCAGGACCCTTGCCTGTGTCTGCCGGTCAGCCTCTGACACCGGAGGAAGGCTCTCCTAGCCTTGGAGCTAGTTGCCCTCTGTGACACTCCTCCCAAATGTCACTTACAGAGAAATGGCCTCTTCTTTATTTTTCCAAGGCAGCCTAAGCTGCCTTCACCCAGGGGAAGACACACTCCTGCACTGAGAGCCTGTTGGCCATCAACAGCAAGGCCAAAAGGTCGCTCCACCACCTAATACCATGACTTACTCCACCACTCACTTCATATACAAACCTGATCCTGAGCAGCCATCTTAACGTTTAATGAGATCAAGTCAGGAGACTGTTGAATGGCTCCGATAGCATGCCTCCCCAAATAGCATCCCAGGACCAGATGATTCCTATGCCTTATCTTAAGTGTTACCTGTGTCCTCGTGAGAGGAGGACGTTGTATTTCATAGAATTCCATGGGGTTCTAGCTTTGAGTTGACTAGCGAAAGCTGGAAAGCTGGGAGAGAATTTCTAGCTCAGTGGGGTGGTGGCACACATGTGTGGAGATGGATGGTTCTCATTAACACCCTGCTCTACACACCCGGCTCCTCTAGCCATCAGCCCATTAGTCGTCAGCAGCCCAACCCTCTGCTAAGCCTTTGAATTATTCCACAGCCTTGGGTGCGGTTTCACAGGTCTCAGTGGCCTCCCTTATCAGGTGATTTGGTGATTTGGGCCTTCCCATAAGCTTGGATTGTGATTTCCTACCCAGTATTGAAGTATTAACTGCTTATGTCCAACTCACTCCATCCATCTCATTTTTCCAGATTGTCCCTCCCTCAACTCTTCCTATATCAAGCCCCAGGATGCTACAGGAGCCCTGGTTTCTGAGCTGAGATACGACTCAAACCTCACCTATCTTGCTCACCTGGTCTTCATCTCTGCCTTCTCAGTCAAGTGGCACAACAATTGCACCTTTCATTTGGAATCTCATTCCCAGAAGTCATCCTTGTCTCCAACACGTCATACAAACGGGGATGGACAAAGCCTCCACTGGGACCCATGCAGATAAACTGTCCAATACTCATGCTGGCCTACACACCCTCTTCCTGGGAGAGTAACAGGGCCCGATCCAAGGCCTCCCTAGCAGTGTGTGTTGTCACCATCAGTATGTACTGAGGGACAGTCTGAACAATCCCATCTGCTGAGGTCTTGGTGCTGATGACAAGTGTACCATGACACCACTGGGTTTCCTACTCTGCTCTTCATGTTATAATGGTCTCAATAACAGACTAGCTGTCAACAGCCCCCATCACTGCTGAAGACAGACAGGCAACTAGACTCTGTCAGGATCAGCCAGCTCTCTGAGTGTCTTATCACTTTAAGTCTTGTATCACTTCCCTGTGACCCTAACTCAGTGTCACTCCAGTCTTCACCCTAGATCCACAGCTTCAATAGACTGTTAAATAAAAGCCTGACCCAGCTACAGGATACTTCCCCTTTTGGTTTTTGGTTTGGTTTGGTTTGGTTTTGGTCAGAAGAATTTTAGAGATATACAAAAAATTAAAGGCTATTGTCGTTGCCTTGGTTTCCCTCTAGAACTTGAAAGCAATACCCAATTTCTAAAGTCATCATACACATTGGTCACAGGACATGGAGAAATCAGTAGTGACTAGGAAGCTTCCTCTCTGCTGGCTTCTGGGGGGAAGTCATCAACAGTCTTGCCCAGTTGTGAAACCTTTGAACTATTATAAATGACTAGTGTGACAAGATCTGCCCATGGGTGAAATAGTAGCACGAGTGTTATAAAGCTAACCAACTGCTTCCTGGCTGGATTTAAAGCCCACCCAACAGGAAGAAACTCATGGCTGGTACTATAAACATAGCAAAGCACCGATGGGTGGAGACTGCATCTGCCTGCAGGGTGAACCTATTACTACTATCCCGCTAAATAGACATAACACCATAGCCCTCTAAATCTGTATCTCTCTAAATATAGAGTTGTGTAGCTCTGGGATCTCATCTGAGGAGTTTCTTTGTGCAGTGAGTGCCAGTTGATGCAGAAACTTGAAACTGATCAAAGTATTGAACATATGGTTCAATGAAGTGCTCAACCACAGATGGGACATCTACATTACAGCCCTCCCTCAAGGTTTAAGGACTCTTGCAAAAGAGATGCTGGGAAGATTGTTAAGAGCCAGAGGCCAGGGAGGACCAGTGGGAGGCAGTGTCTTCTGGACATGATAGGACTCCCCACTATACTCAGGACCTCACAGCAGCCATGATCAAGAATGGCTTGATCCAACATTACAGCATGAGGTGTAAAGAGGTCTGGAAGTTCCCACCTTTAACTGAGCATCTACAGTAAATAAATAGCTTCTTGGGGAATAGACTCAGTTTCCCTTAGAGGTCTGCCTCCTGGTCAGTCAATCACAGCTGATGGCTATACAACCAGGAGTAGTACACAGACAGCACAGATAGTTATCAGTGGGTTATCAAAGTTAGAATAAATAAATCTTTTAATTAAATTTTTATTCTTTTATATTAATTACAGTTTATTCACTTTGAATCCCCCTCTCCAAGTCCACTAATCGGGAAAGTCCTCTTCCCCTTCCATCTGATCCTAGCTTATCAGGCCTTATCAGGACTGGCTGCATTATCCTCCTCTGTTGCCTGGCAAGGCTGTTCCCCCTTGGGGAGGTGGTCAAAGAGCCCACCACTGAGTTCATGTCATGGGCAATACTAGGGTACCCACTTGGATGCTGAGCTGCTATGGGCTACATCAGAGCAGGGGTTCTAGGTTATATCTATGAATGGTCCTTGGTTGGAGTATCAGTCTCAGAAAAGACCCCTGTGCCCAGATATTAATACTACTCAGCAATTAAAAACAAGGGAATCATGAAATTTACAGGCAAATGGTGGGAACTAGAAAAGATCATCCTGAGTGAGGTATCCCAGAAGCAGGAAGACACACATGGTATATACTCACTTATAAGAGAATATTAGACCTATAATATAGGATAATATACTAAAATCTGTACACCTAAAGAACCTAAGAGAGAAGGAGAACCCTGGGGAAGATGATCAATCCTCACTCGGAAAGCAAACGGGATGGACATCTGAAGAGGGAGAAAACAGGGAACAGGACAGGAACCTACCACAGAGGGCCTCTGAAAGACTCTATCCAGCAGGGTATCAAAGCAGACGTTGAGACTCATAACCAAACTTTTGGCAGAGTGCAGGGAATCCTATGAAAGAAGGAGGAGATAGTGGGACCTGGAGAGGACAGGAACTCTACAAGGAGAGCAACAGAACTAAATAAATTTTTTTGAAAAACAGAACACTGCACATTATTTCCGAAGTGTGGATAGTGCCTGGAAGTGCTGGGTGATACCTGCAGAAACAGTGCTCTGATGTGTGGCAAATGTTGCTGATTTCCTTACAATGGTATTTTAGAATTCTAGATGTTATCTTTTATACTAGAAATTTAATAAAATCTGACTCATTATAGATTACCTTCAAATGCTACAACTTACCTAAGTTGAAATACTTTTGATTATAGTATTTTATACTAAAGACAATTAACCTTTAAAATACAGAAACAAGTGATAGGTATATAGGATACTTTAATATATAGGAAGATGGAAACCTAATATTTCTTCTAAGAGATGAAACATAGTAATTAGGTAAAATGTGTTCTGTATTATTTCTGTGGATATATGTATTTTAGAACTAAATGACTTTATAAAATACCATCAGTTTTATTTATAGAGTTATACATAGCATGATAAAAATACCACAGCCGGGAATGGTGGTGCATGCTTTAATCCAGCATTCAGGAGGCGGAGGCAGACATATCTCTGTAAATCCACGGCCAACCTGACCTACATAGTGAGCTTCAGGACAGCTGCCACTTCAAAAAGAGATCTTGTCTCAAAAAATAAACAAAGCCAGAGGCAGGCAGATTGCTGTGAGTTTGAGGCCAGCCTGGTCTACAAAGCAAGTTTAGGACAGCCAAGGATACACAGAAAAACCCTATCTCAAAAAAACAAAACAAAACAAAAAAGCAAACAAAAAAACACTGTATTGTGAATTTAAAAAAAAAAACACCAATTGACCACCTGTAAGATAAAAAAATCTCATTGATTTTATTTTTCAGTTCCTAGGGCTGAACTATGCCTGGCTAACAATGTTTCGTGTGTGATGTTGTATGCAAGAGAAACCCTACTTCTGACTATACATTTGGAATTCTTCCTTTGTTACGAACATGTGGGTCAGTGTTCCCTCTCCTTTTGGACAGCAGCAGGAACTGCAGTGTCCAGGGGCCCATAGGGAGACAGACACTGTGGTGGGCAGAGTTGCATTGCTGAGCTGTGCAATTCTTGCTTGATGTTTTTTTCAACTGATGATTGTTGGAGGTTCATCTGCTGCTATGTATTCAAATGCCAAGTACTGGCCCCCAAGATCTGTTTGCCACCCAGGTGGGTGTATTCTCAAGTACACAAAATGATGTTGTGTAAACCTTGCTCCCCAGTTGAATAGTCAATAAAAAGGTAAGATAGCCTATGGTTGAACAGAAGAGAAGTAGGCAGAGCTTAGGTTCCTGGGCTTAGGGTCATATGGGGACCACCGAGGCAGGAGAGAAGAAGGAGTTACCATGGGGCAGTATGGGCCATGAGTACATGACCATGAGGTCTGATCTGATGAAGTAAAAGCAGCCAAGGCAGGAATAATTATGGCAAATAATATTGCAGTACAAGACTAGGAAATTGCGAAATAGCTTAGAGGATTGATATCTTCTCAATTTTAGTGCTTTAAGGCTTATTATAAATCTAAAGGGCCTCTGTCTTTTACTCAGAAATTAAACACTCTGAAGGGGGTAGAAAACACAAGTTTAGGAGCAAAGGGGGATGTAGTGAACCCCCCGAAAAATGATAATACTTTAGATGCTATACATATTTCTGAAGAAAATGCCTGCTATAGTAGGGGTACCTGCTCCACTGGAGCCAGAAGCAAAGCTCAACTGGGTTCAGTCCATGTCTAAGCCCACCACTGGAGAAGACTTAGGAATAGGAACCAGCCAAGGAAAGAGCTTGCATGGCCCAAATAGGTGACATATAAGAGAATGAGCATCACACTAGGAACCATCTACAGTATCAGAGCCAGCCTGTCCTGACCTTTCTGTGGTCCCATCCAGGTCTGCCAGATCTCTAGAACCCTGTTCCTCTTTATTTGTTTTCTTTCTCCCTGTGTTTTCAGAATTATCTCTAAACTCATGAACCCAAAATGTGTTTTCATAAGTCCATACTCCATGTTAATCCTCCCTGGTGATAGGGAGCAGAAAGTTAAGAAACACACTAGTTCCTCTTTGTATTGGTTATTGATCTTGTCATGACAAAATACCCAATAGAGTAATTTAAGGAAGAAGGGTTTGTTGGGGCTGACAGTTTGTGGGGGAGGTTAATCCATCACAACAGAAAAAGAACCAACCCTCATGGATGTTATGTTTTCTTTGTGCACTTACATATATGTGATAAATGTCAACTTCTAAATTAAGCACAGCAACTATGTAACTATTCTCTTTCTCCTCCCTCTCTCCAAATACCTTAATGCATGGTACTCACCTTGCTTCTAGTTGATTGTGGATGACTGAGGCCACTGAAAACAAAGCCATGAATGAGGCAGACTCCCACAGCAAGAGCCAACATGAATTACCAATGATCTTGCATACCTTCTTCTCCTCATAGTTCATCATCCTAAAGTCCATATGAAGCTTCACATATTGGGAAAATTCAGAATTCAACAGTTTTTCAACAACATTTCCCCCTGTAGACTTATGCAAACCTTGATCAATTTCTTCCAAAGATTATCATGTACAAATCACCGAGTATTGATGTCTATTCCCCGGAATACATCCTCCAAGAGCAAGAAAAAAAAATCTCTCATAGCTTTTGTATTACAAAATTTATTCTAATAAAAAATTCAATATTGTCTAAGTTTATATACTTAATAAATACTGATACATCAGTAAATGCACCATCATTTCTAGGAAGAAAACATTTCTAGTAAGGTAACAGTTCCACTCTCAAAGTTATCAGATGAACTTAACTTGGTAGACTATAAGCTATGGCCAGATATTAATTGACATCCTGTTAAATGAATTTAATGGAACAAGCAAGGTTAACTATTTTTAAGCCACTGAGATTTTGGCTGAACGAGGAGGTGTGCACATCTAATAGGTTTTTTTTGTTTTTTGGTTTTTGTTTTTGTTTTTTTTTTACTGATGAAATATGAAGCAGATGGTCTCTGACAGCCTTTAGTAGAAGCTTCACCGGGAACCAATGAGATTATAATTTAACTACATTTGTATCAAAAGGAAACAATTGGCCTTAAAGAACAGGGCCTCTTGACAGCTTCATTGTCACCCCAAACACACATGAGTTGCTGACTAGAGCGCCCCCATCTAAAGAGGACTTCAGAAAACTGGGACCAAAACTCCCATACCTGCCCATGTCTTCCACTACCATTCTCCAAAACCAGCATGCCAAGCCATGTTTTCTTAAATGTTTGGTGGCTGGAAAGACAGAAAGACCATGAAATGGGAAAATGAAGTATTCATTAGAAATCTGACTTGATTATTCCCCCCCAGAAATAACCAGAGAAGTACACTGTGTTCTGTGAAAATACAGTACTTACCTTGTAGAAAATTTGTCCAAGCCTGGTGCCCATCCCTTGCAAATGAGATGAAAATCCTAAGGAAAGTTTGCCCTTCTACTGCATCCCTACAGCTCTCAAGGAACAAAAGTGGCTCTCCCTCTCCAGGGGATCAACACCCAGAGACCCCTGATGCACAGTTGCCTGATGTCTTCCTAACAGCAATAGAGCTTGATAGCCGAGTGATGAAGATGTGTTGCCAACAGATGATGGTGATGGGTGTACAAAACTGTGAATGGTTTTAAGTGATGTGCATACTTACACATGATTTTAATGGTAAATTTTATGTTAAATGTAATCATATATATATATAGCGCTACCAGTATAAATAATAAATAAATAAATAAATAAGATCACAATAGAGCCAGCAAGATGGCTCAGTGGACAGAGCTTAACAACCAGACTTCAATTTGCACAGCCCACATGCTCCAAGGAGACAGCGAATCCCCAAAATTGTCTTCTGACCTACACACAACCTGTGGCACACATGTTCAAACATGCAAATGTGCAAATACACACGCATACAAATTAATTCATTCATTCATTTAACTATACCAAGACAGAAAACTGGGCGGCAGCAGTAAGAGAACAATTATAATAATTTAAAATCTGACCCTCTAAGGAAGGTGCACACTCTGTGTGGAAACAAGCGTCTATTCTGTCTGCACATCAGAATGAGTATGAATCAGACATCAAGGAAACAGCAATACAAACAACAAAACAAGACTATTTTTCTAACAGGACTCTGCTCCCCTGAGAGCCATAGGAGTTGTCAGCATTCCTTAAGATGACAGATCCTTCTTCCCTTAATTAGCTCTTCTGCAGACAAACTGGCCCCGAACAGATGGCTACAAGGCCAGCTGTATACGATATTTTATTTTTGGAAAGGAAATAAATGAAGAAACAGCAGCAGCAAGAATTGATCCTATTAAATTGCTCTAAATTTTATTGCTGGTTAAAGAGTTACTTCATTCTCTAACCTCCAAGCCCAGTCTGACTCTCAAGGTCAGAAAAACGTACAAAGGATCGTATAAAAGGGCTTGAACATGCCCAATGCTCCTGCCTCCATTATGAGTGGTCATATTCTACCTCATTTTTTAACATGTCATTTCTCCCTGAATCTAGAGTTCACTCTTTGGTTAACCTGGCTCACCAGCTAGCCCACATTATCACCCTGTCTCTTTATCCCAATCACTGGGATTATAGGCACTTGTCATGTGTCTTTGTGACAAATTTTTACACAAATTCTCATGCACAGCAAGCACTAACCTACTGATCCAAGTCTTGGTCCCTTTGGGAATGAGAAGGGTGCTACATGGTTCTGTCCTGGATCTGACTAAGTAGCCCAGAATAATTGGCCTCTTAAGTGCGGGGACTATGGGTGTAAGCCACCATGCTTAGCTATCAGGTAAACATGATTAAAAAAAAGAACCTACTAAGATTTTTTTATTTGTTTCTTCTTTCATGTCCTGGTCATAAAAGATCAAAGTATTGACTTCATAGTTCCCCCAAAGTGTCTATGTAACTTCACTCTGCTTTCTGCTGCAACATTTCTAGTGTTTGAAAGAAATGAAGTAAGGAAGGCAGGAGACGTGCCCTGCTCATCTTTCAAGGTTTTCTATACTGTCTCTGACCTGTGGCAGAAGGCCTGGAAGCATCATGGTGGATGGTGTCTGCGCAGATCCTCAGAGACAAGCCCACCCTAGAGCATAGCCTAGAAGATACCCTTAGCTCATATTAAATAAATAATTTTCTTGGCTTCCAGTATCAGCTTGCATGGAGCTGATGAAAAAATCCAGGCCAGGTAGGCTAGTGGCCAGGGCTTCCGAGAAAAAAGGCCCTGGAAGTAAACCAGACACATTCTACCTAAGTGTCCGTCCCAGACATGCTTTACTATTGGAATTTATGGTGAACTTGTGTCAAAAACATAAATGGGCAGGCCCAGCAAGGTGGACACTGGGTAAAAACATTCATCACACAAGCCAATTGACTTGATTTCAATCCCCCTAAACTTATATAAAGATAGAAGGAGAAAACTGATTCCACAAAGTTGCCTTCTACCTTCCACAAACTGTGCACGAATACACTTATACAAACATCAGACACATATGCACACTCACACACAATAATAAAATAATTTTCAGAAAGAAATATACATGACCATGTTTCCGCAGTAGAATTTGTTAAACAATGAATTCACAAGTTACGGCAATTCCACTGACTGCAATCTGCCAACTCATTCTGACTTTTGCCAATAGCGTGCTCAACTGGCAATCAAAATTTCTTTTGTTCCGATCTAACTCTCAGGTCATACATTGCACTTTGTACCATTACCAAAAAACTAAGAAATGGTTAAAGGGGTGCAAAGGTTAGAGTCACTAAGTTGACACAGGCTTTCTGGGGGTTAGGTAAGAAGGCTTGGGAACCACAGACCTGTAGGATGCAGGTCCATGTGACAGCTGGGTAGTGGCTAGGTTGAAGTCAGCTGGGTGTCACAGGCAGGAGAAATTGCATTTGAACTGGAGCCTGGAGACAGAGGAAGGAATCTCCTCTGGAAATCTTCCTGGGTGAGGTTCTGCCATGCTCTTGCTTGAAGAAATCCTTCTTCTGCCATCCCAGGTCTAGGAGCCACATCTGGTGACACTGATAAGTCCATTTGTCTGGTGTTTCTGATAGGATTTGATCTATTTTCAGGTGTCCATATTTATTGGTACAAATAGACTATCAGTCTGTACCACCTGCTCTGGTGGCAGATGGAGGCTGTTCACTCACAAAGACAAGATGAAGCATCATTCTCTCTTGGTACTTAGATTGAAAATGGAGTAACTCCGGTCAAGGCTGCCGTTTCATGAAAGTCTTCAAGTGATTGCTAAGGTGCACACCTTTTCCAGGCTTGGAGGCAAGTCTGACCTTACAGTTCACATCATTGTTTACAGTCATCCTGTGACGGAGCCTGGGTGTATGTGAATTAAGTGACTACAGCACAGTGGAACATTCATGATCCAAGGTTGGAGGCTCCTCCTGGGCAGCTGTGCAGGAGACAGAGCTTCCCTGACCTGGCCTTCCATAGCTCAGTCTTTGACTTGCTCTCACTATATTTATCTCTATATTTACTGTATATTTTAATCAAGAAAAGATAAGTCAATGCTAAAAATTGTAACAAAGGCTTGGAAAGGCACAATGAAATGGGTTTTGAATCCATGGCAGAAGCAACAAAGGTGGAAAGGGAAGTGTATGCAAATGGAGAAGGGACAAGAGGACAGGGGAAGTTTGTGAGCTCCACACTGACTGACAGAGTCACTCAGCTGGGGTAGCTGTCCAAAATGGCCGCCTGCAGCAGCTCCTGCTGACTGCCTGTGACCCCGAGCGAACCGTGTTAGACTCAAGATCCTTTCCCAGTCTGGACCAGCGGCCTGTTTATCATGACTGCTCTGATCCAGTATGTCCCCCTCTTCTCAGTATCGTCTAGACACCCCATGCTCACCAGGTACACGAGTGCTAGTGGGGAAAGGCAGCACTTTACCTTTGGGTGTGCAAAGCGGGGCCCCAAGTCTATGCTTCCTCATCGGCAGGACATCACTCCTTCTCCTGCACCCCTCCTTGCACCCCACATTGTTACTCCTTACCTCTCAGTTGCTAATGTGCTTTCCCTCCCTATTTTATCCAGAACATTTCTCAATTTTTTTTATCCCACCAACTAACATCTTCACTCCAGTCAGGGTCTTTCTCTCTTTTTAGCTTCCGCATCTCCTTTATTCCTGGAACCTTTTGCTTGAAGTGACAAACAGCCTCAATTTCCTCTCATTTACACAAAGATGTATACATAAATAAATACACCGGGATACAAAGTACATAAAAATGTTAAATATATATAAATGAATGAATGAATAGATAGATAGATAGACAGACAGATAGATACACTGGCCCATGTGACAGCCAACTTCTGGCTCTTCTCCTTACTGAACTGCTTAGACCTCGATACTCAGAATGTGCTGCTGTCTCAGCCCTGAGGGCTCCTTTTGCATGGAATTGTATTTCCTTCCCTGTGACACCATCTGACAAGTTCTGTTGCTTTTTCAGTCATGACTCAAGAATCACCTTGTCCAACTCATGTACCTACAGTGACACTTCAGACCCAGTTCTGACCCTAGAGCCAGAGAGGAGCTACTGAAGTGAGGTGACCTACTTCCTCTGCTGCCCTTCTCAGCTCCGGTTTTAATAGGTTCCATTGTTGGAACCCCTTGATACAGGGAACTGTTTAAAGCACAGGGTTGTCACAGAAAATCCTATTGTGTTCTACCATGTGTTCATGGGCCCAGTAAGGAATAAAATATAGCTTTGAGAGAGAAAAGGCGAACTCAGAGCCACAGACTAGATGAACTAAGTCAGAGGTGGGAAAGTTTGTGTGTGAACAAAAGGTGTCCAAACTGCTCTCTAAATTACACCAGCGACCAGCTGGCTCCTAAATGCCCTTCAAAGCCATCACAGAGCCCTGCTCTCAGGCCTAGAATTTGTCTTTGCAAACAGAGGAGATCCTGGGAAAATCCCTCTGAGGTTTGCCCACCCTCTACTCTATCCACAGAGGACTGGGTAAATTATGGTGTAATATAGGCCTGTGTCCCTGGGAAACCCCTCCTTGCCTGACTTGGTATTCCACCTGCACAGAACACATGACCCCTCCATTCTGTATCAGCTGGAAGAGGTGGCTGGGTAGAGAAAGGTGTACTCTCAGGATGAGGTGAGTAGAAAGGAAGGCAGGAGAGTAGAAGTAAGCATGTGTGCTTCCAGATCTCACTGGATTGCACCATCCCAACCCCAAAGGTGACCTAGGAATAAAAGCTAGGCCTCCAACTGCTTCAGTTCCAACTGGCTCCTATTCAGGCAAGGCATGAAGAGATTTTCATTAATGTTTCCTAAAACTTCAAGGCAAATTAATTTACTGTAGCATAGTTTAAAGTGATCCAATGAAGTTGATGGTCTCTTTGTCCCTTTGTGTTAGAACTGTGATCAGTTTTAGCATAAATAATGGTTTGGACCTTAAAGAGAACTGCCAATGATTCTAAAATATTAATGAGGCCAAACGCCTATTAGAGATTAAAAAAAAAAATCACTGCCATTTGGACAAAGTGGGTGCATTCAAAGCATTGCCTCTCACTGAGAAGACTGGCAGTAATGAACCATGGAAGCTCCTGGAACAGACACATAAACACAGTTGATAACTGAAGTACTGATGAATTAATGAATCAATTAATGAAACTGCTAGCTGTTATTACTAATGTCTTATGCTTGGACCACAGCTCCATTTCTAGCTGCTCACGGTGGCACCAACATAACATAAGGCTTGGCAAAGATACCTTCTGTGCAGTGAAAACATTTCCTAATAGCTTCCTCTACAGAGTTTCCGGCTGAGCCACATGGAGGGGAGTTATCTTAACCTTTCTACTCTCATCTCCAGTTCTCGCCTCCCCACATATTCTCCAGGGAATACAAAGATTAGTAAAATTCTAGTAACGGATAAAACTGTGTTTTGAATTGGTTATTTGCCATACATAAATATCAAGTCACCTGTCCAGACATTAAAGCCAATTTAAGTTCCAAATCACCATAACTCCAGCAGCAACGAGAATCCTGTTTTCAGGATCCACCTGCCATGATCAAAGAACACGTGTATTAGCTTAGTGCATGCATCATTACATTTAGTCTGTCTGCCTATTAGCCACCGCTGACTCCAGGATCCTACCAACGACATCCCTGGCTCCAACAGAGCTGACAGCAAACATCACAATCTGTTCCTGTGGGCTAAGCCTCTGCCTTGAAGGCAAGATTCTGCCCATAACTGAGTGCTTCCAGGGTGGGGCCAACAGAAATTTCCTTATCCTGTAATCTACTCAGGCTCTATTCCTGATCCTTCCAAGGTGCATCCGGAAAACAACAAGCCAATGGGGAACAAACTGAGATAGTGATTGAACCCAAGTGTGCACACTGACTAAAAAGCAGGTGTGGTGAGATCGCATTGCCACACCCAGGGTTATGAAGGCTAATGCATAGTAAACAACGTGATAGAGCTGGGAGATGGCTGCTAGAAAAAGGCTCACCGGGAATCAGAGTTGCATGACAGGCCACTGATGACTCCCTTCTGTGAGTGGCTTTCAGATGGGTCATGTACTATCATGCTCATTCCAACAGTCAAGATGGCTTTTGAGATAGATTTTGGTCTAAGTAATGCCTTTAGTATTAGAGAAACAAGCAAAGCCACCTGTTTGTTGCAGAGATTGGTAGGGAACACTGTGATCCAGATGAAGGGTTTAGAACAATGAGTGGAATTTTAGGTTAAAACATTATTCAGTGTACTCCTTCCAGGAAAATGCCAATGTTTTGATAAGCAATCAGATGGGTTTTCTGGTGGGCTTCATTGCAACTTGTATTCATATAGATGGGTGTGGTGGTTAGTGTTAAATGTCAACTAATCAGGAAATTCCTGGATCAGATTGGCCTGTGGTTCTGTCTGTGAGGAATTGTCTTCACTGGGATAGAATGGAAGACCCAACCACTGAGTGGGGGTACCATTCCCTAGTCAGGGAATGCTGAACAGTATAAGAGCAAAGAATACTAGCAGCTAACAAGCAAGCTTGTGTATTCTCTCTCTCTTCTTGACTGTGAATGTGATGTGAGTAGCTGCTTGAGTTCCTGCCATGACTTCCCCAAATGACAGAACGTGGCCTGGAACTGTAAAGCAAATTAACCCTTTTCTCATCTGCGATGATTTCTGTCAGAGTGTTTGTCACAATAACAGAAATGAACCAGGGCAATATTTAGAAAAATTGTTCCTTCCTTGCAGGAAAACAAAGGGAAAGGCTGGAGTTCTTCCTGTATCAGCTTGGATTCTGTTGCTGATATAAAACACCATGACCAAAACCAACTTGGGAGGGAAAGGATTATTTCAGATATAGTTTGGATTCCATCTTGAAGGAAAGTCGGGGCAGGAACTCAAGCAGGAACCTAGAGGCCAGAACTAAAGCAAAGGCCTTGTAGGGGTGCTGCTTACTGGCTTGCTCCCTGTGGCTTTCTCACTCTGCGTTCTCATAACACCCAGGACCACCAGCCCAGGCTGACACCACCAACAGTGAGCAGGACTCTCCTACCAATCACTCCTTAAGAAAATGTCCTCACAGACTTGCCTACAGATAATTTTATGAAGGCATTTTTTCAAGGTTTCTCTTCCCAGATAACTCTAGTCTTTATCAAAGTTGACAAATTAATATTAATAGTAATAATAATAATGTCATGTTTCATCTTCATATTACACTACTTAAGACTGAGATACTGAAGAAGGGAAAAAATAAAGGGAGGAAAAATGAAGGGAAAAGACGAATTCTGGGAAGAAGAAGGCAGATGACATTCTGCTCTTGTTGGTACAAATAATAAAACCATTTTGAATGCATGTAGCCATTTCCAGCAAAATCTCATAAGGAAATAATCATAAATCTTAGCAGAGCTTTGAAATCTTTTACACTGCCAATATTAAAGGATCCATTCTAGCTCACCATGCAGCTGCTGGCAATTATTACTGCACAGATAATGTCATGGGGAGTCTTTATGAAATTCAAAAGAAGGTACAGCTATGACCACATTACTTAGCTGTGAAAAAAGCATGATGATAAAACCACAGCTAAAAATACTAATAGGGATAAAATTATGAGTAATTCTTATTTTTTTATGTGGTCTTCTGTCTTTTGTAACCATTCAGTCAGAATGAACAGACGTGACTCCACTGTCTTACTTGCATGGGAGAACTCTAGGCTGGTCCACCAGAATGGCCAACCCTAGGATGCAGGACAGTAGCTCTACCTAGATACCATGTGTGAGTGCACACATAGCCAAAAGGACACTGTAGGTGTAGTTAAAGTTAGTAACCAATCCACTTGAATGACTCAGGAAAACGTTATGCTGGTGGGTCTACCCTAGTCACAGGAACTCTGAACAGCAAAGTGCTCTCTGAGGCTTGTGACAGGAGACATAAGAACTGCAGTACGAGGAGGATTCATGAATGGTGGCTGAATTTGAAGGCAGAGGAGACTGCACTGTCATTTTATGTCTGTGCTGTTTTCCAGTGTTTGCAGATCTGGGACTTCACTGGCCCCGGAGAGACTGGCCCTGCCGGAACTAAAACATGCTCCTAAGATGCTTGCTGGAAACAAATTGGAACCAGCCAATTCAGAGCTAATACCCCAAGCACCTCTTTTATTGACCCTTCACACAGCAGGCCACCATGCACCTGCTGTAACCCAAGTATCAGATAACAGGGCAGTCCCTAAGCCTAAAAACTTGCTGAAATGGCTCAAGGTTACCCATGGCTCCCTCCCCCTTACTGCCTTCTTACCAACACTTACACTCCTCTCTGGGTGGTGTTGCCTGCCCTCTCTGTGGTAGTTTGAATGAAAACGGCCCCCATAGATCCACAGGGAATGCCACTATTAGGAGGTGTGGCCTTGTTAGAGTAGATGTGGCCTTGTTGGAGAAAGTAGGTCTCTCTCTCGCTCTCTCCCTATTGCCTGCCAATCCTGATGTAGAACTCTCAGCTACTTCTCCAGCACCTTGTCTGCCTGCATGCTGCCATGCTTCCCACCATGACGATAATGGACTAAACCTCTGAACTGTAAGCCAGCCCCAATTAAATGCTTTCCTTTGTAAGAGTTGCCATGGTCATGATATCTCTTCACAGCAATTGAAACCCTAACGAAGACATTCCCCATGGGAAACTAGAAAAAATAACCACCTTTTCATCAACAGTTGGCTTCTGACTGGTTGGCCTGGCCACTGCTCAAATTTTGTATTAATAGCCTATGTTTTAAATGAATTAGGGGCTATAAGGGCTAAAGATCTGCCTCTAGTAGCTTGGGCTTGAAGTAGTGATTTTAGACTGTAGGACATTTATGTCTGATCCAATATGTCTGATGGTGTGGCAGGTACCTTTTCACCCTCCCCACCAGTTTCTGCTTCATTGTGACCCAGAAGCAAATGAGCATAAGTAGAGCCTCTGAAAGAACAAGTCAGGTCCTTCCTGCTCTTTTTTGCCATGATGATAGGAAAGCTGACACCTGCATAGACTTCTGTGTTGGGTAATTAGGGAAAAAATATGTGACTGTTGATAAAATATTTACAAAGATTCTACATCAGTTTACTGCATATGTAGGCTGCCTTTAAATGTATATAACAGTTTTAGCATATTTCTCATACCTACATAAACTATATTACTGTTCTAGGGATTTGGGGAACAAGAAGTACTTTCAGGCTTGTTTTCTTAATTAATTTTTATTATTATCATTTATTATAATTTATTCAATTTCTATCCTGGTTGTGGCCCCCTCCCTCATCTCCTCCCAATTCCACCCTCTCTCCCTCTTTTTCCTCTATGCCCCTCCCCTAGTTCACTGATAGGGGAAGTTCTCCTCCCCTTCTATCTGACCCTAGCCTATCAGGTTTCATCAGGTCTGGTTACATTGTCTTCCTCTGTGGCCTGGCAAGGCTGCATCCCCTAGACAGAGGTGCTCAGAGAGCCTGCCACTGAGTTCATGCCAGAGAAAGTCCCTGTTCCCCTTACTAGGGACCCCATTGGGACACTGAGTCTGTGGGCTACATTTAAGCCAGGGTTTTAGGTCCTCTCTATGCATTGTCCTTGGTTGGGGTATCTTTCTCTTCAGAGCCCCTAGGGCTCAGGTTTTATGGCTCATTCAGAAGGACAAATGTGACAGATATCAGAGGCAGGAGAAGACAGGGAACAGGACAGGAGCCTATCACAGACAGCCTCTGAAAGACTCTTCTGATCAAGAAGCAAAGGCTGAGACTCATAACCAAACTTTGGGCAGAGTGCAGGGAATCTTAGGAAAGAAGGGGAGATAGAAAGACCAGGCTTGTTTTTAAAAGAATCAGAGATGTGAAAAATCAGCCACCAGTTCAGTCTCGTTACAGCTCATGTTTCATTGGTGGCTATGAAGACAGCAGGTACTTGGCCCTGCCACACCCTCAGGTATCTTGGATCAGACGCAAATGGCCTACTGGCTACAGTCACTACTTCAGCTGAAGCACCTGCAGGCCTCCTTGCCTCTGTTGTCCAACAGACAGATGTCACGGCAGGCAGGTCACATGCCAAATACAGAGCAATCCTTGGCATCCTCATAGCACTAAGGAAGGCAGTTCTGGGGAAATTTACAGTGTGGCATGCTAACCTAAATTGATGACCATTGCTAGGCCATCTGTCTTGGAAAATAAGGTGATGAGAGACTGAGGAACACATCCAGTGACCTTGACCTTTGGCTGTGTGCAAACACTTGCCTACACAAGCACAAACATACACACACCCCAAAAATATCACAACTTAACCAGAAGATGTTAAAAACATTAACCTATAACTTGAGAATAAAACAAATATCTTCATAGTTTCTTACAAGCTTGTCATATGGTTCAACATTTATTACAGATTAAAGACTCTAACCAAAAAAATAGATGGGGAGCTGGAGAGATGGCTCAGCAGTTAAGAGTACCGGTTGCTCTTTCAGAGCATCCAAGTTTAGTTCCCAGGATGCATATTGTAGCCCACAACTGTGTGGAAATCCAGCTCCAGGGTCCAAATCCTCTGCCTCTGAGGACAACTGTGCTCACATGCACATAAGCACATGCAGGCCTAAGCATAATTAAAAATTACAAAATTAAACATTTTTTAAAGATGAATAGGGATTTATATGTGTGACATAGCCTGGAGACAGCAGTGGTTACTTTCATTTCCCTGAAAGCATGAAGACTAAAGAAGTTTGGCTCCCTAGAACCCAGTTAAATGTCAGGTGACAGGTGACAGAAGGTGGCTGGCCTGAAATCCCAGCCTAGGAGTGTGGAGATAGGGGATCTCTAGGGCAAGCTGCCTAGGAGACTAGACCTGCTGGCAAGCTCTGGGTTCAGCCGAATGAATAATGTGAAGGAATGATCAAGGATGGTGTCAAGCAGAAATCTCAGGTCTCTCCATGTGCGCATGCACCTATGTGTATGCATATCTTCATGTGTGACGAAACACCTAAAAACATTCACACACACATACCCACACACAAATGCTGAAAGAAAATGTTTCATTGCCCAATCCAAGGCAAAGTCCCTTTGTATTTGGTACAAACTTAACAGTGACAGGGAGCAAACCTTTGTGTCCATCAGATGGGCCGAAGGCCTCTTCCAGGCCTGGGTGAAATGGGCAACTGCTTATCTATCTCGATCCCATCAGTCAAGACCTTGGTGATACAGCTATGATCTGTCATCTACCATCACAGCACACCACATCCCTCAGCAGGCTCTGGACAGTTCTGTCAGCATTTCCTGAAATACACAAGGCTAGCTGACCCAGGGACACCTTCAGCCAGGCACAGACTGCTGAAGCAGTGCTTGGCATGTGATCAGCACACACACACACACACACACACACACACACACACTGCACTGTGGGCCCAAGGAGCACAAGTAGGGAAGTGGCCAAATTCCAAACCACAACAGAAATAAAACAATAACTGCACACTCCTCCCATTGGACTGGGACCGTCTTGCTAAGCTCACAGGAACAAGAGCTCAGCACACCCACGGCAGCCGCTCTGGTGTTGCTAGACAAAAGGCAGAGACAAGCAAGCTGTGTGGCTGAAGATAAACAGCCTAGATTAATGGCTGTTCAGTCATCAAAACTGGGTCATCTCAGCTCATGCGGAAGTGCTGTGGCAACCACCATGCAGACAAAGAACAGAGCCTCAAAGAGGCCCATGCCCCTGGCCAGGCTCCTCACTGATCTGGGCGGAGGCAGCTGCCAGCCATGTGGATTAACTCCTGGCCTCAGAACCTGTTGAGATGAGAGTGGGCACAGAGAGATCTTCCCAGCATGCAGCCTCCCAAAGCCAAGCTGTGCCCCACATTGCTTCCTGCAGAGCAGTCACAATTCGGCGTCCAATTCTTCTGCACGACAAAATAAATCTGAGAAAAAAAAAAGTACCTCATTCTTTAGTAGACTCTGAATGAGTTTTCTTGTGGGTTGCAGAGAGAATAATGAGCTTTTTGGTTCTTCATAATCACTCAGGATCAAAGCCCTTCCACATACACTCACCCATTCTTGAACACATGTGTTCAGACATGTGCACAGTCATACACAACATGATCACGCATATATGTGCCCAAGGACAGAGACTCGAAGTCACCTATGCATAAGCACACACCAATATACCTCACCCATGTGCAGACTTGTAAACATGCTCCCAAGTGAGCAAAACGAGTGCACCCATGCATATGCACAGGCACTAACACACAATCCCGAAATAAGCATGCACGCATATGCCCTCAGGCCTAGGCATGGACATGCACATACATATAGGACTAGGCAATACACATCCACACATGTACCCAAGCACACACAAACGCACTCACACTGTTAGTCTCTCGCTTAGCCTCATGCACATATATTTGCTGCTGTGCTTCCCAAATGCATATGAATCAGCACAGGAGGAGTTCAGAAACCTGGCTTCTAACCAATGTCCCCCTGATTCTGAGACAGGTGTCGGAATTTGAAGAGGACTCAGGAGAGCTCAGGTTTGGGGATTTCCAGTGCAGAGTTCTTCCTGTAGACCACTGAAGCTCACCTACCCCTTCCCATTTAATGTGATTCCAGAGCTGCAAGTCCTGTTCACTGTCTCTGTCCACAGTGTGAAAATGAGCATAGTCCATGCCTTCCGGTTGCTCACAGGTCCATAGAAGGACATAGGCGCCACACACAGAGATCCACTTGTCTTCTTAGCAAGATAGACTCTGGTGTTTGCTTTTCCTTCGTCGCTGCCTGGAACATGGCCCTGGTGGCATCCCAAGCCCAACAGGAAGAAATTTGTTCCTAAACATGGAGCAGGAAGAGGGAAGAACTTAGGCATTGGTACGTTGAGGCCTGGAGTCAGTCCACACTCCTCTCCCTGAGTGGCCAGTTACATGAGGAATATTACAGCTCATTGATTAAGCTTGCTGTGCCTGATTGCCTCCTACAGCCATACCCTGCCCTTGAACTGCACTGTCAGCTCCTATTAGCACAGAACTCATGATTTACCCACATGGACCCAGCCAACTGGCAGAGAATGAAAGTCCAGAATCAGAGAAAGAACCCATACAATCAGGACAGGAATCTTGTCCCACCCTGATGCTACAGCCATGATAGAACCCATGGCTGCCAACGAAAGGATGGAGTGCTAACGTCATGGTGTCAGTGTGGAAGGAGAATGTGAAGGAGACTGCAAAGCATGCTGGCAAAGACAACAATGGATGTTCAACAGCTGTCTGGCAGTAAGAACTACTGTGTAAGTAGGTGAAGGCACAGGAAGCAGACTAAATCCATCATCCCCCAACATCCCGCTCCAGAGCAGAGTTCAAAGCAAAGCTTGGGTCTTGTGTTTGTCCTTCGACTGTGCTCATCCATTACAAGAATCTCTAGCATTTCTTAGACCCGAATTCCAAGCAATTGCTTTCTGTGAACTCATTAGAGCTGCTGGAAGAGCCCACTAGCGGCTGGGTGCCGTGCCCTGGATTCAGATCTGCTTTCACTCAACCCCAGGGCATCCAATTCCCTGAGCTCCTCCAGCCGAAATCACAGACTCTTTCTGGAGGGAATCTCATTAGGGCCGCTGTCTGCTTCTGATAAGTCAGCAGTGGCCTGGGGTCAGGATCATATATCACAGGCCAGAGGCGGACTCTGAGACCAGCCGGGATATGGGGGCAGGGGTCTTGGAGCCTGTGTCACTGTGTGTTACAGGGTGACAAATGCTGGGGACGCTACAGTGCCATCTTAAGCGACCTCCTCTCTGGCCTTTCTCCAGAGAATTCTCCAGTACTTCCCATCCTAGTTTGCTCTCTGTTGCCCTGAGAAACACCACAACCAAAAGCAACTCAGGCAGGAAAGTTCATTTTAGCTTACACTTTCAGGTCATGTTTTATTGCTGGAGGAAGTCAGGACAGGTACTAAGGCAAGAGCCTGGACTCAGAAAAAAAAGAGAGAGAGAGAGACCACAGAGGAACCCCACTTACTAGTGTGCTTCCCTGAGCTTGCCTTGTTACTTTTCTTTTTTAATTTTATATTAGTTTATGTACTTTACATCCCCAGTACATCCCCAGGAGGAGGTGCCCCCTCCTTCCCCTCCTCCCAATCTCCCACTTCCTCTCCATCTCCCTTTCTATCTCCCTTTCCCCCAAGAAAAGGGGAACATCCCTCCCACAGTATCAACCTTCCCCAGCACATCAGCTCACATCAGGACTGAGCATATCTTCATCTCCTGAGGCCAAGCAAGGCAGCCCTGCCAGGGGGAAGTGATCCAAAAGCATGCAATAGAGTCCAAGTTAGAAACAGCCCCCCCTCCACTCACCAGGTGACCATATGAAGACCAAGCCACCCATCTGCTACATATGTGCAGGAGGCCTAGGTCCAGCTCATGCATGTTCTTTAGTTGATGTCTCCATCTCTGAAAGTCCCCATGGGACTAGGTTAATTATCTCTGTTGGTCTTCTTGTAATGTTCCTGTTCCCTCCAGGTCCTTCTGTCTTTCCCCCAACACTTACACAGGACCCCCAGAGCTCTGACCCCAGAATCTGTCTTAATATGCTGTTGTCTGGAGCCTCCCAGAGGACAGTCAAGTTAGGCTCCCGTCTGAAAGCATAGCAGAGTATCATTATTAGTGTCAGGGGCTGTCTGTCTGCAGTGAGGTAGGTCTCAGGTTGGGCCTTTTCTTTCCTGTTTTAATTGAAATAGAATTATGTCACTTTCCCCTTCCCTTTCCTTCCTCCCATGTACTCTCCTTCAATGTCTCCCTTCACACTGATAGCCTCTTTTTCTTTATTATTATTACACATATGTATAGATAAGAATTACAGGCAAGTAATGACTGCTGGGGGAAGAAGAATTAGCATCTCCCAGTGATCAGTTAGCATCTCCTTATCAATTATCTAATACAGAGTGGTTGGCCCTGAAACCATGTACACACTAACACAAAAACAGACTCAGCAGGTGATAGCTCTATATTCTGCATGTACACACGTGCAATGCATACAACAGTGATGATAAAAGTCTTATATTTGATTTGTTTTTTCATGTTTTCTTTTATTTTGGAGATAATAGTATAATCATATCATTTCTTCCTTCCCTTTCCTCCCTTCAAACCATCATACACCTTCCTTACACTCTTTCAAATTCATGGCTTCTTTTTTATAAACTGTTGTTAGAGCTATCTTGCCCTTATATCTCAGGCTTACCTGCCAAAGGGTAGTACTGTCTACAATGGGCTGAGCCCTCCCACATCAACAGAAATCAAGAACACGGTCTATAGACATGGCCACAGGCCAATCTGATGGCAGCAGCTCCTCAACTGAGACTCTCACCTCCCAGGGATATCCAGGTCTGTGACAAAGCAAAGGCAAGAGGTCTATTTTTTTCTTCTTTAGTTTCTTGTCCTATCAAAGCATCTTGCTTTGACACTCCCTTAAGGTCTTTAAGTCGGTCTTCACAATTGCTGCATGCTGCCACGTTTTCTAAAAGCCCTGATTCAAGTGTCAGTTAACAGGGATGCAACTGCTGTCCTCATTTCCTGAGCACTGCACCCCAAGTGGCTCAAAGCAGCCCACTCAGGAGGCCAGCATGCAGAAGTGCAGTGTCTGCAAAAGGACACATCCCGCCTTCTCTTAGCTGCTCTTAGGAATGGCCCCTGTCCCCGGGCTTTGCCTGTGTCACTCCAGTCTCTATTTTGATCCTTACAGGGTCTTCTCTTTTATAAACTGCCTCTGCTCAGAGCACACCCACCACTGTGCTCAGCCCTGCCCCTAGTCATCTCTCACAGGGCCTCATCCTGCCTTGGCTATATCTATAAAGACTCCATTTTGAAATAAGGTCACAATGACAGTTAAAGCCTTAATAATATATATCATTGCAGAGCACAATTCAACTGTAATAGATTTGGGACAAAGAAGATGGAAGGTCTATTATTTTCTTTCTTCTTTAGTCTCTTGTCCTATCTCAGAAATCCTTTTGGTCCAAGGGGGTGCCTTCACCTCTTTTCCTGTTGCTGTGATAACATACTCTCAGAGAAGCAACTCAAAGGTAGGGGAGTTGATTTGGCTCACAATTCAACGTACAGTCTACCAGAGCAGAACATTTAGGTCAACATCAGGACTTGACATAGCTTGTGCCACGACATCTACATTCAGGAAGTATAGAGCAATGAATGCACACACACTAGCACCCAACTCACTTTCCCTGTTTTATACAGTCCAGTATCCCACTCATAGTTAAGATGGGTCTTTGCACATCAGCTCTGCACATCAAGAAAATCCTGAGGCATACCCAGAAGTCCATCTCCCAGAGGGTCTACATCTTTCAAGTTGACAGTCATCACTAACTATCACAGAACTATCACAGGGTATTTTGGTTTTAAATATGCCTATGTGCTTTAATATAGTCTCATGTAGTCCAGGTTACCTCAAACTCACAATGTAGACTAGGCTTGCCTTCAACTTCTAATCCTCCTGCTTCCATCTCCTGAGTTTTGCGATTCCAAGTATGCGCTGCTATTCTTGGATGGAAACATGGGTCCCTTATTATGGAACAAAAATGAATTTATAGAGTATGAGAGCTCAGAGAATTACCCAAGAAAATGAGGAAATACAAAAAAATGAGGATCACTCAGGGGTGTAATGGTCTGAGGTTAGAGCTGGAGGAACCAGGACTTTCCCTCTTACAGCCTAATGTTCATGATAAGCCAGTCTCAAACAGTTAGGGCGTCTGCTCTTTTGATGATTCTCAACACTCATACCTCTTTCTGGCATAGCAGTTTCAGTGTACTTTAGTAAGTTGTTCCTAACAATTAATGTTTATAAAATTAAGTGCACAATTCATTCAGGAGTATATGCTCGTAGAGATCATATATTACATGAACTTCTGAGCATCACATAGCCCAACATCATTTATGTGAGGAATAACATGATCTCTTGAGTAGCATAAACTAGATCTGTACTTCATCAGTTTGACAAGAAAACCCAACTTTCATGCTCAATAAGTTAAAATTAGGATTTGCACAACCAACACTGAAGGCATCTAATAATGAACCTTGCAAAGAGAATAAGGCCTCTTGTGAATTTTGGCCAATGAAACATTATACACTTACTTAAAATATTAAGAAAGCTTTGGTTTGCATGATTTTTGTCAATTAATTTTTTGTTTCTTTGTGGATGACAAGATTAAGTTACAATGTCAAAAGGTTGAGTGTGCCTTGAAGCTGAGCACAGGGAAGCAGCAGCAGTCATTCCCAAATGGCCAGGCATTCAGTGGGCCTGTCATTTGGGCAGACTGTGGAGGGACCCCTTCTTTCTTCTTGGCATCTGGAGTCCCGGAAATAAAGATCCAAAGGCCAGGAGTAAGCTGATATCAAGGCAGCAGTCACCCAGAGATTCTTTTCTCAGATGTTGCTCCAAGTGTGACCTGAAGGCTGGCCTCAACAGGAACAGCTGAGAAGAGCTTCCTGTGGTTTCTCTGTGACTCTTGTCCCTTCTGCCAGGGCAAATGGTGTGTGAGGGGTCATTCCTAGAACAAATACCCCAGAAATACCAAGCAGAAGTTTCAGGGGAATTTCATGTCCTGATCTCTAAGCAGGTATCCTTGAGTCTTCCAGAGGACTCGAGGCTGCTGTAGCCATAGCTGAAGGCACCTGCAGGTTGGGTTCCCTCTTCCCTAAGGACCTCAGTCTTTGTTAAGGCTATTAAGGACTGCAACTGATGGGTTCAGGCCCATCCAAGTGTGGAGAGGACAGAACTGCTAAGGTAATGACAGAGGCAACATACGAATGAACAAATAAACAAACTTCATGAATAAGAGGGCTGCAATTTTGGCCTTTAACAACCTACAACTTTTTTACTCATCAGAATACAAAAATCTAACATGTAGTTAATGCAGTGTGATTTGTGGACATGTGAGGAATCAGGCATAACCTGAGAGCATAAACTGGGGCCAGTTCTTGAAAGAACAATTTAAAATGTGTAGCATGGTTCAAAATTTGAAGTAATTTTGATCCAGAAAGTTCATCTCTGGGGATGTGTCCTGGATGTATGCTTCTATGTGTGCAGGGACATTCATGGCAGCATTGAGAGCAATAGATGCAGAGACCACAGGCTCTTCATATTGAAGTGCTGAACAGCAATGACAGGTTCCTGCTACGAGGAATGTACCTGATGCAAGAAAGAAAGCAGTAGTTCTGCACTTCAGCGAACCTACAGAGTATCAGTCCCAAGGTTCACTATTAGAGAGTAAGGCAAATTCAGAACAGCAAGTGCGTTGTGTTGCTCACTGCTATAGGACATAAATATCTCCAGGAGGATGGAGGGAAAACAGTAGCAGGTAGAATCGGCTTAGGGATGTGAACTGGGAGGCTGGTGGCCAGGTCAGAAACAAGACAGTGTTTATTGGCAAGCTTACTAATTCAGGAGCCTGAATATTGTACAGTAACAATATTGCTACCATTGAAGGAGAATATGTGTATGATTTGAAAACAAGGATAAAATCTAGAAATGGGTTTTCTTTAATATCTTCAATGAAGAACACAACAAGGATTTGGGGTTCTCTTCCACTTTCCTCCGTGCACACAGGGAGAGGCTGACAGTGTGCCAGCTCTAAGGATGAAAGGAGACCTTTGTCTGTGTCTCCGCTGTGGAGCATGAACATCACGGCCACCCTCAGCTGTTTGCTCTGAGTCTCACGGAGGACCTGAGTAAAGTCCACGTGTTTCTTCTAGCCCATGCTGGGGCCCTTGTTAAGTCACTGACTAATTGACTTCTGTAATGTGTAACAGCAGGCAACATTAGTGTAAGTGAAGATAACTCACCAGAAGGATTCATGTAAAGCTAAATAAAGAGAGAGAAAGAGTAACACATATCCACCCCAAAATATGTGCAAAACTCAGCAAAGAAATTCAAAACATATTAAGACAGCAGCCTATGTTTGACAAGCTCTGCAAGCTCACAGTTCCTCACTACTAGAAGTCAAGGATAATGAGATAGTGGAAATGCCAGAAGAAAAAAATGTCAGAATCCTACTTTTAAAAAGCAGAGATGGTGGCTCTACTCAAAAAGGCTAAATATTAGAAAGAGCCTATGTGCCTATCAACAAAAGAATGGATAAAGAAAATCTGATATATTTTGCACAATAGAATATTAATACTAAATAAAATTTTTAAATTAAATTTACAGGTAAAGGGATGGAACTAGAAAAATCATGTTTAAAAAAACATAAAATTTGCAGGTAAATACATAGAACTAAAAAAAAAAAAGTCAAAATCATTTGGGTAGCCCAGACCCAAAGAGACAAAGATGGTATTTATTCATTGATAAGTGATTATTATTTGTTTAGTCTTTGATAAGCAAGCTATGATTGCCATAGCCACAGAGGTTAGGTATAGAGGACGGGTCTAGTGGGGAGGGATGGAACTCCCCAGGAAGAAGTAGTTGTGAATGGACTGGGTGGAGAGCTTCAAATGGGAGGATCAAAGAGAGGGAAGATGTGGACAATAAGGGGGAGAAACAGGAAGAAACAACTAAGTGACATTTGAGGAGCCATATGATGTCTTAGTCAGGATTTCTATTTCTGCAATGAAATACCATGACCTAAAAGAAAGTTGGGGGGGAAAGGATTTATTTGGCTTACACTTCCATATTGCTGTTCATTATTGAAGGAAGTCAGGACAGGAACTCAAACAGGGCAGGATCCTTGAGGCAGGAGCTGATGCAAAGGCCATGGAGGGGTGCTATTCACTGGTTTGCTTCCCATGGCTTGCTCAATCTGCTTTCCTATAGAACCCAGAACCAGCTACCCAGAGACATCACCACCCACCATGGGCTGTGCCCTCTCCCATGAATCACTAATTGAGAAAATGCCTTACAACTGGATCTCATGGAAGCATTTCCTCAACTGAGGCTCCTTTCTCCCTGACGACTCTAGCTTGTGTATAGTTGACACACAAAACCAGCCAGTCAAGAAAAGAGGAGGGGTTGATGGGGCCCAGGCCTTTGCCTCTGAAGTACTGGCTATTGATAGTCTCTGGGAGAGGGGAAATTAGCATCTTCAACAGTGTATCCACTGCTGTGCCCACAGCTCCTACACATAGCTCCAAACAGATAGCCACACAAATGACCCTGCTTAACCACAGTGGGTCACAAAATTGAATGAATAGATATGAACATGAGAGAAAGATTTGTGGGGAGGAGGAAAAGTGAACTGGAAAAGTGGGAGTGAGAGTGGTCAGCATGCATTGTAAACATGAAAAATTTCTAAGAACAAATTTCAATAACAGTATTATTTAATTATTGTCAATCGATACACTTATGTATACACAGAATACTGAAAGTTTCAAGGGAAAGGATATAAGTCACATATAAAGGCAGAAATGTCAGAATAACATTAGATCCCATCAACACCCCCCAAAAGCCAAGAAGCATGAAATGAGATATTCCAAGTCCTGACCCAGCAAAGTTATCTCTTAAAATAGACAGAGAAATAATAACATTTCAAGACCATTAAATCAACCCATGACACCCAAGCCAGCAATACAGAAAATACCTAAAGGAATAATATAAATGGAAAAGAAGAAAGTTGTATGATTGAGAGTACAGAAAACAAATTTTATGAGAGGACTGGATTATTAAACAATAGCTCAGAATTAATTCATCATGGCTGATACAGCAAACCAGAAAACCCCTAATACTAATAGAGGAGAAAAGAACTAGCCACAATCTATTGAACCAGAACTACCAACACAACCGTGGGGAGTGGAAAAGTCCTCTCCAGAATACACTAAATGTAAATGCCCTCCATGCACCATTTAAAAGATATACACTGGCTAGATTTAAAAAAAAAACTGGATCTAATTATTCATCTTCTACAAAGAATGTGCCTCACTGGCAGAGACTTCCACAGAGTGGGAGTGAAAAGGTGGAAATAAAATCAACCTATCAAGCAAATGAACGCCAAGAGCAAGCTGTGGCTTCCATCTGGTAAAGTACACTTCAAATCAACCCTAGTCAGAAAGGATTGAGAAACCCACTACATATTATTAAAGGGAAAAAGTCACCAAGAACATATAAAAATTTAAATATTTATGCACCAAATGTAGACGCACCCCCACTTTATAGAACAAACACTGAGAGGAAGATCAGATGGATCCTGACACAATAATAGTGCGATGTCACTACCCATTCCCATATCTAGAAGAGCCTTCTAAACTAGAAATAAACAAAGACACTTCCCAGCTGTGCTATACCATAGGTTAATTGGATTTAACACATAGCTACAGAATATTCCTTCCAACACACACAATGAGCACATTCTCCTCAGCAGCCCACAAAAAAAAAAAAACCTCTAAAGTTGGCCACATAATAGGCCACAAAGTAGGCATTACTAAATGCAAGAAAAACTAAAATAATTTCTTGTGTTTTATCAGATCATAAAAGAATAATCTAGAAATCAGCATCAAGAAAAACCCCAGAACTGCACAAAATCTTGGAAACTGGATGGTATAACTTTGAATGAACTATGGCTCACTGTAAAACTCAGGAAGTAAATTTTAAAACTCCTAAATAAAAATGAAATCACAATGTGCCAGAATTACTGGGATACAGATAATGAAGTTTTTGAAAGGAAAAGTTACATATATAAGGACATCTAGAGAGTTCTCCAGTGAATAACTTAATAACATTTTGAGGTTCTCAAAGAGCAAAAAGAAGCTGAACCTAAATCATCACATGGCAAGAAATAATAAATGTAAGTAGAGAAGTTGATGAAATGGGAACTACATGGACAGTACATTAACAGTTAAATGAGACGAATTTAACAGAGAGACAGACATATGACAGATGGATGATCAATAGACTGATAGGTCTATGATAGACAGATATATGATAGATGGTTGATAAATTATAGATGGATAGATAGATAGATAGATAGATAGATAGATAGATAGATAGATAGCAGTAAACATATCCTTTATTCACCTGTCTAATTGTCATCTCTGAAGCTTACTGCCTCTGTCTGCTAACCTAGTCCTGGAAGGTTCTAGCCTCCAAACAATCTAATATAGGCTGAGAATGCTTCAGCCTCTGAAACTTCTTGCTGAATAAGCTCAGCCTTTCTAGTTCTTTTTGAACTCTGGTTGGCTAGTTCAACTAGCTGTTCTGTCCCAAACTCCTCTCCCAGCTGACTGATTCAATCTGACTTCTCTTTCAGCCTCTGACTGAATTGCTCTGCTGGGCCTCATACTGACTTTGGAAATCTTTTCTAATCTTCTGGCTCCTTCTCATTCTCTGGCTGTTTCTGTCTTCACCTGTGTCTAATTTGTTCTCTATACAACTTGTCCTTGTAAAACTGCTCTCCTTTTCTCTCTCTCTCTCTCTCTCTCTCTCTCTCTCTCTCTCTCTCTCTCTCTCTCAAGTCACCTCTCTTTCCTCTCTGTTCTTGTGAGCATTGGGCATATTCTATTCTGTCAGATCTTTCTCTGATTCATTACTTTGTCTGCCTCTCAATTAGTCATCACTTTCAAACATGGTTGCTTCCTTCTACTAACTAACTTTACCTTCGTTGTTTGGGATTAAAAGTGTGTACTAAGGGCATGCTTGTATTCCAGCCAGAGTAGCCATGTTGCTGGATTAAAATCCCTCAACAGATAGATACATGATAGAGAGATAGAGAGATCATAGATCATGACAACAGATAGAAGATAGATAGATAGATAGATAGATAGATAGATAGATAGATAGATAGTTGGGGGCAGGTCTGATGCTTGTATTTTTATTCTAATTACTGGCCCTCAAGAGTTGGTTACTGCCTGGATATACCTATCCTTGTGTGTAAACCTACCTAAGACATTATTCCTTCATTGGCACAGGAGACTACATTCTGAATAGAACACCAACAGCACAGGCTCTAAGATCAACAATCAATAAGTGGGACCTCATGAAGCTGAAAAGCTTCTGTAACGCTAAGGACACTGTCATCCGAACGAATCGACAGCCTACAGATTGGGAAAGGATCA
>CM053743.1:75156589-75199563 GCA_028658305.1 Pachyuromys duprasi | reverse complement strand
AGTGAGGGAGGGGGCTATGCATGGGATGCAAAGTACCTAACCTGTGATTGATATAAAAATAAATAAATTAAATAAATTTATTATAAAAAAAAGACATTATTCCTGATTGGTTGATTAAAAGGCCTAAAACTTGGGAAGGGCAGAATGGGGTAGTTGTAGCTAAAGTTCCTGGGCTTTAGGTTCAGGAGAATCATGGGAAACAGACAGACAGGAAGAAAGTAGGAAGGAGGATGCCATGATGGATTAACATGAAAACGGAACATGGGCTGGGAGGAAGGACTCTGAGGATGGTGTGAATGAAGAAAACGACCCAGATGAAGGATACAAGTATTTATAGAATTTTTAATGGAAGATTAAACAAACAGGAATGGTTAAGGTAGATGGTATTGGTTGAAGGCTGGGAGATGGATGTTGAGGTTATTGAGATAGCATAGGAAAAATATCTACCCAGCCCAAGGGAAATAAGGCAATTATAAAATCTAATGGTGTTTGTGTCTTTTTAATTGTAATAATGGGTTAAATAATATTGCTGAAATAATCATAGGACTACTAACAATAAAGACTGTACAGCCCAACACCTTGTAGATAGATAGATAGGTAGGTAGGTAGGTAGGTAGGTAGATAGATAGATAGATAGATAGATAGATAGATAGATAGATAGATAGATAGATAGATAGATGACTGAGTAACTGATACCAGTGAAGCAGGGTGATGGTGGGATCTGAATATTCTCTTATTTGTATTATTTTTGAAGATTTTTTCCATCATAATTTAAACAGATTACACTTAAGCTCTTTTGATGTGCAAAACTGCATGAAGGTGTTTAAGAGCAAAGACACACACTCTTGAAAGGAAGCCAGAAGTGATTCTTGGCAGCAGTTATTAAGATAGCTCTCTCTCTCTCTCCCTCTCTTTCTCTCTCTCTCTCTCTCTCTCTCTCTCTCTCTCTCTCTCTCTCTGTCTTCAGAGACCTTCAGGGATTTGGGCAGCAAATGAGCTTTCTACATGCTTAACCGTCTCTTCTGTTTCTCAGTCATGAGTACTTGGAACTGACTCTCCGCTCAAATGACCCCCGGTGCTTTTCAACAGCTGCACGGACAGCTGCACACCCAGGGTCCAGGTTCAGGAAAAATTCCTGCTTAGTAGAGTTTGAACAATCTTTTTCTAACAAAAACTGAATTTAGCTGTGGAGAGCCTGAGTGAAGACTCTAGGGCAGACTATGCAGTGAGCCTTATTTAGGCAGTGAACACGGTGTGGCACTACCCGGTGCTGACTCTCCGGAGGGGCACAGCACTTATATGTGTACTTGTTCAACAACCCTGTGGGCAGAGACTATCCTGCAGTGGAAACAACTGAGAGCCGGGAGGGCTGAGCCGGCCGTCAGCATGGCCCCCATGACTCTTAAGCCCATTGCCCACTATACCATGCCAGTGTTTACTGTAAACTTTGTGCTTAGGAGGCTTTGCTTCTTGTCTTAAAGGCTTTCTGTGCATTCAGGAACACTGAATATACAAAGCCCAGGAAAGGTTTTCACCAGAGACAGAGACATTCCGTGTAAGTTTCTCTATTCTTCCTTCTAAGCAGGAGCACACATGTTCGCTTATCAGACTCCAGACCGAGAAGGCTTCAAGGTCACTTAAACAAAGAGCCGGGGTGTGAGTGTGTCTGTGAGCTCTCAGTGCTCATGCCTCTTCACAGGAGGGACTGAAGGGAGTAGGTCAGCACGGCTCATCCTCAGGCATCTCACTGGTGACAGGGAGCCTCAACTCACACACGGGTGCACAGCAGTGGTGTTGTCCGCCCCTGGCTCCGCCTCCCTCCCCTCCAAGTTACAGAGGCCTCACAGGCTCACCCGTCTCCACAGTCACCTGGGTTAAACCGCGTGCTTACCGCAGAGCCCATCCCCAGTGAACAAACGTTCACTAACGAATGACACTGTTAGAACCAGATGCTCTGAGGAGGTGGGCTGATGCAGGCAGGCCCTGGGAGGCCACTGTGTATCCCAGTAGCACCCCAATGACAGCAGACTTCTGTGGTACTAAAGGAAAGCCCGAGAAGAGGCAGGCACCCCCTCTCACTATCCATTCCTCCGTTCATCCGCACTGCGCCCCACGCCCACTGAAACAAACACCCCTTTGCCTCCCTGCTTCCCACTGCAGCGAAAGGGCTCTGCCCACCTCTGCACATGTGACCACATTCCCAAGGCCCTCTGTGCCTCTATCAGTCCGAGTTTTAGCAGTTCCTGTATGAAAGCTGAGCACAAATCAGAAAGAAGCCTTGCGCTAGCACAAGCTGGAGCAGTCGCCACTCTGGCTGCTGACCTGATGGAAATCATGGCCCCCAGGACAGTCTGCACTGTCCTCAGCAGCTCTTCCTCCCACCTGGCACACTGACAAACCAATAAAACAGATCACTAAGTGGAAAAAGCGGGCGCTTCCTCAGCCTGTTTAAGCCGGTACAGGGAGCACAGGCCTGGCTCAACAAAGCGGGGAGGGAGGCTGAATAAAATTGAATGTCCGCTGTTCAAGATGGGTTTAGGGGAAAGATGGAAGGCTTCAGACCCCAGATCTAAGTAAAACAGCATGCATCTTCTGTGGACTTGCAGACCATCCACAGATTCCTTTCTCAGAGATTAGCAAAATGTGGAGCATTTGCTTCCTTGCTACACAAGACCACTCCATGCAAAATAATTATAGAATGCGTGCAAAGAAACATAAGTGAGGATTCTGGGGGCTCCAGTGGGAAACTGGGGCCAGGAGGAAGGCTAAAGGCTGGGAGGGGCGAGGAAAAGATAAGGGTGTCCCTGGGCCTCGTCTTCAGACACAGAGGAACAGCAGGCATAAAATCATAGATGACTCGGGGAAGTACTATTTTTAGTTGTGTATAATTTTAAGGAAGCAGCAGAATTCATCTCTGGAAGAAATGCTGGTCTATGTGTGGGGCTAGGGTGGAGGTGAGGAGAGTGCCATTCATTTTACTTGGTCTGAAAAAATGCAAATGGGGCTTTCGCTTATGTTATTTCACTCACAAGGATTTAATGTCTGTGTCCCTCCATTTAGATGTGGAAGCGTGAACCCCTTGTGTGTTTGGTGTTGGGTGATTAAATAATTAAAAAGGAAGAGTAGAGACTACGAATCAGGTTAAGGAGCTGTGTGAAGACAGTAAAAAAGACAGTCATTGCCAAACCAACACCGGAGCCTCACAGACACCGAATCTGCTGTGCTTTGACCCTGGGCTCCCAGCTCCCAGGACTGGGAAATCGGCATCTGTCGTTCTAGCTGTTCTGTTGTCTGCTGATACAGCTGCCTGGGATAGTTAATCCTAGGATCATCCAGGAGACAGCTCTGCGTGAGTCCGTGAGCATATTTCCAGAGAAGTCTATGGGAGAAGGCCAGCCTGGATGTGCTGTCTCCAGCCCGTGGGTTGGGAACTGACTGAACAATAAAGGAAAGAAAGGAGAACATAAGCAGAGTACCAAGATTCATCTCTCCGTTTCCTGAGCAGGACCTCAGTTCCTCCTGCCATGCCTGCCCCACACCAGGACTTGATCCTCAAAGTTAAGTCAGGAAAAAAAAAAAAAGCCTGCTTTCTTTAAACTACTTAGGTCAGCTCTTTTTCCACAGCAATAAGAGAAATCACTAACAGCCTATCTAAAAGGACCCAGAGCCTAGTAAAGGGAGATATAGGCAAGAAATCATCCTATACAGTATTGACCAAGGGGCTAGAACGTGACAGCCTTTCTAGTCTCCACAGGAACTGACACACAGTATTTGTACAAACATACGAACACCCACAAATAAAAATTAAATTAACATTAAAAAATAAAATTAGACTAAGACATTGTCCTTTGTCAAAGGTTATAGTTGTGTCTGCTTCTCTTGGCCAGTGAAAGAGAGGATACTGCGCATGGGGAGAAGTGCCACATCATCATGACGTCACTGTGATCTCACTGGGAGCTGAGGCATGCCATTAGAAGGATCTGGAAGAAGACAAGCCATAAGCGTGGCCTGTGGTGGCTTAGACGCACAGCTCTCAGGAAACTCTGGAAAGCCACAACTGAGGTCTTACTGTGTTGCGGCTCCGCCCTCTCTGCTTCCTGTGAGTGATGCTGGTGACAGTTGTGAGTGACCACTCACATGGGTCACTTCGTCCCAGAAACTGAGTCCTCTCTGGCAAGGCATGTGAGCGTCCTCAACCTTCTGGGATGCTGTCAGGGAGTAGCTGAGTAGCTGGAGAGCAGAGGCACCCCACCCCAGTCCGACTGGCTGGGAGTCAAGCGTCCATCCACAGGACACTTCCCCAACCCTGGAGAGAAGTATCCTGCCTCTTCCCGTGTCTGGCACCACAGGCACCCACAAACTCCTTGGCTTGTGTTTGTATCACTCCAGTCTCTTCTATCGACACATGACTCACGCCCTCCAAATAACAAGTTTTCTTTGGATGAAGGATCCACCAAGACCAAGCAAATCATGGACGGTCTACAGAGATCCTTCTGCCTCCTTGGATCCGGGTTTGTGACCATCACCAGTCCACCGTAAATGGCTGGACCCCTCCCCTTCATGACACATAGATGATACCACATGCTCACCACCTCCAGAGTGATTTCCAGGCCACCTAAGGCTGTGTGTGTGTGTGTATGTGTGTGTGTGTGTGTGTGCATGTGTCTATATGTGAATGTATATTTGTGTCTGTGTTTGAGTGTGTGTGAGAGTGTGTCAGTGTGTGTCAACTTTTGTGACAAGCATTTTATCCACTGAGCCCAGACAAGACTTCTTTAATAACAAGACTCTGTCTCAAACAAAACAAACAGTTCCATTAGACCTTGATTTTTCTTCTATGTCTGCTGTAACTTGACTCCTGGGCTCAACAGAACAAAACCAAAAGGGCCCTACTTGGTTCTGATTCCTGCTCACTGCCTGTTTCAACCCAACTCTGTCTCAACCACCTTTTCTTCCCCAGAAGTAGGCTGATGTTTATCCTGACATGGTAGCTGTGCCGCTTTCCATCCGGACCACCATCTTCACCAGCTCCACAAGCTGTAAGCCCCTCTCAGTCTCTATGCACAGCTTATCACCTGGGACCCAAACAAGCCCAGGTGAAAGGGACTGACATCAGTAATAACCAAATTGCGGCTGAGCTCATGGCTCCATGTTCACCCATGACCTCAGAGACTTGGGATATCAACACACATCACTCTAGAATCCCAAGGCCTCAATGTGGTAGTCCCAGCTTAGAAGGGAGGAACAGAGGTGGCTTTGGGGATTCCAAGGCACCCAGGGACATCACTTTGTGCAAACTAAAAACCAAACCCACAGTGTTCACCAGGTCTACCTGCCACAGGCTACTCTCCCCACTCTCTTAATGGCTGGGAGCACACAATCCATCCTTTGTGCCTGGAGTTTCCTTTCCCAGGTTTTCCATAGTCCTTTACAAACCACTCTCATGGGCCTCTTCCCTCAAGGTCTACTAAAGACCATCTAGGAGAAGATTCTGGCAGACAAAGCCTGTCTCTCTCCATCAGCCCTGGATTACATTCAATAGCATATGGAAGTCTCCTCTCCCAGAAGGATGCAGACTCCAGAGACCCAGGCATCTCCCCAGGATCTAGGATGTATGCCAAGGAGAACTAAATGCACGCATTGAGTCCTTGATAATTGCCGGGATGTAAAGATCACTTACTTCCTCCCAGCTCATTTTATCTCCTGAGTTATTCCCATCAGCAATGAGTTGCTTCTCACAAGTCAGTACCCCACACCCCCATGCCTGCCGAAGCAGAGCCCTGATGAATATGGAGAAGATGCAGCCTCAGCCTCAGGCCTGATGAGCAGATAGAGAGGGAGCCTTCAAGCTGTACCTCCCAGGAATAAATCAGTGTTGACGGCATGTTAATCTACCCCTCTGCTAATGTATTCCACCGTGCTCCCGAGACCCCACCATTATGTCAGGGATTCTGTGAGTTATATTCTGCAGCAGCTTGCAAACCTTCTCTTGACCTTAGTGTAAATCAGGGAGCTAAAGAACTCCCTGAGAGGACAAAGAGAAATGCAATCGGAATCCTGCGCAGGAAGAGCTGAAAAATGGGACACTCCTGAGTTAAACATAATGGAGGACCGGCATGGCCTTCTGTCAGACTGTCATTTGGGAAACAAATCTCTCTTAAGAAAAAGCTCAAGACGCACAGAGAGTTTGAAGAAAATAATCTGCTAAATGGCTTTTACTGAAAAGAGGTAGAAAGGACCTACCTTGGAAGCAAACTCATATTTGACTCGAGAGAACATTTGCAGCAGAGCTGCCTGCTTCCCTGTGGATAAAGTCAGGAGATTATTTGGCAAGGCTCAACCCTGGGGTGAAGGTGTTGAGCTAGTGGGGAACTTTAAGGAGGTGGGGCTGGTGGACATTGGGGAGCCCCACTTAGGGATTTGGTACAGTTCTCCCAAAGCCCCGGTTACATCCAAGGAATTATTATAGCAAGAGCAGGTGTGGCCCTGAATCCCTCAGGCCTCTTGCAATTGCCCCCACCGTGATGAATCCACCATGCCATGAAGTATCCAGGGAACCCTCACCTGATATTCAATTGATGGGCTGGCCAACTTAAGACTTCAACCCCGAAACCATGAGCTAGATAACCTCTTTTCTTTAACATTGCTGAACATCGGGGACTTTTTTACTGAATGGAAAACTACATCCTATAAACCCCTGCACTCAATTCTTAGATCTAATATATGCCTTGATCCAATGCATCTCTTGTTACAAGTAACTGGGAGGTCAAATAACAGGACGTTAATGTTTTCTTTGTGAAATAAAAACATGGAGCATTTTCCTCTCTGGCTCTTTCCTTTCCTCTCTACCAAATACTAAAACACATAATCTTTCTGACTGCCCAGTCTCTCCCCCTCCACTTCCACTTAATTTCATTTCCCTCCCCCCCCCTTTCACTTCCTATGCTTAACCAAGACCCAACATACAATTTCTGGCAAAATAAACTCTAAGGTGGAGGGTGAGACTAAGATGGCGCCGACCAGCACACACCCTATCTGAAGGGCACAGAATCCAAAACTCCAAAATTGGAGGGGCATATGATGCCAGAACATTAACATTGAGGCTTCCTGGGGCAGGAGGGGACAACCTGTGATCTCGGAAAGTTTGGATCTGGCTCAACCATGGACATATCCAGGGCCTAAGAATGGCGAATATTTGACACCCCTGTGCTTCCCCTTGCATGGGCCTCTAAGATCAACAATCAATAAATGGGACCTCATGAAACTGAAAAGCTTCTGTAAAGCAAAGGACACTGCGTCAGAACAAAACGACAGCCTACAGACTGGGAAAGGATCTTCACCAACCCTATATCTGACAGAGGGCTGATAGCCAAAATATATAAAGAACCAAGGAAGTTAAAAAGCAACAAATCAAGTAATCCAAAAATAGGGTACAGAGCTAAACAGAGAATTCTCAAGAGAGTAATATCAAACGGCAGAGAAACACTTAAAGAAATGCTCAATATCCTTAGTCATCAGGGAAATGCAAATCAAAACAACCCTGAGATTTCACCTTAAACCCATCAGAATAGCTAAGATCAAAAGCTCAAGTGACAACACATGCTGAAGAGGTTGTGGAGAAAGGGGAAGCCTCCTCCATTGCTGGTGGGAATGTAAACTTGTACAACCACTTTGGAAATCAATCTGGCACTTTCTCAGACAATTAGGAATAGTGCTACCTCAAGATCCAGCTATATCACTCCTGGGCACATATCCAAAAGATAATCAAGTACACAAGGACATTTGCTCAACCATGTTCATAGCACCTTTATTCATAATAGCCAGAACCTGGAAACAACCCAGATGCCCGTCAGTTGAGGAATGGATACACAAAGTATGGTACATTTACAAAAAGGAATACTACTCACCAATTATAAACAAAGAAATCATGAAATTTGCAAATGGTGGAATCTAGAAAAGATCATCCTGAGTGAGGTATCCCAGAAGCAGGAAGACACACATGGTATATACTCACTTATAAGAGAATATTAGACATATAATATAGGATAAACATATTAAAATATGTACACCTAAAGAAGCTAAGGGAGAAGGAGAACCCTGGAGAAGATGATCAATCCTCACTCAGAAAGGCAAATGAGATGGACATCTGAAGAAGGAGAAAACAGGGAACAGGACAAGAGCCTACCACAGGGTGCCTCTGAAAGACTCTACTCAGCAGGGTATCAAAGCAGATGCTGAGACTCATAACCAAACTTTGGACAGAGTGCAGGGAATCTTATGAAAGAAGGGGAAGATGAAAGATCTGGAAGGGACAGGAGCTCCACAAGGAGACCAACAAAACCAAAAATCTGGGCCCAGGGGTCTTTTATGAGACTGATATCCAACCAAGGGCCATGCATGGAGATAACCTAGAACCCCTGCACACATGTAACCCATAAGAACTCGGTGTCCAAGTGGGTTCCCTAGTAATGGGAACAGGGACTGTCTCTGACATGAACTCAGTGGCTGGCTCTTTGATCACCTCCAGCTGAGGGGAGCAGCCTTACCAGCCCACAAAGGAAGACAATGTAGCCACTCCTGATGAGACCTGATAGGATAGGGTCAGATGAAAGGGGAGGAGGACCTCCCCTATCAGTGGACTGGGGGAATGGCAGGGAAGGAGAAGAGGAAGGAAAGGCGGGATTGGGAGGGGGAGAGGAAGGGAGCTACAGCTGGGATACAAAGTGAATAAATTGTACTTAATAAAAAATAAATTAATAAGACTCTTAAAAAATGAATTTCAGGGCAATGCAGGGTCCCTGTGGTCCCTTCAGGCATTCTTTGTCCAGGACCCAACCTAGGTGCAGTATTTCTTTTTCTTCCTTGTACAATGGCCACCAGCAGGAGCCTCCCCATCCTCCACTCAATCTGCCAAACATGTCTCCACAGCATCACCATGGTCATTCTTGAAAAAAGACCAACACGCTGCTTCTATTGATCAATTGACGTTTGTGTGTGTGTGTGTGTGTGTGTGTGTGTGTGTGTGTGTGTGTGTGTGTGTGTCTGTAGACCAAACCCAGGCCTTGCTTATGCTAGTCAATTGCTCTTCCACTGAGCCACATCCCCGGCTCACACCATTCTTAAATACGACTTTTATGCTGATATGTCTATGGCTCCTTATACTTCTAAACATGTTTCATCTCTTGTGGTAGTCAGTCCCAATTATCATCTTGATCGAATGTGAAAACAACCAAAACACACACCTCTAGACAGGTCTGTAAAGATATTTTCTGGAAGGATCCACTGAGAGGGGAAGACCTTCCCCAGAGCTGACAGCACCTTCAAGTGTGACACAGACAAAGGGAGGTCCCATGGAAAATTGTTGGTTTTGCCTTTGCCTGCTGCAGATGAATGCATCTACCTTGGCTTTGCTCTGCTGCTGCCATCCTCCACTGACACAAGTTTTGCCAGCCTTCTAGCATGCCCTGAAGACCTACACCTCTCAAGGAATCTTCCTGCTGAATCACCCAAACTCAAGGACTGAGTAGGTATTAGGTTCTTATTCTCTTCAGTGTGCAGACGGCCATCTTTGGACTACTCCAGTATGTATCATATAAGCAAACCTAGGAAATCCCCTCTGTAATATATATCCACCTTATCAGTTCTGTTTCTGCAGAGGATGCTGACTAAGACAGCTTCCAGCAGCCAATCCCATCACAGACAATTCTCCCACAGAGAATGGGACTTTAAAGAACTTATTTGTGACAGGATGTGTTGCCTTTTCTTGGAGCTTGTCCACTGCTCTCTGATTTCGTGCACAGTCTGAGGTCAAGTTGAATATCATTTCCCAGCTAGCTCCTATCATGGTTGGCCCTAGAATCCAAATGCCTTTTTTTCTTGAGAATATAATATAGTCTATTCCATCTTCATTTCAGTATTCACATTGCCTGGAATATAAGTGCCTTCATGCTCTATTTCTGGCAAACTGACCTTTAAAATCTCCAGCATCAGTATTTCACCTAAAAGAGTTTAATGTCCCTGTTAGTGGGATAGCAATAACCTATGTGGAGCCACTTTGACCAGCCCTAGCCTCAGCCTCTCATCCAGCAGCTGGGCCTACAGAATGCAGAAGCAGAGAGGATAGAGAGAAAAGGACAGGGTGGCAGTAGGGAGGACAGAGGAGCCCTCAGAAGAGGCAGCTTTACACATGGGCATAGCCAGCTGGTGGTTCCACCTCTGCACAGAAATGAAGAGGGGCTCTGAATCCAAGTGGCACACACACTGCCTCTTATCCATCACATCAAAGGCTAGGACCAACGTCGCAAACAAACCCAAGGTCTCTGGAAGGCAGCCAAAGATCTGCAAGGTGGTTCAACTCCATGGAGCTCAGGATGTCTGAATGGAGGGCTCAGTGGTTTGCTTTGTATCAGATCCGCCCAGCGGGCAGCCACAAATCTCCTCCTGCACTGAGCACAGTTTAATTGGCTCTTTACAGAGTCCTGGTAATGCATGCCCTCCTTCCGCTAGCTGTTTTTCTGTAACATCCTAAACCCTACAGATTCAAAAGTGCAAGTGAAACATCACTGCCACCCTGGGTCCCTCTGCAGTGGAACAGAGAAGATCTACCCTTGCACAGGCATCAAATTAGCAGATGTCTCTCTGTGTTGAAAACATTTGCTGCAAACAACCCCTGGGGGACTGCAGAAGAGCGCAAGGCAGCCATTTTTAACACACACAGGAGAACAGTAGCATTTAATTTGGGGCTGCTCCTCAGTCTCCATGCTGGGGGCTGGCTTCAAATGGAAGGAAAACACAAAGGGGAGACGCTACTTCATTGCCACTGTGAATCAGGGTCCTAGGGCTGGGTTACGTGTATCCTATTCTTGGAGGTCATGGCTGGGCTGCTGAAGGCTGCCCACCCTGCTTTCTTCATAAGTGACATGGAAAAGGAAGTATATATATTAGATGACACTTGTGTATGGAGACACTCAGGCCATTAAAAGGAAGAACCTTTCCAGGAAGAGGAAACGGCTGGGCAGACAGGATTCTGGGAGATATGTGTGCACAGTCCTTCTGTACAAAGAAACTAGGCCTTGAAAATGATTTAAAGGAATGCTGTGACATGTAGATACTTGTGTTACTTTGGAAGAATATAAACAGATGACATTGTCAGCCGTGCAAGTATAACAGAAACTGTCCTTTTCCAAAGATAAACCCACAAATTATCGATTATCCAAAGAGACCAATGATACCTTCCATGGCATCAGATAAGTGCCTACCTTACCCCCAGTGCTGAGCAAAGCCTTCCTGTAAGGAGGAAGCCATGTTGGCCATGCCACAGGTACACTTCAGTGAGGGCTGGGAGCAAGAAACAGACTAAAGATGCTGGAGTTGAAAACATCTCCCAGCTTTACCCCGTCTTACCACTTCTCATGGCATTCTTAAGATCCCCAGGTATATGATACCTGGCAGAACTCCAAAGGAAACAAAGCCACTCTAAAATGCTTTGGCTTTCCTCCCTGGAAGAGTGAGTTGCCTTAGAGAGCTGAGGCCATTATCTCCATCCAGACCAAAGGACAGGTGTTCTACTGCTCATTGTCGAGAGGATTTAGGTTCAGGCTCCCTAACCTGAACACACTGCCTTCTAGGAATCAGGGCTTGCATGGGCAGCAAAATATTAATTCTTTGGCAATTATTATTATCAGTACAAAAAGGTTCTCTTTTCTGACTAGGAGTTTAATGTCTTCCACTGAAATTCAAAAAAAAAAAAAAAACCCAAAACAAAACTGGAAGCTGGCCCTGAGCTTGCAAGCAGCACAACACCTTGACCTGACAATTTGAGATGCTTGTACTTATGGCTACTCTTTCTGTGGTGAAACACCATGACTGAAACAATCTGGAGAGGAAAGGGTTTATTGGTCTTACACTTCACATCACTGTTCATCATTGAAGGAAGACAGGGCAGGAACCTGGAGACAGGAACTGATGCAGAGGTCATGGAGGATGCTGCTTACTGGCTTGCTCCTTGTAGCTTGCTCAGTGTGCTTTTTTATAGAACCCAGGACTACTGGCCCAGGTATGGCACCACCCAGAATGGGCTGGGCTCTCCCACATTGATCACTAATTAGGAAAATGTCCTATATGCTGTCTACAGCCACATCTTCTGGAGGCATTTTCTTAACTGAGGTTCCCTCCTCTCAGATGACTTCAGCTTGTAGCAACTTAAACATGAAACTATCGAGCACGGGGACACTGCTTTTTCAAGGGTGTGAAGGACACCTTGACATTAATTCTCAGGCAACAACTCCAAACAGCCCTCCTTCAGGGTCTTTCTCGGACAGAATCAGAACCAGGCGTTGTCCAGCCAGAACAGAAATGCCATTCTCCGGGCCAATGTGATAAGATGTGCTCATGTGACAATCATGGACAATAATGATGGGAGAGACATCGGGAGGGCTGGCGCAGGTGCTCATGTCTTCTGCACATCTCCATCCTGCCTCCTGAAACACGGAGGTGGGCACTGAAGCTGCTAGGCGGCCATGAACACTAGGGCCTGCTGGGTGGATGAGCCCTAACCAACTTGTGCTTACATATATAACAAGAATTCTAGAGCTGGAAATGCTTAAGCAAGGAAGGGCAGGAGAAAATGGAGAAAACCTGAAGAAAAGGAAGAGGGCTCATCTAAAGGAAGGACACATGAAAAACCACATGGAAGCCTATCTTGCAACTCAATTAAAAGTATAACTGGAGAGATAATTGAACATCTGTAGTCTGAAAGAAGGGAAGGGAGACAGGGGACTAGATTTTTAAACAGAGACGGAGAAGGGCATGGGAGAGGGGTAAGTAGAGGATACAAAAAACTCATACAGATGCCCACCAATTAAGCTAAGTTTAAAGTACATATTTTTTCAAAAAAGGAGTTTGAACAGAAGTGCCAGACAACATCAAACCCATGGGTCACTGAATAAAAATTATCAGTGCAAGGTATAGAATGCCTATAAGTTATTGATCAGGAGGGCCCCAGAGGTCTCCAAAATAGCCCAGACTATTGCAGTTGCTCCTGGTTGCCCACTGTAGCTACCTAGTGAAACCCTGTTACTAAAGACACCTTAGACTCTGACTGTAGAAGGTAGAGAAATTAATCCCAAACCCACCAGGAAGGTGCTGGGGAGTACAGACATCAGCATTCTCAGGCAGCACTGGATCCTGAATGCCACAAAGCCAACCGGCAGGCAGGATGTGCCCACTGGTACAGCCGTGGCCAGAATGTCAGGGGCAACTAACAGCTTTTTGTTGGGTCTTAGGCAGCAGGAAGGAAAGCACGCTTAGTTCTATAAACTTGGTCAAATGTCTGTGGTGGGGAGTTCATAAACCCAAGGGTAGAACCTATTAGTGCTGTTTTGCTAAGGGATCATGTTGTCAGACTGCCTTCTAAATACTTGGGTTTAAACTCACCACCTGGTCAGAGAGGCTTCTGTGCAGAAGTCAGCAATCACTGCAGAGACTGCCCAAAGAGCTAAGAGTAAGTGCTCAGCCCCGAATGGGATATATTTGTCAACACCGTGCCCCTCCCATCAAGGCTCAGGGAACATGGAAAAAGAGGAGACAGAGATGTCAGCTCCTGAGGATAGGGAAGCATGCTCTGAAATACTTTCTTCTGGAAGTGACACACTCATGAACTCACTGTGATTACATAAGTAAGACCTGCACAAGACCAAGCCAGTCAAAGATCATGAACAGATGGGGCCCGGAGGACAAGGAACTATAAAACTATAGGCAGTTAATGGCTGCCAGGGAGGGAGGATCATTCTTTAGGGATGTGCACATAAGTAAATGTTTTTTCATGTTCCAGTGGAAGATTCCACACCCATGAACATGAGACGGTACTAAGTGGACTTAGTTCTTTTGAAAGAAAGAAGGAAAAAAAGAAAGGAAGGAAGGAAGGAAGGAAGGAAGGAAGGAAGGAAGGAAGGAAGGAAGGAAGGAAGGAAGGAAGGAAGGAAGAAAGAAAATCACCAGTCAATGTCAGTGTATTCCCAGGCTCCATTATTGAAATGTGTCAGCACCTCACATCCCTGCTATGCCCAGGTAATATCTCAGAAACCCTCCATCAGCAGCCAACCTAGGAGAGGCTTTCCATACCTAAGGATTCCATGCCAGGACTGAAAAGATGGCTCGGTGGTTAAGAACAGTTGCTGCTCTCCCAGAGGACCCAAGTTCAGATCCCCACACCCATGTCAGGCGGCTCTCGGCCACCTGTAATTGCAGCTCCAGGAGATCCACACCCTGCTCTTGCCTCCACATGCAGCCGCACACACACCACAGGCACAGAGACACACAAGAATACAAAATGACTCCAAGAGCCAGTTAGACAGAGCATTTGATAATTAAAATTATTTTTCAAAACATTATACTGCAGTTTAACACGAAATACAAAATATTGAAAGAGGAGGGACTTTAAATCAACAAATTGAGAGCCAACTGGAGCGTGAATTCTAAGAATGAAGAACCAGAGCCCTCCCTGCTTTCAATTCTCTACCCTGAGGGAAGTGGGCAGTTCAAGGGCTTGTTTTCAGAGAAGTCCTTCTGAAGAGTGGCTTCCAGGGGTGTCCGTGTTCCTTTTAGGCAGATCAAAAGCAGCTAGGGACATTGACAAACATCATCCCAGAAGATGTGTCATGGTGAGCTGGCTCACCAGGCCCCAGCATGCAGGGTCTTCCTAATTAGCAATTGTGACGTGCCAGATCAATTAGCACTAGTTGTTCTTGTCCATGGATGACAGGCTGGGAAAACCTCCACCACCCAAAACCAGCGACTGAGGGTTTCCTTAATGCTTTTATCAGCTCTAATTAGTAGCAGTTCCAGGCTTGCATGGTTTGTTCTGAAAGCATGACAAAGCCTCATTAGCCTGGAGAGTCAAAGGCCAGCTCTCTAAGTCCCTCATGACCCAGGCCCTGCCTCCGGACGAGCCAGACTACCTCCCACTGAACAGTCCTCAAACCGAGGCACTGGGAGCCTTCTGGAGTTGCCTAGGCTCTCACTGGCATATTTCATTCTCTGGGCACCAGCATGAGGGACCAACAGGACATGGAGCGCTGAGCTAATACAATTCGTCAGCTCAGTAAATTACTGTGGCCGTCACACAAAGAAAGCCTCTGTTCAGGATCTCAGGAGGGACCCAGACACAGCAAAGTCACCTGGGTCTCCTGGGAGACCAGAGAAGACACAGGGGATTTGTTAAAATATGTTTTTAATTGAAATAGAATTACATCACTTCCCCCTCCCTTTCCTCTCTCCAGCCCTTCCAAGCTACCCTCCCTTGATCCCTTCCAATTCCTTCCCCCCTCAAGCTGGTAACCTCTTTTCTTTTGATTATTTTTGTTATATATGCGTGTGTGTGCACAAATATATATAAATGCAACCTGATGAGTCTACCCTGGTTGTAATATTGTGTATGGACATGTGTCGGAACACCACATGGTGGCTCATAGTGGCTGGTCCCTGTAATCTCAGTGCTCAGGAGGCTGAGGCTGAGGGACCCTCACAAATCCAAGGCTAGGCTGGGCTACACAGTTTGTTTCAGGCAAGCTTGGGCTACTGAGTTTAACATTGTCTTAAGAGGGAAAAAAAGGACTCCATAAATGTGTGTTATTTTATGTGACAACTCAAAAAGTGTAAATGCTTTCTCCATCAAAAAAAGAAAGAAAGAAAGAAAATGGAAAAGGAAATGAAAAAAGGAAAATGGCTTGGTATCCTCCTCTTTGCAGGAACAAGTAGCACTCTGGTAGTCTGAAGACAGAAACATGCCTCCTAAACCATTTTTTAAAACATGAAGGTAAGTGCTACAATTTTTCAATTATCTCCACTAATGCTGGAGAAAAAAGGCAGGTAATTCAAAACCAGAGATGCTAAAACGTTGCTTAGTTGAGCCAGGAAAGACAATTTTCATTTGCATTTGAATAAGAGCAAGTCCTACTGTCTGAGAATATTTAATTATTTGGACCAAACAATGGAGGGTTCATTTGAGCAAACAGTGTCCCTTCCTGTCCCCATGCCCAGGATGAACCATGTCCTTTTAAGTGGGACACCTGACAGCTTAGCACCAGGTGGTCCTGAAACCCATTCGCTGATGCAGGGGCTGAGCAGGTGTGAGTTAGGCAAGAGCTGGGGAGATGGCCATTTGTTTAATGGAACAAAAGTGTCCACAGCTCATATGTATGTGCCAGAAGGCATCCAGGCACACCTGTCCTTGAGAGGAGCTACTATGCCTTTCCTGGCGCTTCCATCACACCATCGCAAGGGACTACACTTAAGGTACTGAAAGAGGAATACAATAGATTTCATGAGGCCACCCGCATGCTGGCCCTCCAGCAACAAGTGCCTAGAGTTGGGAGGAAATCGCAGCTCTCTGGACAGCTCTCTGGACATCACTCCCAGGGACGTCTGTGTTTTCCTTGTAGTTTTTCTTAATGAGGCAAAGTCAGATTCATTAAAAGGAAATTTTGGCATAAATGTGGGCACTGGATTTAAGGAAGAGATGGGTGCTTGGTGAAAGGAGAGCGTACTGTCAAGCATGGGCCTGGGTGCCTTGCTAGTGATTCTGGGGCAGGGACAGAACCAGTTTTCGAGAGCTCAGAGGTCTTAGAGTACGTAAATTCTTGTCCAAGCTTCAGAGAGATATTACCTCTCTTGTCCAGAGACAACCTCACCTGCCAGCCAGGAAATCATCTATAAGAATTTGAAGACAGAAATCAAAGATCTCTGCTCAGCAGAAGCCCCCTAACTCTCTTCAGAAAGAAGAGAGTCAGCTGTAATCAGGAAGCAGTGTGCTAAGAAATGCCTGTAAACACAGCACCTCAGAGCTAGACACAGAACATAAGGAGTTCTACATTGTCAGCTACATATTGAGTTTGAGGCCAGCCTAAACTACTTGTGACCTTGTCTCAGAAACAAGTTCTCCCTTGACTTATTTTTGGGACACGTGTAAAAAATAAAAAAGATGGGGAAATACAGAGGGTTAACGGATTAGCCGGGGAAGAAGGAATGGGAAGTAACAGGGAGAAATGGGTGGGTTAACCAAAATTAAAACGCCCTATGCAAACCCACAAGTCAGTAAACCAATTTCAAAATTCAGTTCTAAAAGAAGAGCACTGACGGAATAATCCTGCACGGGTTGACATGGGTTATTACATTTAAAAAAAGAAAATCACAGGTACTATGAGGTACTGGTCAGGAAGACCCCAGAGGTCTCCAAAACAACAGAGGCTAGCACCATTGCTCTTGATCATCCACACAAAAGTGCACAATGAGCTAGAGGTACCACGCACTTTGGTGACTGGACAGAAAGAAACTAATCTCCAGTGTACCAGGAACTTCTTCCATGCTGGCTAGCTTTCACAGTCCTGAGGTTTCATTAAAGATTCTACCCAAAGCTGAACCTTAAATGCTGCAAGACCGACCTGCTAGGCAAGATGTATCCACTAGTGGCACAACTGTGACTGAGCCTTTTCCTGATTGGATCTGAGGCCTGTGCGGGAGGGAATTTCATGTCTGGTCTGTAATCCTTATCAAAAGTCATAACCCCTAGAGAAAAATCTGCTATTATTATTTTACAAACTGGCCATACTGTCAGATTGCCTTCTAAATATGTGTGCTTATACCCATAGACCTGGGCTGCCCTCAGCCTTGGACAGAGAACCGTCTCTTCACAGTGGGCAGCAGTCATGTAGTGAGAACAGAGACTGAGCTCTCAGCCCCTGCATGGGCCGCTTACACCAGCACCCTCCCACCGGGCTCATCACGTCGCCGTAGATGAGACGGGATGAGTGCAGGAGCAGGAGGACGGGGGGGGGGGGGGGGGAGCTGCAAAACACTGTCTTCTGGACATGGCACGGCTACTGCAGTCCTGACTACGGTTACCCGTACAACAGCCAGCCAGCCAAGACCTTACGATTGACGGGTAGAAGGCCTCAGGCCTCCCTTCTTACCGAGGGAACACAACGTTGTTGATTCGTAGTCATGCCGGGCCCGAGACTTGGTCTTCCATGGAGCATGTCCAGTCACCTTCATTTCGGGTAGCTCTAGGTACCTTCCTCAGGGGGTCACTGTCCAGAGAGAGCAAAGGGCTTCCAAATCGTCCACCTGCCCAATGCTCCTCTGCAAGTTCAGAGCAGAGACAAGGCAGCTGCTTGCTGCTATGGCTTCACTGTCCCTGAGTCCCTCTGAACACCCATGTGCACACGTAGCCCCTATCCTAGACTCATTTTCCTTTTCCTCACGTCCCTTCACCTCTAACCCCAGACACACCAAAACCTTTATGCATGGCTCTCCTCAGCTACTCAGTACAGAGTAAACACAAAACAACTCCCTAAAACTCGCAGCGTGCTGTGCCTTCAAACACATCCACAGAATTTATTCTTTGTACATCAAGAATCCTCCATTTCTAGACAGTAGGAGAATATACTGGTGGTGAGAAGTTTTTCACCAACTTGAACACAAGACATGAAGTCAGATGTGTAGTGCCCAGAGTGTTACCGTTCATTGTTGTATGGTCATAGCCAACTCTCTCTTCAACTTACAAACAAATGCAGCCACATGGAATATTCAGAAAGTCACAGAAATCCTTACAATAATGTTTTAAAATTCTTCAACAAAAATGTGTCTAACAATATCACTTTTTGAATGTGACAGCTCAATAGCCCATTCTCTCTCCATGACATTTGCCACAGGCCATTCTTTTCTCTCCATCACAGCAACTTGTTCCATAAGCTGCCGGGTTCTCGCCCAGCGGTAAAGACCCAATGAAGAAAACATTACCTGCAGGTGTGGAGTTTTGGAGGAGATGGTCTCTGGAGCTCTGAAAATTTTAAAAAAGACTTTACAACATCCCTCTGAAGAAAAAAAATTAATGCCAAAAATGCGGCATTGAAAGCAATTTAGAGGGTAGAGTTTAGAGTCCAGAGAGCAAGAGGACTGTGGGAGGCATCTTCACTCCCCTCAGCTTCCACACTACAGAGCAATGAGCTTGTGTTCTCCCCTGCTTCCCTCCCTACCTCTTCCCCCTGGCTTGGCCTCCCCAAAACCAAGGTGTTGTAAGTAATTCACCTAAGGATTCAGGAGGCAGCCAAGCATCTCTGCCAGGCCACAGCTGGCAAGATGCAGCCAACGCAAGGACACTGAATGTCCTCGAAATGGACTAAGTGTCACGGACACACCAAGCACCTCAGTGAGGGAGGAGAACAGTTCTTGAGGAACACAGCATTGCAGAATCGAGTTCCACAACAGCCAAAGAAATGAGTCCACTGGAGTTCACTGGAGTCCAGCTTGGTACCGGAGTTCACTGGTATGACAGACGGCCTGGTGCACGGGCAACCCACAGGCAGCTGGCCACTGTAAAGACGGCCTGCTCTGGTGATGAGTCATGAAAACCGCATGCTAGGAGCTCCCTCCTCAACCTTCAGGCAGCAACGCCGGGGAGGGGTTTCTTCTCCTCAGCACTGAGTCACTGTTTGTCAAACCTTGCAGAACCATGTGACCCATGCTTCCTTAGTTCGGTTCACGTGTGTGCTTGGTTTTGTGAGTCTTATGAGCTTCCCCCTCCCAATGAGAGAATGTTTCAGTTTGGAAGAAACAGCCACACAACAGTGGACCACTGCCAACCGTTGAGAATGGACTCTGTGCTTTCCTGACTCTTGCTGTCCCACCATTACAGCAGCAAATGGCAGGAAGATCTGTGGGTCACTGTCCAATGGGCATTGCCATAAATGCCAAGGCATCTTCCTGCTGAGTGACAGAAGCCCCAACATTAACTAACAAAGTGACAGAAGGGGCCTATCAGCTCAGCTAAGTGTGAAGCCTGCAGCGAATCTAATGAGTTCACGCTCAAGGCTGAAGCGTTGGTGCTAGGGCATGCTCCCCATCCCCCAGACTTCCCTCCCTTACGCTTTGCATGCTGGTGAGTGTCCCTAACTCAGTGAGGCTGTGACAGTGGAGTAGAAAAGCCTGCATTGTGGCCCAAAATGTGGCCATGCACACACTAGCCACAAACTCCCTTCCCACCCACACCCAGACATCTCCAGGAAGCTGCCAATGCTGCTGCGCTGCCTCAGTTAGACGCCACAAGGCAGCAAGCTCTCAGTGTTCTGGCACCTTCCAAACCAATGAAATGCTGAGGCAGGGGGCTGGCCACCAGTCACAGGAGATTGTCTTAGGAAGAATGTAGGCCCACCACAGCAGGACATGGAGGGCTGCTCTACAAGTGACTGAGCTCCCGGATAACCCATAGTAACACCTCTTTGTATTCCAGCAAATTAAAACATGGCCCCACACAAAGGGTAAACAGTGCAGCTCTAGAGCGCCATGGCAATCAGCAAGAGAAGTCACAATGAATGGACTGACATGGTTTCTCATGAAGATGCTGGGTGAGCTCCAAAACATAGGATTCAGGGGAAATTCCGCACTCAGAAACATACACACATGTGTAGATATTCATGCGCATGCACACATACACACTTACACACACACACACACACACACACGTGCAAATGTCCATGCACCTGTGTATATACATATACATGTGTGCATAAGAAAGTATTCATATGCAAATGTGGCCACAGGCACACACATAGGCAAGTCAAAAGGTGTAAAACACATGCATATCCACACACTCATGCACACTCACATACACATCACGAGCACTGTTGGTTCAAGACAGGATAGGCTGTGCCAAAAACCTCAGTGTCTCCATGTTATATCAGTTATTTGCCCTCTTCACAGAAGATGCCAGGAGCCGCAGTCTTTCGAGTCTACTCTGTCAACATGCTCCAAGGCAAGGGCATCAAGATGCTGTCATGATTCACATGTAAAGGAATGGCACTGACTTTAAGGGGGTTGGGAGAGGGAAGAACCCGTGACGCTGTGTGGGCAGTGTCTTTGCTGTGGAGTTCTTGAACATTTTATTGGGCAACATCTCATCATAATCCTTCTTCACTTTTAAGTAAAACTGTATAAATTAACTTAGTGTTTGAAGTTGCCTGAAGAGCATGGTCCAGATTCTCCATCGAACATTCCTGTGGGTGTTTCTGGGACTGAGAGAAATCTGTCAATAAACATTGAGTAAAGCAGATGACCCTCCATGACAGAGCAGTCTCGCCTGATCAGTTAATGGCATGGACTGAACAAAGGGCATGTTCTCCTGAGCAAGAAGGAACGCTGCAGCAGAGATTCCAAATAGCGTGTGACTCTCCCTGATCATGTTCAGCCTGGCAGCCCTTCCTGGAGGTTGTGAACTCAACAAATCCTTCATAAGCTCATGAAATAACTCCTTAAAACTAACAGACACATGGGTGAGCCCAGCCATGACCCCAGGCTATTCTTGGAGCGTGGTTGTTATTTCTGGGTCAGGTTTTAAGATTCTTGGTGAATGTATACTCATTTAATAAAGGGATGAATTTATACTATCTTCATGCAAGTACAGTATGTACAGTAACCACCCTCAGCCTCATTACTCTCGCTGTATGCGTTGGCCCCACTCCCTTCTCCTGCTAATCCTTTTCCTCTTCTGAAATAGCCTCCTGTCAACATATTTTGCTCTAGGTTCCACAAAGAAGAGAAAATATGCCCGTAAGTACCTCTCCTGGTAGCCTCAGTCCACATCCAAGTTCTCTGTTTGTGCTAGATGAAAAAGGTGATGTGGACCCTACAGAGGTCACTAAGCAAACACACCGTGGTGCCCCAGCGCCCAAAAGGCAAAGATTCATCCTCTGCTTCAGTGGCAAAGCTGCTGCCCACGTGGCTGCACTCAGGAACTCACTAACTGCTGTGAGCTCCGCCGTTCTGTCAGGTTAAGCTCCGCTCCTCTCCTACCTCTGGCTCCTACAGCCTTTCCACCCACTCTGCTTCCTAAGCCTTGGGGACTGGAGTGATGTAATTGTCCCACTTGTGGCTAAGCACTCCAGAGACGCACTCTCTGCACTTTGACAAGTTGTGAGTTTCTGCACTAACCACTTGTTCTTACGTTTTAAATGGCTGGGGCGGAGGAGCAGGGAGAATTAAGATTAATAGTCTGAGCCATGTGAATATCACCTGAAGTTGAAATCTGGGTACCCATAGATAGAATTTCACTAGCCCACAGCTGTGCCTGCTCTTTTACATTTTGTCTCTGGTGGGCTTTCCACTGGGAGCAAGCCTAAGCAACAGCCAAGAGCAAGCAGCGGAAATACTTGCTTCCTGGCCTTCTGCAGAGTGTTTTGGGCCCTGGCCTAGTTACCTGTGCAGGCCATTCTCAATTTCCTTTTTCCAACTAACAGCTTTACAGAATCTGATGAATAGAAAAGTAAACTCAGCAAACAGACATCAAAGTCCCTCTTCCAGAAAAGGTATTCCGGTACACTCCTGAGCCTCAGTCATTCCAGATGACAACTGATTTCCAGGGAAATGATAAAGCAGAATGTTACTGAGGAAAAAAAAAACACAACAACCTTGACTAAAAAGACCTTCTTTCTTACAGCTTGTCTTCCTACAGGTGAGTGGGTTTTCTTTAGCTCCACCTGATGTATACAACCTAGAACTTCAGGAAGAAATGTGACCAAGAGCAAAAGAGAAAGTGAAGCCTTAGAAATGCTCCTGGGGTGGGAGGGAATGAGGGAGGGGGCTATGGCTGGGATACAAAGTATATAATCTGTGATTAATATAAAAATAAATAAATTACTTATAAAAAAAGAAATGCTCCTGGGATTTGTTGTTTCTCAAGTGCAGCTCTTTCTTGGTGGCACCTTCTCTGGCCGTTAAAGAAGTAGTTTTATCTATAGCCATAATTCCTCTAACTGGTATGTGTGTGTGTGTGTGTGTGTGTGTGTTTGTAGGTGGGGGAGGTTGTGTATGTGTGTCTGTATTATGTGTGTGAGTGTATGATTGTGTGTATATATATGTGTGTGTATGTGTATATGTATGTTTGTGCATGTATATGTGTCTGTATGTAGTGTGCGTGTGTGTGTGTGTGTGTGTTTCCAAAATGGTTCCTGAAGAAAGCACATAAACCAGACCCAGCTTTTCTATCTTCTGTTGATTTATAGAAATACATAAAACATGTGAGTTTGTACTCATTGCTCCTTTCTGTGGGTTGTTCTTGATTTAAAACTTCAAGGGCTCTCAATAAAAAAGACAAGAGAAAGACATCACTATCCTCTGAAGCAGTGGTTGCCACGGCTCCCTCCCACAGTTGAGGACATGGAGCTGGGCTGCACTGTGGGTGACGTGGATAAGAAGTCCTCCTGGAACAGAGCCATTCTGTTACTTCCAGGTAAAGCCAGGAAAGCCAAATGGAGCAGGTGCTCTAGTACAGAAGAGTCTCAGGGACACCAAATGGTTAAGTGCTACCAAGTCCCCTGACAAAAGAACAACCAGGCTAAGCAACCCTCTAACAAAAGTCCCTGCCTAAGGATGAACTGTCATCTTAGTCATCTTCCTAATGATGTTTGATGAAGCTCAGAAATAATGGGCTTCTCCTTAGAGCCTTCCTGGAGTCCACTTTTCCCTCCCACGGAGGCGCTTTGCCTCTCTCTTGCTTCTGTTTCTGGCCATCTTGAGAACCTTTTAGAGAGCCCCTCACACTGACACCTGAGGGGACTACCATGGCCACATGGAAATTCAATTAAGTGAGTCCTCTAATTCCAGAGAAGAGTTTTCCTGCATGCACAGACTGTCATTCACAGTGAAAACTAATTAAAACTCAAGGGTGAAGGAACGTACATCCCATCTCCCCACATAATGAACACTTTGCCCTTAATGAGGTATCACTGCCTATCATGAGCTGCTGCTCTTGCTGCTGTGAGAAAATTCAACACAAGAAGCCACTCAAGGGAGGAAGGGCTTATTTTAGGTTACAGTTCAAGAGGACACAGTCCAGCAAAAGGAGGTGGGGAGAAACATGACAGCAGGAGCCTGAGGTGGCCAGTCACACGGTATCTGCAGTCAAGCTGATGAAACTGAATATGAAGTAGGATCCAACCACAAAGCCCATCCCTTAGTTACCCACTTCTAGCAAGGCTTTTCCCTAAAGGTCTGAAGACCAAGTGTCAAACACAGATACATGAAACAAGAACAAATGAGTGAGTGAGTGAGTGAGTGAGTGAGTGAGTGAGTGAGTGAGTGAGTGAGTGAGTGAAATGGAAAGCAATTGAGAAAGCAGTTGTTGACTTTCTGGTCTACACACCACACACATACATATGCACACACCAACACATATACATAACAAAGAAAGAAGGAAAGAGAGAAAAAGTAAGAGATGATCAGGGCAGAAGGAAAAGCATACTATCTTGTTGCAGAAACTAAATTATAAAGAACATGCAAACCATGAGATGAACGGGAGATGTAGAGATCTAGACACGTTCTTGATGTGCCCCAGAACTGAGAGTGGAGCTGTCAAGGCATGGTGTTAAAGTAGCTGCCATCCATCAAGGAGAAAAGACAAATTGCCATGACCAAAACCAAAAACATAAAACAACAAAAAAAAGTAGTTCTAAACCAAGACTCAAAAGAAAATAGAACAGTGTTATAATCCTATACTAAAGAAGGTTTCCTGGCTGGTCAGAGAACTCCAAAGGAACACAGATAAATACCCAACTTGAATATTTTTAATTAAATTTTCATTTTGTATATTAAATACAGTTTACTAATTTTGTGTCCCAGTTGTAGCCCCTCCCTCATCTCCTCGAAATCCCACCCTCCCTTTCTCTTCTCCTCCCATGCCCCTCCCCACTTCTACTGATAGGGAAGGTCCTCCTCTCTTTCCTTCTGACCCTAGCCTATAAGATCTCATCAGCACTGGCTGTATTGTCTTCCTCTGTGGCTTGGCAAGGCTGCTCCCCCCTCAGAGGGAGGTGATCAAAGAGCCAGCCATGAATTCATGTCAGAGACAGTCCCTGTTCCCCTTACTAGGGAACCCACTAGGATACCGAGCTGCCATGGGCTACATCTGAACAGGGATAGTAGGTTATGTCCATGAATGGTATTTGGTTGGATATCAGTCTTAGAAAAGACCCCTGGGCCCAGATGTTTTTGGTTCTGATGCTCACCTTGTGGAGCTCCTGTCCTCTCCAGGTCTTACTATCTCCCCCTTCTTTCATAAGATTCCCTGCACTCTGCCCAAAGTTTGACTATGAGTCTCAGCATCTGCTTTGATACCCTGCTGGGCAGAGTCTTTCAGAGGTCTTCTGTGGTAGGTTCCTGTCTGTTTCCTGTTTTCTCCTTCTTCCAATGTCCATCCTATTTGTCTTTCTGAGTGAGGATTGATCATCTTACCTAGAGTCCTCCTTCTGTCTTAGCTTCTTTATGTGTACAGATTTTAGTATGTTTATCCTATATTATATGTCTGAGAGGTTCAAAAACTTGGAGTTAATTCTTGGGACTGGGGCAAAGTCACCAAATCACAGTTCTTTCAGAGCAGGGGTCCAGCAGTCCCCCACCCAGATTAACCTCGGGATGTGACTAGCCCCTAAGAAAGCCTATAGAATGTGTTAACTCCCTCTCCCCCTTGCTACAGCCTAACCTGCAGCCTAATCTAACAGGGCAGTACCTTGCCTGGGAGAGGGGGGATCAGGTGTCCCCCAGGTAGCCAGACCTGATCATTTGTAGTTTTGGCGCCTGAAAACAAACCAATCATTTTAAGATCAACTCCCCTAGAAACCCTTTCACCCAATCCTATAGTGCCAAGACTTGCATTTCCTTACTTTCGTTTTTGCCCCCTTAAAAACCCTGTTCCCCCGGAGTTGGGGGTGGCTTGCCTCTTTGTTCTTGCAGAGGGCAGCCACCCAGTCCAGTTTGTAATAAAGGCCCCCTCATGTGTTTTGTATCGGACTCAAAGCCTGTTGGTCATTTGGGGACTCGCGATCTGGGTATTTCATGTCTAATATCCACTTTTAAGTGAGTAGGTAGTGTGTGTGTTTCTGCTTCTGGGATACCTCACTCAGGATGATCTTTTCTAGATCCCACCATTTGTCTGCAGATTTCATGATTTCCTTGTTTTTAAATGTGAAGTAATATTCCATTGTATAAATGTACCATAATTTCTGTATCCATTCCTCAACTGAGGAGCATCTGGGTTGTTTCCAGGTTCTGGCTATTATGAATAAAGCTGCTATGAACATGGTTGAACAAATGTCCTTGTTGTGTACTTGAGTATATTTTGGATATATGCCTAGGAGTGGTATAGCGGGATCTTGAGGTAGCACTATTCCTAATTGTCTGAGAAAGCACCAGATTTCCAAAGTGATTGTACAAGTTTACATCCCCACCAGCAATGGAGAAGGGTTTACCTTTCTCCACAACCTCTCCAGCATGCACTGTCACTTGAGTTTTTTATCCTTAGCCATTCTGATGGATGTAAGATGAAATCTCAGGGTCCTTTTGATTTGCATCTCCCTGATGACTAAGGATGTTGAGCATTTCTTTTCTTTAAGTATTTCTGTGTCATTTGATATTACTCTACAGAGAATTCTCTGTTTAGCTCTGTACCCCATTTTTAATTGGATTACTTGATTTGTTGCTTTTTAACTTCCCTGGTTCTTTATATATTCTGGATATTAGCCCTCTGTCAGATACAGGGTTGGTGAAGATCCTTTCCCAGTCTGTAGGCTGTTGTTTTGTTCTGATGGCAGTGTCCTTTGCTTTACAAAAGCTTTTCAGTTTCATGAGGTCCCATTTATTGATTGTTGATCTTAGAGCCTGTGCTGTTGGTGTTCTATTCAGGAAGTTCTCTCCTGTGCCAATGAGTTCTAGGCTCTTCCCCACTTTTTCTTCTAGCCTATTTTGTGTATCTGATTTTATGTTGAGGTCTTTGATCCACTTGGACTTTAGTTTTGCACAGGGTGATAAATATGGATCTACGTGCATTTTTCTACTTGTAGACATCCAGTTAGACCAGCACCATTTGTTGAAGATGCTGTCTTCTTTCCATTGAATGGTTTTGGTTTCTTTGTCAAAAATCATAGGTGTGTGAGTTTATTACTGGATCTTCTCTTTGATTCCATTGATCCACCATTCTGCTTCTATGCCAGTACCATGCAGTTTTTATTACTATTGCTCTGTAGTACAGCTTGAGATCAGGGATTGGGATATGTCCAGACAATCTATTGTATACAGGATTGTTTTGGCAATTCTGGTTTTTTGTTTTGTTTTGTTTTCCATATGAAGTTGAGAATTTTTCCTTCAAGGTCTGTAAAGAATTGTGTTGGTATTTTGCCAACATGAGTATTTCAAATGGACATGTTACCAAAAAAAAAAAAAATCGGCAAAAGGGGGAAAGTGAGAGGAGCCAAGAAAAACACAGGTGAAGATTACCTGAACTCAAAAAGAAAAACTACCTCAGAGGAAAATGAGCAACATTAAAACCACAAGAAAGAAATGAATTCTAGCAGAATATTCTGATAGGCAGGTTTACGACATGTTTGATAGGATAAAAACATGTTTGATAGGATAAAAATCTGTTTGCTAGGATAAAAATAATAACTACCTATAGAATAATATGCAAATCATGACCTTATTTACATTTTATAATGACGCCTACGGGTGCATACATGGGGGGTGGGCTGGGGGTGTTTTATGATAAGCGTGTTTCTCATCAGTTATGAGTGCAAGAGAGTGTGTCCAGAGAATGCACAGTCTAGAGAATGATCTAGAAAGCAAGGTTGTTGTAGTGTTGTTGTTGTTGTTAAATATATACAGTATTCTGCCTGCCTGCCAGAAGAGGGTACCAGATCTCTTTATAGACCATGTAGTTTCTGGGAATTGAACTCAGGACCTCTGGAAGAGCAGCCAGCATAAGCGCTCTTAACTTCTGAGCCGTCTCTCCAGCCCCCTGTAGTGTTCCTTCTAAGAAAGAAACTGGGAGGTCACCACAAGAAGACAATAGCAACCTGTGCTTTGATCCAAAGTGAGGAATCATTGCATGCATCTGTACATATGCGAATAGACTTTGCTGCTAGAGAAATCTTTAGGTTTTCAATTACACCGCATAATGTAGAGATTTCCCCTAGGGTCACTGCCCCCACACTTGCCCAGCCTCCCCAGTGCCAACACCCTACACTCTGCCATCTGTGTCTCAGTTCAGGATTTACTGCTGTGAAAAGGCATCATGACCATGTCAACTCTTATAAAGGAAAACATTTAGTTGGGGTTGGCTTCTAGGTTCAGAAGTTTACTCCATTGTCATCACGGTGGGAAGCATGGTACTTATTCCTATTCCTGGGTACCTATATCTATACCTTTCCCAACATGCCCACAGCACAAATGTATTTTTAAGTAAATTTTCAAAATTTCACAGTTCCGGTGTATTAGCTACTGTTCTTTTGCTGTAATAATATACCATGACCAGGCAACTCGTAGAAGAAAGAGTTTATTTAAATTTATGGTCCCAGAGGCATGAGTCCTTCACCAACATGGTGTGGAGGCATGGCAGCTAGAGCAGCAACCTGAGAGCTCACATCTTGAGCCATGAGCAACGAGCAGAGAGAGTAAACTCAAAGTGCCTTTAACCCTCAAAGTGACACACTTCCTTCAGCAAGGAAGTCTCCAAATGCTGTCTCCAAATGCTACCACTGACCTGGGACCAAGTATTCAAACGGATTAGCCTATGGGGGTCATTCCCATTCCAACCACTACATCCAATATCTGGAATGGTCTATGAACCCAAAAGCATAGCACTGAAGGCAGTTGAAAGCTGCCAACGCAACAGAAGGGCAGAAAACTCCATGGAACAAAGATCAAAGATGAACTAGGGAGACCCAAAGAAAGAAGAAAAGGAAAGCTCCATGATGTAAAAGGATAAGACACAGAGTGGCCCCATTCAGTGTAAATACAGCATGCATTAGCCAGTAAGACAACGAACCAGCATTGGACACATCAAGGCAAGCTGTCTCAAGACACCTGGAATACAGGACACTTTCTTGTTAGATTTTTTTTAAATTAAGTTCTTAATAAAGACAAAAAAGATGAAAGTTGTGAATAACAAAAACATCAGCATTCTAGAAAAAAAGCCAAATGTAGATTGTATGTGGTTAACTGAGACAAAACATATCAAGGTTACCTTACTAAACCTTAAGGATAAAATTCATTATTCTTTCATATGCTAGGAGGGTAGGTTTCTGAACTAATTAAATACAGCACCTGGGGTCCCTCCAGGTTATAAACTCCAGCATAAAGCTGTGTTCAGTTCAAAGGAACCTAATTAACCACCAAGGACTTGGGGGGGTGAGGGGTGTTAATTATGAAATGTTGTCAGGTCATTTATAACAAGCCAGAGGGACCTCTCTCTAAAACCAAGCAGGCCAGCGCTCACACAGACAGGGATGCTGTTGGGACACCATTTCCCAGGACAAGTGATAGTGGCAGGTTTCTGCGTGGATTGTATGATTCTGGAAGACAAGGGCGCAGTGGTTTGAACATGAAGTGTCCACCAAAGGCTCCTGCGTTAAAACATGTGCTCACCAGTTGGTACTGCTCTTGTGGGTGTTACAGAAGCTTTAGGGGCGGAGCCTTGCTGGAGGAAGTACATCACTAGGGGGGTGAGGCTTGGGGTTTATAGCCTGACCTCACTTCCAGATGTTCTGTGTTTCCTGTCTGTGGCTGAAAATTATCTGTTTTCCTGACAGCCTAGCTGGCCTCAAGTTCTTGCCATCCACCTTCCCTGTTACACGAACTCTGTCCCCTCCAGAACTCGAAGTTAAAATAAACCCTTTCTCCTCTGAGTAGCTTTTGGTCAGGGTGTTCTTCCCATAGCTATGAAAAAGTAAATAATATGGAGGACCAATACAGAAAAGGGGAGCACAGTCTGTGGGAAGCCATGGTGTTCCTGAAGGTCTCTCTGGGGCAGTGATTCTCAGCCTGTTGTTCTCGACCCCTTTGGCAAACCTCTGTCTCCAAAAATGTTTACATTATGATTCAGAACAGCAAAATTACATTTGTGAAGTAGCAACAAAAATAATTTTATGGTTGGAGGTCACCACAACACAAGAAACTGTATTAAAGGCTCGCAGCATTAGGAAAGCTGAGGACCACTACTCTAGGGAAGCAACTGGAGTCGGGAAAGAATCCAAGGAAGTTAACACAGAGGTCGCATTTCATGGGATGGAGAGGAGAAGCCAACAGAATGCTGAGTTAACCCGAAGCTGAGCACCAACCCCACCCCACCCCCACCCCCTGCTGCAGAGCCAGGTGAAAGGGGCTCTTGGTTGGAAAACTGGAAGCAGGAGTCTGGTGGACACAGATCTCAAAGCTATTGCCACTGGAGGCTCTGTTCAAGCCATCAAAGGACAGGAACCTGACCTATCTCCCCAGGATCCCCTGTGTACCAAATTCCTCCATCCAGACCAAGGGCTCATAACTGTCCCTGTGACCATGGAGCAGTGTGTGGAAGAGAAAGAAAGTCTATTCACTGGAGAAGCATGCAGACTGGAGAAGCTGGCCCGCCAGAGCTAATGACTCCACCACTGAGGTTTCCTCACTAGCATGGGACACAGCTGGTTTGGTTAATATCCTTGAGAAGATAGACATGATGACTATCTGCTGAACAGAACTTACTTAGAAAAGCTGTCTTTCCTGGGGATTGGGACAGTGAAGAGACCCAAAGATGATAGGGTTGAGCTGGGCTGAGGGAGAGGCCTTGAACAATACATGAGCCAAGAGATAGCTGTGCTACATATAGAAGCCAAAGAGACTGGTCTAAAGCAGTCCTCCTCCATGGTTGGGGAGATGGCTCAGTCATGCCTTGAAAGCGTGAGGACCTAAGTTTGCCCCTCAGAACGAGTATAAGCACCTGCACACAGTAGCACACACTTGTCATCCTAGTGCTGCAGAAGTTGAAACAGGCAGATTCCTTGGGCCCAGTGAGGGCAAGCCCAGCCTTGTAGGCAAGTTCCAGACTAATGGGAGATCCCAGCTCAAAACATAAATAAATTTAAAAATGAGGGTACCAGAGAGATGCTGCCGCAAGTTGTCCTCCTTTCACCATACATACATATGGGCACATATACCTATGCACACATGAACATGTTTGTGCACACACACATACACATAAGACAGATCTCAAGAAAACACAGTGAAAGCTATCATTACACAAGCAAAGAGAGGCCACTTTTCCGTGCTGTTTACTCCAGTGTAAATACCACCAGCCAACTACTTCCTCAACACCACACAAGGGCAAGGAGTCCTGGAGTCCCCGGGGAGAGCCATGTAACTCAGTGTTGGTGACCGTCTTCTAGGCACAAGACCCTTCTCAAATGCTGAACTGCTCCAGATGTCATGCTTGGACACATCGGGCCGTGTTTGTGATTAGGACATTGTTCATTTGGTCCTTCCTCTCTTGCTCTGAAGTGTTCTGTAGAGGCAAATGTTTAGAGTATGGAATATACATTCCCAGGGTCAAGGCACCAATGCCTTTGTCAAGCCAAGACAAGGTTCTTGAGATGCCTGCTCAAACAGCCCCTTGTCAGGTTCTCCTTAAGAGGCCTTCATAAGGGCAGTGCACCTCTCCCCGCGAGCTAATGTGATGTGTGGGTCGTGTTCAGAGCCTCCATCAGTCACCACACAAGCTCTGCAGCACACAAGCATCTATGGTTTGTACACTGATGAAAACAGAGCCAATCTTAAAGCAACTAGTAGCCTCATATTGATGGCAAGGCTGAAGCTGAGGCGTGGGAAGGTCCTCGGTCACTCAGTCTCTTCCAGTTAAGGCCATCCAAATCTTGCCAGTGCTTGTTGCTTCATGTTTTCCTCAGGCTGAGCTCTCTCCTGTGAACATGCAGTCTGAACCCGTGTATGTGTGTGTGTGTATGTCTGTGTCTGTGTGTCTATGTTTCTACGTTCTGTCTAACCCCAAGATTTTTAAAGAAAAAAATTTTAAATTGAGTTTTTCAGCATATGACCATTCAGTCCCTAACCAGCTGACAAGTGTCCAATTCTGCTTTGGTGTCACACTGAGCAAGATAAGTCACCCAAAGCCCTGGAAGTCACCTGATAAACAACACCCTTGTCTGTGGCCAGAAACCTTCAATCAGATGTGTCCATGTCTTGTCCCATGAGCTCCATGCCACCTTCACAGTGTTGGCATTCACTATAGAAATCAGGATAGAGGTTCTGAACTCTCCCATGACTCAGCTATGCCGCTTCTGGTGTTCAGGCTGCTGCAGAGACAGTGCACAGTCATGTTAACTGACTTATGACTGCAGTACTTAGGAAGTTTAACTAGCCCAGGTGCCCATCAATAGCTGAATAGAAAGAAAATGTGGTACATAGACAAGATGAAATTTTACTCAGTCGTAAGAAAACTCAAATAATGATATTTACAGAAACATGGGTAGACTGAAAATTATTATATTAAAAAAGTAATACAGATTCAGAAAGACAAATATGTCGTCCTACCATATGCCTATTCTATATTTAAATTTTTATATACATGTAGAAATTTGTGAGGGCTATAAATCATGAAACTAGAAAGGACCAGGAAAGAAAGGAGAAAGGAGTGTTGCAGAAGGAGGCAGCAGAAAAGTGTGTGTGTCAGGAAACAGAAGCTGCTGGTGGAGGAGTAGGGCTAGCAGAACTGGGGTGGAGAGATGGAAAGGGGGAAGGGGAGGGAGGGATCCACGTATGTCATAGCACAACCATAGCTTTGTGTGCTGATTGGAACAAAAACATATCATGTGACTTCTTACTTATACTCTAAAGAAACCTATTGCATAAATTACTATAAATGAAATGAAATAGAAAAATTATCGTTTAAAAAAGGCCTGGTGCAAATCAATAAATAGTGAATCATGGATTCGCTCTAAACAGTATGTAGTTTTGTAAACACTTTAGGAATATCAAAATTTAGGAAAGAATTTCAGCTACATTCCTCACCATTGATTTTTCTTCAAATGAAAATTGTTTTATTTCGAGAATGTTGGAACAATTAAAAGTCTCTAGCAATTCTCTTCTAGTTTACAGCCTTCCAAGTCATCAAGCTGTGGTGAGGAAATGGCGACCCCTGCAGACCAATGGTAAAAACTGTCTGACCTGAAGTCCCTGGCTGTGAGCCCGAGGGAACCATTTTCCTCCAACTCAGGGAAAATGCCTTCCTTTTCCTTTCCATAATCGTTTTCAAAGATTAGCTTTTCCACCCATTTCAACTTATGAATGAAATATTGCGGCGCTTCTGTGACTAGCTAATATCAAGCTTCCAGGGGTAAGACAGCTGGAAGTGATCTAGAAACATCACCAACCAACAACCTTAGTGGCCCCTTCTTAGAGACCGCGCAAACCCCACTTCCTAGGTTGTAAACCATGGGGGCACTGTCCCTAGTCTATTTCTTAGTTGCCGTGGAGTAGCTTGACATCTAAATGCTTCGTGCTCCCCTCAAAAGAGTGCAGGGGAGTCGCGCCGCCGTGGCAGCAAACTAAGCCGAAACCTCCCTGCTGGGCTAACATCCAGCGGGTTAGCCCCAAACACGCCCATTCCCACAGTCCTCTGCGGTCGCAGCCACTCCAGAGGGACCCTCCTGCCCAGGTGAGCTCCCTCCTACAGCTGCGCCTGCGCCGTCAGGACCGCACAGCAGAGGTGCCCTCATCGGTGAAGAGTAGGCTGTGGGCATATCAGTCCTGGGTGTGGGCAGAGGGCTGGATGTGAGGCCCAGACCTTACTCTCCCGTCCAGAGCTCGGTGCATGAAATTCCCTCGAAAATAAAGTCACAGAGGCCCGGTGGTTAGCCAGGTGCCCTTCTTGGGTGAAAAGGTCTTAACTTGTGGGAGCAAGGAGCAGGTGTGAACGACAGACAGCTGCCAGGCAAGAGTGGAAATAGAGGAGAGTCCTGACTGGAAGAAAGTTCTCCATAGCTCAGAGTCCAGCCGCTCGGTGGCAGCCTGGGTAGAGAAAGAGCGCCTCCCAGTGTCTCTTGCTGGAACTGGGTTGCAGTTTTGCTTGGTTTTCTCCCCTGGTCCCGGGGGTCTCTGGGTAGAAAGAGACCCACCGTTGGTCTTATTGTAGCAGCTGACCTCAAGTTCATGCTCCAGCATTCTAAACTGCTTCCAGAAAACTCGATGGACATGATCCAGTATGCCTCTTTCCTGTGAGTCTTCAAGAGGCTTTTGGAGGTGGTCATTGGAACTAAGAAAAGATGAGTTAAAGCACACTGATCGTCCCCAACACACCCACCAGAAAACCCGGAAAGGCATGCATGAAAACCAGATGCGTGCGGTCGGTTTGTCAGAAGGCTGTGTTTTGGGGAACTACCCTGAAGGTGGCTGAGCGCGGATGGAACGTGGGGACACCAGTGGGGGGCTTCTCCTGGGCTGCCTGTGTGAGGAAGGGGCAAAGGCATCTCTGCCTTCCTCCCCACTAGACACCCACGAACGCTCACATTACACACACAATCACACACAGAGATGGTCCAGGGGGCACAGGATATGATGAGCTGACCAGCTAATTGAGAGACATCCAGGTGAAGAAGGAAGAGATGAAAGCAGCCTTGACATCTAGCGGCGAGTGGCCTGTCACTCATGGCTGAGCTGGGTGATTCTCCTCCTGCAAGTAGACATTTCCACTGAGCACGGGGACTGAGACAAAGCAAGGTCATTCCATAAGCTGTGTGGAGACAGACTAGGCAAGGTCACTGGTCCTCCCAGAGGATACCAAGCACTCCCCCTTTCTCTATGAGGATGGTAACCGCCCAGCTCTGCTTCTCTGCCCTCTGTCCTTCCAGCGCATGAGACGCATTAACATTCTCACAAAGTAACTTTTGCCTGTTTCCCAGAAGCATCCAGGCTTCTTCAGACAGCCCTCCCCCAAATCACACAGCCAAAGTCAGAATGCTATTCCGCACTTCTTGACACCCAAATACGATTCTGTATTTCCCAACATCCTCCCTGTGAAAACAAATCACACTGACTTCCTAACCTGCAGATGGTTTCTTGGTCCCTTGGTGGCTGCTGCAATAGGCGCAGGACTGAGGACTGAGAATCCAAGGGCAATGAGTTGGTTTCCCTTCATTCTCCACAACTTCCTCCCCCACTGGAAGATGTAGAGGAAGAAAGAAGGTGGAGGGAAGAAACTAAGAAAAAAGAGATCTTCCCACCCGCTAAAAACTCCAGGCCCTGTACTCTACCATACCTGCTCTGAGCGCTAGGGTTCATTTCTGGGCCCTACAGCAGTACACCCAGAATGCCCTGGAAGAGGCATAGGGAAAGGTAAATCTCCCTGGATTGAGAATCAGTTGTTCTTTTTTCTTTCTTTCCTGACTCTTACCTTTTGACATAGGAATCGCTCGTTGCTGAAGACTGTCACAACTGTAGCTATTCCCAAGGAGCACTTCCTCCACAAAGAGCCGTGACAACAGACATGTGCCTGTTTTGTCAGATCACAGGCTGCTGCAGCGGAGCTGATGAACTGGGGATAGCCCTATGTTTCCATCCTGCTAGCTCCAAACTTCATCCATAACATCCCAAACCATGACGTAATCGCCCCAAGCAACAGCCGCCGTGAGCTGCCTCCACCCCCAGCCTCAGCCTCCAGGATGCTCAGGCCTGAGCGTGCACCTGACTGAGCCATCAGGCGAACTTGACATATTGGGGCAGTGCTACATTTCCACCGCCAGTGCCACACAGTCACAATCAGCCAGGCTGCTTTCCTAATGCATTCAAAAGGCGTCCCAAACCTCCGCTGCGGCCCACAATGGCGCTAGTCGCTCAGCAGAAGCAGAGCCGCTCCACGCTCACTGAGCAGCCTCCATGCTCTCAAGACTCATAGTTAGCTCAAGCCGCCTTTGCAGCCAGCCTGAGCCCACGTGTGCTCCTTTGAATGAGAATGCCCTCTATAGGCTCATATGTTTGAATGCTTGGTCCCCAGCTAGTGGAAGGATTTAGGTGTGTGGCCTTGAAAGAGGTGTGTCACTAGCGGGTGGGTTTTGAGGTTTCAAAAGCCCAGGTCAGGCCTAGCATCCCCATTCCACCCCTCCTCCACTCCCCGCATGAGCTTGCCTCCCTGCCACCATGCTCCCCAGCGTGAAGATAACAGACCCTAACCCTCGGAAACTATAGGTAGGCCCCTGATTAAATGATTCATTTTATAAGTTGCCTTTGCCACAGTGTCTCCTCACAGCAACAGAACCAGCCACCACCGGGCCCAGGTGGTGTCCTGCGCTTTCTGTGGTCACAAGCTACAGGTGTGGGAAGGATCAGGATGGACAGCCTTGCTGGTGGAAGTGTTTCACTGGAGAGGCCACACCCCATCTAATATTCTCTGTTTCATGTTCGTGATCTCTCCGCTGCCTGCTCCTGCTGTCATGCCGGCCACTTGCTTCCATGCTCCAACCATGATGGACTCTTCCTGTGGGACCATAAAACCAAAATAAGCTCTTTCTCCTACAAGTCACTTTTAGTCACAGTGTTTTATCACTGCAGCAAAAGAGTAACTGACACCCACAGGAAGGACAGACATCAGGGCCCTTCCACCATCCTGTCACTTAGCAGTGCTAAGGATCTCACCAAACTTCACAGCCCTTATTAATCGCTATGCAATTTGCTGTGTATCTATCTCTAAATGCATAAATGCAGAAAGATACGGCACTGAAATGGATGGAAGTCGTAAACACTAGGGGATTTTGAGTGTAAAAGGGGAGGGGCAGGAGGAGAAATAAAGGGCATAGAAGGAGTAACTACGGCCAAAGTATACTACATGCATGTATAGAAATATCACAATGAGACTTGTTACTTTGTATAATTAGTACAAGCTAATAAACATGAAAGAAATGCTTCCTAACATGAAGCGAAAGGGCACGGAGGCTAGCATTTGTAAATAAGATGCCCCAACAGTCTTGTGTGCTTTTAAAAATTATAAAATGTCAAAATATCTTCGGTAATCGTTTAAAATGCTAGTTGGTTAGGGAGGCTGCTCAGTGACTAACAGCACTTGCTGCTCTTGCACAGACCCGGGTTTGTCTCCCACATCAGGCAGATCACAACCATCTGCAACTCTGGCTCCAAGGAATCAACGCCCTCGTTTGGACTTTATGTGTACCTGCATGCCAGTGGTGCACATACTGACAAGAAAGTACACACACATGTACATAAGTAAAAGCAGATTTGAAAACAAGTCATTTTAATTTTCTATGAAATCACCTGCTAGTCACATTTTATGTTTTTGAGTTAACTTTCTCTGGGCATAAATAGAAAATAATAGGGCCCTGCTTCTTGCCCTTAAAATCTCAAGACTGTGGTTGTTTCACGGGCAGGGTCTGGTTTACTCAAGGCTGAAATGAAGGTCTCATTGACAATAACCAGGAGCTAACGCCATACCAAACTGTCTAAATCTCATAATTACTTCTAAACTCACTGGCAGGATCTTTGCAAAAGCCAGTAGCCTATCGACTTTACCTGAAGAGAAGACATATCTCACACTGCTATATCCAAATCACTGTGAGATTGACCACAACCAACGCACTACTTTATTATTTTAAATAATGTTGAAATATGGTATGTGGCTGGGTGCTGGTGGCACATGCCTTTAATCCCAGGACTTGGCAGGCAGAGGCAGGTTGATCTCTGTAAGTTTGAGGCCAGCCTGGTCTACAAATGGAGATTCAGGATAGCCAATGCTCTCCTTTCCATGTAGAAGAGAGTGATTGTGGCCCCACCAGATGTTGGTCTAGCATGATGGTGGGCTTCTCTGGCCAAAATTAAGAATGAAAAGCCTAGAGGTAAAAATATCACAGGACACAGGGAGGTCAGACAGCAGTGGACACCTAAGTGGTAGACTTGGCCAAGCAGGAACAGGCTAGAATGGTACACAAGGCACGGTGGGTATTCAGCTTGCTGCCCACAGTTGTCCTGACATCAAGTCTGCATAGAAACTGGTGACTCTGACCTCAGGCACATGTGGCTGTAGGAGGAACTGTGAGACTTAATAAACTTCCAGGAAGCACTTGCACATCTTTCCCAGGACAGGTAAATTCCGGTTCAAATAGGGTTTGGACAGGCTGAAAGCACCTTTTTCGAAGGAATGCTGCATTCCAATGGAAATTGAATGTCCCCCAAAGATCACATGTTGCAAGGTTCATCTTCAGCTTGAGGTGCCCTTGTGAGCCAGTGAGCCCACTAGGAGGGAAGCCTAGTGGATCAAAGTTAGTTCATTAGGGGTGTGTCCTTTAACAAGATTCTGGAACACCAATATCTTCCTATATTTCTCCTTTTGCTTTCTAGATATCATGGGATATGTAGCTTTACCAGCTGATCATGGACTAAGTCTTCTGAGAGTATGAATCAAAGTAAACCTTTCCTCCTTATAGGTTGTTCATCTTGGGTCTTTTGTCACAGTGATGGAGAGCTGACTATCCTGAAGGTAACAGTGGCTGTTTCCTGTTGCTGAGTCTCTTTCACAAAGCCTTCCCACCTCACTCCCTGAGATCACTGAGGTTTCATCAATTGTCTGTGTTCATAGCTGACGGCCAAACAAACATTTAAAGCTATATCCTGAAGCATATAAAGCCCTGGGTCCAATTCTCAGTACAAAAAAAAATTTAAAGAATAAGATAAATATTAGAAGGAAAATACAGAAGTAACAACCAAAACAGAAAATAGGAAAGTCATTATGTTGGAGGGATGCAAAGTCCAAACAGAAGAAATAAATGACAAAGATGAGTAAATATGAAAGAAAATTGATAGGAAGAAAAGAAATGCCTGAACTAAAGTCCCAATAAAGGGAGTTCAGAGGGGAAGCAGGAAAAATTGAAATGGGACTCATAATGTTTGAAGAAATAAAATATAAACTCCTAAAAATTTTATTTTAGAATGAAATAGTTCCTACTGGAAAAGCCCATAGAGGGACAACGAGGAGCAGGAGTTACACAATTGTTAATGGAATTTCAAAACAGCAAAGGTAAAATCTGTTAAGTCTACAAATGAAGTCTATTTCGCATACAATGAAACAAGGATGGGAGTGGAATCTATTTATTTCTTTTATTCACTTTACATCCTTGTAGCCCCTTCTTTCCTCCCTTCCCAATTCCACCCTCTCTCCTTTCCCCTCTCCCTCTCCCTCCCCTTTTCCTCAGAAAAGGGGAGCTTCCTTCCCCATCCACCCCACCTCACCAAGTTGCATCAGAACTGAGCATGTCCTCTTCTCCTGTGGCCTGTCAAGGCAGTTCCGCCAGAGGAAAGTGATCTTAAAGACTAGCAAGTGAGTGCGTATCCGATGCAGACCCCACTTCCCTTTTTAGAGGACCCACTTGAAGCCTATGCTGCCCATCTGCTACATCTTTGCAGGGGGCCTGGGTCCAGTTCATGCATGGTCCTTGGTTGATGCTTTAGTCTCAGCAAGCGCCTCTAGGCCCTGGTTACTTGTCTCTGTTCTTTTTCTTGTGGAGCTCCTGTCACTTCTGGGTCCTTTTCTCTTTTCTCCCACTATTCCTCAAGACTCCCTACACATCAACCAATATTTGGCTATGAGTCTCAGCATCTGTTTTGAGGCACTGCCGGGTAGAGCCTCTCAGAGGACAACTCTGACAGGCTCCTGTCTACAAGCTTAGCAGAATATCATTCATAGTGCTGGTGCTCTCCCACAGGGTAGGTCTTTGGTTGGGCCAGGCATCAGTTGGGCATTCCCTCAATCTCTGCCCTATCTGCTCTGTCTTTATCCCTGCACATCTCGTAGACAGGGTAAATCTTGGGTTGAAGTTTTTGTGGGTGGGTTGGTGTTCCCTGCCATTAGGAGATGTTAGAGGAGGTCCTCTTCAGCCTCTGGTCTCTTCTACAAGGAGTATCTGCTTGAATCCCCCTCATATCCTCCCAGGAACCTATCCTGACTTAAGTCTCCAGCTTGTCACAGAAATGTCCCCATCTCAGTTTCTCTTTTCTCTACAGGCCTTCTGTCCTCTTGTCCTTGCTCTCCTTGGGTCTGATCTCTACCCTTGTAACTCTCTGTGCCCCCTCTCCTTGTTACCTCTCTTCAGCCATTACCTCTGTCTACTATATCTCCCCTTCCAAGTGATATTTATGTATCCTAACTTGGGTCCTCCTTATTACTTATCTTCTTTGAGTCTGTGACTCACAGTATGCTTATCTTGTACTATATGGCAAAAATCCACTTATAAGTGAATACATACCATGTGACACTAGAGTTTTTAGCAACAGTGGATAAAAGGAAAAAAAAAGTAATTGGAGTTTTTAAATTTGTCAACAGTCTTAGAGTGTTACATCTAGCCAAATCATCATCAAAATAGAACATCATATAGTTAATAAGACCCCAGGGAACCTGCAACCAAGAGGTCCATATTGACAAAGGGATTAGATGAATCATTTAAGAGGAAGAATAAAATCCAAAAGTTGCTGCAAGTGACCTAGGATGCTGCATGAGATAAATGTAATGCAATATTCTGGTAGTATTTGCTGTTATCTTTATTAAAAATCAACAGGAACAAAGAAAAAGATAACATATGCTCAAATCCTCACTATCCAACATGGTAGCCATGAGCATCATGAATCTACTAAATTTACATTTGAATATATTCAAGCTAAATAAAACTCTAGATCTTGTTCCCCCAACACACTAGCCATATATCATAGTCCTATGTGTCCACTGGCAACTACATTAGACACTATCACATTTCCATCATCAGAGAAGGTGCCATGAGACAGCGATAGAAAACATCTGTATTATGGATGGTTGCCAGATTGAGATCAATGACCATCAAGGCATGAGTATATTCCAGTGTGTGCCATTAAAAAAAAATACTGAAGTGAGACAAACAAAAATAATAAATCCAAATGGAAGAAGTGATTTACTATACCACCAACTACAGTAAACATAAATGGGCTAAACTTGTACTTAAAAGGCAAAGATTAGACAATTAGAAGAAGGATTTCAAAGGCACACCCTAAACAAAAGAATGTGCAAACCAATGCTTTACTGCATTGGTTCAGCCATATGAAATTGCCATTCTAGTAGATCAAAAAAGGATTGATATTATCAGTTTTCTATAGACAAATTACACATTTTTCTCAGGTGCATATTTATAACAACCAGTCATGACTGAGAGCTTGTTTATCGTTCTAGATAGCTCAGTGAACCTGGGAGAGTGGCGCCTGAAAATGAGGCTAACTAAAGTCTTATGCAATAGACAACTTTATTCAGAGCATCAGGCAATTTATACTCTGAGGGTTAAGAAGAATCACGTGAGTGTTGTGTTCAATCACAAGGACAGGCCACATGTGGTAAAAACATGTTTTTCCATCGAGGCATGTGAATAACAGGAGCTGAATTAAACTCACTCCTATTTGCTACACCTGGGATGAGAAAAAAAAACACATTCTAAGAACAATTCTGTGTTTTAGAAAGAACTGGGGTCTCAAGACTTTTGTTTGTTTTCTTTGCATTTTTCTCACAGGCACTCAGAATGACTACATTCTTGGACTGTGTTGCAACAAGAGCTGACTGAGAAGAGTACATCCAAGAGACTTAGAGTACGTCCATGACTTAGATAGATGGCCCTTCCTTACTCATTCAAGTCCTAGAAGCTCAAACAAGAAGCTCTTGCGATCATCAAACCCAGCTTCCATGCAAGAGGTGATACCCACGGCAAGTTTCTAAGTTCCTAAGAACTAAACAATCACTCCAAGGCACCTCCATTAGGGTTCATGCCAAAGACTTGGCCACATCCTACCCAACTCCCTGCCTCTCATTTCCATGGATTGACAACAACATACTTCAAAATAGCAAGTCATAGTCTGGTGTGTCTGTGTAAACTCTTTTTAACTTGTAAAAATGTTAGCTAAAGCCAAAGGGTAATGAGTATACCTTTGTTCTGAGAACTAGCATTGAACTATCTTGGCCGAACTTGCTATAAAAAAACAATCCAGGAGAATCCAAGATGGCTGCCATGAGAGAACACTGTATCTGAGGAGTAGGACAGCAGAAACAACGCAGCAACCAGGAGACTGAACTCTGGGACCTAAAACGCTAGCATTTGTGATTGCCAGGTGAGCGGAACTCCTACGGTGAGAAAATCAAGTGGGAAAACCCTAGGGATACCCAGTTATTACCTGGAAAAATCTCCAGGTGACCAGCTGCGCACAGCTCTGATCTTAACGAGCAGCCGAGCTGGGCGCCCACACCCGCCATTATAAACTGGATCACACAGTCTCGCGGGCAGTCTGAGGAGGAACCGGCACCATTTTCACTGAACTGCACACTGCGAGCGCACACTGCACCCGGGTTCTGCTTCAACCCACGGGTGTGCTGCAGGCTCACATGGATCACCGGAACCACCCCCGAATGAGTGGGTTGGGGGACCGTTTTGACCAGTCTACACACTGCAGGCACACGCCTCAAGCTTCCGCCAGCAAAAACTCAGTCAGTGTGTGAGTCCGCCAGTGGGTCTGGGAGGAACCCGAATTCTGCCTCAACCCACGGGTGTGCGGCGGGAACGCACCAATCACCGGAACCACCACAGACTGAGAGGATCCGGGGACCATCTTGACCAGACTGTACACTGAGGGGGAATGCTGCACGCATCCGCCAGCAAAAACCTCAGTTCATGTGTGTGTGTGTGTCCACAGGCCAGACAGAAAAGGCCTCGGGCACCATTTCAGACAGGCCTGCATACAGCGGATGCACACCAACTCAATCCCATTGTGTGTGCCCCAAATATCATCTCAGACCGTGGTGCACAGCCCCTGGTCCAGAAGGAGGCCCCAAATCTCCATTCCAGGGAAGAGCCCTTAGCAGAAAGCCCAGGGCAGAGCGCACAACCCCCAGCTGACATCTCAAACCTGGACACTCAGATTCTAGCACAGAGTGAGGAGTAAAGACTCCAGACCAGAGGGGTGACCAGCCTGCAGTGCTCACAGCTTCTAGCACAGAGCAAGAAGCCGGGCACACAGAGCCCACAACAGAGTTCAACTGAGACACAACACACACTAACAAACCACCAGAAATCACTGATCTTCTTGAAGAATACTCCTGACACAAGAGATTGACT
>CM053743.1:75129368-75156089 GCA_028658305.1 Pachyuromys duprasi | reverse complement strand
GGGAGGATCTAGCTTTCCAGGCTGCCTCACACCTGTCCCCTGCCAGAGTGAGACAAAGTGGGGCCACCAATGCAGTGCACTCCTCACTCCCTCCAGGTGTTCCCCAATGTCCCCTCAACAGCTCTTTCTCGCTTCCCTCCTCCTTATCACTATTAGTAAGACAGACCATCAACACTTCGTTACAATGCTTTATTGTATTTGAATGATCCTGCTCAATACGATGAAGGCATCTATGACACAAGCATTGAGTTCATTTTAAATTTGCCACCATTCACATATACATGGTATAAGGAAAACCATAGACCCTTTTGAGATCCCACGCCTGTAAACATATTCCCATACAGTGGCTAATTCACAGATTAAATTATTTCTCTTGCAAATACAAGCTTTTCACTCTGAATCCTGAAGCCAGTTTCCCTTGTTACCAATGGACATTGGGGTTTTAAGGAAACAGCTTTCTCTTCAAGTATTCCACCAGTTCCAGCCGTGATGTAAGCAGCTCCAGGTCATGATAGGGAACCTGTAAAAGGAAACAGCTGTTACAGCTTGCCACCATCCCAGGTGACTCTGCCGTTCAGAAACTGAAGCAGAAGCTATTCCAGTAACTTAATTCTGAAGGCAGGGTTAAGCACATTGATAAGATAATAAGTATGTATCACTTTGGAAAAGAGCAAGCTTGAAAATCTGACTACAAAATGAGTCAAACAATTTAAGCCTAATCAACAAACTCCTAAGATGTAAACTAGCAGAACCATTTGTAGTCTGCTGGAGGTGTCAGACCAGTTACTGTTAAAATAAGTTAAAATGGAGGCTGGACCTGTAAAACCCGTGGGCAGTAATAGTTCAATCACAATGACAGTTCGAGAGTTCAGGAACTAATCCTACCCTTGCTCAGATAGTAGATGCAATCAATACCCAGCTTGGGCCTTTTCTTGAATATAGAACCAACAAAACAGACCTTAAGCTAGCACAACAAAACTAAACTAGGGGCGTTCCTACAAGACTTTAAATAGACAACAGGAAAGTCTTCATCAATGGATCATCCTATCCAAGTCACTCATCTGGCGAACCCCCAAATATCTCCTGGTTTGGTTCTACTCTCTTCATGGCTATAATTCACTCACGTAAAGTCTTTAGAGTTGTACTGTATGTCAGTGTACTTAACTGAAAGAGCAACTTTTTGTAATAGACTGTTTCTTTGAAGGAAGAAAAAAAAAGGGATACTATACCTGAACAACCTGGTAACCAAGTAACCGCAGGTGTCTTTGTTTAATAGCCTCTTTTCCGAGTAAATGTGCACTGTTAGAGCAAAATCGCTGCGGCCCATCGATGCACAGTGCCACCCTGAGAGCAAATGTAACTTTTATTTACAAAACAAGTCTTTACCTGCAAGAAATGATTTTGAATTTGTCTATTCCTATGTGTCAATATTATTTTTAAATGAATCATGAACAGACTGTCCTTTAGTCTGTTGAAAACATTTAATCCTTTTACTGCTTAACCAAATGAAAGGTTTTTTTCCGCAACCGATAGGCTCAGCATTTAGTTTCTTTTATTGAAAATGGATTCTTTTCTCACAACATATCCTGATTTTGGTGCCCCCTCTACTCTTCCCAGTTCCTAACTCCCCTCCATTCCATTCTTTCATTAGAAAAGAACAGGCTTCTAAGAGAGAACAACCAAACATGACAAAAGAAATATGATACCCACTTGCTCTCAGTCAGGAGTCCCATAAAAATTCTAAGCTAAGAGCTGTACCACATACGCAGAGGACCTGCTGCAGACCCGTGCAGGCTCTGCGCTTGCCGCCTCCGTCTCCGTGAGGCTCACAATTTTAACTTGTCTATCTTAAGAAAAGCATCAGGCTTCAAACTTACGTCTTTAACTTTAAGCCCACAACTTTCTTTACCTTTTATGGATATCCTCATCCACTGTAAAGGGCAATACAAATCCATCTTCATCTAATTTAATTTCAACATCTGGCAAAAAAAAAAAAAAAAAAAAGGGAAAAATTCCTTCTGTGATACCCTCAACACCACCACTTCCTGCATCCCTTCTGCTGGATCATTTCTTCCATATTTCCTTATCAGAGGCCGAGGCTGCAAAGTAACGGCCATAACCAATGATGAGAACAGTTATTTAACTGGCCCTACAGACTAAGCAAGCCACCTTTGAGCTAAAAAGTCTCAATTACTCTGAAACAGAGAGGTGTCTCAAGCAACCTACAGAATGCCAAGAACCATGTACACCCTTTCTTCTTCCTTGTGCAACAGGGGCCTGGACCCTTCGATTCTGAAGAAAACCCTTTAAGCTGAGCTGACACCTAGGCAACCGCAAACCTCACCTCTGCTTTCAGCTGTGTTCTCTTCACGTGTAAGTAAGGAAGGTATCCCACGCCTGACACGTGGCTCCTGAGCATGCACACATCCCCTTCTTTCCCTCAGACACTACCATTCGCTTTGTAAAGAGAGCCCATTAAAGAGAGAGGTGAAATGTGTCCATACACTGTCACCTTTCATGTGATTATTTTCTTTTACTCAACAATCTGAAAGAACAGTTAGGGCAGAAGGACATAGACTCCTCCATGAGCACTGTACAACACAAGTCTGCAGCAGGTGAGGATTTATACCAGCACCATCTAAGTTAATCCTCGAATAAGCCAAGTGTCTCCTCAACACCTGGAATGTGGCTGGAGTGCCAGTGTGATGAGGAACTGATTTGAAAAGTCTTTAAACTGGTATTTAAATAGTCATGTATGGTAATGGTACTACAGACAGCACAGGCCTAAATTACAGCAGCAGTTAGGAACACCACTGAGCACTTACTATTTTACTTAGTCCGCCAGTCTCAGAGGTCACTGCTCATTCTCTCATTTTGCAGATGAGGGATCAAGCAAAAAACAGTTGAGATCCTCTGCCCAAGACACAACTAGGTGAAACCCAAGCTCAGAGTCTTAGCTCTACAGTCACTGAGTTAACCTCCCCTTCTGCTTGCCTCCAGGTGAGGGAAGCTTCCATTCTCTGGGTCCCACATACGCTCAAGACGAACAGGATACTTTTGACCAAAACAAGCCCCTGGGCTACTTACCTATGGTGTAACAATAGGGTGTCAACACTTTTGAAGCAAAATACCATCTTGATCCTAACAGATCAGTCAGTCCAATCACCACAGACTTGTAGAGGTGGAGATCCACCGGGGTCTCTAGGGAGCAGCATGGAGTAAGGAATGACTTCACGTGGTATTTAGGAAGAAGTTTGGGGCCCTAAAATTCAAGAAAACTCAAATGTGCGCCCAGAGAGCAAGTTGAAGTCCGCTTGGATAAAAGACTGACACAAAACTACTTTATATACATGGCATGTTTCTAAGACATGGGTACACCTTTTTCTCAAAATGACAATACACAAAATGGCTGCTATAGCTCATGTTTTTAAAACGAGTAAAACACACACATACACACAAGAACACACAGATTAAAAGAGCCTCTGGAATGCTTAGAGTTGCTTCACAGTCACACTCATTCTCAACTAGAGTGTTGGTTTGTTTGTTTTCGAGACATGATCTCTCGGTGTACCTGACTGTCCTGGCCTCAAAAGGCCTGCCTCTACCTCCTGAGTGCTGCCACCGCTGTTGGCGCGAACTCAAGTTTTTAACAGTAGTGTTCTAGTTTGCGTTCCTTTGCTGTGATAACACCATGACCCAAAGCAACTTAGTGGAGGAAGGTTGATTTGAGTTTTTACTTCCTGGTCCCAGTACACTGTTGAATGAAGTAAGGACAGAAACTCAAGCAGGAACTGAATCAGAAAGCACCAAGAACTCTGCTTACTAGCTTGCTCACTGGCTTGTGCTCAGCTGGCTTTCATATACAGCCTCGGCTAGAGAGGGAGCTACCCAAGGTAGGCAAGCCTCTCCCACATCAATCATCAAAAGAAGCCCTCAAAAATACGGCCAGTCCTACTGAGACAATCCTTCATATGAGGTTACCTCTTTCGAGGTTGTGTGACTGATAAAAACTAACCATGGTAAGTGGAAAATGTGGTAAAAGTGACATCTCAATTTCTAAAAGGGAGAGGGATAAACCACAACAAACTGGCCAGTCATCTGGAAAACAACTTAACCTCTTATCATCCATAGCAGAATACAAGTCCCCGGTGGTAAAGATGACTTAGTTAACACATGCCTCCTGTGTATCCTGTTCCATGTACTCACCACACACATACATACACACAGCAGACTGTGAGACAGGCATGTCGACATATACCGAGGGGTGGCCACATATACAGATTCCAACACAAACAAATAACAATTTTTAAAACTAAATTACACACACAAATTCCTAACTTGTAAGTATGTTGAGATAGGAAATATCAATTTAAAAGTTGAGTCAAATGTGTAGCAGAACAGAAATAAGATATTAAGAGAGAAAGTCAAAAGTCACAGAGATCTGGCTGCAAAAAATTTTAAAACTTTTGCACAGCAAAACCATCAACATTGCCTTAAAAATAATAAAAACAAAGGCAAAAAGAAAACATGTACAACAGTCATAACTGTTGACACTTGTCTCCTACTGAGTTCTTAAACCTGTAGAAGGACGACTTGCTAGAAACACCTGAAAACATGTTCAAGGCCATTGCTGCTCATCAGAATGCAACTGAAACATGTGGCATGGCAGCCCTTCTCAGGAGAGAAAGGACAAGGATTCAAAGGACCAGCAGCACTGCAGCTGCAGCGTGGAAGACATGGCAGTCAACTTCCTTTACTGTCGGGCAAAGATGATGTGAATCCCTACCAGGGGAAATGTGTCAAACAAAATCCATTCAGGGACTGACCCTCCTCCCCAATTAAGAATCTAGTTCACAGATTTTTAAAAAGGCTGTAGGATGAAAAGACATGCAAGGATGTTCATTATAGCATTGCTGACAGAGACAAACTGGCAAAAACCTGAAATGCTCTGAGAGTGGAAAGGCAGATCAAATGCCACAAACATCAAAGCTCTGTATCCAGTACCTGGGGATGGCTGCAAGGTGCTGGACAGAAAAACAAACCATACTGCCTTTAGCCAGCCCCATCCCTTCAAATAGGAGTAAAGCTGACAGGGCACACACCTGTTTACCTACATCAGGGCAAAGAAATTCCTGTTGACACTACTCTTTCAGGGCATAATGGGTATGGGGAACTTCCACCCCGGCAGACATCAGAGCAGTCCAAGCAGCTTTGAAGACTAGAGCCATGTTTTATATTCCTGGATGTTCCTCTTCCAATCAGACACACTCGGCTGCTTGAGCACAGAGGGGCAGATGTGGCAGATGTGGCCTGGAGATGACATTTCCAATTCTACACAAGGTGTATGAATTTTCACAACAGTGCTGCGTGGGAAAGGCAAGGGCAGCTAAACCACAGCAACATGTTGGCTTGGCTTAAGGAGATAGTCAGAAAGAATTCTGCATTTGTTCAGTCCACACAGTGACACTCCTAACAACAGCTACGTGGAGTGTGAAAGCCTGCCAGGGACTCTGGAGTAGTGAACCTCACATTTGATGAAACTACATGGCAGGACGCTTTCCAAAGACAAGCCCATATGATGGAACCAGTCCAGCCTAAGACAAAGTTCTGCTGTCTGAGACCAAAATCAAAGGAAATTAAAGGTTTCGCAAGGACAAAAGACGAACATTCTGGGGTCATGAAGCCATATGCACCATGTCTGTGTTCTCACCCTGTAGAAAGGACACTCTAGGACTGAGGTGAGGAAAAGCTGGGTCAGCTGCGCCAGGCTCAATCTGTCCAAACATGACTCTCTATCTGAAAAACAAAAAATTGTTGAGTTTGAATTTTGGCATGCAAAACGATTATGATCATAAAACAATCCATTCACTCAAATGAACAGCTTTTAAATGGCACTAGAGTCAAGAGTCGATGTAAACAGTACCCATGTACATCCCAAGTCACCACAGTTAATTTTTAACCACCTCACCTTGCAGCTGTTGAAGAAAAAATGGACTGAATATTTTTGACATAAAATTAACTGGATGGCGTTCAATCAGCGAACATGAATGCAGAAGACTCAATAGCATTTTTGGTGGAAAATTATGTAACTGAGTAAATAGCACATTTTCTACCTTCCTAAACAGTGCAGGGGCATTTGGTGGCAAATAATTGAGTTTTCCAAATGGTTCAATTAATTCAGAAATCTGACTAGGTGAAAATTTTTCTGCCTTGGAGACAAAAGTCTCTGCAAGTGCATCGAAGATGGGTTTGGAAAGAACCTGCTTTCTACTGCAGTACTCCATCACAGCACTGGCGACATCAGGGTCCAAGCAGAGGCTCAGGGCAGCCACGTGTTGCTCTAAAGCCTCAATGAGAAACCTGTCACTGTGTCCAAAGTATACTAACCCCTCCAAGACCTTCAGGAGTTCTTCATTAGTAAAACGAGGGATGTGTCCCACCATGTGCTTGCCCAACTTGATAACCAGGGGAAGTGCGTGAGTCTGGTCAAGAGCCACCAAGGCAGTAAGCACTTGGCTAATGGATTGAGGACTCAGGCAGGAAACTATTGAAAGGGCAAAGCTGTTCACTTTGTTTAAAAAGATCTGATATTTGTCTATCTTTTCAGAACATGCCTGCAGGATTCTATAAATGGCTACAATATCCTCAGGGGCAAATGTTTCCAAATTTTCACTTTGCAGCTGAGTGATGACCAGTTCCAGAGTCTCACAACTTGGACCTTGAAGTCTAGCCAGACTTTCCCCAAGAACACAAAGATGGCGGACTTCCAGGCTGCCCCTTTGGAGACGATTCTGGCATTCTGCCATAAGGCTCAGCATCAGGCTACTTTGAGGATCCACAGGCAACACAGGCAGAGACTGCAGGACTGTCACCAGAGCAGCATTGGTCAGGTGTGAGGGATTCTGCTCACACCGAAGGCATAGAGCTTGGAAGATGCGGTTCTCCAGGAGTCCATTTGGCAGCCTTTGCTGGCCATCTCTCTTCCCCACCTCACAGATCTTGAGCAAAGCTGCTGCCACCAGTGTGACAGGCAGAGTGTCCAGTGTACTTACGAAGCTCAACACTTCCTCTGAGGAGGTGAAGCTGTTTAGTCTCCCGTAAAGCATCTCTTCATCCTCGTTTTTAAGACTTTGTTCCGGCTGGTTCCATTCCTGTACTTGAGAGCACCACGGCTCAGCAACTGGATGAAGGTCATTTCCGTTCTCTGAGTAGAAGTTTTTACAGTAGGCATGACAGAATCTGACCCTGAACAGCTCAGGTTGTAGGCAATAGGACAAAACACGGAGGCGATCTTTGACTCCCTTCTGGACATGACTGGCAGGGTGGCTTTTCAGCGTGGCCACAGCTCCAGGTATATGACAGAAGTTTCTCCGCAGCGTGATTAACGCCATGCCATCAGATTCACAACTTTGCCTTAGCAGCAGAAAAAAAAAAGGCCAAATGTTGAGAAAGACAACATCAATGTTTACAAAACTGAGTATCCCATGACAAATATTTAAAAACAAGAACATCTCTAAAATATTACAAATGCCAAGTTTCCTCTTCCTATTGAGCCAGGAAATAGAGACAGCCTGGGAAGGGGCTTCCCACTGCACTGGTCCTGACCTCCATATTTAACTGGCTTACCCAACAATTTCACGGTAATTACTTGCAAAGACCTGCACACTCCTTTCTAAGCTTCGTCATGAAGATTTTTTTTAATGAACTATGCCTTAAATATAAACTCGTTGCATCACATGTGTACATTAAGGATCTCAGATTAATGTTTTACATCTGGTACCACTCCCTTCCATAATGCACAGCCACACAATATACCCTTACAAAGGTTTCCCCTTCAAGGACCGAGTTCTATGGATAAAGAGAAGGGAGTACACCAACACACACCTCTTTTAACACGTAAGTTGGTTGCTGATTAAATAGCTCCAAAACCCCCATAATCATATACATCATTGACTGCTCAGGGTTTTAGGCCCACGTCTCTTAACAGTCTTCAAGAGAGCTTGTCTTTCTGATTCATCAGAACTCACTGACTTAGCTTCACTGTGGCTCATACTAAAATTTCTTTTCTGTGGCCCTTAGCTGAGCCCTCTGGAACTCTGAGGATCATCAGATGCGCTGTAGCACACTGGGCTGCCGTCCTGTGGGCTCACTACGTCAGAGCGAGATGCCGGTCAGGGTTCCTGACTGTGATCGCGGCCCAGGCCTTACCGTCAGTCCCGTCCATGGACTAGGTTACAGTATACTGCGTATGACTGGCGCTTTTCCAGCTAAGAAACTGAGGCACAGGGAAGCTGCCGCACAGTTAAGCTGCGAACCACAGAAAGAGCTGGAAATCAAATTCTACTTCCAAATCTGGAGACTCGCGTGTTGGCGGGAAAGAAAGTCATTGTATATATTTAAGAGAGGAGAGGAGCGGCCGGGAAAATTCCAACTCGGGGTACGAGGCGGGCAACGCGTGCTAACACGCGCCGAGAAGCCGGAGAGGTGGCTGGGGCTGGACCACGGTGTGGATTAAATCAATTAGAGAAAAGCCAGCGGAGCAGGGCAACAGCAGAGGTAGTGGCCGGGCAGCCAGACCGGAGCCCACGGAGCACGAGTGTGGGAGTCGGGACGGCGATCGCGACGAAGGAGCCGGGGACCGAACCCCGCGGAACTTACCGAGCGGATCCGGATCCGGACACACACGGAGCTTCCGAGCCCCGGGGACCCTCCGTCCGCTAACACCGTCCGCCACCTGTAGGACATCCCCGCGCATGCGCGGCCCTGAGGCAGCGCCCACATCCGGCGCTCAACGATTGGCCTAGGTCCGCCGGCCCGCCTAGTGGAGCGAGCGGAGCATGCGTGCTGTGCCTGTGCGCGTGCGCAGTGCTGCGGGACGGTGTCACCGGAAGGCGGCGGCCCGCGCTGGAGTTGGCGCTCCGAGGTACTCGGCTCAGGGTGGCGGGGAGCGACCGACGCGATGGGGAGCCGGGACTGGCGCCGGCGCAGCAGGGATGCCGTCTCTGCGTCTCCCGGGCCGCGGGTCCCCGACACGGTGCCGTGGGGAGGAGCCTCCCTCGTCACCTCTCCCCCTAAACGGCGCGGGCCCCTCACGTGTGTTGCGATTCACCTGTTCAACTCGGCAGCAGTGTTTTACTTGTTAATGTTTGTGTCCCAGGTCCCCAGCAGATGAGCCACAAGAGCATAAAACTAACAGTTGCCTCACTCACCGAAAGAGTTTCCTACAGATTGACAACCATTTGGCGTTAGCGTTAGCTAGAATGCCGGTGTGTGGAATCGCGGTGCTCTTTATTCCCTCCATTTTACTCTTGATCATCTCCGGGGTCTCTGGGTGCAAGGCAGTGTACACTAACTACTGGTTTATGCAATGGTGGGAACTTTGCTTAAGATCTTTCAGGAAACAGGAATTCTCCAATTTGAAGGGAACATCATACAGTTGCAACCTTTTTTTTTTTAAGGCAGAAACAAAAACCTTTGAAAGTGACACAGAGTTTGAGCTTTGCTTCACCATTGCCATCCTTCGTCATTCAGCTTATGATCCTAATTCCGGGTACAAATGAGCAGAGTCAAGCCACTCCCCTACAAGTATGCACTTCTGAATGACACTTGCAAGACTCAGAAGTAGCTGGAAGTCTGGAGTGGATTTCTGGGCAGTGCAAGAGTCTCACTTTTGTATACTTCCTATCTTAATTCTCTCACACTGTGGTTCATTTAAAATTAGTGCTCAGAAGCAAGTTTAGAGACGGCTATTTCAAATTGTGTGTGTGTATCCTTGAATTCTTTTTTCTTGGAAGATTGATGTATGATTAAAAACTTACGGGTTAACCCACTTCATTAAACAGTATACCCTTTTTCCCTTTCTGATTTTTAGTCTGGCTTTTTGTTCGAGTTACAGCCAATGACCTGAGGTGATGAGAAGGTTTTTGTTACTGTATGCTACTCAGCGAGGACAGGCAAAGGCCATAGCAGAAGAAATAAGTGAGCAGGCTGTGTGTCATGGGTTTTCTGCAGATCTTCACTGTATTAGTGAGTCAGAAAAGGTAAGGGCAGCTGTTAGTGTGACTTTACCTGTTTTGGTGCTATGACATATTCTGTTACGGCATGAGGCTATATATCCACTCTTTTCTCGTTTGTTTGTTTCAGGGTTTTGCCCAAGCTAATCTTGAACTCACACAGTAGCCTAGACAAAACTTGAACTTGGGATCCTCCTGCTAACTACTTGAGATTAAGCATAAAATAAAGCATACATTTCAGTTAGTTTAAAAATTTCAGAAACTGAAGCAGATAGATACTACCTAGTTGTAAGTGCTAACAGTGGTGTCTGCTTCATTTATTTCAGGTGGCTGTGAGAACAAATGTAATGGTTCTGCTTTTGTATGCATTTGTCTGCACTTCTGTTTTTTCCTTCTTACAAACTCAGTGCCCTTTTGGGTTCCCCCAAAAGACTTTTCCATTGTAGAGTTCCTCCAAATGAAAGGCTGTTTGGCTTCCTTGATGTGCCTTCAGGATCCAGTAAGCCTGCTGCAGTCAAGAACTGTATGGTCAAGTCTATATGGTCCCAGTTTCTCTGAGAAGTCCCTATGTGAGTTGATACGCACATGGCCTCGCTGTGCCCTGTCCTCCATCTGAGGTATCCAGAATGGACTGTTCCCAGAAGGTCAAGCGAAATGCTTGCGCTACTCTTACCCCTCAAATTCAAGCTATCTGAACAATGTTCCCTCCCACCAGTTCAGTTTGCTCTGGCCTCACAAGTCAGTTTCACAAGGCAGGACCATCAGCAGCATGGTAAATTATTAATTAGGCTTGTGGAAGGAGGCATCGCCTTCATGCAGCTCTGCCAGTGTGGCTGTGGCTGAGATTTCTAGGTTACCACCAGTGAGACTGACCTTTCACTCAGCAGTAGCTCAGAGTAAACATATCACAATGCTCAAGCTGCTATTCCTAGATTCTGTAATAGCAGCAAATGCGGTCATAAAGGCAGCCCTGTTGGGCCTCATCTTTGACATTACTAGGTGGGCTGGCATCTGTTGGGCAGGAAGGTCACTGGTATTTTGGGGGGTTTTTTTGTTTTTGTTTTTGTTTGTTTGTTTTTTTTGCTGCTGCTGCTGTGTGAACCAAGCTGTTTGTTTCCCATGATTGAATGGTGTACCAAGCTGTTTGTTTCCCATGATTGAATGGTGTTGCAAGTTGTTGATGATCTAAGTGAAAAGGATAGCCCTCTGTTTCCTACCTCATAGTGGTCCTATTAATGGTAGAGTACTTCCTGTAGTACCTTGTAAGCATTTAACAGCCTAGTAGGAAGTTATCCCAAGTCCTTATCCATAGGCATGGAAAAAAAAAGTGAAGGCTGGTTAGGCCCTGTGTTAAATCAGGCACCACAAAAAAATAAATATACATACATATATATAAATAGTGTTGGGAGTGTAGTTCAATTAGCAGAGTACTTGCCTAACATGTACAAATCCTGGGTTTGGTCCTTAGCACTGCACATAAACTGAGTGTGGTGACATGGACCTGCAATCCAGGCATTTGGGACATGGAGTCAAGAGGATCAGAAATTCAAAACCAGCCCTGAATGCATAGTGATTTTGAGGCCACATGTAAAGTTAAGTGTGTGTGTGTGTGTGTGTGTGTGTGTGTATGTGGTATTTTGAGACAGGGTTTCTCTGTGTAGTCTTTGCTGTCCTGTACTCTCTTTGTAGACCAGGCTGACCTCAAACTCACAGCAAACCACCTGCCTCTGCTCCAGGAGTGTTGGGATCACAGGCATGCACCACCATGTCCAGCGTTAAAGTGAATTATTTGAATCTAAACTAGGCTATGCTCATAAGCAGTAGAAGAAACCTCAAAAGAATTAAGAACATGGACCATATGTGCTTGCCCTTCATAGTATTCCAAACATGAAGGAAATGCTGATTCTGACAGACAGCTATTAGCTTAGGGTAGCACTTAATTTTCTGCTTTAAAATAATGCTCTGTTCATCTATGTGTCATTGCCTCTGTTTCATTTGTAATACATGTGACTATTCAGATGTGATAAAGATTTCAGAGCTGTAGCTTACACTGTAGCCTGTCTTTGCCGGGCTATCTCGTGTTGCTCCTGTGTTCTAACATTTTTTAAAAAGTGTGTTTATTGAGGCAGGGCTCACTGTGCAGCCTTCACTGGCCTGGAACTCCCTTTGTAGACCAGGCTGGCCTTGAATTTTAAAGACCTACCTGCCTCTTCCTCCTAAGTAATGAGATTGAAGGCATAAACTACCACATCTGGCCCTGTTCTGAGTTTTAATCTTGGGTACTCAGTGTCTGTTATCTTTGTTTCTGACTCACCTTGACCCCATAAAACATCTTTGCTCTTTTTACTTTCATGTATGTATGTGTGACCTACCCATTTTACTCCCTTGCTTCTCAGGATGTCCTCCTGACAGTTTGATGGACCTCTTTACTTGTCATGTTTTCCTGAAGAATTCAATGACAGCCTGGGAGGCTTTTCCTAGTGAACCACGTGGAGGAAAGATGTGTTAAACTCTCCTAGCCTCCATGATGGTGAACTAAAAGTTTAGTTCAGCAAAAGTGAACTAAAAAGGCAGTGTTGATTTGCGTTATTGAGCAGCGTGATTGGGGCCCCTGGTCACAGCACTGGTCACTGGCATGTGTTTACAATAACTTGGCCAGAGGGAAATTAAAAGGAAACATGCAAGACAGGAAAGTGGGCTGATTACTGTTTGCTTTGTCTTGCTCTTGCTGGTATGTTAAACCACACATTCATGCAATACTGTGTCCTGATTTGCTCTCCTTGTTTTGTAGTATGATCTGAAAACTGAAACTGCTCCTCTGGTGGTGGTTGTATCCACTACGGGTACCGGAGATCCGCCTGACACAGCCCGCAAGTTTGTTAAAGAAATACAGGACAAGACACTACCCACAGACTTCTTTGCTCACCTGCGGTATGGATTATTGGGTAATTATTTTATTTTATTTTTACTGCTTTGATGTATGAATATATTTTTCAAAATCTTGAAATATAATTATATGAGTGTTTTTATTTTTACATAACTATCATGTCTATATAAAATACAGAAATGGTCTCCAGTTTATGCCCCAGAGCAATGCTCTGATCCTCTCCTCTCTCTGTCCTGGATATATCTGGAGTATCAAACCCAGGCCCTGGCACCCTAGAGGAACACTCTACCATTCAGCTACAGTCCCGAGCACTCTGCAGAACCCCTCCAGTAGCCGTGGCATGTTTGTAGAATATTAATGTCTAGGTCTCACTCCAAACCTACTAAGACAAGAACTCTTGAAGGGGCAAGCACTTGGGATATTTAGTTTGTTTAAGATAATAGCAGGTCATAAAATCAAGTTCTATTCTTAGTTATGTTCATAACTTCAGAATTCTGATTTTCAGTCCCTAGCACATCAGAACCAGCTAGGGAGTTTTAGTAATTCCTTTACATTGACTTGACCTGCCATCAATGACTCGATATTTAGAGGTGGGACTCTGTTGTCCACAGTTAGTAATACCTCTTTGCTGATGGTCATATCCATCACATGTTAAGAAAATGGCCTGGGTCTTTGTAGAGGATAGCTTAAACAGGTTATGGCAAGGACCAGAAGGGGCAGCATAGGACCAGTAAGACAGGTTAGCAGGTAAAGCAGCTTGCCACCAAGCCTGATGATCTGAATCAATCTTTAAGACCTACATGACAGAGTCCTGCAGGTAGTGCTTTAATGTTCCTGTTATACCATGATGCCTGTGTGTGTGTTTGTATGCACAGAATAAATTTTAACTAAAAACCAGAGGGGCCTGCATAGAGAACTATGGTACTGGAAAGGAAGTGTGGGTCCATTTGCTGGCCTATGGTTTGTGTGATTGATCTTTGAAGAATATGCTTAGCAGAATATCTAGCACCGATAACCTGCGTTGCTCAGACATTCCTTTCTAACCCAGCCACAGTGTATAAGTCGTGTTTTAGATTTTTCTTAATGTTTTTCTATAAAGATCATATTAAAGCCTAGTCCAGCCATTCTAGGCAGTGTTGGGTCCATGTATGGACCCATGACAACATGTTCACTCAGTTGTCAAGTCAAGCAGATGTGAAACATTAGCCTTTTCAGTGTGCAAGAATGGAACAGTTCTTTACATTGACCTGACAGAAGCAGACACAGCTTGTCTTGCAGGTATGCTGGTGTACAGTTCAGAAGTACAAATACTGTTGGGGGTGGATCAGTATTTGATGCCTTGTAGGTTACATAGGCTATCATAGCTGTTGGACATTGTTGTTGTGGCTTCAAAACCACCGTGACTTGTAAGCAAACAGATGGTGGCTGTGTCCCAGAGAAATCTTCCTGACTAACATCAAATGCATTTGCTTCAGGGGCTGTCCCTACTTGTTGAGTTCAGGACTGGGAAAGTGTACAGTACAGATACTGGGTTTCAAAGCCAGCTTGACCTGTTTCTTCAATTCCTGTATTGTTACATTAACTCATGGAAACAGAAATGTTAAATGTTTATTTATAATTTGACCAGCAGCCAGTCTTTGTTTTATTTCTATCTGTGCCTTTATGGTGTACAGTAGAAGAACATTACCAAAAAAAAAAACAATAAGAAAATGTAGATGTACATATTATTTCTTGTTGTGTATGTAAGAGTGTGGGATAGTATTTAGACATTTTGTCTCTGTCTATGATATTGTTGACCTTTGTACGCCCCTGAGCATCTGTTTGGGTTCTTCAGGTTTGGGTGACTCAGAATACACATACTTCTGCAATGGAGGGAAAGTGATTGACAAACGACTTCAGGAGCTTGGAGCCCAGCGTTTCTATGACACAGGACATGCCGATGACTGTGTAGGGTAAGGGCAATGCATATCAGCTTTTTCAGTACACTCTTACATGTGATGAAAGTTGATGAGCTTATAAAAGACGTTTGCTTTGGCTTAGCACTGACAAGCATCTGAGATGCTCATCATGGTTTCAGTATTTTAGCTCTGGGACCCGGGAAGGTCAGATGACTGAAGGGAGCGTGATTAGTCCATCGTCCGTGCCCCACCCCCGCCCTCAGTATCTGTTAGTGGAAAGAGGGAGGGACCCAGCACAGTTACAGACATCTCAGAGTACAGACATATTTATAAAAGTGTGAATTTTCTCTGGTCACATTGGTATTGCCTATGTCTGCCCTCCGCTCTGCACACAGGGCCCCTGTTTGCATCTCTAGTGGAAGAGGCCCTGCAGGCCGAGCACCACTGACCGTAGCATTCTCGGCTGCTGCTTTCCATCCTAATGGCATGCACTATCAGCCTTTTCTTTTTTCCATTTTTATTTTTGCAGCTCAGTATTTTGTCTGTGCATAGCCTTCCAAATCCTCCTAACATATTTCCTTCAGGTGTCACAATCTACTGGTTAGCCTTTAACAATCATTGTTGTAGCCAGATAAAAGTGCATGTTTTGCTGTAGTTTTGTTTTGACTAGGTAAAAAATATTGAATGACTTTTCAGACACTGTGTTAGGAAATAACCTGTTTATGGAAGTAATGACATCACCAATGTCCTGCTTCTCTGGAGACTTCTCTTTCCTTACATCCTGCCCGATGCCCATGCCTTCCATGGGCTGCAGCTGGGTACGGTTCCTGTCTCTGCTGCATAGTTTTCTTCGTGGCGACTAAGTTCTGACACTTCCACGTGTTGCCTACTCATTTTGCAGCTTTATTTTCAGCTATGTTTTTGTGCACTATTGTTAATTGTAGGATAATGCTTATATCAATCCATTAGGCTCATTTCCTAGGTTACTGCACTTCTTCAGAAGGTCCTGGGTCGTATATTCGATCGAGTATTAAAATTCCTGAATGTGTTTCGGTAGTTTGCACATCTAAAATGTTCAGCCTAACAGCTTTCTGTCTAAAGTTAAAGTGCTTTGTGGAAGATATTCCTGTCTGAGGTCCCTCCAGGCTGACACCAAGAATGTGCTTGCAGTCACATGCCTGCATTAAAATCTTCCATCCCTACTCGGTGACCAAAACTTTAGTCAACTCATCTTTGTGTGCCTGTGATAGAAAATGGCAGGATGTACTATGAAGCTTCTGGGCATGGTCAGACTGGTCAGTGCTCCTGGCCTTCAGGACCGTGCTTCTTCATGGTGGGCCCTGAGTGGACGTCAGCTCCTTCCACCACTGTTGGTAGTGTCGTCTCACTGTTGCTTGGGTACAGGAGTGATTCTCTACGTGTAACTTTCCGTTGAACTTGCCTTCGTGAAGACTCCTCAGATGCAGTATATCGTCCATGGATTTACAGTCTGAGATGAGCCTCCATAGCCACTTAACCTAGTGATTAGGATTTGATGCTGCCTTTCAGTTGAGATGAGAAGTGATATTTTTTTCTTCAGTGTTCTGACACTGTCTTGTCCTGGCCCTCTCCTCACTACCGCTGCTCCTGGCATGTCAGGAGCATTGTAGCCTGCTTTACACTGTGTTAGTTTTAGCTGAGCTTCTCCAAGTTAGGAATGAATGTATGATTAATTCAGCTTTTCTTTTAAAAAAAATTACTTCTATGAGATCAGCCTCTCTGAAAATCTCAAAAAAAAATAAATAATTGGTTAAAAAATGTTAAAAGATTGGTAGAAAGGGAAAGAAACATTTAGTCCAACATGTAGTTTTGAGGATGATTTCTTGATGAGACCTGTAGGAGAAAGATCAGTAAATTCAAGAGACAAAATTAGGTGGTGCCATCAGCTGCTAGAGTGATCATTTATAACATGAGTGTGCAAAGCTCTGTCAGAGACATCGGGACTCAACACACCTGTAAAATGCTGGCTCCCTAAATGCAGATGGCCAACCATAAGAGTAATTATGTTTCTGTCATCAGGGCCATCTCAGCTCATTTGCTCTGTTCAGATTACACAGAGTGCTAATCAACATAATGCTATGCTTTTGAAAATTAATATTTTTTTAAGTTTATTTAGTGCTTCCAACAGTTGCATACAGTGCTCTGCCAAATGGACAGACTATTGTTGTCTCATTGGTGAACTCAAATGGACAACTTAGGCATCTGTTTGTTTGTTTTTCTTTTTTATCCCATACCAGTCTAGAGCTCGTGGTAGAGCCATGGATTGCTGGACTCTGGGCTGCTCTCACAAAGCACTTTAAGTCACTCGCAGGACAAGAAGAGATGGGGGATGCACTCCCACAGGCATCAGATGCCCCCTTGAATGCTGCCGTGAAGCCAGAATTGTTACCCATCCAGTCACAAGTTGAACTCCTGAGATTAGAGGACTTGGGGAAAAAGGATTCTGAGCTTTGGAGACAAAATGGGACGAACAGGAGTCAACCAAGTCTGATTGAAGACTTTGAATCTTCACTCATCCACTCAGTTCCCCCACTCTCACAAACCTCCCTAAGTGTTCCTGCTTTGCCCCCAGAATATTTAGAGGTCCATCTTCAGGAGTCTCTTGGCCAGGTGAGAGATTGCCTTCGTGCTCTGTGCTTCATATGCCGTTGAACTGTGAGTGTTTGCTTTCTCACATCTGAACAGAGGTCTGCGACTCACAGACCAAGCGCAGCATCTCCTCTGCTGTCACTCCTGCTCCTCGGCAGCCATGCCTGTTGTGCTGTGTAGTGGCAGTTGCTGCTCACCAGAGGTCTGCAAAGAAGAAAGAATTTTACTGACCTTTCCAGAAAAGCTGTGCCCATCTGTCTTACAAATGGCTTGATATTCCTTTAGTCCTTTTTTATGTCTCTAACATAGCCTTTCATGGCACCATTCTCGTTCTGTCTTCATTTTCAGTTTCCAAGTTGCTCACATCATGTCTGAGGTACTCTGAGCTCATCTAGCTCTGTGGCACAGAACCTCGCATTCCTTCTTGTCCATACTCTCCTGATCTGCATTTACATTACTCTCACGTGCAGCTCCACCTTCCATCTGTGACTGTGGAAGGTCTCATCACCCACATGGCTACCCCATTCCAGCATCCTGTTTTAGCAGCCTGCTTAGACTACTCTAGCACTGAATGTCACTGATCCCAGGAGTCAGACTGTGAGATGTTTTTCTTGACAGTTGTGTGGAGGCTGGAGGGATAAAAGCAGGATTAGACACAATGAGAAGCTGAACTGTGGTATATTCTCAGCAAAGGCCTCACCATCCCATGGGATATTGGAAAACTGACTGGTTCTGGAGTTGGGATACAGGACCTGGGTTTATAATCATTGTGCTCATTGGATTTAAGCTGCTCTCAAAGGGGAGGTAGCTGAGGCAGGGTAAGACCTCAGATGCTAAGTGCTTCCCACAGAGCTAGCTGAGGGCTGAGCTGGTACTGATGGTATCTCTTCTAAGGGTCAAGTTCCAGAGACACCCCCCACCACATGCTCACGCACACGCTCCAGATGCTCTTGACTTGCCCCAAGCCTTCCCATATACCTAGTTGTTCAGAATTAGTTGGTTGGCATCTATTAAAATGTTCTCTGTTTTTAAATGTATATAAAATCAAGTTAGAAGAGGAACTGGAAATATAAGGAATTAGGTTTCTGTGCTGTCCTTACTGGTACCACTAGTTACAAATACCTCTGAGGTAACTAGAACTAAGAATACCCTTCCTACATCAGACCTACTCACCAGCAGGGTTGGCTGGATGGGCACAAGCTCTAGGGTTCTGTTTGTCTCAGCAACTTTTATGTGGTTCTGGGGATTGTGTTTGTACTTTGCTAACCAGCCCATCTCCCCTGCTTAGAAATTACATCTCATATTTTAACCCATTTGTTTCTCAAGGAGGAAAGCCAGGTATCTGTGACCTCAGCAGATCCCATTTTTGAAGTTCCAATTTCAAAAGCTGTTCAGCTGACTACAACTGATGCTGTCAAGACCACTCTGCTGCTGGAGTTGGACGTTTCCGTAAGTTGTTGCACAGTGTCTTCTCAGCATGGCTGTATCTGAAGATATGTGGGCCCTTGGGGTGCCTCGTCACTATACCCAGGAGCAGGAGATATCTCTGGCAAGATGCCTGGTCATTTTATTCCTCATCTATCCTGATCTTCCTTCCATGTCAGAGAAGAGGTGAGATGAGACATGACTGGTACTGACACGGCAGAGCGAGGCACTGTTGCCCGATCTTAAGCTACAAGAGAGTAATGGAGTCTGGCCAGCATTTCACCTGTGACAGGCCAACAGAAGGAAGCTGTTCCCTAAGATCATCCAGCGAGGCAGAAATAAAGTTCAGGCTGCATAGTCAGGAAAGTGTTAACTTCTCAGAGCAGTAGTTCTGATTCTTTAGAGAATCTGAAAAGGTTTGGAACCTATCCAGTAAAGTGATAAAGGAGAACATTTGCCTGTGGTGTCAACGGGCTGTGCATAGTCATTTGAACTCCATTCATGAGACAGTCTGCATGTGCTCATGCTGTGAGGGACCCTCCGGTCATTGATTCAGCCCTTTATCTTGAAGAACGTCCCAAGAAATTAAGTGGGTTGTATAATATTAACTTTTATTTGCCTGGTTTAGTTGTTGTCTGAGAGGCTTACTGCCTCTGTCGCTAACCTAGGCCTGGAGTGTTTTCAGCCTCTGAGACTTACTACTTAATAAGTTCACTCTTTCTAGTTCTTTCTGAGCTCTGGCCTGGCTGGTTCAACTCAGCTGTTCTGGCTCAAATTCCTCTTCCAGCTGACGTATTCAGTATGGCCTATGAATTGCTCCACTTGGCCTCAAACTAACTCTAACAATCTTCTCTAATCTGACTCCTTCTCATTCTCTGGCTCATTCAGTCTTCACCTGAGTTCTCTCTCTCTCTCTCTGCAGCATGTCTCTCCGTTATTGTCCTGGTAAAACTGCCTCCTTTCTCTCTTTCATTGCCCCTTAAGTAGCTTCCTTTTCCTTTCTTTTCTCGTGTGAGTTGGACATAGTCTGTCAAATCTTTCTCTGATTCATCACTATTTCTGCCACTCAGTAGATAACACTTTCAAACACGAGTTCTTCCTTCTACAAACTTCATTGTTTGGGATTAAAGGCGTGTACCACCATATCTCAACTTAAGCTTTTCCTTACCTGAAACTTGCTGTATACCCGGCTGGCCTTGAATTTAGATCTGCTTTCCTTTGTCTCCTGAATTAAAGGCGTTTTTGTATTCCGGCCGGATCACACAAACATAGAAGATCTTTGGATGTGATCTCTTGCCAGCTGGATCACACAGGCCTAGAAGGTCTTTGGATGTGATTCCTTGCCAGAACAGCCACGTTCTAAAGTAAAATTCCTCCCTGAGGTTGGTTTTTGAGAGAAATCAGAGCACTTCAAGTTGTCTGGAGGTTCAGAAGAGCTTCTTGATAGAAAAACAGAAATGACAAACTTAAGCCTAGGGGTTTTGTGTGTGTGAAAGTGAGAAAGTTAGCAATTCAGAAAGAGCTGGAATGGGTGAGCTTATTCAGCGGTAAGTCTCAGGATGAAACATTCTAGGCCTAGATTAGATTATACAGAGGCTAGAAGCTACAAGGACTAGGCCTACTATACTAGCACAGGATTTTTTTTCTATTTTACCTTGGTCTTTCTCTAGAAAACAGAGTTTTCCTGTCAACCTGGAGATTCCTTCAATGTGATCTGTCCAAACAATGATTCAGAAGTACAAAGCCTGCTTCAAAGGCTGCAGCTGGCTGATAAACAAGCGCACTGTGTCATCTTGAAAATTAAGACGGACACTAAGAAGAAAGGTAGGACGCGTGCTGGACATGCCCTGCTGCTGGCTGAGCAGATGCTGCAGCTCAGCCACATGGGGTGTGTGCACACACACAAACACGCACACACTAAGCACAAGCAAACCCTGATGCTGACAGGTTCCTGGTGCTGTTCTTACCTTAGTGAGTAGTGTGGTGATGGACCAAATGTGTATTGGACATTGTGGGCATGAAAGGAGCCTAGAACCTTCATGTAAAATTCCTATTATGTTTATTTCTCGTAGTAATATTTTATTATGGAAAAATAATTTTCTCTAAAAGAAGTTGTTTATTATTTAAAGTGTTAATATTACTTGCATATAATCTTGAGTTATTTAGTCCTAAAGTTCCTACTTCTCAAAGAGTTATTTTTATTTTGGGGTTGGCAGTGTGTGTGCGCATGCCTGTGTGTCTGTGCCGTATTGTGCTAGTGCCTGGTTCGAGCCAGCAAAGGGCTGGATCCCTACAACAAGGGTTACAGGCATGTGGGTTCTCGGAGCTGAACTGGGGCCCTCTGGAGAAACAGCCAGCATGCTTAGTCACTGAGCTCTTTCTCCAGCCAGTGAAGTTAGTTCTCATTTTAATGGAACACAGACATCTTTTGCCATTTTGTTGTTTAATTTTAGATAATTTTATTTGGTACATTTTGAATCCATCGTTCTTTTACTTCTGTAAAGTGGCTGTTTTGTCCTGACATACTTATTTCAGCCAATTGTTGATTGAACATTTCCATAAGCCATCACACATAGTAGCATAAAGTGCAAAATGTTGCAGCCAGCTGTATTTTGGTAAATGCAAAGCGTGTTGTAAAAATGTATTTGTGCTCATGTCTTTCCTCTGGCCTGATACTCTTCCTGCCTCGCCTGCAAGGAGCTGCTGTTCCACAGCATGTACCAGAGGGGCGTTCTCTTGAGTTCATCCTCACCTGGTGTCTTGAAATACGAGCAGTTCCCAAAAAGGTATTTCTCTTTGTCTTTGAGTAACTCTGAAGATGGGCAGAGCTCTATTTGCATCTTTTAGATAAGGCTGGTATCTGGTACTGTGTTCAGATGTATCTTTACGGTCTCCCGTGAAAATGGGTCTCCTCAGTTGTCTTTTCACCTGACATTAGGGTCACACAGTGCCAGGTTGCAGCCTGTCCTGTCCAGTGCACAGTGCCCGCTTCACTCCATGACAGGACTCACAGAGAGAGTGCGGGATCTCACCCCCTCTCCATCACCTACTGTGTTACTACAGAGCCTCTGTGTAGTGCTGCTTGGTCACTGCTGAATGGAAAGTCCAAGAAATGGAAGGGTTTGGCAGTGTGTATTGATGTTTAGAGGAAGTTTTTACTAAACTGAGCCACTAGAGGTCAGTATTACATAAGGAACAATACTTAAAATGCTTGCAGCTGATTTTTTTTCTAAACATTCCTCTCAGTGGATACAATTTTCTAAACTGCTTTGCTAGACTTGAATTGTCTGAGCAGAAAGACTGTACTAATTAAAGACAGGCTTCCACCCTGCTTTGTGAATGTGCCCTACTGCACTGCTGGTCTTGGGAAGCAAGCCACCTTAGAGAAAGGCTTAGTCTTAGACATGATTCATTTTGATGAGAACATCTTCTGAAGTTTAATTAATTCAGTTTTGTTTTAACTTTACCAATTTTTTAAAATTTTACAAAGTTTACGTAAAAATAACTATACAACATATGCTATATTAAAATATCTATATGGATGTGACATAGGAAGTGAAAGTTTTATTATTGCATCCTTGGTTATTTAATTCTGGCATCTAATTCCTGTCCACAACAAGACATCTAGTCTGCATGTTCCGGTGTAGAGAGACTGGGGGTGTTTTTAATTTAAAGGATACACCATAATTTCTTGGTTTGAACATGAATATTTGGGCTGTTTCTAGATTTTCTATGTGGAAAAATGATGCATGAGCAGAAATTTCTGTACTGTGATAGTCTTTGCACACATTTGAAATGTTTGTGGAGTGGAATTGTTATTTTAAATGATTTATATTTTAAAACCTTGCAGTGGGTTTTTTTGTTTGTTTGTTTTGGGTTTTGCTATTTGAGCTTGTTCCTTCTCTTTCATGTCTTTGATCAGTCATTCATCCATTTGTTCATTTGAGACAAAGTCTCACCATGTAACTGCAGCTGGTCTGGAATTCACAGAGCTAACCCTAACCATAGAGTAGCTCATAGCTGACGTTTTTCCTCAGGCATTTTTGCGTGCCCTTGTGGAATGTACCAGCAGCGCTACTGAAAAGCGGAGGCTACAGGAGCTGTGCAGTAAGCAAGGAGCAGCTGACTACAACCGTTTCATCCGGGACGCCAGCGTCTGCCTGCTAGACCTCCTCCTCGCCTTCCCGTCCTGCCAGCCTCCACTCAGCCTCCTGCTTGGTGAGTTGCTCCTTCCACAGCCCCAGTCCTTCATGCATTGCCAGGTGAGCCTCTTGTAAAGAAGACTGGCTGTCTGCCCATCCTTTCCTGTGAAGTCTATGCAGATACAGTGTGGACAGAGCTAAATCGAGGCTGGTGGGGGCGAGTAGGTAGGAGCCCATCCTGCATTTTGTTTTCAGGTTATAGTGACATCTGGGCACCATTCTAGAAATTGGAGTCCCTCTTCCACATATTTGGATTTTTTTTGTTTTTTCATGTTTTTCCTTCAATTATTGTCACTATCATTTTTCTCTATTAACTTATCCATTTTTTTAACTTAGAGTTTATCATCTTTTCTAGTTTGTTTTTTCAGTGAAGTCATTTAGCTGAATTTTATCGAACAGTGAATATTCAGAGGGGAAGAATGATTTTCACCAAAGCCAATGAGTATGAGGTGTAATTGAATGAAACATGTGCTCTGGGTAGAATGTGGAAATAGTTCCATCTGCATTCAGAAGCAAGGTGTTCAGAAGCAAAAGTGGCCTTTGTAATACAGCTCAACACACCTGGGGCACAGGTAGCTGACTCCGGGGCTGGAACTATTTCCCGGAGTGATGGTCATGAGTACTCTGCAGGATCCTGTAGCCTTGCTTATGTTCCTGTGCTGGCTCAGGGCCAGATGTTAGCATTCACACATACAGCATGAAAACGTGTAGTCCTCTTGGTGAGCCATCAGGACCACTTTCAAGGCCTGTGCAGGGAATAGCTAGTTGTGCTTTCTCTTCTCGTGATTTCTTAGTGTTCTTTTCTTTCATTTTCCTCCCAAATATGGTTTAAAAAAAAAAAAATCTATGTGGGCTTCCCTCCCATTCTGCCTAAGCCAGTTGACTGGTGCTTTCTGGCTCAGTGGGATTGTGGAGATGGTAGAGACTGCTGCCTGGCCAGAATAAAAGTTAGGGACTGCAGAGAGTCATTGGGACCTACAAAATCTAATTTTTTTTTTCTTTAAGAAAAATTAAAACATCAAAAACTTGAAATGAACCCTATAATAAACTTTGTTTTTCTGCTTTACTAAAAGCTATTTTAGAAGGAATATTTCAAAGTTTTACCCAAATAACTAAGAAATAGCATGTTATTCACAAAAACTACAAACTTTGTAAGCAGATAATTAAATATGGATCATATGTGTTGCTTTATACAAGTCCCTGTGTATTTTGAAACCACTGGGATTCTTTGAAAAAGTCTCCCACTGTGTGCATAGGCTTTTATTAAGTATATAAGCACAAGAAGGAAAAGTATATCATCCTTCTGGGAATTTCCTAAAGTCTCTGTCTTTAATATTTTTGAGGCCTTGACTTTATTTCCTATCTGAAAACTCTGGCACATGTCCTACAGGTGGTCCTTACATACATGAGAGCAATGAGTCTGTTGACTATAGTCTGTTCATGCTCTGTTGTTACTACCCTAACCCTGAGACCACCATGGGGTTCTGACTTTAGAGTTGAGCATTGTATCACTGCTTTATGTACTGGTGAAATACTTTAAGTGAGAAGTTGCTGTTTTTAATATTCTAAATAGGAAAGTTGAGTGAAGACCTGTATTTTCTTCTGTTCATATTTCAGTAGGCCTGAGTTAATTGTTTGTTTTTACTTCTAGAGCACCTGCCTAAACTCCAGCCTCGCCCATACTCATGTGCAAGGTATGAATACTTACTAGCATAATATACAGCTCCAAAGTCGTGGGACCTGAGCTTCCAGCTCTCTAGTGACAGGGCCAGTTGCTGCAAACTCCCCTGCTTTGTAGAGCATAGTGCAGTCTGAAGAGCCCCAGGACCTCTGTCTTGTAGCATTCATAGTGAAGGACTAGATGGACCTGACCATCCAATTGTTCCCCTGTTTAAGGCAGTAGTCTCCATTCTCACCATTCCTGGGCAGCTGAGGGACTAACAGGGAGGTTCAGCTATGGAGCATGAGTTAGTGCTGGCCTAGGCCACCTAATGCCCCACCCCTGATTTTCCCAGCAGGCCTGTGCCTCAGTGACAGTGCAGCAAGTGCTTGTGTAAGTGAGTTCTGCGTTTCCCACATTGTTTGCATAGAGCAGAACTTAGGTTGAGGTTCGTGAAAGTGTTTCCTGGTGATTCTGAACTTTGTGTTTTCTTTATCTACTTTCAAATCTGTGGCTAAATAAATAATATCCAGTGTATTTGTTCCTTGTCATTTCATGATAATAAAATCAGTGAGGTAAATATTGAGTGGTGAGTCTTGAAGAAAGAGCCTTGCAGCTTCTCACTTTCATTGAAGGGAGGCAAGGGTTAAGATGGTTCTTGTCTAGGGTAGTGGCAAGGTAGATGAGGCCCCGATGCCCAGTACAGTAAGAAAGAGACATCCAGGCTTGCCTGTGTCTTTGCAGCTCCAGCTTAGTCCATCCAGACAAGCTTCATCTCGTGTTTAACGTCGTAGAGTTTCCGTCTACCAGCACAGCAGCCACGCTGCGGAAGGGGGTCTGCACAGGCTGGCTGGCCACATTGGCTGCTCCGTTTCTTCAGCCAAACACAGAAGCTTCGCATGCCCACAGTGGTGCAGCCCTGGCTCCTAAGGTACTGAGATGGTGTGATTTCAGCTCTCACCTGACCAGAACACTGTACTCACATCTTAAACTTGCAGGCATTTGTCAAGTTGCTGTTGCTTGTCTGGGCTAGAAAATAATGCCTTTTCTGTGACTGGTATTGACTGTGGGGCGAGTGATGAGTCCAGAACCCCGGAGGGGTGGCGGTGGGCCGTGCAGCCTGCTCTGCCTGTGTCCCAGTTAGGTGGTTGTATAATCCTAATACATCTGTAATTTTAAAACATTTTCTCATGCTTTGCAACATTTATTCTTTACAGTTTATCTTGATTATAGCTGCTCTCCACCCCCAACTCCAGCACCCCCAGGACATCCCCCAATCACATCTCCATCTCAACATCAACTTCGTGTCCTTCTTTAAGTATTCATTTGTTCATTTATTTAACTGACCGAGTTCCATCAGTGCTGTCCATATGCTTGTGAGTATGTGTCAGCCACAGGGTCATGGAGAACATCCCGGGGCCACAGACTTGAGGGAAAGTGGCTCTCTCTCCAAGTGTGCTCAGTAGAGACACTTGGGAAACACACTCTTTCTTCTTCCTCTGTAGTCCTAGGTGTGGTCATGCTTTAGAGTTTGATGCTGCTGTTAACCTAATGTTGCTGGGTCTTGAGGAACCACTATTCCTAATTGTCTAAGAAAACGCCAAATTGATTTCCAAAGTGGTTATACAAGTTTGCATTCCCAGCAGCAAAGGAAGAGGGTTCCCCTTTCTCCACAACCTCTCCAGCATGTGTTGTCACTTGAGTTTTTGATCTTAGCTATTCTGGTGGGTGTAAGGTGAAATCTCAGGGTCGTTTTGATTTGCATCTCCCTGATGGCTAAGGACGTTGAGCATTTCTTTAAGTGTTTTTCTGCCATTCCACAGTCCTCTGCAGAGAGTTCTCTGTTTAGCTCCATACCCCATTTTTTAATTGGATTACTTGATTTGTTGCTTTTTCATTTCTTGAGTTCTTTATATATACTGGATATTAGCCCTCTGTCAGATGTAGGGTTGGTGAAGATCCTTTCTCAGTCTGTAGGCTGTCGTTTTGTTTTGATGACACCACTCCT
>CM053743.1:75106712-75128868 GCA_028658305.1 Pachyuromys duprasi | reverse complement strand
TGGGGGGCGGCATCTGTAGTGTTAGGGTCTGAGAATCACTGAAGAAAGACGCCACACCCAAGCAGTATGCAAAAGCACTTATCCTGCTGGGACCACCGCTACTTAGAATGGGGTCCTGAAGTGAGCATACTTGGTCAGTTTGAAGGCAATTAGGGAGATTTCCAGAAGGAGGGAGGTAACTTTTCATTTGATTGGTTGATTCAGGAGGCTTGGGGGATTTACAATTGGCTAGACATTTAGGAACTTTCCAAAGCTAAGGGCTTTTCCTCAGGTTTGCTAAATCCCTGTACTTAGCTCAAGCCCAGCTCAACCTTTGAGCTGGTTGGCTTCCAGTGAGCTGCTGTTTTTCCAGAAACTGTTTTTATACCTTCTGAGCATGGAGTCAGATTAACCAAACAGATCGAGGCCTTCTGGGGGGTCTCCTGGAGGCTTTGGGGCTATTAGACCTTTCAGTAGATGATTAGTCTCAATCATAAGACAGGCTGAAGAGCTTCGAGTCAGCAGACGCAAACCCCGACAGGGCTCCAACCAGCCAGAGCATGGCAAACACAAGCCTGAGCGTAAACACTGCAGACAGCTTTTGCCCTTTTAACTCTTTCCTCTTCCTTGCTAAACACACACACACACACACACACATTGTATTCCTAAAGTTAACCCCCAAGGTACATTCCCTTATTTGACCTTATTCTTCTCCTGACACCTGAGACTGACAAGCTGGAGGCAGTCTTGGGTCTCAAGCATCATGTATTAATTTTGTACAGATGATGTTAATTAACAGCGGTCTGACTAGCACCTGAGTCGGCTATCCAAGGAGCACAGCGGCACTGAAGCAGCTGTGAGCATCCCTTTGCATGTTCATGGCAGCCGGTGCCAAGTAGGCCATTCTCTGGACTGACACAGTTACATGGAACTTAAAGTTTATTCCAATCTGAGAGGATTTCTATGACAATGGGTGGCAGAGACTACATTCTGTCATTCCAATACATGATGGATTGGGATTTTCCAGAACTTGCCTCTGTGTGCTGCAGACATGCCATGGGCAACAAGCTCTCTCCTGAATGACTGTCTCTGAGGCAGAATGTGGGAGTCCTTCAAGGGCCTAGAAGGAACGGCAGAAGAAGGTGAAACTGAACCTGACACTGTCTGAGCCAGGCATGCAAATGTCTGCATAGGCTGTGGAGATATGAATTAGACATACAGAAATTCCACCATCCTCAGACATGAGGTCTTTTAGGCACTAGTGTTGACACCAACCTGAGCATATGAAAGACGGAATGGATCTTACTTTAGAGCCAATAGGTACAAGCAGAGGTGTGTTAAAGGGCTTTAGGATGCTTACAAAGAGCCAAGGTAAATACACTGGCTTGTTTGTTGAGGAATCCATCAAAATGTTTTAAATTTATTTGTTCACTTCACATCCTGATTGCAACCGCCCTTCCTCTCCTCCCAGTCCCCGCCCCCTCACACATCTTTCCTCCCCATTCTCCCCTCTGCTCCTCAGAGAATGAGGAGGTCCCTCATGGGTACCAACCCACCCAGGCACATTAAGTCGCTGTGGGACTAGGTGCATCCTCTTCCACTGAGGCCAGACAGGGCAGCTCAATTAGGGAAACAGGATCCAAAGGGAGGAAATCCATCAAATTTTGAAAAAGACTTTCTGGCCATATGCCTAAGCTATTTTTAGTTGCATGAGACACACAGATGGAATGAAGATGTCAGCTGGCCACAGCCTGCCCGGGCCCCTGCAAGAATAATTCATCTGATTAATGGCGTTCATCCGCATACAGAGACCACCGTACACCTTCCATTCACAGCTGTGAAATATGAGTTTTCGGCACAGCAGAAAATGTTTTATCAGCATGTGAAACTGACCCAGGGGAGACCTCCCAGCTAAAATGGAGAGAAAGGAGACAGAGCTCTGGTGAGATCAGCCTTGTTTCTCTTCACTGCCTCATCCAACGTCAGTAAAAACATCATCATCCTAACGGCTGCGTAATTCCGAGGTCACGAGCTGCCCTTCCACAGTCTCCATGCCAAAGCAGAAAATGCCAAAGGTTTATGAACTCATTTTATGGTCTTGCCACGCAGTGATTGAGCTAGCACTGAAGCCGTTGCCAGAGAGCAGCGAACTGCATAACAGTTGTTATGGTGACCCCGAGATTGTCCGGCCGATAGTGCTGAAAGCCCCGGACGCCCGTGCTGGAAACTGCCTCTCTGTAATCCCAGTGTGCTTAGGCACGTGTGTTGCTCACGGCTGACTGAGCCCAAGAGAAAGTTCAGCCTCGGTTCACTGTGCCACCCCAGGAGGGAGTTCAGTCTCTCAGGGCCGTGAATTCTCAGAATGCGGTATTCAGAAGCAGAAAGGGGCGCGGCACAGAGAAGAGCTCAGGGTTTGGGGGCACGTGAAGGACCTTCGATTTCCAACACGTTGCAGGCGGGGCACTGAGGAATTCTCCTGTCTCTGGGTGCACCTAGTCACCCCAGGTGCCCAAGCGTCACCACCACTGAGCCTTGTAGGGGCTGCATGGGAAGCTGCGGTGTATCACTTGGATGCACCTAGATCATAAATGGGGTGAAAGCAATAAGCGAGGATCGATCAGGTGTCCGGCTTTGCCTCACCTCCCAACGGACTGTCTTCAGGTCCAGGGTGATGTGGAGCAAGGCTGTCAGTTCCGAAAAACGCCTCTGGATGGCAGCCTGGAACAACTTTTGCCTGGTTTTCAATCGTGTCTTTTTACCCCCAGCACCAAAAAAGTGTTTCAATAATATAAGGTGGCTTTTCACAATGCTGGTGTGAACTGGAGCGTTTTTCTTTTTCCCATTGACCGCGTAAAGCACATGTTTTCAAAGCAGACGGTTTGTGTTCCCTAGGTCCCTAGGATGCAGAAATGGAACGGGCATCGGGCGTGGACTCACGGTCAGCATAAATGGGGCCAGCTCTCCATCCCAGTAACCTGCATTTATTCTTTGATGAGCTGGAGATGATGGTACCACCGCTCTAACAGTGTCGTGGGGACTGGATGAGTTCATCTATATAACGGACGCTTGTTAAGCTGCAGTGTCTCTCCGAGGGATAGGATGCTATGGTGGTTGTTAGCACAGGAGTCTCGGGAGCAAGTTAGCCTGTAAACGCTATTATTAGCTACTTAGTTTCTTTGTTTCTCAGCTTCTTCCTCTGTACAGGGATCTAATGCTGGCCTTCCCATACTGCTCTAAGTCTTAAGTGGCTGAATAAAGCTTTAAGGGTCCATGAAGCCCATGCTCAACAGTGTAGCTTATGATGAATTTATGCCCACACAGGGGGAAGCAGAATCCCAAAGGAGGTCTGCATCCATCCTCCGACGTGACACACCAAGACTGGGTAAATGAAATACGAAAAGGTGTATCGGGTGATTCGTGTCAGATCTGGATTGAAAGCTGTGCCAGGTGATGCTTCTTATTTCCCAAGATCTCTGGGGCGAACTTTCTGCTGCTGATGTAGTTTGAACTCTCACTATCATGCTGTCACCGTCATGATAAAGAAATGTTTTAGACAGAATTAGGTGCAGCAACTAGTGTACAAGCCATGGAAACACAGCCAGAATGGAATGTGATCATTTGAAATTTGGTACATTGCTTGAAAAGGTTTTTGTTTGTTTGTTTGTTTGTTTTTACAGGTTCTGTGTTGTGGCCCCCTATGAGAATTCAAATTTAGTTGTTTCTCTGTTTACCTGCATTGGACAGCATGGCTTACATTCTATGTATCGCTGCTTGAAATCAATAGTTTTCTGTGTAATTTTTGTTTTGTCGTTATGATGGATACCAAACTTCTCTTGGGAGCTTAATGTGCAGAAAGACTTGGAAAACAGATAAATGGTCTCCAATTTAGTAACTAAATAAGCCCAAAGAGAAGTGAGTCATTTGGGATGATACAAAATGAGAAATATATTTTCCCTGAGAAGACTTTGTAGTCAGTCTCTGGCATAATCTGCTAAGTGATATCTTTCATGTTGTTCCCAGGAATTTAACAATGCAATTTGATTTTAGAAGAGTGAAAGAAAATCTTTATGTCTCCAAAAGAAAAACTCCATCCCAGTGTCTGCTTGGTAGGCCTAATCACACCAATGAATTCTAGCTGCTTCTGTGTTTTTTGTTCTCATTACTCCGTAGGGCCCTGCGGCATGAGCTTATGACTCTCCACCCTTCCAGAATCTCAGAATGAGACATGATGCATTGCAGGCACACTTGAAGCCAGCAGCCCCATTCTTGCCAAAATTTACATCTACTGAAACAAAAATCTATAGAGCATTCGGTTAAAATTCAGTGTGCAGTTAGGCAGCAGTGAACTGAGGAGCATGGCTGGTCACGGTGTGCGATTTATAGCTATAACCATGACAAGGGGATTCTCTTCCGTTTCTTTTCTTCTTTTCTTTTCTCTTTTTCTTTCCTCCCTCCTTTCCAATCTCTCCTCTCCCTTCTCCTCCCTCTCCTGTCTTTCTTTGCAATTATAATTTAGCCACAATGCAAAAAGTATTTAGTGAGTTGAACACCTTTATGCTTTTACGCATAAGCTGTATTAATCATATTTTATCAAGACCCCTGCTCACACAATGCCTGTGGTCAATAATAGAATAAAAAAAAAAACTACTGCCAATCAATCTCCCATCTCCCTTTATCTGGGTGACACTGTGGGTTCTTGGGAAACAGCTCATTTGCACATGGAGTGATTCCTGCCCAGGGATTCCACCTGCCCTGGACTTGCTCAGTCGTGACCCACCAAGACCCTTTACTATGGTCTGCAGCAGTGACTGTCATCACTGTGGGGTGAGCAAAGGGAACGGGGAACAGACAATGGGGGATGCAACAGTGACCTGCAGCTTTACAGTGAAGCTGGCCTTACGCTGGCTTTCAGATTCCATGGCATTCCAGGGAGCTCCGGGCCATGCTATAGGCTTGGGTGGTGGCACAATAGGAATGTGCCAAAGAGCCTGTCTTAGACACCACACCCCTTCTTTTCCTCAGAGGCAAATCTTGAACATTTATGAAGCTGATTATGGAAAGTATTGAAAGTACCAAACTAATTGAAAGCTACCGGGTGAGTATGTGTGCATGTGTGTATATGTATGAGTGTGTGTCTATGTTTGTATGTGAGAGTTGGTGTGTGCATGTGTGTGAGTGTGTATATGTATGAGTGTATGTGTGTATGTCTGTGTGTGTATGTCTCTGTGTGTGAATGCTTTGGGATTTCAGAAGTGCAAGCCAGGCCAAGTGGCACTCTTTCCCTGCCTCCTCCTGATCCAGATGTTGAGCTCTCAGCTGCCTCTCCAGCACCATGTCTGCCCGCATGCTGCCGTGACAATAATAGATTAAACCTCTGAACTATAAACCAGCCCCAATTAAATGCTTTCTTTAAAAAGAGCTGCTGTGGTCATGGTGTCTCTTCACAGCAACAAAACGCTAAGACAAAGGTTCATCCCCGGGAGAGGTTAGATCTTCCTCTACCAGCACTAACTGGTTGCGTATAGTTCTTTGTCCAGAGGTGGGGCCCTGAAAGACTCTCCCCTCCTGTGACACAGTGTCCATTGATAACAAACCACAGCCACGCCCATCACGATATCCATGAAGGTACAACAACATGTTGGCATTTACATGCTGATGGAACCAACAGCTGTCTAACTGGATTGAGGGCCCTCAAAGCAGGAGGAAAATTACACCTAGAATCCTAGACAACTTCCCAGGGCTAGCGAGGCCATGGACATTAGGAAATAATACACTACCACTGCTTTGCTAGAGCAGCATAATTCCTTACTGCATTCTAAATCTTATTTGTACAACCAGAGCCAAGGGTAACCACCACCCCTCTTTAGAAAGTCAGATTTACCAGGTGGTCTCTTGGTTGTTCCCTGGTTTTAGTATAAATCTTGTAGGTGCTTTAGGTCAGTTTCTTTTTTAAAAAATCATCTATTGATTTTCTTTTTTTACAATTACATACACACACACATACACACACTGATCTTTGATCAAAATCTCACCTGACAACATTCCTTCTATTTCTTTCCCAATTTTATTTTTTCCAGTTTTTTCTCAAGTCCCCCTCTTCCTTTCATGTTTCCTCCTCTCCCTGTATCTCTGTCTCTCTCCTCCTTCCCCCACCTCCTCTCTCTGTGTGTGTGTCTAAGTGTGTATATAACTGTTTGTGTGTGAGAGTGTATGTCTGTGTATGTTTGTGTGTGAGAGTGTGTTTGAGTGTGTGAGTGTATATGGTTTAGTGAGTGTATATATGCTTGTGAGTGTGTGTGTGTGTTTGTGACAGTGTGTTTTTCTTCCTCTTCCTCATGCTTCTTTTCCCTTTCTTGCTCCCCCTCTCCCTCCATCTTTTCAGAAGGTGTTTGCGGTGCTGGTCTTTTCACAACGTGGCTAGCTTGAAATGCCTTTGCTGAAATGGTTCCATCTTCCCAGGGCAGTGAATCAGGCTTTTAGAAAGGGGACATCACCATGTCCCATCAGTTGGCAGTGAGCACACCTGCTAATTGCAACTCTCATCACGGAAATACCTATCTCTGCTCCCAACTTCCACATGCATTTCTGGGAAGTCATTTAACATAAGGGTTCCTAAATGTGAGCAAAATTAGTGGAAAGGATGTTCAGCTAAATCGAGTATTTTAGCAGCATTATGAAAATGTTTCAGGGGACGCTTTTGAAGGTCACTGTGTATGTACATGCATAGATGTATTTAATTGTAATGAACACTTTTTAAAACTGTGAAAGAGGCAGGTGTGAGTATAATACCAATGTAAGGTAAGTGTGGGTGAGAGGAAGTCAAGAATGATGTTTTTAAGAGCTGACGCTAGGAATACATAGGGTTCGTTCTTTGTTTGGAGAAAAAACTCAAGAGGTCAATGGGCTCACAATGGACTAAGATGCATGTAAAGATACCTGTGGATCAAGAAGGCGCAAGCACGTGCTACGGCAGAATGACGCTACAGTTCGAAAATAAACTGAACACTTCAGAATGGTAAAAATAAATAAATAAACTGAGAAGACAATTAGGAACCTCATCTGATCTGGAACAGTGTGTAACAGGGCCATGTGACTAGTGAGGGGAAGGAGCCGGAAGCCACGGAATTGACCTAGTAGCACTGCATTCTCTCCCTTCAGAGACAGGCTTCCCAGCGTCTGTGACTGAAGGGCTGTGACAGGGTCGTTGGCAGTTTTTTGTTTGTTTGTTTGTAGATACTTTCCTGGATCTTCTTGGGCACGTAACTAGACTTCAATTTTGGCTTCGTTGGAAGTGTGCTAAGGAGTCATGAAAGTCTGCACTTCCCCACAGTTGGCTACATCACGGGGCGGGCAAAGTCATCCCCTCTGCGCTCTGTAGACTTGCTGAAAAACCTGCCCGGGTTATTGTTTAAAAATACCACATTGGAACAACAGCGACGACAGAACTGAAGTAGTCTGTGCGCTCAGGATGTGCGGCTCTTCCTCCTCACAGGGTGGCCTTGTACAGGCGTCCTCCCTCACATCTCGCTGGTTGGACCTCACAAAGAAGAGCCATGATGACAAGCATCCACAGAGTGCCTTGTCTCAGAATCAAGAAAGCCTGACTGCATCCTGCTGCATCAGTGAATAAATCACAGGCTATAGCTGCTAGACAGTGACATCTAACATGTAACCACACAATGACTTAGATGCCAAAGAGTTGAGAAAATTGCTTATCAGGGAAACTCAAGCCCACGTTTTGACATTACATCTTTGATATCTGTCATCTTATGATTTTTCCTGTGTAACACAGTTGATATGAATTATTTAAAAACCTTGATCTGTTTAGAAGAAACAGTAGAGAAAAATTGCCTTCTGGGCTCTGTTCTAACAGCCACTTAGCAGCTTTGAATGTGCTGCGTAGGGTAGCTTTGCTTCTCTTTTGTTCTTTCAAGAATAAAACCTAAACATACAAGGCCCTAGATTTTGCAACCAATGGGATAAAGTTAGCAATCGAGGGACCCACACGCTTGCATTCCTCACTGGTAAGCATCATCTTCATGTTCCTAGGTCACAGAAACTGCTGGATGTCAATGCAAACATCTGGTTTTAATGTTTTTAAAATAATTGTTTATTTAATTTTGTTTTTTTATTGTGCATGCATGTCTCTGACTCTTCTCTCTCTCTCTCTGTCTCTCTGTCTCTGTCTCTGTCTCTGTCTCTCTCTCTGTGTGTGTGTGTGTGCATGTATGCACATGACTACATAGTACAATCAGAGGACAACTTGCAGCACCCAGTTCTCTCCTTCTAGCTTGTGAGTTTCAGGGATCAAAAGCAGTTTGTCAGCTTGGCTTCAACTGTCTTTACCTGTTAAGTGACCTTGATGACCTTCATTTTAACTAGACAAAGGTCTCTTCTTCACCAAGTTAGGAATCACCAGTTGTGATAGTTTTCATGAGAATGGCCTCCAAAGGCTTATATGTGTGGCCTTGTGATGTGTCACGAGGAGCGGGCCCTGAGGTTTCCAAAGCCCACAGTAGGCCCAGGCTCCCTTGGTCTCTGTCTTCAGATAAGATGCAGACGCTCAGCTACTGCTCCACCGCCTGTCTGCCGGCTGCCGTGATCCCTGCCATGATTGCACGGACTAACTCTCTGAGACTTCAAGCAAGGTGAAAATTAAATGCTTTCTTTCACAAGTTGCATTGTGTGTGTTCCGCCCAGCAGTAAGGAAGTAACTGAGATACCAATGTCTTATTTATAGGAATCTCAGCAAGAGTTTGACCCTAGCCTGGTTCACAAACAGAACCAAAATCTGGTTGTCTTTGGAGCTAGCCTAGTGGCCCCTCTCAGTCCATCCTTGAGGAAACTAGGGAGGGTGTGGCAAAGTAAATGTCCAGGACAGCAATCTTGCTGAGGCATGGGGCAGGGATAGGGCAGAGATGAGACCTGGCCATCTTAGGCTAGGCTTAGTGCCCTTTTCTCTCTTGTATATGAAGTCCTGAATGGAGCAGCATTCTGTGTGTGAGGAGCCATAAGAATTCCTCTTCTACCAGTGCCCCTAAGGTCTTTACACCCCGCCCCCCATCAGCGCAGCCAAGCAAAGCTGGCAATGGCCCAAGTTCTGCATTTCACAGGTAAGCCTGAGAAGGTGGTGGGCCTATTGCTGTTATCTCTGTTCATGGCTGTCTTCTTTCTGGTGCTGGCTTCTCACTGACAAGCTAGAGCTTCCAGCTGAGCTAAAAAGATCTGAGCTAAAAGTCTACCTGGCCCCCTGGGTTGGGTATATGAATACAAAGTGAGTTCTGTCATGGTTGGGGTTGGTGTGGGATACTGCAGATGACCAGGAGTGCTAAAATAGTGGGGCTCCTTCCCATTAAAGCTGGTGGCCTGGGCCAAGTACATTTTATTATTCAGCAATGCAGAAACAAGGTCTGAGCTGCACAGTCGTGCATTTAAGGAGCAAAAAAAAAATGAAGTTTTTCTTCTAAAAGTTGTGGAAGAATTTTCTCTTTAAGTAGTCTGCTGTTGTCCTGCTGAAGACACAGGTCAAAAGCTAATGCTTTACAGGTAGAAACCACTATGGAAGATGTGCCCTTCAAAATATCATCTCTTGAGTGTTGGCAGATTCAATGATGACAGCAAGTTCTGCCCTCCAGGAACTCTCGGTTCATCATGTAAACCTAGGAATACAAGGAGACATCTCATGGATTCTGGGAAGTAGTAAAAAGGGCAGTGTCATTAAGACAAGGAAGATTCTATTTACTGTTGAGGGTATAGACGTGAGCTCTTTCTCCACATTTAAGACCATTTAAATTTTACTGTGTGTGTCAGGGTGTGCACATGCTAGAGTACACATGGAGGTCAGTGGACAGCCTTGTGGAGTTGGTTCTCCCTTCCACCTTCGCATGGGTCCTGAGATGTATCCAGGTCTCCAGAGTCAGGAGGCAAGTGCCTGTAACCGCTGAGCTGCCGTGCCTCCTTACATATCTTGTGTTCAGCAAAGTACAAATGGCTTTTGGGAACGAGCTAAGGACACACTATACTGCGTGCTTCTCCCACCCTCTTCTCACATCAGAAGGACACACTCTGGCGTTAGAGAAAAGCCTCACTTCTGATTTCGGGGACGTGCTGGCCATACTGTGCTAACCCAGTCTATCTTCACCACCCTGGGCAGGCATTCCTTCAGCCAGATCTTCTCCCACATCACCCTTTCTGGCAAATTCAAATGCAGTGAAACCAAACTGGCCCTGGTGAAAGATGCAGGTATCACATGCTGGGCCTTTGTGCTGTCAGGAACGAGGGTTAGAAAACGAAAATGCTCCCAGAAGCCAGTGTTTCAGGTCCTTGGGGCAGAGACCACAGGGAAGCTCTACTCGGATTTAAAATGTTGATGGATCTGAGTGAAGCAGAGGAGACATCCTCTAAATGAGGGAGAGTCAGCCCTCAGGGGAGTCTCCGCCCCTACCTCACCTCTCTCAGGAGCACAGACAGCTAGTTTCGGAAAGACAGCCCTCCCCAAGAATATTAGTTGTGTTCAGACTGGAAGAAATTGTCCATGTTTCTTTTTTTTTTACTCAAGGGTGTTTTTAAACTCTACTTTAATTGGCATGGCATCTCACACTTCCACTTGCCACATTATGAAGTGAAACGCCAAGAACTATGATGAGTTCAGGATGGACCAATGGGAAGAACAGAGAATCCTTGTCCTTGGCCATCTGGCCTTTGTGGAGGAATCAGTACACTTTGGGAAATGATGATAATATCAATTGGGTGAAGTGTCAAGACTTTCAGTCTCTCACTTTTCTCTGTGATCAAGCCCTGGGGATCTGGAGTCATTATAGACCTGGGTCTTCCTGCTTATGCTTTTCTCTCCAAGCCAACAAACATTTCTCCCAGCATGTCTTCCTTGACTCCTGAACCAAGGAGTCTGAGAGCCTGACTGGGTTATAATTATGGCTTTCAAAAATAGTTTCTTGAATATTTCTGTGGACAATGGGTATCCAAGCTTTTACCATAATATAAAGGAAATGCAATGGGAGGCACAAACAGCAAGACTTGAAGCTGTTGCCCTCAAGAGTCATGGGGGTGCTGCCACATGTCTTCCTGGGGATCCCTGCCTCTCTTGCTCTAGATTTCTGCTTCTATCAAACCTGGTTACCCCTTCAACACTATTGAATGTGATTCTTGGCTATTTTTTATATATCCAAGAATGCCACCCAATTTAAAAGCACTTTTAATTTTACTTTTTAAACAGATACAAAAGTGGAATCTTTGGGGTTGAGGGGAAGGAGAGATTCCAGTGTCATCTATGCATTCTCTCAGAGTCTTCCCAAATGCTTGTTCCACTATGAGATGAGAGAGAGCGGAAACTGAAGATCCTTGCCAGCATACTTTGTGAAACAAAATGTGAGTGCTCAGCTGTGGCTCTGTATTCCTGGGCAGCATAAAGAAGGTGGGCCCTGCTTCCTAGCCCTGGCTGACCAGCACTGGGACTTGTGAAATCAACCCCTCTTCCAAGCCCAGCCCCATCTGAATCCCAAGAGACCCTACAGTTATAGGAAAGTGTTCTGGCCTGTGGAGTCACAAATGTCTGGTTCCTAGCTCATGCTTTCTGCTTATTGGTTCTGAATAAGTCACATGACTTCTCTGACCTTAAATATTCTCCTGCTGAGAATAAATACAGGAAAGGCACTGACTTTTCAAGGTGGTAAGCATGCCATATGGTGGAGTTTGGAAATAGTACTGAGTATGAACATGGTTCATACACACCGATGGCTTCATGTTTTAAAGCAGCTAATGGTTTTTCTTCCTCCCAGAATTTCTTTCCTTTCCCCATTCTCAGCTTCTGTCTTTATTTTCTAAAGCTTAGATAGCTGAAGGAAGGGAAAGGACTAGCAATATACATGAAGGATGGAAGAGAGCATCTCATGAGTGCTAAAGTACCTGGCCTTCATATACATATGTGCCACCACTCTGGACTCAACCAAAAAAAAAAAAAGTGGAATCTGATCTTTAAGTAATTTGCCTAGTTAAGTAATTCTGTCCTAGCATCCCTGATTTTTTTACTTTGCAGTGACTGAAGACCCATCACAGCAGAGGAGAACAAAGCACTTTAACCTTTAAAAATATAGAATCCTACAGTCAGTAATAAGCCTCAGAAACACAGCTAATTAGACCATCCATACCTAACAAGCTTTATTCCACTACTGATCTGAATGACTCCCCAATTATGCAGTTTCATTCAAGTTACTTTCTTTTATTTTTAAAAAGGACTTTAACTTTAAAGTTACTCACATTAACTGTGTTTAAATTATTCTTAACCGAGTACATTTTTGAACCAAGGTTTTTAATTGAGCACCTTCCTCACTGACTTGTGACTTAGAGTCACAGTTTCTGCCCAAAGGCTTTTTTGTTCAGTGCAGCATTGGTAAAATAAATGAGGAAAGCTGGGCTGGGGACTGGCCCTGATCCTCTGTGAAGATAGGGACCTCCAGGACCTCATGCTCAGGAGACTCAGACTATCTGCCCAGACCTGTGGACTTTCAGCTTGAACATGTGCTATAAAAGCTAATTTTAAATTCTAGACTTCTGGAGACAGATTCACTAAGATGGATACATTTCTCAAACGTTAGGAATCAACCCTTCAGTAGATTAGAAAAGGAACCATCCCCAACCCCAGCAGACACAGTTTGAGAGGCAGGAGCATACAGTGGTCCCGGCCCAGGCTTCCCAGCAGCTGACCTGTTTGTGATGCTTGAATCCAGCAGTTTCTCTGTGTGGATGCATTATGTGACCTGACCATCCACTCAGGAAGCCAGCCTGCTCTCATCAGCTCACACCACTGTCTCTACCAAATATTTCAGGAAGCCAAAGAAAAGTCGGTTTCTGTGGCCAAGACAGAGCTGGGAATAAACAGCCTGCACTTAGTCTCCTTTGGGTGGTCTTCATTTATTTCCATGATGTCATTCATGTTATGATTAGAACAACTGCAAGAACATTGCTGAGGGTGCAGTGGCACACGTCTATAGTCCTAGCACAGGGGAGGCACAGGCAGGCAGATTGCTGTGAGTTTGAGGCCAGCCTGGTCTAGGGCAGCCAAGGCTACACAGAGAAACAAAAAAAAATTGTTGAATTGAGTATGAAATAAATAATGAGCTATCTCTAGTGGCTTCAGACTTATATTCACATAGTTCAGTTTTGTCCTTACTTTTTTGATTGACTAATTCATTGTTGATAGCTGCCACTTAACTGGTTGTCGTTTGCCTAATATCAATGTTTTTAGTAAAATCATTGATTAAAATGATGTCCAAGTTCTAGTCCATTTACTGACTCAGTTATTGCTTCTTTGCCTTGTAGAAGATCTGTGTACCCAAACTGCCTACAATCAAGGAGATTTAGAAGGAGCAGTAGCTTTCACAGCCTCAGGAAATTCCATGGCTTCAGAGCTTCCATGGATGAACACTGAAGGAAATAGTTCTGGGCTCTTGAATGATAATTCAGAACATGGCTGTTCTGGCAAGAGATCATATCCAAAGATCTTCTAGGTCTGTGTGATCTGGTTGTAATACAAACACCCCTTTAATCCCAAAGACAGAGGCAAGCAGATCTGAGTTCAAGGGCAGCCTGGTATAGAGCAAGGATCAGATAAAGAAAAGCTTAGATCCAGGTGTGGTGATACACACCTTTAATCCCAAATAATGAATGTAAAGTTAGTTTGCAGAAGGAAGCACCTATGTTACAAAATGATGTCAATTGAGTGGCAGAAAAAGTGATGAATCAGAGAAAGAGTTGACAGAATAGGATAAACCAACACTCACAAGAAGAGAGAGGAAAAGGAAGCTACTTAAGGAGCAATACAGAGAAGAAAGGAGGCATTTTTACTGGGAGAGTATTACAGAGAGGCTGAATGAGAAAGCATTTACAGAATGAGAAGGTGGTAAAAGATTAGAAAAGATTGTTGGAGTTAGTTTGAGGCTCAACAGAGCAATTCAGAAGCTGAGAGAAAAGCCATATTGAGTAAGTCAGCTAGGAGAGGAGTTTGAGCCAGAACAGCTGAGTTAAACCAACCAACCCAGAGATCAGTAAGAACAAGGAAGGGTGAGTTTATTAAGCAGTAAGTCTCAGAGGCTGAAAACATTCCAAGCCTAGATTAGATGGTACAAAGGCTAGAAGATTCCAGGACTAGACCTAGTTAGCAAACAGAGGCAGTAAGCCTACAGAAACAACAATTACCACAAGAGAATAAAAGTTTGTTTTACAGTATCCCTCACAAAGCCCTGTGGCTTTCCTTGATTAGTTCCCATGGTGGGGGAAACGGATACAAACTGATAATCTGTTTCAGTGATTGGAGTGTGTATTGTACTTATGCTATGCAAGTCTAAATTTCTTTTTGTTGTGTTTCTTCTCCTACAGGCAGAAAATGCATAATTGATGCTTTGTCAATTGCTGGTGAATAGTCTAAGTTAGCCTGGGTGACTCCATTTTGAAATAAGGAGCCATCTTGACCAGGAGCTGAACTCAGGTACCAGAAAATATTACAGAATGTGCACCTGGCAGAAAACAAAGTTAACTCTCCAAGCAACGGCCTCTAGGAAATATTATAGAATAAATGTTTAGTAAAAAAATAGAGACAATCTTCCTGGCAATTATAAACGGTCACCTCTCCCCTGTGGCTTTAACCCAATTCTGTAATATCAAGGCATGAACCCCCTTGCTTTCTCTCATGGAAACACACATCCTCCCACCCCGGCTTGCTGTTATGGAAACCCCCTGCTTACAGTCTTTCCCTTTAAAAACCCTGCTCACTCCGGGCTCAGGGTCCGACTTCTCTACTGCTGTGTCAGTGAGACTTGGGTCTCAAGTTCGATCGCTCTGGTAAATAAAGCTCTCTTGCTCTTGCGTCTGGTGGTCTTGAGGGTCCCGTGATCCTGGCGTTACACTTGCATCACTAACCACTGGCTGCATTGATTACTTATGCTCACAGTTCTTGAGAGACAAACTTTGCTTCTCCTACCCAAGGCTGTGCTTTGGCCATGGGCAGGTGAGACAGGAAATCACAGATGATCACTCACAATGGACACTTTCCATACTGAGTGTGTTTCCCTCTTATCCTCCTGACTGCTCAAACTATGCAGAGGTGGTATAGCTGGACCTCTGGCTTGACTCATCAGCAGGCATCATGCCTTTGCCCTCTCCGGGATTCATGCTGAAATATAATGGCCGAAGCAGCAGTGTTGGGAGATGTAGCTGTTGGGAGCATTCAGAGGCAGAGTCCTCGGGAAGAGGATTTCTAAGAATCTTAAAGGGATGGATGGGAGGAGTTTGACTCCCCACCTTCCACAAGGTGAAGAGCTAACGACCCTCAAAGGGTGACAGGTGAGAGCAGACTTCTGAGTCTCCATACCTGAGGTAGATTAGCTCACAGACCTGTTTGAGTCGCCCAGTTGAGGTGTTGCTGTTACAACAGCCCTCAGCAGACTGAGAGAACCCCTACGGGTTAGAAAAGCAAGGAACAATTTGGTGATTGTCTGGTCTTTTTACTCAATCCTCTTCATCCCCAGCTGGCAGGAACATAAGAGAAAGCAAAACACATCCCAGAGTGTGGCTTTAATGGTGTTGATAAGTAGTTGCAATTTACGAAGGTAATTTAATTACGTTGTTGTTTTTTACAAGCGGGTGGTCTGACGCACAGCTGGTTGTGAGTGAAAATAGTATAGCCTATAAATTTGCTATTCATTTCAGGTTGAAATGCTGGGTCCTAGCAGAGGGAGAAATTATATATTCCAGCCACCAGGAACGGCAGGGCATATTTCAGTTGTGTGAGGAGTACCGAGGTCGCATCTCTTTTCATTGGCTCATAAATATGAGTGTGTGGAGGAGGAGGAACGAGGCCCCATTTCATCAGATTTAAGGTCCTTTAATGTGAGGAAAGTAATGCTGGAGCAGCCGTCCTGAATAAAGGAGCACAGCATGAATTTCTGTGTGAACCCACTTGGCCTCGGCGTGCTACTGAATTACCCCTGGAAGCCTGACACTGGCCATCATTTGAGTCTGGAGTACAGGCAACGCCTATAAATCAGGTGACTTTCCTGTCAGCATGAAAACATGCCCGTGTCTGGGAGTCTCAGACATAATCGGGACTTCTAAATTGATACTGTAAAGGGAGAATAAATTGGCTCTACCAAATAGCTATGTGGGAGGACACAGCAGAAGCTGAGTACACGTGACCTGACGGATAGAAAGGAGGGTGTCTGCTGCTCACAAGGAAAGGGCATGTCCTGGGGTTTTGTCTCTACACCACCTCACAGGACACGGTCAGGTGCACTCTCATGGCAACCTATTTGGACTGTCGCCTCACAGAAGAAAAATGTGTGTCCTTAAAGACAAGGTATATCTGCTTTCCTGATATAAAACAGGATAGTAGGACTTAGAACATTCTCTAGGAAACACAAATTTATTTTGGATGCATGAAAATGCAAGGCAAGAGACCGGAAGACACACTGTGTGGCGCATGCCCCGTCCTTCCCAGCCTCCTCCTCAGACCCTGTAGCTGCGCGATGTTGATGCCTAAGAACAGGATTGCGGTCTGTGAACTCCTTTTAAAGGAAGGAGTGATGGTTGCCAAGAAGGATGTCCATATGCCCAAACACCTGGAGCTGGCAGACAAGAATGTGCCCAGTCTTCAGGTCGTGAAGGCCATGAAGTCTCTCAAGTCTCGAGGCTGCGTGAAGGAGCAGTTTGCCTGGAGGCATTTCTGTTGGTACCTTAGGAACGAGGGCATCCGGTATGTCCGAGATTAACTTCCACCTACCTCGGAAGTCGCGCCCACCACCCTGCGCCGCGGCCGTCCTGAGACTGGCAGGCCTCGGCCCAACGGTCCGGAGGGTGAGAGATTCACAAGAGGGGCGGCACCCAGAGACACCTGCAGAAGGTCCTGTGCCCCCTGGGGCTGACAAGAAAGCCGAGGCTGGGGCTGGCTCAGCAAGGGAATTCCAGTTTAGAGGGGGGCTTTGGTGGTGGCCATGGTCAGCCACCTCGGTGAAGACGCAGATTATGTTGTGTTGAGTAAACTTTAAAGAAAGAAAAAATGCAAGGCCACAAATGCCATGAAGAAGTGAGTGAATTCATTTTACTTCCACGAGGAGCCGTCATTCGTATGTCTAAATGGAGACTTCACATCTGTGTGCAGAGCAGCGCAGGGTGTGGTGTCTTCTGCCTGACGACACAGGCCAGTGTGCCCACATGAGACTTTGTATGTGAGTTGCACTTGATCTGTTTTCCCCCACGCGGGGAATGGAGGGCAGACTCATTAGCAGGATAAGAAGGACTATGCAAAGGAAGGAACGTTCTGAACCAGGACAGCAGTTTGCCTGTGTGATTACCACAGTGGAGGAGCTGGATGGAGGTGAAAGTGTCCTTCTCTGGACAGAAATGTAGCTCAAACTAGTGCGAGGCAGCAGAACGCTTGACAAATGGAGCTAGCTTCAGACACAGCTGGATACTGGAGCTCAGACCCTCTCTCTCCTCTGCCCTCTGCTTCTGTCTTCTTGGTGGGTATTGTGCTTCAGAATCCCGTCTCCATGCTGCAGTTGCGTGTCTCTCTGCCACCTGGAGACCTACCCTTCTGTCTTAAGCAGGATGATGCTCCCAGGAATACAGATAGGATGCCCGGAGGTGACGCAGCCATCCTGCCAAAAGAAGATGGAAGCCATAGCCAAAGGGCAATACTGCAGAGCTGAATGAGGGGCTTTCTTTCTTGGGTATTTGGAATCATGGCTGAGAGAGAAAAAGAGGAGCTCTTTCTTGTCCAGTCAGTTTTGCTCAGGTGGGAGCACTGTCAAGCAGCCTGGCACCTCGCCAGTAGTCCCTCCCAAGGCGACCAGCGCCTCGCTGGTGACCCCTCCCAGTTTATGTAGGTGTCCAGAGCAGAAGTGGGAGTCCGGGGCTTCTGTGTCCCACGACAATTCAGTCAAGCACATTTACAAAAGCAAAGACTGTGATCGTCAGTGGGGGTGCTTCCCAACAAGGTCTGTTACTTACTCAAAGAGCTGCAGGAACCTGCTGTCAGGGCTGACAGTTGAGGAATACTGAGACATTCTCAAGCTGCCTGGCTTGAGGAACATTGAGGAAACGCTTACCCTTCCAGATAAGAGCAATCGGTTCTGAGGGGCAAGCTTGCAAAGAGCAGAACTCAGTGACTTTAAGAACGCACATTCTCTTCTGCTTACCCCTACACTGCTGAGGTCAGAACCGCTGGTAGAACGACCCACATGAAGCAGCAACTGTTTCCTTGGGAGCAAGTGCCGCTGGTGGGGCTACCCCCTAGGGGCTTCTTCACTCAGCAGTGCAGGGTTTGGTGAAGACATTGCCAGGCCCTCTAGGAACTCGGAAACATCTCCCTTCTGACCTCACAGGGGTTTGTGAGAGCACTGTGTATTTGAACATCACTCATTGCATTTATCAGGCCACCTTTAGTTACCTATTGCCTTAGCCTTGTCTCATGTCCTAGAGGAGAGAGCTACAGCAGCTGTGTGCTATCACTGATGCTGCCCATCTGCCATTTCAAATGGACTTCATGGAAACAGCCCCATTCGCACTAGCAGATAGCGGCACCATTATGTCCACACGACGGTGTGATTTTTTTTTTTATATGCACGTGCATAAAGCAAATGTGTTCCACGGCTCATGGAATACAGTGTTAAAAGGGCAGACAAAACTGTAGGAATAATTTAGAGGCACTGATAATGAAAAGGAAGGGACTCTTGAAATGTTATAACCTGGAAAAGAAAGCATTTTTTTCAACATCCTGACACCTGTCATCTCATTTGAAATTCTGTCTTGTTTCATTGATGGACCCATAGTATAAAGATTCCTCATTAGCTGTCATCCCTGAAACAATGCTATCTGTGTATTGTGTTGGCATTATGGGAACATGTCAGTTCATTTCACTGAGTAATGGGCTTTTTATAAAGACAAATGAAACAGAAGAAAACAAAGCAGATTTTAAAATAGGAGAAACTAACAAAATAATTACTGCTAGTTAAATAGAAATGAAAAAATATCACTCTGAGCCAGGTGCACACGAGAACCTTAGACAAGTATCAGTAAACAGGGACTCCTGGTAATAATGCTTAAATGCAGCCATAGGACCTTGTCAGATTGTGCTAATATGACAGGAGCCCGAATGATGAGCCAAGTGATTAAAAGCAAGTAAAGTAATAAACAATATTCTCTGTTATCCCCAAGCAAAACCTTCACTAGTTGCTACGAAGTGAGAGGACTATATCGCTCTTCCTGTGAAAGAAAAGAATTATCAGAACATTTCTAAGCAGCATGGCCAACAATTTTTAAAAAACTACCACAGTAGCAAAAGTTTCATCAAGTTGCTTCATTACATTTCTTGGTACAGACACCATTTTCATCCCACACAGGAGGTGACGCTGCTGCCTGCCAGTCCAGTCAGCAGAGCCACAGGCTAATGGGTCTGAGAACTACGGCGTGGCTTTGAACACCTGCTTCCTCCTCCAAGCTCTGCTCTGAAGAGGCATTCGGGTGGGTGAGAGCTGCCCTCCTTCCTCACCTCAGCGCTGAGACACTGTCTTCCGCTTCCTGCATCTCTTGTCGAGGATGCAGGCCTTTCAGAGCCACCTGTGCCCAGCCTCCCTCTGTGTGCCCTGTGCCACAGCTCCTGAGAGTCTGTTCACACTGCTTCCTGCCACCTGGTCACCTGTTGCCATGCCTCCCTGTTACATTTGGAGTGAATTGCCAGTCTCTCATGGACCCGTCTAAGTCCTAGAAAGGTCTTGTCCTTTCTCTGACTCACCTGACACCTCCTTTCTTTACTCTCTGACGTTCAACCATACAGCCTGTTGCGTACCTGGCAACTTTGGCACCTGCTACTCACCATGACTAGGTCACTCCCTTTCTCTTTACTTGCCTCCTTCCCTCCCTACCTCCACCTAAGCATCCCTTTGGCAAATGTTCTTGTCCTCTGGTCTCACTTGCCCATTATTTTCACTTAGAGTAAAAATTAAATTAATAAGCACATTCGCTTTCTTGTATGTTTTAGTATTTCTTCCCTGTTTGAAAGATATTTCTTAGAAACCAATAATGCATTCCTCCTGGTTTTTAAGGGTGTGGTCAGGACTTTTCATGGGGTTCTACTCCATTTCTCTAAACATCATTTGAATGAATCCATGACATGGAATCCCATAGGTTGTCATTGCATAGGACATCCATGGAACTGCAGTGCTTACCTTATGTCTAGGCCTCATTGCTCTGTACACAGATTACAAAATACTCTGCTTACTGCTTTTGAATCCCAAAGAAATCTGGGGGCTGGGAGATAATGATACCCACACAGAGACTGGAACATGAAGTCAGAGATAAGAAGGCTTGTCAGGAGTTACACAAAGTGTGGCAGAGTCTTAGGTCCAGCTTAGTTCTTTAGGAATCTAAGCTGGTAATAGTTCTCATAGCAATAACCAGTTATATAAACACTGCTCGAAGTCTAACTCATGGTTGTCCCTAGCACCAAACAGATTTCTGATCCTTAATAGATAAAAGTGTGACGAGCAGGAAGGCAGCATCCACTTCCTGAGCTGCTGTGCTGCTGTCTCCAGGGTCAGCTGTCTTTGGAACTAGGCAACACTGACTTTCTCCTCAAAGGAAGATGTCAGGGCAGGATGATTCTTTTCCTTTCCAAAGTAAAGAACAAGGAAGACTCATCGTCATTTTTCTCTTGGGAGACAGATTCCTCCAGGGAGCAGTTCTGCCCACTGTATCATTACCCATGGGTGGATGAATGGTTCTGCTTTGCCTGCCACAGTCTGTACCTTACCCGGGTAGGTGGCTCAGTGTCCAGAGACCTGGCCACAGGTGGATGGACATCTCAGTAACACTCTGTGATTAATGAAAGCCCCCACCGCCCTTTACCTTATCCATTTTCTCCTACTGTAGTCTGCCTTAGAACCTGCCAGGCAAGCCACAGAAATTCTTTCTCTTCTCCTATACAAATGGGATTGTAGCCACACCAGACCAGGCTATATTCCAGCTTCCTCTGGGTAGGAAATAACTCAAACTAAGGCTTCTAAGATGTGGACGCTCCCTGTTTATTTCACTCTTCCAGTGGACAGACACTGCTGCAGGTAGGGCCTTTAGGAATGGTGAGCTCCAGGATGAAAGGGTCCCCAGTGCTGAGCCAATGTGGAAAGGAGTACTGTACACTGAAGAACCATATCTTGGGTAATATTTCTTTTTTTTAAAAACCCTGTAATTTTCATTGCATTTCAATACATTTCAGGGCATAAGAAACTCTGGTGACTTTGTTTTTCCTTGGTCCTGTGCTTGCTTGCATCTGAATGTGAGGTGCAGTAAGGCGAACCCTAGAGATTTTGATATGGAGGGGTCATTCATATCAATGGTGAAAATGTGAAATAGCATTATCTCCCCCACCTCAAGGGCAGAGAGATGGTAGGAACCAGAAGACCAGGAAGTCTGCTGTGTGGTTGTGTCTCCTAGAAATGTCAAAGAGAAGACACCTATGAAATCTCTTCAGTATGGCTGCTTGAACAAGACCCGGACAGTGATGGCATCAGTGAGCGTACTATCATGATTGAGGGAAAGCTAACAGGGCCTCAACCCTGGACAAACAACTACAGACAAGACATGACTTCTCAGAGAAGGAGAATCAGTCTTCCCCAGGGATGAGCCCCGTTGGTTGTCTAATACTAGGTGGTCGCCCTGATGTCATAATCTCATAACCAACACTAACCAGACTCGGCATGCTCGTCTCTGTTTTTAAGCATTCCCCCAAGGCTTCGATTTCCACACTGAGGGAAGTTGGTGAGTCCAGATTTCAAAGATGAATTACTCCCACTGTTGCATTTTCTGTTCTGAGGAGATATTCTTTTGGCCCCTCTGCTATTAATGTGTAGCAGAGTTAGGGCGGGAAAGCACTTTTCTGATGATGATTGATGATGATAATGGTCATGATGATGATTGTGGTGATGATGGTGGTGTTTATAATGATTATAGCTACCGTTTTGCTTTGCACATTTATGCAATGGCTGCTACCTCTGGCATCTATTATCCTTTCAAGGGTATGCAAGTTAAGTAACATGTATTTTTCAGTCCAGGAGATGAACACCAGGGACCCACATGTGCTAGGCAAGTGCTCTCTCTGCCTGAGTCATAGCCA
>CM053743.1:75089682-75106212 GCA_028658305.1 Pachyuromys duprasi | reverse complement strand
GGGAGTGACAGACTGGCTAGATCCCAGGGGAGGACTTTGCAGCCAGCCCTGAGGAGACAGGATGAGCTGGGGTTGGATGGAAGGGGAGGAGGTCCTCCCCTGTTGGTGGACTTGGAGGGGGCGGGGAAGAGGGAGATGAAGGAGGGAGTGGGAGGGTAGGAGGGAATGGGGGAGGGGGCTACGCCTGGGATTCAAAGTACCTAACCTGTGATTGAGATAAAAATAAATAAATTAAAAAAAAAAAGAGCCAGAGGCCAGATAAAATTCATCTTCCAAAACAAGAATAATCTAAACATGCAGATTTCCTGGACTTTTAAAATATTAATTGTAAAGCTGCTATAGGAAATATGAGGACAGATTACAAATTTCTGTCACCTAAACCTTTGCAGAGCATGTAAACATATTCATTGTCACACATTTTTCTCTGTACATCATGTAATTTTCTCTTAGTGCAAATAAACATGTATGTGTAGAGCCAGGCTTTATGCAAGAGCCTCTTGTAACAAGCTGAGAAATCTTGCAGAAATTAAAAAAAAAAATCTTCTATGTATTGCTGTATCTCTGAGTTAGTTCTAGTGTCCTCTGTAGCTTTTTATTTCTAAATTCTGTTTATTTCAACTAGCTAATAAATTCTGTTTATTTAAACTAAAAAAAAAAAAGAATTTCAAGTTAGTCGTCAAAGAGAAGCTCACATCATTCTGCATAGGATTTGTTTATGTAGAAAGTGTCAGACAGTGATTGCCATGGCTTGTTTTCATTAGTGATGGTACTTGGATGAATTACCCAAATGCTTCATAATTATAGAGCTCTTTCCTCTGGACAAGCGTGGTTTAACAACTGAAAACAGAACCAATGGGAAGTTAGGAATGAAGTCCATACTGCTTTCCCTGTGTACTTCGATCAGACTTTTCACTAAAGTACGGTTCCTTGCGAATCTGTTACAGGTCTTATTATATAATTCGAATGTTACTACATTGTTATAGTTTAGAGATATCTCAACTTATGGGATTCTTTTTTGCTCAATCCCATATACTTCATTATTTTCACTGAAAATTCAGGACCTATTCAATTAAAATTACCCACTCTCGAGGTTTGTACTTCAGTTAGAATTTTCTGTATGGAAACAGGGCTGAGGTGAAGGACTGGAATGTAGAATACGAGATGGTTTCCAGTTGAAGGAAGATATTAATGGACTCTGCTAGATCCCATTTGTTGATTTGGTTCCCAAATTTAATATAAGGTGAAATCGGATAAAGAATGTTCAAATTATGCTAATCTAAGGCTGTATCAGCATGTATTTCCTAATGAGATGAGGAGTTACAATTAGCCAAACATCTGATCTGTGATAGAGCGCTCACAAATTTACCAGCTGAACCTGAAATTACTAAAATCTGAGATCAGCCAGTATTTTCTTTCTTCCCTGACAATTCTATTAAAATATATATATATATGTATATATATATGTATATATATACACAACATAAGAAAAGAAAGACAAAATTATTGGACTAACATTGTGCGGTGAGTTGTTAAGTTACTAATAAAGTCATCATCAACTTCGAATCTGTTTGTAAACTAACAAGGAAAGCACGTGTTTCCTCTGCCATGTCTACACAAGCACACGTTCAGATGGGGTAAAGCTAAAACTTCTGAAGTATTCTGAGAAAAACAATTAGCTGCCCACATACTTGAATTCCTGTCATTACATGTTATTTCATACTATTACAAAACCACCAACGTGTACTGAAGTAGTTGATATTTCTTTGAAAATGTGATTACTATGAAAGGCTCATTAGTGAGACTCACTATGACTCAGCTTGACGCTCACATCACCTCTTTAGACATTTAAATGGAAAGTGAACCCATTAACATTTCATCTTTCTGGTAAAGTTCTTAAAACCCTTCTTTTTGCAGCAAGGGCTTTTTTCTTTCTTCTCCTGTCCCAATTGAAAAAAAAATACAGAAACGCGTTAAAATATATTTCATATATTTTCTTTTGCTTAGAAAGTACTTTTGAATATCTAATGTATGTGCAACCATTAGATTTGTGTATTTGATATAATAGTTTTTTAAAAAGGCTATAAAATGTTCAAATTTACATCTGATGAAAATAAGCTTTTGCCTCAAGATTAATTTCATATACAACTTCAGTTTTTCATGCCAAGATAATTGGAAAAAATTTAAATTCTCATTTGTTATTGTTTTATGTTTCATAAAATCACATGTGCTGCTATTAAAGCCAATTACATTAGAGTTGTTACTGCCAGAGATGAAATGACTAACACTACACAGCTGACAGGTAGACGTGAGTCCCAGCTGCCATGGGAGAGGCCATTACTTGCCCAGCATCGGACAGCAGTGGCAATGCACAACAGGGGCTTCAAGGTTTACCTGCTGCTCTGCAAGCCATTTATCCAGTCATTCACAATCTAAAGAAGTAGCATCACATCAATAGCAATAATCAAAGTGACGTTCTCACAAGACGTAACAACAACAACAAACAAATTAGTGTCCTTTCTATACGCTCGGAAAATATAGGGCTTCCGAAATAAGGCAGCAGCAAAGACAGCAAAGAGAGGAGAGAAGGAGGGGGAGGAAGGAGAAAGGGGAGAAGGGAGGAAGTAGGAAGTAGGGAGAGGGAACTTGGGAGAGAAGGAGGGAGGGAAGAAGAAAGCAGGAAGGAGGGAGGAATAGAAGAAGGAAGGAGGAGGAGAAAGAAGGGAGAAAATAAAGAGAGGAGAAAAGGGTGAAGGAGGGAGGAAATAGGGACAGAGAAGGAGGAGGGAGAGAAAAAGGAAAAGGAAAGGAAGGAGGAAGAAGCTAGGGAGGAATAGAAGGAGGAAGGAAGGACAAAGAAAGAGAGAAGGAGGAGGAGGGCAGGAGAAAGGGAAGGAGAAAGAAGGCAAGAAATCAGGAGAGGAGAGAAGAGGAAGGAGGAAGGAGTGAAGAGGGAAGGAAGGAGGAAGGACAAAAGGAGGAAAGAGGGAGAGGTAGGAAAAAGAAGCAGGGAATGTTTTCCTTTGTAACCAAGATGGCTTTGCTGGAGCATCAGAATACAAAACATTTTGTTGAGTTTTAGCTGTGCCTTCCTGTAAGTATACGGTTATTGTGTGATTCAAATGCTGATTTCTGTACTCCCCATACCTGGTTGCAATCCTTGTTCTGAGAATCTCCTGTCTTAATGTTGTGTAAACACTGCTCTCCAACTGTCCCCTGGAATGCCAATAAAGCAGCTAACAGCCAGTCACTGAGCAGGGGAGAGAACAGGGCTGGACTTCCTGCCAGCCAGGGGAGAAGGAGTAAGGAGAGGAAGTAGGGGATTCAGCCATGGGAGAGGTCCAGAAGATAACACAAGAGAGGAGCTAGATCAGGAAAGCGACAGAGTGCAAGTATCTCTGGGATGCATGCTGGGAGGAAACCAGATTAATTTAGAGGGTTAAGAATAGAGTTGATACTGCTCAGGATTGTGCTGTGAAGCTTATTTAAATAATATAGTAATCTCAATTATTTGTGTGATAGACTGGTTAAGAAAGAAACTAAGGGAAACAAACTCAGTTTGTTTGTATCTTTCCACCATGATATCTGGGGATTGAGTCAGGTTGTCAGGCTAGCATACAAGTGACTTTACCTGCAGAACCATCTTGTTGGCCCTGTCATTTTATAGATTCATAGTTGTCGATCTATTGCATTCAAAGAAGCAATACATAAGGTAGAAATGGAGAGCTCTCAGCACACATTATCTCCCCACAGAAAACAACCATTTCAGAATATAATCTGATTATTTTGATTACAAAACTGGCACTGAGGTACAATTTCCAATGGGTATCCCACTGGGCATTAAAAAGTAAAAATTGAGGTTTGTGAAATTCACCTTCTTGGGTCACCCAGAGACCTTGTGGGCCCCAGTGAACCCTGACTAACCTCCACCACTCACTGTGCATCCAGATTGTGATGCCTCCCCGAAAGTTAGTAGTGGAAGCAAGGGATGAAGAATGCCTTAGTTTGTAGGAGATTAAGCCACAAAGCCTCCAGTTTACTGAGTCTCTGTATCTGTCTACTCGTTATCTAGACGGTAATGAAAGGATTCTGTCATGCTCTCATCTGCCATGTGTGCAGACTTCACTGCTGTGCCTATGGGGAGGAGAGAGTGAATCAGACACAATGGCCTCATTGCACGATGGTGGTCCAGGATCCTCTTAATGAAATGCTGAGTCCAGGTGACCCTGCCGCCTCTTAGATAATGCTGTTCTAAACCGGACATCTTACAGGTAAGACAGCTCAGTTTCTTCCCTAATCTGCAAAGCCTGGCTTCTCACTTTCCTCTGTAAAATGATTCAGAAGTCTGTGCTTTCATCCATTTTGCACAACTTTGTTTTTATACCCTCTAATTTTAGCTTACTGATTATCTTCTGTTTTATCTTCCAGGTTTGGTCTTCAGTGTGGGCTAGAGAGGGTCACAAAGCTTCATGAAGCTTTCAGTCAGTTTTGAAAGTTGGGTGCAAAAGCAAGCTGGGATGATAAAAACACCGCACAATGAAAAACAGAGCAGTGAGAACGCAAAGAGACACAAGCAGATTGAATCCTTTGTAATTTTAACGAGAAAGAGTATTTAAAACAGTATCAACAAGGACAGTTGTTTACTGCAATTTTTGCATATCTTAAAATAAAAGTCATATGGTTTTCCCTCGCTCTGCTCTAAAATGCAGCAAAATCTGATGAAGATAAATGTAAGAAAGAGAGAAGTGAAGGAAACACAGATGGGTATCTGAAATGTATGGCATTATCTTTTAAAAATGTCATCATTTTAGGGTTGACACAACTCTGGTTTTCATCACTGAGCATGTGGCCTGTGGTAAGCAGCAGATCTGAGCAGATTTGAAGCCAGAGCAGAATCTGAGATGATATCCCTCTGAGGTAAATAATTATCATGTTCGTCTAAATCTGAATTTCTTCCTTAAATCATCACATTTAAATTAATATTTTCACAGCTGTATACAACAATACACATAGTAGAGAGAAATAAATCGCCCAGTCACTTTTGCAGTGATGCATGGGACTGAGTCACACAGAGTCGGAATTGTAGTTACAGATATGTAATTGTATAATAAAATTTTTCTCTAATCAGTCATAAACCTGAATCAGTACCAGGTCTGGCTCTCAGAGAACTGCTATTCTCTTCAGTGAACGGCCCTTCCATTCAGTGAATGGCATATTCGGATGGAGAGCTGAGAGATAATGGACCAATTAGAAGTTGCTTAGTACCTTCCTGGGGTTAATGAGTCACATTCTGACCCTCCCCCAGTCTCCCCACGGGATTCTTAAGCAATACAATTGTCTCGGAGAGAACACAGGACTCACAGTCACCGTGATACAGATGAATCTGTCACATCTTCCAGACATCCCTCCCCTACAGCAGGTTGCAGGTAGGAGTGAGGCCATGCATGGCCATTCCCACCCCACTGTCCCTAACTCAGCTTCTCCCCTAAGGCAGGTCCCTAATGGCCATGCATGGCCATTCCCACCCCACTGTCCCTAACTCAGCTTCTCCTTAACCACCCTTCAGTGAGCAGCTGCCCCCTCGTGAGTCTTCTCACCAGACTGGATTCCCAGGTGAGTGATCCCCAGGGTCGAGAAGCTAATATACATATATTAGCCAAATTGAATTAATGAATACAGTTTAGCCAGGATGCCGAGTTCATCATTAATGAAAACATTAATCCTTTGGACTGTGATCAGAGAGAAGCAGTGAACTAGGATGTGGGACCCCTTGATGCACACCTAGGCAGCACAGCTCCTGTGTCCAGTCTACCCCACCAACAGCATCCTGTCTGACAGTGTCTTATGAGGCACTGAATTGCGACTTGTTTGTCGATGTAATATGTCACAGAGTAGGATGGCAATAACAACAGGTAGCTACTTTAAGTAGCTGCTGAGCAGCTTCCATGTGAATCCTGTATCACTTACTGTTTGTTTAGTCTCAGAGGAGTTGATGTGAAATTTCTGTCAATCATGCCCGGCCCCTTCAACTGGGCCCTCTCTCGTCCCCCTGATGTCACAGTTGTCTTTGCCTTGATAATGGTAAGGGGTGTTGGGCCTCTCTTTAATTGATGTAAGGACCATCCCGCTCAACCAGTTGTGGGGAGTTAGGCAAGGCACCAAGATTGCTGTTTGACAGTTGTTAAATTAAGCCTAAGTTAACTTAGATTAATTTTTTCTTTTGTATTTTCAGAGATACAGTGTCCAGATACAGTTTCCAGTAGCCAAATTGTTAAAATTGTTCAGAGTTTTGGATAATTTCTCTACTGCTTCCCAGAACACTTTGCACATGCCCTTCTGGTTCACAGTCCCTAAGAATTAGTAAAACCTGTATTGTTCCCAAGAAAGAAGAGGGATACAGTCGTCATCTGGCCTGGCTGTGCCCCTGTGGCACTTTTGTTGATTTCCCTGCTTTTTTGTACCTCTCTAGGTCATTGGAGAGCACCAAGCAAGCTGCTGAGCCATTTCCCACTCTCTAATGTTGTATTGCTGAGGTATCACTTACTTGTCTGTGTTTATCAAAGTCAGTTTTTCCTATGTTCCAAAAGTAAAACTGTAACATAATTCTATAAAGCCAAACCTTACTTTGGAAAATAGGGAAAGCTGATTTTTAGACATAAACTGTTTTAAAACTCTACAGAGATGATCATTATAAATAAGGATGAGAACCACAAATTCTAAGCTCCCTGAATGAAATATTTCCTTTTTTTGCATATTTCTTTTTAATCAAACATGTGGCTCTACTTTATGTCTTTGCAATAAGGGGAATTTAAAACGCTGTTTTCTTGATTCAGTGATTGTTGAGGCATAGACGTTTTTCTCTTTCATTGTTGGAGAATTTTATGTATGTTTTTAACCAAATCCACCTCTCCTATTCTATACTTTCCAGCTCCATTCCTATGCCTTCAATGGCTTTTCTCTCCCAAACTAACATGCCTTTTATGTGTGCTTATTTTTATGTTTAGGGATAATATTCATATGTTTATTTAGAATAGTAAATAATTGACAAAGTAGCAGAATATGAAAAATAGCACACAAGAAATCAGTAGCCTTCCCATATACCAACAGCAAACATATTAAGAAAGAAATCAGGGAAACAATCTTGTTCACCCCAGGACCTCCAAAAATAAGTTGAGGTAAATGTAACCACAGGCATGAAAAAACTTTCACAGTTAAAACTTTGAGACATTTTTCTTCATTCTCACAAAACATTACCAGTAACCTTTACACTGCTTAGTAAGTCATGAGGATTAGCCATCTCTTATTTCTGCATCTCCAGTGGGGGCTGCTGGCCCACAGTATGCTCATCTCAGGACTATCACCATTGCCCCCTGAGTCACATTTCAGCCACACACTTCATCTATAACATATTGGTGATGCTGTTTCTTTTTCTTTTTTGTTTGTTTGTTTGTTTTTGGTGGTGGTGGAGGGAGGCAGTGCCCTTTGCTGACTGTTTCTATCCTTTGGATTCCTTTTAGCTCTGGACAGAGGAAGAGCTTCTCACAGGTTGTGGTTTATCCAGGATATCAGCAAAAAGCACAGTAACAGCGCTTTAGTTATCACAGCCTTTGAAGAACACCGCAATGTGGTTTTAATAGCTGTATTACACACGATAGAAGCAATTCTCGTGAGGTAATACTTCTAATCACTGGGAATGATTGTTCTGAAATTATGCCCTTATCTCTTGGAATGGGGCATCTGTAGACTCCTGGGCTTCTCACTGCCCTGGAAGCTTTGGTCTCTTGTTTGCTTACTCAGATGGACTGTTCAGATCAGAAGCTGAACAAGAAGACACTGCTCTGTGATAGGATGTGAGATTGACCAGGGATGTTTTGCTTGGCTCTTTTCTCATAGGAAAATTAGTTTTCATGTGCATTATGCCTTAGACATTTATGATTTAGTTGCATTTATGAATAAAGCAATCTTTTTGTTTTTATCATTTTCAGAAGAACATTTTAATAAGGTGTTTTCAGCTGCCATCAAGGATCTGCAGGTTTTCTTCTGAGATGCTGAGACAGTGAAGAAAAACATCCCTCTGACTTACAAGGCACAGTGTAGTGGTATATAAAATGGAGACAGACACAGAATGAGCCAGTAGCAACAAAGGGACTGCAAGGCACCCTTTTGAAGCAAAGTAGCTCTGACTACTATTTTTTTTCCAGGAATGGTGCTGGGGTGTCAGGGAGAAGGCTGCTGCCAGTCCACCTTGTGAGCCCAGATTAAATTTTCACAGATGCCTCCTGCCCGGCCTGTGAGCTGAGGGTTCCTGTGGTTTTGACGCGGCTTACACACCTCTACTCTGAACTGGACAGAATCCAGTCTCTTTCAGCGCTATCTTTTGCGCACGATTCTTTCTTGAAAAGATTGTTTACCCTTCGTTCTTGTCTGAAATACTCAGCCTTGTTCTGGCACAGCCCTGTGTATGGGTACCTGCTGTCTGCTGCTGTTCTCATCTGTGTCAGCAGTGGAGTCCATGTGTGCTCGTGTTGTATCCTGATCATGAATGCTGCATGCTGGACAGACACATCTGTTTAACTTGTTCCTATAAGGTAGAAGAGATTAAAAAAACAAAACAAAAAAAAAAACGAACTTCCATCCGTTTATCTGAGTTTCCTATCACACACACTTCTCAATTTGCGTGTGCTTAACTTTTTAAGTGTTGTTATACTTCCATTAGCTGCAAACTTCGCTTACTGTAAGCAAATGCACCCATGCTCTACTTGATGGCTTCTATTCTATTAATGGCTAGAGAAGCCATACCCATTTCAAAATTCCCTAATTTTGTATTCCCCAATTCTATCATTACCTTGATATTTAACTAAAAAATATCAACAATCTCAGGATCAGCATACATCACTAACTGAGAGTTCTCAGTAAAATAAGTGTGATACTTGAAATTTTTTAATCTTTAAAATATTATACACTGTGCTTCACATGTACTAACAGTTTGTTCAGGACAATAATGTCAACAAGAAGCCCCTCCTGGTTCCACTGAACAAATGTGCCGCCTGATGTCTCAACTCACTCTTCACCCTGCTCATTAGACGATAAGAAATTATCTTCTTTTTCTGGAGCATTTGGAGAGATTGAATTCATAAAAGGATGAGAGACTTTGAAGTCTCTTGGGGAAATCTGGATATGTTAAAGTCAAATAGATATTTTTAATTTTTATCACAGTATGCACAGCAATATTTGCTGAAATTTCTACAAGTCTGTGTAACTTCTCTTCCTGATCTGAGCTATTATAGCAAAAAGATCTTGGTCTGCACTTCCTGACATAAGTTTTTACTTACTTGATATTCTCCTGTGACTGTTTAGTTACAAAAAGAAAATAAGCAAATCCATTTCTGGACTTATTCCTACTTAGGTCAGTTAGCTCAGAGATGGCGACTGAAGCTGGAAAAATGATACAACCTTTATCATCAAAAGCAGTTTGATTGAATAATAGATGAATACATGTTGCTTCTAGACTTTGCTCTAGAGGCTTCCAAAGATGGATATTTTTATCCATTTCACTGAATGTGTGCTATATTTTATTTCAGTGAATGACTATCATGAAGACTTCTTACAGTAGAAATGTTGATCTACATTCACGGCCAAAGAAATCTTGAGTAGACAGTTGCCATGACACGAACGTGTCCTCTTTGCCCCTTACACTTTAAAATTCTAATCAGATTCACTGCATATCCACCAAAAAAAATGGATTTTAATTTATTAAGTTTGAAAATCACATGGATTTCACAGCAGAAAAGTAAATGTTAAAATCTTCTGTGTACTACTTGTTCTTCTGAGGAGTCATCACTGGCCGAAGGCTACTGCTTTTATTACATAATCTCTGGTTTACCTACAGTGACTCAGCTCTGAAAGCTGCCTGCGTTTTGTCTGCTTGTTGACTGGTCTCAAGGTATCTGAGGTTTGAATGACTACAGCTGCAGTTGCAGCACTAAGGAAAGTTGGAAGTTATACCTAGGCAGAGACACTTTATAAATCACATGGCCTCATATAATTTTCTATTCTAAAGTTAGCTTGGCACAAAAGGACTTATGGTATAGACAGAATGACCATAGAATATTAGAAGAATGTACTTAAAAGTTCATAAAACCATAAGAACAACTAGTTTTCACTTCGTTAAGAGTGTGCTGTGGGATTGTAATCTAATTTCCATGAAGCAGCATTTCCTACACGATGCTCTCACACATGGAACTGTGAAGCAGAATTTGAATGGCCACGTGGATGTGGTGTTTACAGAAGTTTTGGATAGTCATGTCAGGTACAACATGGACTGACGAGAAATTTGGGAAGTTTTGTTGCCCCTGGCTCTCAGTTCCCATAAGGAAGGCCAGAGTGATAAAGGAAGCAACAGAATCCATGTGCGCTCCAGAGGTGGGAACCTGGGCTGCCCTACGGTGCAGTTGTCTGAGTGTATGGACTTCCCATTAGCTGCTTGTGTCACGGGGACAGTGACAGACCCTCACCGATCTATAGTTCCCCGATTGCAACTTCTGATATTTGTCTGTGACAGTTAATTGTTCAAAGTGCAGTACATGAATCCTAACTTTTAGGCTTTGAATGGTGTTGATTTCCTTCCAAATTCATGTCCAACTCTAAATACTAACCCTAACCCCAAGCCCAACCCTTACTCTAACCCTAACCTTAACCCCACCTCCAACTCTAACCCTCAGAACAGTACTTTATTTAGGAGAACAGTCACATGAGAGAAAACAATATCATGCTAGAACAGTAAGCCCCTCATCTAATGTACCTGTTTCTTACTGAAACGATTGTAAACACACCCATACATGCATAACTGTCCTATGAAGATAAAGAAGGATTCAGGAGATGCTGCCAATAGTCTCCAAAGATCACTAACAAATCAAGCGTGGGGGTTAGATTGTATTAGAAGGAGCAGCCAGCTCCATGCCTTGTTTTTGCATTTAAACCCTCCTTAACTGTGAAGACATCATATTTTGTTAAGCGACAAAGTAAGAAAATTATCTCATGGAGCCTCAAAGTCCTTAACCGACATATCTAGAGACTAAACTTTTTAGCTGACACATTAATTCTCTAGTCTTTGCTTTTTAAACCATGAAACACTGCAATCTCTTTGTGTGGTTTGCTCTTTTCTTTCTATTGCTATCTGTGAGTTAGGCAGAAATATTTTTGCCAGAATCGTATCAAAGGTAAAACTATGGAAGCTTTATTTTAAGGAATTTCTCCTTGTTATTTACCTCATCTTCCTCCTTCTTTTCTTTCTTGCCTTATTCCTCCTCCTTTTTTGAGATACAGCCCCACTATGTAAATCTGAATGTACTGGAGTTCACTATGTAGACCAGGCTGGCCTAGAATTCATAGAGATCCACCTGCCTCTGCTTCCTAGTGCTAAGATTTAAGATGAAGGATTTGTTCATTAAATTATTTTAAGAATTTTAATATTCAACAAATTACATTCAAACGGAAAAATCAACATTTTAAACAAAATTTCAACAAAGATTTGGACTCTTTGCCGAGGCAAGAATTTCCATCTACCCGAGTTGTAGTTATATGTGGTTCAAACCCTGGCTGTCTTACTTTTTTTTCCTGGACAGAAATGTGTGGATGGGACATGACACAGGAGGATGCCCCTGACTTCAGCCAAATCATTGCGTTTGTGTATTGAATCGAATTAGAAATCATTTCCATTTTCTGTATGTCATATTAACACATCTCAGGAACAAACACTTGGCTCAATCTGGGGGAAGTTGTTGGGAAGAGGTTCAGGCTTCAGATTTCCTGGTCTTCAGGCAAAAGCCCTCTGGAAGTTGTTCACAGAGAGACTTGGAATCTATGTCTCCTCCAGAACATGTTTCTTCAAGTGATTAGAGTTGAATTGATTGATTTGGGGAGGTTAGTTTATATTATTATTAAATCAGTTTCAGCCTCATGACTGTAATTCCAGTACTGAGGGAGGCTGAGTCAGGAGGAGCGTTGTATGTTTAGGGTTAGCCTGGGCTACATAGAGAGACTCTAAAGCTGGTACTGCTACAGGTTAAGCCTCCTTATACTTAGAAGATGTTCTTTCTAATCTGGCCACCTCTTCTGTTAAGCAACAGAAAGAGATGTGGTCACTTGAAGCCGCAGCAATCGCCTGGCAAGAGAGGAAAGCACACAGCAGTGTCTAACTCGCATCCCCTCCCCACCTAGTGAGGAGCTCGAGTGTCCAGGATCTTACTCAGTCTGGAGAAAGTTTTGTGTCTGTATATGGATAAGTTTTTTTTGTTGTTGTTGTTTCACACTGCAGTGTTTCTGCACATATCCTTAAAATTCAGAGTGCCGTGAAGTGTGAGTTCTCTCCCTAATTCATCACCAGCTTTCAGCTTTCGCTACTCTCTGATAGTAGGGGTCTCTACCTCCCCAGAGCCTTCTGGCAGGAGAACAATAGAGTCTCTCTAGACAACCAGATGAAGTCAGCGAGCTGCTACTCCCTCAGCCGCTTCTGCCCGAGCTCCCTGAAAACTGAGATGGAAAGCAAAACCGATAAGGGAGAGAGAAAGTGAGGCTGCTTACTCAGTCTGCTAAAACTCACACTTCATAACCTTTGAGAAATGTTGTTAATGGGGAGCCGTTGGAGGTGGCTGTGACAATATGCAAGTCCATGACTTCCCTGGGAATGAATGATGTGTTATGCTGACTAATCGGCAGAGGTTTAATAAGCAAAGGTCTTGCATCATCAGCATGAAAAGTAATTCACAGACGGTGAGAAACGGAACATCCAAACCAGTAGCCAATTAACAGCCCCTTCTGACCCCTAGAAGCTTCAAAGGACAAAGAAAACAAAACCAGGGATCTGACAGGCCGCAGAGTTGCTGGGGTGTGAGCTTAATTTGAGCAGCGCTCTGCCAGTGGCCGCACACTGTTAACCAGCTCCTGCGCATTGCATTCCGCTGTAGTTCACACCACCGCGCCTGACGGCGGGCCCCATCCTGACTTCTAACTGCATAGACATAGATATTACTTTATGACGTTTTCTGAGTTCTCAGATGAAATCACATCATACTTTCTCGTGTTAAGTTTGTCTTCAATTACATATTTTGGCTGAGATGTGTGCCTACTTAATTTTGGTGTGTCTGTTAGCAATACTTGTGAACTGTTGAGGAATGTGAATGTGCCACCATTTAAACATCTATTTCATTATAGACTGTCATTCAGTCCCACCCCATCACTACCCCCACAGGGCGGCGGTTACAGGAAAGACTATAGCTCTCTCTTACATCTTTTGGTGGATGAATGTACTTATTTCCCTTGGCACATCAAGGTCCTGAGAGGAGAAACACTGCACCTTCAAGGCTCTGGGTCTACGCAGCATTTGGTTGGTGTCTTAGGTTTTTAAGGCTATGCGGAAACATCATGACAAAAGCAACTTGGGGAAGAAATGGTTTACATCAGCGCCTATCTCTCAGGTCTTATTCCATCACTGAAGGAAGTCAGGGCAGGAAATCACGGCAGGAACCTGGAGGCAGGAACTGAAGCAGAGATCATGCAGAAATGCTGCTTACTGGCTGTTTCCTGTGGCTTGCTCAACTTTCTTACACAGCCCAAGATCACCTTCCTGGAAGTGGCACAGTGGCCTGGGACCTCCTACAACACTGTACTCAAGAACATGCTCCACAGACTTGCTCGTGGGCCAATCTTAAAAAAAAAAAAAAAAAAAAAAAAAAGAATAGGAACAAAGCTGATAACACCTTTCCGCTGCTGGAATCTATAGCATACAGGCAATTCAGCTGGCCACCTTCAGGGACCTAGCAACATCTTACGTCATTACCGGCTGCCACTGCCCGGTGCGCCAGGTATTCACAGCTCATAAGAGGATTGCTTTCCACTGCCAGCTCTCTCTTTATCACAGCCTCTCTCTCTCTCCTCTCTGTTCCCACTGTTTTTCTCTTTCTCTTCATCTTCCCTTCCTTCCACCAACCCCCCCTCCCCACCCTCAAGGCTCACTCACTGTCCCTAACTCTTCCCTCTCCCCTCCAATAAATCTCCGTTATACCAGATCTGATGCATGCCGTAAATCCTCAGGAGGGTACACCTTGGCATAGGTCTCTCATGATGCCACTCTGCTGCTGCTGCATCATCTTTATAGATCATAACAGAGTCTGCATCTCGTTACCATGACAACCCAATCCATAAATTAGTGCCTTGACACCTTATCAGAACAGGAGTGTCTTTAATAAAGTTGGAAAATAAATCCCTAAAAATGCAATGTAAATGTTAATCCATTATCTAAAGGAGCTTTTAAAAAAGGGAACCGGACAGCTATTGGTGAAATACATCAACTTCACAAAATTAAAAATTTTTTGAGATTATCATATAATCATACCCTTTCCTCCTTCCTCCATGCTCCTTTTCAAATTCATGACCTCTTTTTAAATTAATTTCTGCTACCTACATATATAAATGTACACATATTTTTAATACATAAATGCAACATGCTCGGTCTATCTAATGTTGTTTGTATGTTTTTAGGGTTCACTGCAGGTAAATAAGGAGTGCTGAGGACAGGAGGAATGATCTTCCTGAGAAAGGAGCACCCCAGCTGTTTATCCAACATCAAATTGTCAGTCCTGAAAACTTCTTAACACTTTTATTAAAAAATATAGAAAATATGATTTATTTATAAATACAAAACTAATCCAGGTATAGCAAGTGGCTCATGGCTGCAAACCTGGCACCTGGGATGCTGAAGCAAAAGGATCACAAAGAGTCTGGAGATTACAATAGACAGCAGAGTGAGCTCTAAGCCAGCCTAGGCTTCACTGTCTCAAAATATAAAGGAACGAAAATGAAAAGTATAGGTTAATGTCTTAGTTAGGGTTTTATTGCTGTGAAGAGACGCCATGACCAAAGCAGCTCTTATAAAGGAAAACATTTAATTGGGGATGGCTAACAGTTTCAGAGCTTTACTCCATTATCATCACGGTGGGAAGCATGGCTGGCAGGCAGACATGGTGCTGGAGAGGAGCTGAGAGCTCTACATCTTGATCTATAGACAGCATAAGGAGACTGTGTCCACACTGGGTGTAGTTTGAGCATTCATAAGGCTTCAAAGCTCACACCCCTGTGGAGAGCTGCTTGCTTGTCAAGGTGCTCAATAAAGAGCGAAAAACATGTTTTCACCCTTGCCTTCACATTGAGACAGAGAAAAGAGGAAGTTTTGCCAAGTTCCTTAAAACTTGTTTGTGTGACCATATCTGCTATAGGGAAGTAGTTTTAGAAAACAAGTTTGGCAGTTCCAGGAGCTTCTTTCTTGTGTTGCTATGACTTATTTTTGCTTTGCCTATAAAAAAGGAATTGAGGAATAAACTCACACTACAGTCTTACTGACAGATCACTCTAGCCCATCCTGTGTGACTTGCTTTAATTATTTCAGTCCTTACTCGCCGCTCTGGAATTGTTCCAGTCTGCTCCGGCACCCCTACAGTGACACACTTCCTCCAACAAGACCACACCTCCTTGTAGTGCCACTGCCTATGGGCCAAGCATTAAACACATGAGTCTATAAGGGCCATTCCTGTTCAAACCACCACAGTTAATAACAAATAGTTTTAATATGTACAATTGATATCTTCTGATTTCATAGTATATTCATGCTTTATTGTACTTACAAAATAATGCACAATATCTAGCTATTTATAATGCAACAAAATCATCCAGAACTAAAGGAAAATCAAGCTTATCATTTAATTTTTTGCTTTACCCCATTATTAAGTTAAAATCTTTCTCCAGTGGAACCACATGTAACAGCTAGAGTGACTTTCCATGACATTACTAAGAGTACCACATTACTAAGAATATAAATAAAGAGGAGCTGCAGAGAAGATCCAGTGGCTAAGAGCACTGGCTGCTCTTCTGGAGGACCTGGTTTAGAGTCCCAGCACCTACTCCCAATTGTCTGTAACTCCAGCCCCAGGGGATCTGATGCCATTCTGGCCTCCACAGGCACTGCATGTATGTGGGATACAGACATATATTCAGGCAAAACACCCATGCACATGAAATAAAAATAAATAAGTCTTTAAAATGTACATATAAAGCAAGATGAATATCATATATTTGCTTATTTTTATATCTAATATATATATGACATGTATATATGCTTATTCTTAATGACAAAATAGCTTTGTTGTTCTCTTAGTAGATAGTGGAACATTCAGTTATACTTTTTCCTGTTTTAACATCTGCATAACAAACAGAATATGAATGCCTTCAAATTTCAATTACTTACTTATCAATTAAATTCAAGTGTTACCAAGTTTGTTATTAACACAGGGTCTAAAAGACTTGGGCTCCATGAGCCTCAGCCACATGGTTTATCTGCTGTGTGTGATAGGCACTAGAATTACTGCCTCTGGTCAGGCATACCTAGTGTTTGCCTGGATTATCCCCTCGGTGGTCTCCAACAGGTCTGTCAATAGCAAGGCATGGATGGGAAGGATAGAGTCTGCCTCATACCCCCCCCCC
>CM053743.1:75072815-75089182 GCA_028658305.1 Pachyuromys duprasi | reverse complement strand
GAGCCAGCTGGCTGAGATTTGAGGGATGTCCAAGTGCAAGTGTCCATCTGGATATGAGGTCAATGTGCAGCTTACTGTAAATTATTGCCACCTGAGGTTACTGAAGTCAAGGTGAATGGAGAAGCTAGTGAACTGGTCTTGGCTTATTACTCGGGAACATTTGTGCATCCGTTGTGCAGTGGAAATGAGACGTGTCAGGGGAGCAGCTAACATGGTATAAGATCCATGATGGAGTTCTATTAAATTCTGCCTATAGCACATATAACATGTGCATTGAAACATGTCTCTGGTACTTTAACCAGAGCATTTCCCTCAGTCTCTTTCTGTACAGAGCATGTCATTCTCCCATCTCTCTCAGCTTCACATCTTCAGTGTACACCAAGTGTCACAGAGGATCCAGTAGTTCAAAGTCACCACAATCTCGCCATCAGGGATCTCCTCCTCTACTCAAAATGAATAAATAGTTAGTAAATAAATAAATAAATGGTGAGTGAGTCCAATTAAATACATGAAACATCTTACTCCGAGCTCAACACTCTGTGAGCTCTTGGATTAGCTGTCTTACCATGTATTGGGGTGATTTATCTGCTTCTCGTGTCATAGAAAACCTGACTGATTACAAGTAAATTTTCTGTGTGTATGACAGGTTGTCGATATCTGGGAATACCATAAGATGAAACAAAACATAAGCCAAGTCGCTTTTCAGGTACTTCACAGCTTCCTCAGCTCTGTCAAATACATTCAAGTGATGCTCTGAAGGCAAGGATGGAATTTCCAATTTCAGTAAAGCTTACTTTTATCTTATGACTCTTAAAAATACAAGTATAATAATATCTGATTATATATAGAAAATATGTGTGTTTTAAATGTCTAGTTCCAGTATTCTCCATAATAGGAACCATACCTTTGGAGACATGAGGTCAGTATTCACCATCAGTACGAAGCCACACTGAAAGGCCCGGCATCTTGGGATGGTGGCATGTTGTCATTCTTCTATGAGAAAAGAATACACATAGCCTCAAATCTCATAGCAGGAAGAGTTCTGGAGCCTCTGTAATTTTCTCTGACTCCCAATTATATCTCTATGGTTTAGGGATCGTCTATTCCTCCCTTGCTATCTCTGAACTGCCTCTGGTCAACCATATGTGCACCTATGTATGTCTCCATAAGTCAAGAAATGACACACACACATGCATGCGCAGGCATGCACACATGCAGGCATGCACACACACCACCAAATAAAGAGTGTTTCCACCAAAGGAAGTGCAAGCAGGTGTTGTGAAGTCTTTGGAGGCGAGATTCCGTGCTTCACTCCACTGAGAACAATCAACAGCTCTTCTTGACTGTACATTTGTACAGCAGAGCCATATTCCATTCTTCTCTTCTGACTAGTAAATACATTCAACTGTGGACAGAACTATAATGAAATTGCAAGGGGAGCCATATATGTTAAATTTTTCTTAGTCTGTATAGATTTGAAATATAAGATACAATACTTTCAGCCTGAACGATGTTGAGATGACTCAACATCTAAGAGCTCTTGATACTATTGCACAGGACCTGAGTTCAGTTCCCAGGACCTGTGTCAGATGGGTCACAACCACTTTAACTCCAGCTCCAGGAAATGTGAACACACACACATGCACACATAAATAAATTCCTTAAAAAGACTATACTTTCCGTCAGGTGGTGGTGGTACATACCTTTAATCCCAGTATCCGGGAGGCACAGACCTCTGTGAGTTTGAGGTCAGCCTGGTCTACAGAGCTAGTACCAGGAAAGTCAAGGCTACACAAAGAAACTCTGTATCGGAAAAAAAAGTACTATGCTTTTTATTTGGAGAATAATAGAGGAATATAAGAAAATTTAAATAGCATCAAATGAGTATTTTTTTACTATGGTTGTGTTGTCTAAAGATGATTTGCTATTTATTCTAGAAACTTACATCAGCTCAGTGTCAAAGGTGTTGGCGGGGGAGGGTTCCTTTTCTTGCCTATGACATTCACTTAAGAATTTTAATACAGCAACAAAATGCTATGCATTTGAAAAAACATATCATCAAAACACAGTAACTATTGCTTTATCATTTTGTCTACTATGCATCAGAAAATTAAAGACATGAGGTTATAGAATATATATATGCTGTCCTCTCAACAAAATAACATTTTTAAAAATACAGGTCTATTTGGCCACTGAAATTCATATAAAACATGAATTACTGAATATAAAATTTTTAACAGTCTACCTTACATGCTTATGTTTCCTGTCTTTCTGTCATTCTTTTCTACTCTGTGATGGTTAATATTTTATTGGCATATATTCATTATACACAACACTAGGTTGCATAAGGAAGTTTTCATACGTGTATATAATGTACTTGGGACATGTTTCCCCGTGGCCCCTCTCCTTCCTGCCCCTCCCCTTTCATTAGTCCCCTTTGTTGCTCAACAGACCTGCTTGCAAGCGTATTTTGACTGCAGAATAATTTCCACAAACGAGAGGAAACAGGGAATACTTGTCCTTTTGAGTTTGACTTAATTTGATTAACTAACACTCTCTAGTTGTATTCGTTTCCCTGGAGAGAACATCACTTTCATTTTCTTTGTGCATAAACATCTATTTTTGTCTACACCACATTGTCTCTATCCACTCTTCTGTTGATGGACACCCAAGTTGATTCTGAGACTCAGCATTGAGAATAATGGTGCATTAAACATGGAAGTGAAGGCGCCTCTGCCACATGCTGCGTGCTGTGTGAGCATGGCCACACGTTTACATTTTTATAGACATTAGAAATAGAAATAGCCACTGTTTCTAGATGCATGTCACCAGCTAGATGTCGGTGTATATTTATAGACTCATGAGAAGTTTAATGCAGTCAAATGCTTAAATATTAGATATGTATTTGAAGAATTTTGGCAAATGATTGCAACTGGGGACATGTTAATTATTTGTGGTAAGATACTGGGACTCATTCATTATCAATGCTAGGGATTACATTGTCACAAATAATAACGCAAAGCATAAGGAATGCCAGCAGGGGGCACTCAATCAACACGTCAGAGAAATACTACCAAAATCCAATACTTAACAAGAGCTAGCTGTCAAGTGCTTATTTGCTGTTTCCTCATTCTGATTAAATAATAATAATAATAATAATAATAATAATAATAATAATAATAATGGTTTTTATTGTAACTAGAATTACATATGGAAAGATAAGGTTATTAATCTGATTGATCTATCAGTATGTTTAGTCTGCACAAGCATTATTAAAACCCAGCTTAATGAAGCATGACTCAAGGATCTCAAAATATTCAATGGTTGTGTGTGTGTGTGTGTTTGTGTATTTGTGTGTGTGTGTGCAGAGATGTGTGCATCAGTGAGGTATACGTGCTCCTATGTGCAAAAGCTAGAAATTGGCTTCCCGTATCTTTTGAGAGACAATGTCTCTCAAAATCCCTGTTTTTGTTTGTTTCGTTTTGTTTGTTTCTCATGATTGCATAGTACATGCCTTATTTACTGCGTCATCTCCCCAGCTCACAACAGTCTTATCTAACCGTAATTATAGAAGCCATAATTGCAATGTTAGCCCAATATAAACCATATACAAAGTACTCCAAAATATTATCAACAGCTCTCCGGCAAATGACATTATTAAATAACTCAATTATGGCATTACACAATATGCGTTAACTCCTTGGTCACTTGTACAGTCTAAAGGGTTGCACTACATTCTGCAGTGCTCTTTGGGGGTGATGGAACCTTTAGGAGGGTGGTGAGGACCAGGGTGGTAAAATAAGTTACCAATGGCATGCCCCTGAAGGGGATATTGACTCCCTTATCTTTTCACTTCCTAGCTACCAGTCATCCTCTGCAGTCACAGGACCAAAGTAGCAGGGTGAGTGACCAAGGACTGAAGTTCTGAAACCATGACCCAAAAGAAACCTTTCTTCCCTGTAAATTGATTGCCTCAGGTATTTTGCCACAGTAATAAAAGCTCACTACCCCGTATCATACTTAATTTTGAAAGTATATCTAATTAAAGTAACTCTACAAAAATATTCAACATTATTTCTCATTAACAAATAAGCTCCCCAAAAGTTTCTCAGGTAATTTAAAGTACTCCATTGCTAATTCTCTCTGTTACTGGCAGTGATGGAGTAGTTCTTTATTTTTCATGGGTATGATCTAAGATATATGAAAATACATGAAACTTAAAGATAGTATCATTGCCATGTGTTACCAAATCTTACAGAAAAAAAAAAGGTAATTTTACATCTTAAGAAAATGCTTTTCTTGGCTTTGACTCTAACACGGGCAGTTCATTGTGAATGAAGCAATGCATCCTAAAAGACTCCTTAGCTTGAGAAATTTGTCTTCAGTAAATATGGAACATAATCATACCTGTTGCTTCCTTTAGGTTTCTTCCAAGACATCATTAAGACTACTGTAAATTGGATTGCTTCCCTGATTTCCTTTGTAGGTCTTATATACCAGCTTTAACTAATCTCACCTGAGAGATCCTTCATTTGTCCACATGTGCATCCTATTGGTGACCATGGCTTCTAGGAAGTGGGAACACATCTTGGTCCTTTAGCCTAGTCATTTCAGTATTTCTCACCTCCAGCAGCTCTGCACCCAGGTCAGGATCTACAATAACCATGTTCCACTACCCTCTCCGGCCACCTGCTTCCTTTCAGGGATACTTCCTCTCCCACCTCCAGAAGCCTCTGTCATTAATGGACTCGCCCCACCCATCACTCTTCAACTAATGTTTCTGATTTCTCCTCTTCAGACCCTTGGGACACTACGAAACCTCTGTGAGTGTCTAATGCAAGCACAATAAATTCTGCCTTTTAAGACATATGTGACGCTAAACTGCTGAGGAAAGGTTTTGCAACTTGGTCTCAGGGTTTGGGGATGCCAGCATGTGCGCATGACCAACGTGACTTTGGGAACAAGGTGAGCTGACTCACCACCAGGCAGATGCACAGAGAGGCAATAATGGGTGATGAAGCACCCAGAGGCCACCAGGTTTTCTGGGTATAATGAATACACAGATTTTTGTATCTGCTGAAGAAGTTCATCTAGGAGACATAGAACCATGACAATGACTTCTAAAGGAAGGTGACAACTTGATACACAGAACTTGTCTTCCAAGACCACTTAACTATACAGGCTCCTGCTTAAAAACCTATGGCAGATAAGAAATTGCTTTGTGAATCCTGTACCCTAATATAACATTGTATTGTATTGTACTTCGGTGAAACAATTTTCAAAAGCTTTGCAAACACTGTTTTCATCTTTTAGTGAAAGTTCCTTAAAGTAGTTTTCCCTGGAAACTCTCTTTTCTGAATTATTTATTGAGAAGAAAACACATAAAACTTATAGTGTTTGATTTATAGCACTCTTCAGTACCAAACTTTCATTCCCAGTGGAAAATTGCCTGACTTTTAAGTATTATGCTTACTTTTTCTCTGATGTCACACAGGGAAAATCACTATGGTGATGTTAGTTGGTGCATTTTATGAAGATTCTAAAGAATTCTTGGGCTCTGAAGCTTTTCTTATTGAACATACAATAGTTTTAAGTACTACAAATGCGTTAACCTTCACCAAGATTCTTTTAGTGCTAATGAGAGAGAATGTACATGCACAGCAGAACTTACCTTGTGCTGTCCACTAAGCCCTGTTTAAAATCTCTGGATCTAGCTTCCCCAGGGCCAGAAGGTGTTATATGGATTGCTAGGAAAGAAAAGACATCATTGGTCTGAGCCAACACTCATGCCATGATATTGATGTGGCAGATATGTTACATGCAATGGTGCCATAGTGGTATGACTCTCGTGGGGCAGCTAACCACTTTCTGATTGGGATTTGAAGTTTGCTGCATGAAGGGAATTTCAGATCTGGCACTGTAGTCCTGGTTCGTAGCTATGAGGATCATAGGCCCTAAGTTAGCACTTGCTAATTTTATTTATCAAGGGTCATGCTCTCTAGCTGCCTTTTTAAATGTAATATATTTATTTTTATATTAATCACAGGTTAGGTACTTTGCATCTCAGGCGTAGCCTCCTCCCTCATTCCCTCCCACTCTCCCCATCCCTCCCTCATCTCCTCCCCGCCCCCTCCAAGTCCACCGATGGGGGAGGACTTCCTCCCCTTCCATCTGACCCCAGTTCATCTTGTCTCCTCAGGGCTGGCTACAATGTCCTCCCCTGGGATCTAGCCAGGCTGTTACTCCCTGGCATGTATGGGGAGGGTCAAAGAGCCTTAATCAATCCCACTGAAATCAGGGACTAGGCAAGGCTGCCCATTGTCACCATATCTCTTCAACATAGTACTTGAAGTCCTAGCTAGAGCAATAAGACAACTAAAGGAGATCAAGGGGATACAAATTGAAAGGAAGAAGTCAAAGTATCACTATTTGCAGACGATATGATAATATACATGAGTGACCCCAAAAATTCAACCAGAGAACTCCTTCAACTGATAAATACCTTCAGTAAAGTAGCTGGATACATAATCAACTCAAAAAAATCAGAAGCCCTCCTGTATATCTAGCTGCCTTTTAAATACTTGTGTTTATACCTGTAGGCCTGGTCTGCTAGAAACCTTGGTGAGAGACACTTCTTTGTACAGTAGGCAGCAGCACACAGAGAAATACAGAAGTGGTCAAGATGCTAAGTCATGTGACTTTGTCCCCAGTGGGATGTGCACAGAAGTGTTGTGAGCACTCAGCTGAAGAAAATCTTCCATGCCATGCTCCCTACTGCCTCTGCTGCTAAGTGCACTCCTATGTCCTTGCAAACTATTTGCTTCAAGAGGCAGAGCATCTGAAACAGGCTTGGACTATTAGGGTAAGAAATCTGCCTGTTAAGAGTTTTGCATCTTGGGTCCTTCAGTATAATGATGATTTAGAAGACTCAAGCACAGTAGACAATAAAAATGCACTGCACCTTGAAGTCATAAGTCACTTTGGGATTTGTTTGGAACTGTCTAGATACTGAAGGTGACCTTTGAGCCTTTGGAAATGCAAGCATTCATTTCACATGTGGCTTTCGAGTCAAGACCATGGCATCTTACGGAGCCCCTTGTAGATCCCCAAGAGGCATTTAAATTTTGCAACTGAATGAAGCTTCCAAAGCAGTTTCTCATTAATACCAAAATAACTTCCCAGAGTACTAACTGTGAAATGTCAAGCCTTGTTCGGGTCTCTGGCTCCTGATGCCTCTTCCCACTAGACTTGGATGCTGTCTGACAGGAAATCTGTACACTTACTGCTCCAAGACCTCCTCAGATTGCTGTTTCCATCTTCCTCTTTGCATAGCCAACTCCTGCTTGTTCCTGGAAGGTCAGGATGCCTGGCATCCTTTCTTCTTCTCCTGGACCTGCTGCCATTCACTCCTACTGTGCCTTCACAGTTGTTGTGTGCAGTCATTTAATAATGACCTATCCCCTGGACCTGAAGTTCTATGGAGGCAATGGCCATGTGGCTTGCAATTCTGTGTGTCTGTGGTGTGGACATCTGTGTAAGAATGAGCAGGTTAGAATCGTCTGAGCCAAACCAGCAATATCTGTGTGAGCTGGAATGTGTGACACAGAAAACCATCTTGAGAATTCAGTCAGGACTCACACCATCATCTGTCAGCTAGGTTAGCAACTGGAGATCCAAAGAGCTTCTCTCTGTGACATAATGAGACTGATCACATGAGTCCATATAGTTAATAAGTGAACGCACGGCAGGCATGTTTGTTGAACTGGGAAGTCTGTGCTATTTTCTTTTATATTCGAAGCATCATGTGTCTGGTTTTCTCAGCTCAGTAGGTACCTCCGAACTGCTGGAATTTCCCCCAGGAGCTTCCCTGACTGCATTAATGCTTCCATGAAATCAAATTCAATACTTCACTTGAATAAATATAATTGAACAGATGCACAGGGAGGGAAAGTTTTGACAGCAAAGAAACCTGCTAGAATGAAATCAGTGGCAGCTCCATGGCTCCTGTTATTCAGGTGGAGAAAAAAAAAAAAAGATGGAAAGCCGGGAGGATGAGGAGGGAGGGCACCTGGGACAGTTGGAGAATAGGGGGTGAATCTGATCAAAACACATTGTATTAAGTTCTCAAAGAACTGATCATTTATTTACAAGAATAGTGGTCCCAGCTACACTGCAGGGTTCACGGAGAAGGATTCAATCTTTCTCTGGACTGGACTGTGTCTGCTATGTCCATGAAGCTTATGGTGCAGTCAGGAGTTTCTCTTTCACCTCTGTAGCTGTCTCACGTAGGACTTGATTGCATGCACTCATTGTGGCGAGGTAGAATTTTCCTTATCCAGCGAGACCCCTGGTATTTTTCTGGTATGTGAAAGAAAGATTCCTATATGTGTCACAAATGCTGAACAATTCTGATTGATTCTACCCAGAAATGTCCTTACCATGGATTAAAAAAAAAAAGTCACATTTTTAAAAGGAGGATCTTGATTGTGACATTGTGGTGACAACCAAAAGACATGGTCGTCATGCCACAGAAATGTCCGGGCCATTTTCAGCACGGGCTTGAGTATAGAAATCTATGTTCAAAATATTGTAGTCCAAGTAGTAATTGACTAAATATTTCTGAGGAGTAGTGTTTTTTAGGGGAAAAAAAAAAGCTATTGCTGATCTTTTAGGCCTCATTAGCTAAGGCCCCTGTCAGGGGTCATATCAATGGTTAATTAAAAAGTAAATGCTGCAGCCATTGGTGAGATGATACTTTGGGTTCTTGAAAAATGTAAGGAATGGATGTTACACGCTCAGCGATGACCATATAAGAGAACATCTTTGCTAACTAGCTAGATTTGGTTGTTCGAACATCAGGCTGTCCACAACACACTCGTGTAAGGTTGTCCATTACAACATTACTTAAGGAAAGTTCTGGGAAACAATAAGAGTGAATAAACTTGACCACATTGGATTGTTGCTGTTGCTGCTGTTTGGAAAAATCAAGAGAAAAATGCTGATGTGGCTAGCACCGTGGGAGTGCTCATTTAGTGTCCTCCCCGGCTTTATTGTAATTTTCTATTTGCAGACATTTAGATTTTGGCTAAGTGAAAAAATAAGTTTATGAAATAAATAAGTGATTTCATACCTTTTTTTTAAAGTTCCAACACTGAGTGTATATCTCTTCCAACGGTCTACTTTTCTAAAGGCTGAAAACCAAGCTTCTGATAAAACAGGCTCTCGGATTCACTTTCCACCCTTTCCAATTAGCTTGAGTAAATTAATTAAGCTGGCTCCCTGATGGGCTGTGTCCCTCCCTAATTACACTGCCTCTGTTCCCTCTCTTCCCACTGACAGACCAGAAACCTAAAATGGACACTAATTATTTTCCACCTTTACCCCTCACTGTTCAAAGCTTTGCATGGCTGTTGTGACTGTGAGACCTCGTTAACACGGAGCTCATTAAAACCACAGGGAATGGATGAATTCACAAGAACAAGGCTTTGGTTGAGTTAAAGGCATAATGAGTACAATGTAAAAGCAGGAAACAAATATTTAAAATGTTGCCATTCTAGCTTTCATTTTAGAAATAAGGGGAAATGATGCAGACACGGAGCATACAGTAGGTGACACAGGCTCTAGGGATTGCAGGGGCTTTAATCCATTGCTAAAATCCTTATACTAGGATCCCCAGTAACGGGCTTAGAGAAGACAGTTATCCTGTGTCCCTCCTCCCAGCATCATCATATTAAATATCTCCCTCTGCTTTAAAAAGAAAGGAAGAAAGGAGTAAGGAAAGAAATGCTAAAGTTGATGTGCATATGTGCTTTTTCTTCTAGTCAATAATATTTTTAAATGGAAATACCTCAAGTGTCTTGTCATAAGAAGTATCGTGTGGCCTGAAGATACAGTGAAACTATCTTGCCTCCATAGGGTGGAACTCATTAGCATATGCCTAACTGGTCATTTATAATCTATCCTTATTTTCATGATAGACTTCATCAAACAATTTTGGGATTACATTCACCTACTTCATAGCAGTTCTGTGAGACTTGAAAGACAAATACATACTTCTTAGAGATAAAGAAAACACAGCTCTGAGGCCAACAATGGTTATTCAAGGTCACAGCTCACAAATAAGAGGAAGGGGACAAGGCTGGTCTGTTTTGTTGAACACAGTTTCTTCCAGGCTCATCCGTATTAACAGGATTTTTCTCTTAATTAAACATTTAACTGCATGTGTTTGCCACATTTTCTTTATCCATTCAGGAACCAGTTGGTATGTGAGTTATTTTATCAGAAATAGCAGATTTCTTTTTTAAGCTGTATAATACCACATTGAATATATATACCACATTTTTTTTTACCTTCTTAAAATATATTGCCTTGAGAATTTTAATTTTCTCTGTTAATTCATTTGCCAATTGGCTTTTGTGCATTTTCCCAGTTGGCCATTGTAAACTCTAGTGCAATAGATAGTGGGTGTTGAGACAATAGTTTCCTTTTCTTTGACTCTCCTCTCCATGGTAGGATATCTGTATCATACTGTAGCTTCACTCTCACTTTCTGAGGACCCCTGTGCTGTTTCTGAAGTAGTTATGACTTTTGGATGAATCCAAAAATACAGTTTCGTGTGTCTTCTTCCACCCTCCCTGACTAGACAGCATCTCTGCAATCACTCTTGACCTCCTTTTCTCTGTCCATGAAAAAGTCTAAATTAACAGATTGCCTTGTGACATTTTCATAAAACTTATAGAAAGTAGAAACAACACTTATGTGTACTAATCATGGCAAATGCAGATTCACAGGGGAAAACATTCTATCACAAAGCCAAGAAGGACGCCCAGTCAAGGACGTTCTTCCTTACCAAAGCAAGCTCTGTGGAGAGATGGTGGTCTGTTCTTTTATGAAAAGTATAATTTTTTTCTCCCATAAAACTTTTGAAAACTCTTGGTAAGTAAACCTTACTCTGAAATGTGTTATTACAGACCTGTGCAAATAGTCAACAGTAAAAAGTCAACTTCAGAGTGGGGAGGGTTTGAAGCAGACATTTGACTGGTTTTACATTTGAATCTAAGGTGAAAACTCTTCTCTCACTTTCTGCATCCTTCTAAGGAATCTGCATGTGTGCTGATGTGTGGAGGCATGTGTTGGTGAGTAGTATGTGTGCAACATTTGTACAGATGGACAGGTATGATTTGTGCATACGAATGTTTAATATATATGGTATATGGCATGATGTGGTATGTATGGGTAGAGGCAGGTTCTACTCACCTGAATTTGGTGTAAGTTTTTCTACGGTTGTTACAGAAAGCTTTATAGAAGCATTGTTTGGTCATAGTAGAAGACAGAGCAGAAGAAAAACTGAATATCAAAGAGCAGAGGGTTCTAGAAGATACTGTGGTCCCTGCACAACAGGAAGGACTATAAGCATATGTGGTTACTCATGATATGTGTATGTATGTAAATACAGTTGTGCTGTGCACATGCGTAGGTTATATGGTGTGTGTACAGTGTGGTGTGGTATATGTATATATGTGTGTAGTCAGTGATATGATGTATGTCTATGTTTGTGAGGTATTATATGTGTGCATTAGTGTGCATATGTGCTTTTTCTTCCAATCTAGCTGTGAGAGTTTCCTTACCTTCTTGTGTATTCACAGATGGTGGTGTTTTTTTGCCCATGACATTCAAAGACTAGCCTCCTAGGCATCCCCACATATAAAACATGGGTGCAGTGTCTACTGCTTCCACTGCATTTCCTCACACATGTGAGGAAAGCCAGCTCTCCAGGTGCAGTTCTCCCCTCAGAGGGTCAGTGGGTAGCCGTGTAGTCACATTGAAATGGAAATGAGGTGCTTTGTTGTTTTTCTTTTTCTTACTAGTCTTTAAGCCTCTTTAGAGAAGATAGACTCTTATCAGGAGACTTGAGGAGAAAAGAACTAACTGGGCAAAAAGCCTTGATAGCTAAGAAAGTTTCCCAGCAGTGAGGGTGATGCCACACAAGCTGACTTCCGCTAACTGATCTTTCTGTGCCCACTACCACCCCACCCCACACAAACTTGTTTAAACTGAATGTCTTTCATTAAGCCTCCATCGCGAAGTTGGTTCAGAAGCAAGAATAACATTTTCGATTCTGCACAGGCCAGACAGCATCAGTGAGTAACAAGAATACCAAGAGAGCACAGATGAAAGTTGCCTTCATACAGAGCAAAGATGGGTCTCCTCTTGGGACCCTTAGTCTCATTAATAAAAGAATTTAAGGATAGACCCAAATTTAAGCTCAAAGACAATTTTCTTAGAGTTTAATAGAAAGAAAGAAAAAACAGGGCAGGCAATGTATAAATCTCAGCAGCTTCCCAGAGAAGGAGAAAATGGGGAGAATTCAGTCTCATTTAAACTGGCTTAAGAAGTCAGACTCACAGCAGACCAGCAGCCACACTGCAGGGACAAAGACTTTAGGGCAAGAGTAGGGAAGCCTAGACCGTCAAAACCAAACAAACATAATTAGGTTCTGGGAATCGCCCAAAGGAGATAGAAAAATTACAAAGGAAATGTTGTGCCGTTTTGACTGAGGCCTCAGAAAGGTGGGCAGATCCACCTGCAACTCATGTTGGCTCCTAGGGATTATGCTAAGGGTATAAAAATCCTGGAAAGAAACAATACAGGATCTTACTAAAGGACCGATTATTCAGCTTTTTTTCCCCCTCGTAGTATGAATTAAGGTAGATTTGCCTTCATAGTATTAGTCCCTTGCCTAGATGACTGACTTGCTCCCAGCCAGGACAGAGATTCTATTCTCTTGACTACAAGGAGGATTTCCTTAATGAGTCTCTGTTGCAACTGCAATAACCTTTGCTCAATACAATGAAGCAATGTCTCATTTGTTAAGCATTGAAAAATTCCTCATTTTTCCAACTGTGATGGTGATATAAATTACCACCCATTATTTTATCACCCATTATTCCTGCTGTCCCTTGCAGTCTGTGTGATGTGGTCTTGAGGCCGTTATGCTCTGGATCACTACGAAAGATATTGCTCAGTATAAAATAAACATTCTGCTGGATAAAGGCTAGGGCACTGTGTTTTCAGATGCTGATTTCAATGCCCTGACATCTGGTTACCACCCTGCCTTGGTCATTGTCATAAATACTGAACCAACTCCTGTATCCATGTGATATAAGGAATGTTCCCCAATTACTCCTGATCGGTTAATAAAGGTGCTGAAGCCTGTGACTGAGCAGAAGAGAGGTAGGCAAGGCTGGGGTCCCCAAGCTTGGGATCTCAGAGAGGAAGGAGGAGAGAAAGGAGTTACCATGTGGCAGGATGGACAAGGAGCACATGGCCAGGAGGACAGACTGACGGAACAGAAGCAGCCCAGACAGGATGACTTATTGGCAAGTAACTTGGGATGTGAAGCTTGGAGATAACAAAATAGCTTATAGGGTTGGTATCTGCCCAGCTCCAGTGTTTTAGGCTTATAAAATAAATCATAGTCTTTCTGTGCCAATTCTTCTGGGAGCTAATGGAACTAAGAAAAAACTTTATTAATATTATTAATCCAATGTTACAACATTCAGTCTATATCTCCCCAAGCAAAACTGCCAATCTCAGGGGAGCTAGTAGCTGGTAAAGTGTTGCATCGTGTTGAGAACGAAAGCTTGCAGTGTAAGGTTCTGACAAGGATGTCCAGCCTATGACCTGACAGAAGGAAATAAAACTATGTTCAACATCATTACTGTTGCCCACAGTGAGGAGGCTCCTGCTTTCTCTCTATGTCATCACTTCATCATGTAAAGCTGTCTTTCATACCCACCCACCACCACAGTATAATGATGATCACCCTCTGACCCTAAGAAGCTGTGAATACCCTGCATCACATGGCAAAGGGGGATCCAGGCTGCACACAAGGCTGACAGTTAGAGTTACCCAAACCTGACATAGAGAGGTTGTCCAGATTTCTCTCAGGGAGCTCAGTATGAACGTAAGAGTTGGCTGGTCAGAATGGAAGACAATAGCAGAAGAGAAACTCGCCACCAAAGGTCAGAGGAAGATGGGAGGGAAGTACCATGAACCTGCAGTGAAGGAACAGTTCTAGAAGCTCTGGATAGCAAGGCCTCCAGACAGGCAACAGACGCAACAGCTTGCAGAACCTTTGTTCAGACTCATGGGATGAAAGTTACAGACCTGAAAAACAGAACATAGTAAATTTGTATTGTGTAAGCTTGTGAGCTTATGGGAGTTGTAAGGACAGCCGGGGAATTCCAGGACCCTGCCCTCACCCTCAAGAAAGAGTGAAGTTTTCCTTATTACTGGTAAGAAGCAGTACTTCCTTCAGCTGGCATGGCTTCTCCTGGCCTCAGCCCCATTCCATGCCCTCTTCTGAGCTAACCACACCCTGCTTGCCCCTCTGGAAGTTAAGACTTGCTTGTATAGACTCTACACTCTGAATCACAGTTACTCTGTACCATAGTGGCATGTTCTGAACCTGAAATTGCCTCTGCCTTGTGCAGTTTGGGGCAGGTTGAGCCCTTGTGTTCTTCCCACACCATCCTTCCTACAGGACTTTTTGAAGAAAGGGGGAGGAGCTTATCTGCCTCCCAACATGATGGAAGCAGCATTGCTCCTGTCTGGAAGCTTACAGTCTTTGAAGCATTTCTTATGTACAAGCATTAAGTCATTCAAAGGGGGCTCTTGGCTCTTTGGTATGTTTCAGAGCTATGCCCCTCCTCATCTTCTCCAAAGCTGTCACTGTCCTGCCCACAGCACTCAGGGTCCAGCTCTTCCGCGTGGGCCCCCTCTTTCCCATGGGTTCTCTCTCAGATCTCCTACTGAGATCTTCTGCTTCAATAAGACTGAACTATACTCAGACAAGCTCTGTGCTCAGGGCCTGAAGGGAGGAAAGAAGCTAAGTGCAGAATAAAAAACACAAACGCCTGGGATAGAAAGTGTTCTGAGGTGTGTGTGCTGTCTATTTCATGAGAAAGAAACACCTGGCTCAGTGACCCAGCCATGCTTTCTGCTCATTTTTTGTTAAGCCAGTCAATCAACAGCAGTTTTATCTACGCTTCTGGCTGTAAACAGATATGCCTCACCTAAAGCAGAAACTCAGAGAAATGGCATTCAGAAAATTAACAGGACTCATTTGTAATTATAAAACAGTACACACGATGCTAATAATACCGTTTAGCTAACATTAAGTTATTTTCAATCGTGAGTTTAGCTGGAGATAGAAATATTGATTCCTCTCACAGAAATCTTACATTTTTGTTATGTGTTTTGCCTGCACATACGGGTGTGCGCCACACCCATGCAATGCCAGCAGGAGTCAGAAGAGGGCATCCGAGTTCTTGGAACTTCAGGCACAGCGGGGTGTGAACGTGTGGATGCTGGGTGCCAGACCTACCAGCAGCAGCTGTTCTCCCTGCTGGGCCACCCCCCAGCCCCACTCACCGCGATCTCAAGATCGTTTTCCTAATAATCCTCAGGAGCTAAGTATTGTCTTCTATATTTCTTTGCACTGTACATCATATGTTTTAGCAAATAAATACAGGGTGATTTAGCACTATTTATTTACACAGACATGAATATCTCTAAATGTGGAGACAGAGCCCGACCGCCCACTGAAAAATACTTGGCCCACGCACAGAGCTATACACATACGCATATGTGTGCACAGCAATTTTGTCATTCAAGAAAGTCACTTTACACCTCCCCCTGAGGGGGGAGCAGCCTTGCAAGCTTACCAGGCTACAGAGGAAGACTATGAAAGACAGTCCTGATGAGACCTGATAGGCTAGGGTCAGATGGAAAGGGAGGAGGACCTCCACTATCAGTGGACTCAGGAAGGCGCATGGGAGATGAGGGAGAGAGGGCCGGAATGGGAGGGAATGGGGATGGGGCTACAGCTGGGATACAAAAGGAATAAATTGTAATAAATACAAATTATATTAAAATATTTTTAATTTAAAAAGTCACTTTAATTTCTCTGAAGGCTATATTTGGTGGAATGGGTTAATAATATTGCTAAGATGTGGGGGCAGCGGTGGCTCAGCGTGAAGATGCTGGAGAGACAAGCCTGAGGAGCTGAGTTTGGTTTTTGGAACCCTCACCAAAAATGGAAGGAGACAACTGATTCCTAAGGTCTACCGGACTGACTACCACGTGTGCTGACATGTATAAACACACACACCTACACACACACACTCCATATAGACATGCAGTAATAAACACATTTTAAAATATTTTCTTGAGGCTTTACATTTTAATTACAACAAAAGAAACGAGAAAACCAGGAAGGCCCTGGAAGCCAGCAGTTATGATGAAGCATCTCTGCTTAATACATTGTAACCAAAAATATACATTGTAACAGATTCGGAGAAAGA
>CM053743.1:75037027-75066868 GCA_028658305.1 Pachyuromys duprasi | reverse complement strand
CAACAAAAGTTTACAAACCACAAAAGTAACTAAAAAGTAAAGTAAAATTTATAGAGGACCTCCCTGCACAGACCCGCCGCACGAAATGGCCAAGGGAACAGTTTGCTGTGTGTAGACCAGCAGATGTCCGGATAAAAACTGAAGACTGTTCCCTGTAGCCAAACAGTTTTACACCCTTTGTTCCATTGCCTGCCACCCTTTGTCCAGCAATCCAGAGTGATGTGTATTTTGATTGGCTATATATTAAGCTTGCTTAATAAAATTTGCTAAACTGCCCTGCTAACAGGAAATTCCCCACTGAGAGTACCAGGCCTGATCCCCTCAAAAGTCCCTCAGAACTGGTACCGCTTCCCCTCCCCAAGTCACCAGGAACTAGGCCATAGGTCACCAATTATAGGAAGAAGATAATAAAATCCCCTACCCAAGGAATAGCCTGGAGGTAACCACAAGAATGGGAAGGTATCTTATCTCAGGGTGGGGCATCTGTGCTGGGCAGCCCACCAACCTTATAGTAGAACATTCATGGCACAGAAATACCTAACATTCCTGAGGTCTGTAGATAGCTCCCTCAGTGTTAGTTAGCCACCATCACTTTGTAACAAGCTTGCCTTTGCCGAATGTTGTGTAACTATACTGTAACCCTAAATAAAAATCCCTCTCCCCCTGAGCTCAGGGCTCTACACTCAACCGCTTGCAGCATTGGTGAGGGTGTACCCCAGAGATCGAGCTTAAAATAAAAAGACCCTACTGCGTTTGCATCAGAGTGTCTCCAGTGGTCTATGTGGTCTATGAGACTTGGGCATAACACCACAAGCGGCAGAATTAGCCACAAATCATCTATAGTCTGAGAAAACAGGGAGGAATTTGTTTACAGACAAGACACTGTTATAAACCACAGAGGTGCCAAGCAGAGTGTCAGAGTGCTACAGAAGCCTCTTCTCTCTACCTCTCTACCTCTCTGTCTCTTTGTCTGTCTCCCCTCCCCCTTCCTGTGTGTGTGTGTGTTTTCTCTCAAGGCCTTCTGTCACAGGATGAGTAAACATTTTTCAAAACCGATCCGTAGTTTGAGCATGTACTAGCTCTCTTTAAACCAGGAACTAGGCCATGGGTCACCAATTATAGGAAGAAGATAATAAAATCCCCTTGAAAGAGATCTTTTTACTCAGGCAATTTTGCTCTATGTTCAAGCAGTTTACATACATTCAAAGTCATGGTAAATACAATTGGAATGTGTAGGATGCATTTCTTTGAAGAAATCAATTTGCATCTGTGGAGAGGATATACAGCAGCATATATTACTGCAACAGCTAAAGAAATCCTGTGATCAAAACTCTGAAACCCAACACATAAGAAATTTGTCTCCTAGGCTCAGTGTCCTACAAAGCTTTAGGATCCATCTCTCTCTCTCACTCAGAAATTATCGGTGCTGGATCGTAGTTGAATTAACACCCGGGGACCTGTAGAGCTAAGCAGGGCATCAAGGTTGTAGATCCTTAGCAGCTGGAATAGTCACAGAGAATCCAACTTTGCCCTTGTCCTGGGTGTAAGAATAAAGAAATAACCAGGGAATAATTCATTCCAAAGCCGTTTCCAGGAATAACTAAGAGAAGACCTGGAGCCCTAGTCGACCTTTGTCAGAAGATTCCACCACAAAATGCTAACCCTCCAGGGTTTTACAGACTCTGAAGAACAGTAAAAATTGCACGTAAAGAGCTTAAATGCAAAAGACACTCTGCAGGTACTCCCTGAAGCATGATGGGTGAGGTGGGAGAGGCCCACATGTGTGCACATGATTTAGACAGACATTTAAATCAGGCTTGGAAAGTTCTAAAGCACTGGGAGTGGAGAGGGTGAAAAAAGATGTAGGGGTCTGCCTGGGCCACTCAAAGGCCAATGTGCCAAGACTGTTGAACAAGACTTCTAAGGGGAATATGCTAACAAAAAAATTGAATGCTTTGAATATGAGTCTTTGGAAGGCATTAAGGCCTACTTGTGAGCTCACCAAATGGGTGAAAGAAGATGTGGATTCAAGAGCAGTTAAGGTGAAAAAGATTAAGCTTGGCATAGTAATAGGCCATTAACCCTGACAGTATGCTATTATGGGTATTTCTCTCTTGCAACAAACTCTACTGCAATAGATACTATTTGTCTGGCTTGGCCCTGTGTGCTAGCTATTTGCGGATGATGATGAGGCAATGGACTCAACAGCATCCCAGGGCCTATGAGGTCCTGGAAGCTGGCTTGAGGGATAGATGTGGCAGGTGAGAGCCCGGCCCACTCTCCAGTGGTTCTGGGCCAAGATGACCAGTAAGAGCTGGCCCTGCTACAGGAGAAATCTGAAGCAATAAAATTGATGCTATACAGGATTTCCTAATATATTTGCTTAGAAAACATTAAGTTACAAAGTAGAATTGATGTACAGGAGAACTGTCTCCAGTAGGACTAGAGATGAGTAGTGTGCTACCAGTAGTGTGCTGGTTAGAAACTGTAAGAACATTTTGTACCCCAACCCAAGTTGAGGATTGCTGAGAAAGTTTGGTTGCTCATCAAGATTAACTTCTAAATGAGCTCCATTCCCGTAACAAAAGAAGCCAACCCTGATTTACAATAGCCATTAGGCCTGTCTCCATCACTAAGAGCAAGCCACTGAGGGGCAGCACAGGGTCACAGCCTCCAGGAAGTCCTGAGCGGCCATCAATTTCCTGGTGCTCTTATCAGAAAAAGCTTCATTCTGCCAGGTGGGCAGGATGACCCGGTGACAAGTGCTCAGAAAGAGCCACACTTGTGTACTTGAGAAATAACCCTGGCGATATTTTTGCTGTGTAAATCTCCCATCTGCCTAAGTGGCCAGACTTTCAGTCTCCTGTCTCTGTTTAAATTGTTCACAGTGTAACCAGGGGCCTGGACCTGAAAGAGATTTAAGGATGACAGCATATGTGGAATGCATTAGCCTGTGGAAGCTGGTTCCCTCTTATGCATTAGATGGAACCAGTCATGGCTACTATAAACAAGCTTTTCCCTTGATTAATCTCAAGGCATGTGAAGCGATTTCTCACTGGGAAGGCACCTTAACTCGCTCACAGCCCCAGAGAGACGGCTGTGGGGGAGGGAAGTGTACAGTTGCCTTTCAGTGGAGGGAGCACTGTCCTAGAAGGGGGAGTCTGGAGAGCTCACAGAAAACGACTATGGATTGCAGAGGGCTAAAAAGAAAAAAAAATGTAAAAACTGTATCTGTTCATACTGTATTGACTCTTACTAACTCTTCATTGATGGCTCTTCCTGCTGAGTACTAAGATTGGCTCTTAGTTAGGGAGGACAGCGCTGGCTCCCCAGAACTCCTGCCCATACACTGTCAGAAGGTTTCCTCGTGAAATGTCAAGCTTCCAGTGTTCTGTGGATTAGGAAAAGGAACTGGAAGAGCAGTATACATAGCAGTTACAGAGTTTAAACATAGAAGGCACCTACATGGTTGGAAGAGTTACTCCCGGATGCAATAAGGTTGTTTAATGAAAATCCCAGCGTTAAGAAGGATTAGTGGACTGGATACACAATCCCACCACTAGTCATTTGATACCTGCTGGGAAAGACATACTGTTTTTTAATTTAATGGAATGCTTCTGGGCTTATGAACCACACTCCAGGGCAGGCCCATGACGAAGAATGGTTGAGCAACACAAAACTGGCTTGGTTTTTGGTGCCCTTTTGGTTTAGTTTTGTTTTGGTGTTTTCTGTCTTATTAGTATATTTTTAAAAGTTTGTCTGTTTTGTTTATCTGTCTTTACTTTTTATTGTTTTTCTTTTGGAGAATTTTCTGGGAGAAAGAGAGAACATAAAGTTGTGTGGGTAGGGAACTGGGAAGGATCTGGGAGGAGTTGGGGAAGAGGAAAGAGTGTAATCAGAATATATTGTATAAACATTTTTAATAAAACATTTTTAAATGCCAGTGTCAGAGTTAGGCTACTTGCCTATGAGTTCTTGACCTTGGAGAAGGCTCGTTGAGCCCCACAAAGCACAAGGCTCTTGTCTCTGGTATTAGCTGCATGCCAGAGCTAGATAAGCAAGGCCTTGCTGCAGAGTCTGTCACGTGTTCTGTCATATGTGGAAGAAACTAATTAACCATCTATGGTGATGGAAGAGGTGGCAGAAAGAATCTCAGGTCCAGAGAAAGGGATGGAGTATCCTGTGGTTATTTCCTTTAACTGAAACATTCAGTCTTGGAGGGAAGCAGAAAAATGAAAACTTACAAAGTTCAGGAGGTTCATAAGTCTTATTAGATTCACAGGCCTCTCCCTAGGACTACATAACTAGTCAACATTTGTGGGAGAGAGGAGACTCCTTGAAGGAGCTTCCAGAATGCTACTCACACGATAACAGTATGTTGGCTTTCATTGTCACCCATCCTGGCCTAGGCTCTTAGGTGATCTTTTGTTCTTCAGTCACCGATGTGCCTGTAAGCAATCACAATAAACTTATTGGATCTTCGAGCTGGACCTAGATGGCATTATTTCTTTGTTCTTTTTTTTCCATACCATATCTTCAGTGAAAAATATATTTGTTCATATCTTAGTGAAACACCAGCCAATTTAGAAAACCTTCAAGGAAACTTTTAATCTCATAGAAAAATTAAGCAAAGAAGAAAAAGAGTGTTTTTTCTGCAGAGACAATTTTATTTCAAGTACACAGTCATAGGAACAGGACAGTAAAATACAATTATAGGAAATGAGTTATGTGTAGGTTTAAAGGAAGCTTACGGAAGATATTACAGAGCACAATGTAATTTTTCTGTAGTGTACACATTTCTTTGCCCAATTTATTCAGTCTCCCTCCCCAAACGTAAGTTGGTAACAAATGATGCAGAAACATAAGTTATTAGCATTAAAACAAACCAATTTTGAAGACAAGGCAAGCTCATTCATTTTGCACAGACATATCTACGGAGAAGTTGCATAAATACAGGTCATTGTCTGGGTACTTTAAAATGGTGGTTTCAGTTTAATTCCCTTACCTGTCTGCATGAGAGGCCTTTGGAGAGTGACCAGAATGAGGCTTCCTCCACCCACAGGCTTGGCAAAGAACCTGATACAGTTTATAATCTAGCATCAGAATCTGTTTTTGAATAATATTATCTGGTAGAAGAAAGGAACCAGCTGGGTGAGGAAAACTGTACTAACCAGAACCTAAAGTTTCCTAGGAGAGTCTTGAGACCACACCAACACAGTGATCCTGAAAAGCAGCCATGTACAATCTATGAGATTTGGGCATTAATAAAATACTTACTGTGAGAGGGAATGGCTCAGTATGTACAATGAGCCATGCCAGTCTACCCTGGCATGGATAAACACATGAAAGGGAATCTCTTTTTTGTGGTGTGATGCCAGTTAGCAAATGCAGAAGTTTGATGGACAAGATACTTCTGCACATTTAAAGTATCCGTCCACCAATCACCTCTAAAGGGAAATTGTCATTCTACAGTAGAAAAATCTCAGTTTTCCACCAGTTTAAAACAAATTTTATCATGTGTTTCCTTAAATTGCATGCTAAGAAGTCAGCAATTTTGGAAATAAATAAATAAATAAATAAATAAATAAATAAATGTATATTCAAATATAACAAATGCCTGGAAAATTACCCAGAATTATCTAATTCGCCCTGTTTTTGCAGCTGAGTGGCCCAATATGTGAGCTCAGTTATCCTGGACGTGAGCATCTGCAGGGCAAATGTATCTTCACAGATACCTCTCACAGATGGCGAGGGATGCCTTACCTGATGTAGCAGCAACAATAATCCCAGAATTAATTGTCCTGCTAGGACACCAAGTCCTGGAATAAATAAGCATAATAATCTCCATGCTTGTTGTCACTCTTCAAGTACGTATTAAGTTACTTTCTAGGTGACCTGTTCATCAACAAATACACACCAAAGGGTTTCCTCTGTGCCCAGGTGCATTTTATATTCAAGAGTCCTCACCGCCAGTCATCTGGTACCAGATGAACACCACCAGTTCACTCATCAGGTACTTAATGTTTGGGGGTCTCAAGCCTGGCCTTTCTTGTCACAAGCCCAGGATGGACCGAGTAGGCACCAAGTGAACCATGAAGAGATTAATGATGGGTAAGGTTTTGGCTGAGGGTGGTAGTCATGTCTACTTTAACTTCCATTTGGAGTCTGAAACAACCTCAACTATAAGACAGAAATGCACAAGGACAGAGGCAGGAGAGGACGCAGCAATAGCCGGTAAAGCTAAAGAGTGCCTATAAGCCCAAGAAAATGAAAGCCTGATAGAGGAAAGTTTCCTCCCCAAGGCTAACAAATCATGGCACAGGGATCTTACATCCATTCCCATGACACCAGAGGCTTCTATGAAGATTCAGGCTGTGCGCAAGCAGGGAGAGAGGAGCATGTCATGGTGGCTGTTCCTCAAAGGGACGTAGCCGGAAGAGGCGGAGTCACCCCACTGTTGGAGCCACAGCAAGGTCTTGCTTGTTGCAGGCAGCTGTCTTTTAGGTTTTGCTACCAGACTTCTTGGTCTTTGCAGAACCTTGAACACCAACCACACATTTGAATACACAGAGTGAAACTGTGTGTGTCCATTGCGGCCGGCCGTAGGCAGAAATACGTGGGTGGCATGCAACTAGACAGGAGACCGTGAGAGAAGACGAAGAGACTGGAATGAGGGAGAGAGGGCGGAGAGGATCACGGAGTACACACAGCGTGAAAGCGGAGGAGGCAGCCAGCAAGGGGCTCGCAGGGACTGTGGGCAGTAGAGAAGAGAGAAGAATAAGAACAAAGTGTGTATAAAAGCGGCATAATGAGGGAGGCGGCTCTGCGGAGAAAAGGGTTTGATCCGAAAGACCCGCATTAAAAAGTTAGGTGTGAACCAGGTGGTGGTGGCAGCCCAGCACCCTGGGCGGCAGAGATAGGCAGATCCCTGTGAGTTTGAGGCCAGCATGGTCTACAAAGTGAGTCCAAGACAGCCAACATTACACAGGGAAACCCTGTCTTGAAAACACAAACCAAACAAACATAGAAGTCAGACATGGTGGTACACATTTGCAGTCCAGCACTCCTGTGGTGAGGTGGGAGGTGGAGAGAACTGTGGAAGCCAGCTAGCCTCGAGCACACAGCACAGCCGCAGAAACACAGACTCCTCAGCGAGGTCACGAGAGCCAGCTTCCAAAAGCCATCCTTTAATTTTCACACAAGCACCACCACACAGGTATGCTTGTACACACACACACACACACACATACACATACAATTTGTGGGCATTGCTAGCAAAGGGCCATTAGGGCTTGAGGCCTGGGGCAGCTTCCGTCGATGTGACTACACGGAAGCTGCCCCAGGCGGGCACAAAGTACATGACCTGATGACCTTATGTTGGAGAATATGCCAGAGACAACCAACCAATGGCAGGCTTGGAGATGGTGTGGAGGGACCTGATTGGTCACCAAAAGCTATATAACCTGTTCTCTCTTCCAGAACAAATGAATCTGCAGTTGCTTGCCCTGGCATTCACCCAACACTCGGTGTCTGTGTGTTGACTGCCTACCTCTCAAGCCCTCAGCCTTGACCCGCTGTCCTCACCCATGGGCTGGAGCCTTAGGAGGAGGACCAATAACAATTAAAAAAGAATATGCCATAATAAAATTAATGCATATTAATACATAAGCTAGTTTTAAATTAATAAGAATAATAAAGTGTGTGGCAAAAATAGATTAAAGCACATGGTAAACTGACTGATGATTCACTTCTACTCAGTCCCTGCAGAGTTTGAAGTGAGCATAAATGAGCATTTGTTCAGTGACATTCCTGTAGAAGCTCAAATAAGAGTGTTTCCTATAACCTGAATCAAACAAGGCCTGATTCCCCAGGGGAGGGTGGACAGGGTCTTCGTGAGGAGGGGAACCCACATGAGAAGCTGTCAGATGTACCGAAGGATACATACAGTGGAAACGGATCGTCCATTTTTATTTGCAGAAATTAATAAAGTATTCTGAAATTGTCCTTTTTAATAGCATGTGGGTTTGAATGTATTTATTTACTTATTTTACTGTTTTAGGACTGACCCCCACCGAGGACAGCAGGGCTTAGTTCATGAAGTGAGACTGAGTGCATCGAGACCTTCTAAGGAGGGCTGGGGACCAGAAGAGCGGGCGAGAATCCCCACTGCTTAGCCTTTAACGGAGGCAGCTGTGTGCAAAGATCCTATACAATCATTAGGCCATGTTTACAACAAAAGAGAATGTTTTGCTTAATAGATCACCAGGGAGAGCAAAGACAAGGAAGTAGGGGTAGAAAAATACACGGAAACATGACAAGCCCTCACTGCTACCACTCTGTTCAGAAGTGTGACCCTGGGAGAATAAATCCTGCAATGAGGTAAACTAAAGTCTCACGCAATAGCCAACTTTACTCAGGGTAGCAGGGTCATGTGAGCAAAGTTCACTAGAGTTAAGTTGTATGCAGTCACAAGGGCAAGGTTCATCATGAGTTTAGGCTCACACAGTCTGGAGGGCCAGGTCACTTTATTTGAAGCTGTATAGAGTCACAGGATGATTCATGTTTGGGAATATCATTTTGAATAACAATGGGTAAGATTGGGGTAAATCTAAAGTATTCCTGTTATTACAGGAGGGGCTCTTTGAGGAAGAATGTTCTTTTTTTCACAGGCAAGACTGTTGGTAACAGTAGCCTGTGGCTTTGGTGTGGTGAGCTGAGCTGCAAATGTACATATTTTTAAGTGAAAGAAAATAAAAAAAGCAGATATTTCTCCAGTGATGTATATGCCAGAAACCTGCAACTCTGTCTCATATTCTCCTTTTCAAAAAAAAAGATTTATTTATTATTATTTTTTAAACTGTGTGTCTACATCTGTGTCTGAGTGTGGCTACGTGGATGTGAGCTTAGGCACCCAAGGAAGCCGGGAGCATAAGATATCCCTGAAGCTGGGGTCATGGGATGTTGTGAGTCCCACATTTTCCTGCTTTATGAACGTTTTTGTTGTTTGTTTTTATAAAAATAAGACTGGGCTAGCCCCTGGGAACCCAAATCCACTCTTAGATCATGAAGACATTGTATTCAAGAATGCAGGAGGAGGGATTTTGGAGTAGGGGACCTACAGACTCAATTCAGATTGTAACTAGCCAAATTTGTTAAGTCCCCTGCCTGGGCTGCAGTCTCCAACCCAGACCAGAGGCTGCTGCACCAAGGCAGATGTGGGAAGGATTTTAAAAGGCAAAAGACCTTGAATGTCTGCACAAGCTAGCCAAGAGCTGTTCTTCTCTGCCCAGATTAGGAGTCAAGGAGACTTTGAAATAGTCCTTGAATGTCTGCATAAGTGAGTTACCAGGGTCAAATGCTTAGTCATATCATATAACGAGTAGATGGTCACAGATGCATATTTCTAGGTAGGGGTTACTGAATTGGGATTACAATTGGCTGACGGACACCTACCATAAAATGAAGTTTCTTTAGCCATCACACATCCCCTTTAGGTTTACCAGAGGCTAAGGGTGAAGAATTTGCCCAGTGGGAGGCAGTGCTTACTTCAAAGAAAAGCTCCCACACTGTAAAAATGTCACTTTCACTAAACACTCATGGCCAGGGGCCACATCACACCCCAGAAGTCTCCAGAGGTCTGGGGGTCCCATGATAGTCTGAGAAGTGTACCCCTGAGTTCCAGTGTGGCTTTAAGTACTGTGTGGTTCGGAGCATTCGGAGCTTTCCAGATGCCTGGAGCTGCGGTCACCGGGGCTGAAGGAGAATCACATCCTAGTGGGCTCCCGCAGGGTCAGGTTAGGAAACCATCTGGGAAACGTTTCCGAAGCGCTATTTGAGATTACTCAAATATCTGATGCGGTTTAGAAAAGCTTACTGCCTTGCCAGGGTGCGTGGTGGGGGTGGGGTGCAAGTGTGGCTGTGGTGCTGTGACAATCAATACCGGTAGGTGGAGAAGTTGCCACATATTGAGTATTTTAAAGCCAAAAAAAGGGACAGTACAGTACTATTGGTGAAAGGGCTAAGACAATGTGAGCAGCAAGTGGGAAATTGGTGGCAATTTATTGAAATGATCTTTCTACCTCCCGAGGAAGCAAATTCAGTCCCACACTTGTATAGCAATTCCCACTACACCAAAGCCATTTTCCAGCTGGTAGGCCCTGACCTGCTCCCAGGTGGGGCTCCAAAGGTGGTCATTCACTCATTCTTCTCAGCTGGATTGCAGCTGGATGCCTGTAAGGCCACAGCAAAAACTATCAAGAAGTGCAAAGATGCACCTCCCTTTATTAACAAATCCCCCAGAGATTCTCCCAACTTGAAATTCAATCCTTCCTTGTGCCTCTTGTAAAAGAAAATACAATACAGGAGCATGTAATCTTATTTTAAGCCAGCAGTATAATACTCTCATTCCCCATGCCAGTTGCCATCTGGGGGATCTCAAGTCACTTTCATTTACATAGAATGTGGTATCAAAGCACTGCCTTGGTGGTCTGAACTCTCACGATTTCTGACATAATAATATTCACTTCACTGGCCTCTTCTTTAAAGCTCTAAGGACTATAATAAATCACTCTGGTAATTCTGTAACTGTTCAAAACTGGATATAAGAAGGGCTCCAGTTTTAATCTAAAAGGTTAATTACAGTCTGAACAGTAGATGGCAAGAGTTAGGAAGCAGAGACCTCTACAGAGCAAACCAAGTGCTGAAGTTTTGTGTCATGTACGACAGGACTGCGTCTGCAAGGAGAAGTCAGTCTCTCTGTGGATTCTGGGAGCCACGCAGGAGAATCACCTCAGATCTGCCAGTGAGAGGGCAAGAGCTCGGGGAGCACTCCAACTTGGGTGGAGCTGACTCGTCAGGCCTCCATTCGGTAGGAAGGGAGATGAGCAAAGAGCCAGCGCTCTGTGTGGACAGCAGATTCCCAGAGAAAAGGAGACAGGTTGTCCTGGCATGCATCAGAAAAATTACCTCTACTTTCTTGTGCAGAGGAGTTATGACAAGGACAGAGACTAAGAGTCCCACTCCAAAGCAGATACCACACTGAGTCTAATGTTCACTCTTCCTTTCCAGGCATCAACCCTGCTATGCTCCAACCTCCTGCTAGGTCAGCTCACTGTGGATAGAGCAAAAGCCCTCAGGGCAGAGGGTCAATAAGGCCAGGACTTCTTTCTTGGATGGGGCAGAGCCGATTGCAAAGCTCTATTCCTACGGTTATGAGCCCACGTCCATGCCGCTTTTGCTTCTCTGTATACTCAGCTTCAGGCATTAGTGAACACTGCAGATTTCTCCACCACAATGCCCTGCAAGAGTGCAAAGGCCACATTAGTTAAGATAATTTCAAGCTTCCTTTGATCCATAACAGAAAAAATAAACCAACAAACCACCTTTTACTCTATTACCTTTTCCACATCAAATTAAGGGGATGTTGCATCACCAGTGTTAAGGAAATACAATCACAATATTAAAAACTACACAAATAAGTTATCAAAGGCATTTCATTGATAAAATCCAAATTAAAAATTATAAAGAGGCAGAGGTAGGCTGCTCTCTGAGTTCGAGGCCAGCTTGGTCTACAGAGCAAGTTCCAAGACAGCCAGAACTATGCAGAAAAACCCTATTTTGAAACACAGAAAATAAAAATTATTAAAAATTAAAAATTTATCAACCTATGCAAAACTGCACTTGACAAATGGCGAATCCGTGCATAGCTCTTCAAGTGAAGAAGGCCTTCCGCGTCCTGTGGTGGCTTCGGAAAGGTCAGCTAACGTTAGGCTTAATGGTGAGAAACTGAAAAACAACAAAACAAACCCATGTTGTTATGTCCCTGAGATTAGCAGCACAGCAAAGCAGGACTGTGCTAATGCCTCACCCGGGAACTAAAATCCTCAGCAGCAACGAAACAAACAAACAGACAGACAAAGGAAATAACAGCAAAGGATCACTTAAGTAAACCAAAGTACTTTGGAAGTCCACAGACCAAAGAAATGACCTGTTCACTCTGTATTATCCCTGTGTCCCTATGTGTATGTGTGCACACCTGTGCTGGCTGGTTTTGTATCAACCTGACACAAGCTAGAGTCATCAGAGAGAAAGGAGCCTCAGTTGAGGAAATGCCTCCATAAGATCCTGCTGTAAGGCATTTTCTCAAGCAGCGATCAACGGGGAAGGGCCCAGGCTGTTGTGGGTGGTGCCATCCCAGGGCTGGTGTTCCTGGGTTCTATAAGAAAGCAGGATTGTATTATGTACAAGCTGAAAGGACCAGGCCTGACCCCTACCCCCACCCCTCCTCCAAAGTCACCAGTCCCAGGAATTAGGCCACAGGTCACCAATTCCAGAAACAAGACAATAAAATCCTCTACCCAAGGAATAGCCTGGAAATAACCCACAAAAATGTGCTTCAATCACCCACTGCTGGTAATATTTAACCATCACCCCTAGCTATAGCTAATCAATGAATACCCAGAGTTTACCCAGGTGTTCTTTACAATAGGTTGAGTAAAACAATTATACAGTTTGGCCCTCCGGACACCCAATATTTGCTAAATGTCAATCATAGATCTGCCATGCTGTAATTCCCCAGTCCTTGCTCAAAACCCAATAAAAACCCTCCTCCCCCTGAGCTGCATTGGTGGTGTGGGCCGTAGTACCAGCTTGTAATAAAGACCCTACTGTGTCAGCATCAGAATCGGCTCCGTGGTGGTCTTTGGGGTCTGTGAGACTTGGGTATCTTGGGCATAACAAAGCCAGCAAGCAGAACTCCGCCAAGGCTTCCTCATCAGCTTCTGCCTCCAGGTTCCGGCCCTGTTTGACTTCCTCCAATAATGAAAAGCAACATGGAAGTGTAGGCCAAATAAACCCTTTCCTCCCAAACTTGTTTTTCGGTCATGGTGTTTTATTGCAGCAATTGAAACCCTAACTACGGCAATACCCTTGAGGTATCAACAAATGATTTATGAATTTGCAAATGGTCTTGTACCATACAAGAGTTAAATACAGGATTGTGCAGGTAAAAATACACTTAAAACAGTCACATTTTAAAGGGGAAAATCATTTATCTCAAATTAAATGAGGTTGTGTGGGAAATTCTGACTTGAATAGTATTTCCAGTGGAATTAAACAACATGGTAAATACTGTATTGTCATTCAAAGCACCTATTCCCTCTCTGTCCCATCTAAAGTCAGTAAAAACTGACCTTAGCCTTCTGTCTCTACCTGTTGATACCTGGATATCAATTTTAAAAAATGCAATAAACTCAGGCCAGGAGTGGTGCTGCTCGCCTTTAATTCCAGCACTTGGGAGGCAGAGGTAGGTGGTTCGAGGCCAGCTGGGTCTACACAGTGAGTTCCAGGACAGCCAGAGCTATACAGAGAAACTCTGTCTCAAAACAAACAAACAAAAACTCAGTAAACCTGACAGGTCTTCGCAGGTGTGGGCAGGTCTTCGCAACTCTGAGCAAAAAGTCAGCACAGTTAGTGGCCTTAAATTCTGTATATTCTTTAAACGGCATTCAGAAAGTAGTCCAAGAATTCATTTCTGAAGTGGGATGAAATATAATTTGGATGACATGGCAAGAGTTTGTGACCACCTTGGGAGAATATAAATATTTCTAATTCCTGAAAGAGATCATAAAAATTGGAAAATACATAAACTATTAAAAGGTAAGCCCTTATGTCTCTTTAGAAAATAGCAACCAACAAGATACATGAGCTTGCCGTTAGCCAATACTGCGTTGGCAGGGTATAATGGGTTGGTTATCTGTTTGCTGAGAAGGAATGTGCTTTTTTGGGTTAACTGTCCTAAGAAATAAAAAGAAGTGCTTCAAAGTTAACCTAAAATGATATAAGCTGGTAAATTTATGCATGGGAACACTGAATGGAAACTGTCCAGCAGAAGTCAGATCTGAAGAAACAAAACCCTGACCTCCCCAAATTGCCCAGTAAACCCTAAAGTCTGCAAAATGAGTGACTTCCAATACGGTGAATCAAAACAGCAGCAGCCCCAGAGTAGACAGCCCAAATGCAGCAAGGTAAATAGGATCGTGCTTAAGCTCATTCAGAAACCACTGTAACCTAAAACATTATATGTCAGTCTCCTCAGAAAATCAAAAAAATAAAATTAGCAAAACCAGGCACTCCTGTGGGAGACGGGGAAGCAAGAGCTCCGTCAGCAATCATATGCAAATTAACCTCCAATCGCACACATTCACCTCTGCTTGTTTTAACTTAAGAGGTAAGTCTGCTGGCAGAACAGCCCTGCGAAGGACACCCACACAGGCCATCAACAGCTGTGGCGGTAAGAGACACATACTGTGAGCATAATGACACAATCTGCAGTTACGTTAGAAGCTCGGAGAACTTCTGTCAATAATTAATATGTTGTCAGGTCAGTAGGTAGCTGGATGGTGATCAGTATATCGGCAGTTACTGCCGAGTGCTTCAACATAATTTTGAAGACCCAAAATAGACTGTTGCAATCTCTTTTCTCGAACAGCTCGGCATTTTGCTGAGAGTTGAAGGTACACACATTTGTAGTTAGCTCTTTCCTGGGAATACTAAGAAAAGCAGTGACAAAGCTGGGGTTGCCGTTCTTAAGTTCTAGAACCCAGGGCTTCACAGTGCATTCGTTGCATTCAGTCCTGCGGGGTTAGGTTTGACCAAGAGAGAATAATATAATCATCTAGTTTCCTTTCTCTTAAACACTCTGACAAAAGCACTGTAACCAAAAGCAATTTAGGGGAAGAAAGCTCTCTAATCTCCTTGGAAACAGGGAGGAAGAGAATACAAAGAGTGTGAGCAGGGTGGGGTTTTTGTATGTTTGTTGTTCTTGTTTTTAATACACCTTCACAGCCATCTTTTCTCTATTAGCACAGCGATAAAGCTGAGTATTGGATGGGAATATTTTACCATCATTATAGGTGATGCTGATACAGACGGTCCAAGTTCTGGAGGATAAAAACTATAATTTAGATACTGTTATAACTGCTGTTAGCTGTGCAGTTAGTATTTTCTATTCTTAGTGATATAGCAAAAAGGCACCCACATTAATATTCTCTGATCAGAATAGAGTAGCACTGTGAGGGGGTGCTGGGAGGGAATGCGGGAGGGGGCTACAGCTGGGATACAAAGTGAATAAACTGTAATTAATATAAAAATAAAAATTTAATTAAAAAATAGCATTGTGGTTCTCCCAGAGAGGAGTCTTCTGGCTTTAGTGGGACAGGGGTACTGATAGAGAGGAAAGTTTTCTGCCTTCATTGGCATTGAAAAGTTAAAACAAACAAACAAACAAAACCTTGGAGTTAATTCCTGGGACTGGGGCAGAATCACCAGACCACATCCACATTCCTTTCAGAGCAGAGGGCCAGCAGCAGTTCCTCACCCAGAGAAACCTCAGGGTGGGACTGGAGTCACATAGCCCCTAAGACCCAGAGGTCTGAAAGCACCAAGTTTGATCTATAGCTCCTTTGTAAAGACAAAGCAAAGCGGTTGTTCACCTCAGTGCAAGGACGGTCAAACTTGTTTTCAAAGACCGCGTTCCTGTATGGCAGACATAGTCCAAGGTCTCTCAGACAAGCTAAAGAAACTTGGCAAACTGCCAGTTTATTTCTGCTTCAAGGTCAAGGCTAAAACATGTTTTTCACTGAATACTCTATAACAAAGCAGCTACCAGGCAAGCAGCTGTCCACAGCTTGAGAAAGAACTTTTGCTTCCCACAGGCAATGAACCCTTTTCTCTTTGTTTCTCCTGTTGGGTTACATACAACAGAAATGTTCTAGCTGTAAAATAGAAAAAGAAATCACTCAAAGCAGTAAACATTTGTCTAATCCATTTTAAGTGAGTCAAATATTCACAAGCAAATTATCTGGGTTGTTCTAGTTCAAAGATGTTGTCTCTCTCTCCAGTCGGACAGCTTGGGTTCTCAAGGATGCCATAAGAAGGTCTTGTTCCTCGCCTGGAAGACAGCGCCGGCTCTGTCAGAGGCCTCAGATGTGCCAGTGACGCCCTCTCCCTAGCAGCCCAGTGGTGTGGTGTGCTTCTGCCAGAGCAAGTGAACCTACACAAAGTAAGGAGGAAGCTGATTTATCTATTTTTTAATGTAAATCGTTTCATTTAAAATTGATAGCTGAGTCTGGTGTGTTTTTCTTTTGATAAATATACCAAGAAGTGTCTGTAACTTCCCAGGACAATCTGGTCAAACCGGGTGGCCTAATCAGGGGATCCGCCTTCAGAAATCCACAGGTCAGTAGCATGGGAACAGAGTGTCCCGGGCCACAACACAGCCTGTGCTCATGTCCACCTTGTAAGTGGGTCTTCTCCATTGTGTGTGCCTCAACATGCCATAGCTGCCTGCTGGCAGACTGGCCTCTGGAAGTCAAAAGGCTCCCAAGCAGGCTTGTCCTTTGTGCCCAGCCATGGAGGCTCAACCAGCACAAGGGCCATAGACACTCCCAGCCTTCTAGCTCTTTGGCCTGGCGGAGGACAAATGGCTCCTTGACCCAGCAACCTCTACCACTCTCACCCAGCCCAGAATAACATTACAGGTCTGTTTTGGCCTTACAATGAGGTCCCATGGACATATTGCCAACTTCTGTGTTGGGAGACTTCAGATGTCTTCCCAGTTCTCTTCATGTGCAGGAGACCAGGCTTTAGGCCTAAATTGTAGAGCTGCCATTGTCAGGCCTAGACACAATATGTCTTGTTGCCAGACTCAAAAAACAGGCCTAAATGAAACCTTTTACCACCCCTTTATTTAGCTAAAGGACAATAAATGTTTATGTGGTCTCAACTATGTCTCCATGGTAAATAACTATATACAAAGGCTTAAAATTTTTTAATGGTCTAAGAAAGCATCTTGAGGTTGGTAAACACAAGTTATACATGTTTGAGAGTCTTAAAAAATGTTTTAAGGTTGGTAAATGCAAGTTATAAAGGTTACAAGGTCTAAGGTGATTTAAGGTATCTTAAATAGGTAAAAAGGCTTAATATTTTCTCCTGTTGCTATGCTACTGTTATAGTGACTGTCCAGAGCTTTGACCTTTAACAATAGAGCTCTAATTTATTGATCTAACTCTAATACAAAACATTCCACTATACCACCTACTGTTCTAAGCTCAAGATTTTAAATCTCCATAATGTGTACTTACATTAAAAGTTAAGATCAAGTGAGTTTCCCTTTTTACTTCATGGAAGGCAAAAGCCTTTTCAGAGCTCACCTTAAAAAATGCTTGTGCTGTTAACACAAATATGTATGTCCACTGCTTTTTCTACAATGTATATTTCAGTGCAGATTACAATTGTGATGCTAACATGTCTAAAGTTTTATCTCCTTCTTAAAACTTAAGAGTAATTCTTGTAAGCTGCAAAAAGTCCACCTCTCAGGTCAATTGGACTCCAGATAAGTACTGCATTTATTGCCTATCTCAAAAGGTGGGACTTCTCCCCTTTCCCTGATTTTGGGATTGCCCTTTCCTGGCTACCAGACTGCTATTTACTACATGCAACACTGGCTGGATTGGTGAGTTCTCTTCATTGACCAGCCACTGGATTGGTGAATTCACCTCATTTATCAGCATAAAATACCTCTCTTGGTAGGGAAAGCTTGACCATTGAGCTCCGGCAACTTCATACTATCTTTTGAGATGGAGGAACCCCCCTCTGTCTATGGCTGACCCTCTCAGCTGACCTCCATTTTTAGGGCCCCACTTTCCCTTGGGAGTGCATCCCCACTCACACGTGGTTGCACACGGTCTCTTCTCCCCCTCTCTCTCTAGTGGAAAGCTTGTGGGAAGCCCTAGTGCTAGGCAGACCCATCATGCTCTTGGCCATGCCCCTCAGGCATCTGCACCCTGGTCTCTGGCCAAAAGCTGACGAGCTGTTGGACCAGGTAGGGCCTCTCATTTTGGGTCACACCTTGCCTTTGGGACACCTTTAGAAGGTCCCTAACTCCTCTGTCTCCTAATGGGAAACACCTAGATGCCCGTTCCTCCAGATTCTCCTCTGGGATGTCTTCTGGAGAATTTCAGGTTTCTACATCTAGTGCCTCCTAGCACTAGGGCCTCTAAGTTTACACACTTCTGTAACCAAACCTCACCTCAATTACAGATCTAGAACAAAGCCTTTTTAACTACTGCCAGCGATTGGGTAAATAAAGGCCCCCCCACCCCAGGTAAACAGAGGTTCCCATGTACAAGTCTCATTGATTCAAACCTTCCACTTCTGTTTGCTCTCCCAAAAGTTTTAAAGAATTTTCTCCATAACCTACTTAATCTTTTGCCTATATATGTGTTTCAGTGTACTGCTAGACACACAGATTTCCTATAGCCACAACAGCACCAAAGTAGCTACAAGTGTTCCAGCCTGACCTCACAGACTTCCAACAAGCTGGACCTGCACTTTCCCTCCCAGCCATGGATGTTCTCACAGACCCTGGACAGCATCAAAGCAGCCTGTTCTTCCTGGACTTGGCTAACATTTCAGCCTTTTGACCTCCCTACAGCGCCCTCAGTGTCAGCAGGAAGTAGCCGGAAGAGAATCTACGCCCGTTATTCACTTATTATTAACAAAAGGCTGGAATGGTGTGCTTCAGGACCAGGACAAGCAGCTCCAGGTTCTCTCAGCGTTCCTCAGTCCCTACTTGCTGCCTTGCATGGCTGACAACTCTCTACTGACAACCCTGTACCCTAAATTTTCCAGGGCAAAGGCTTCTCTTCTTCCTCTTGACCATATAATCTGGCCATTTTGTTGCTATAATTCTTCTTTCTCTCTTAACCCCTTGCATGACAACGGAGAGCTGCTTCCAATGAACCTAAACTTATATACTTTAACTTGCCTTACATGAGAAGCAGCCCAAGTTCCTTGTTTTTTAATTATAGAAAAAGGGAGGAATGCTAGTATTTTGGAACAAAACCTGCTTCTGGGTTACCTAGCAACTTATGGTGTCATTTTGTGACACCCAGCCAGGTGGCCACACCACCTGGAAGGCGTGGTTACCTTGCCCCTTAAAGGGACAACCCGACACATGTTCTCTCTCTTGGTTCTCTCTCTTGGCCTTCTCCCTTTCTCTATCGGGGTGCCCCCCCTTTCCCTTTCTCTCTCTCTCTTCCTATCATGTCCTGCTCTCTACCTAATAAACCTCTTTTATATAAGAACTGTTGTGAGCCTCATTTATTCATAGGTCGGTCCTAACAAGGGTGCCTAAAAGCATGTCAAATCTGAGCGCTACAGGGAGGGTTCTTCACTGGGTGTCATGAGCAGACTAGGAAGCAGCCACAATGCTGCTGTTGTAACTGGACATGCCCTACAGCTTCCTCAGCAGGACGAGCACAAGCTGAAGACTTGGGTGTGGCATGTTAGGCAAAAAGGGGCAAGGGCTGGGAAGCAAGACATTAGAATTACACTGCTATCCACAAGTTGTGAATGCCACTGGCATTTTTGTTCCTTTAAAAACCTTAATCTCCTGGAGCTGGGGGTTGCTTGCCCCTATGTCTTTGTAAAGGGTGGCCACCCGCCTCGAGCTTGTAATAAAAAGACCCTCGTGTGTTTTGCAACGGAGTTGATTCCTGTAGGTCTTTTGGGGGGCTCTCTAACTGGGTATAACAGCATGAGTATGGAACGTTACAATGACTTTGGAATAACTTTCCAACATCACTGCACAGTCACGTACAGCTCAGAGAAATTGCTCTGGAGTACACAGAAATTGTAGACAAAAAGCTATCATTGGAAAGTCATTTTGCAAAAGTCATTTTGCAAAAGTCATTTTGCAACCATGTAATTGTGTAGATTTGCACCATTCTACCATCAAGTAGGAGTTTATTTCTAATAGCACTTGATGTCCAGGTCGGCTCTGAATCTCATTCTTTGTGCCTGACTTAAATGCAGGGGAGATAAAGCTTTGATGGGAAAACGTCTCAGCATCAGCCCTGATGTTTTCTGTCCCTAAGCTATACTCCGGACCCAAAGCTCTGATTAGAGTTTTTGCCGCTTTTATCATCAAAGTGGATGTAGAAAGCAATGCTAGGATTCAAAACTTTTCTTGAACTTGTTACCTGAAGGAGCTGATGACTATTTCTTTTTTAAAAAGGGGTCAGGTGCAGAGGACCACTTAGGTTTTCTTTGGAGACGCCAAGTTAGCTCTGTGCACATGTGCGGCATATTTATTCATCAAGAACTTCTTAGGGTGAACAATCTTACATTAGTTTGAATTTAAAATCCTCAGAGTAAGTGGCAGTGTATAAGTCACACACTTTATCATGTTGTCCCCAAAAGGCCACTAGGAGTCGAGTTGGTTGCAAATCTTTACTCACAGCTTGAGCTGGGCCTCTCAGACACCAAGACACTGGTATCCAATTGAGAGCCCCATGCTCAGGGTTGGTGTTGATTTACAGGCCCCAGCCCCTCCCAGCATGCCTAAAGCAGAAGAATTACAGCCTGGCAAGCATCTACTGGTTGAAACACAAATCATTTTGAAATGATTGCGTATGAGAAGGCACCAAAATCACTAATGGTTCTGACTTCCTTTGTTCTCTCTTGGTTTCGGTGGAAATGCCCTGTCCTGTGATGACTAGCTGTTGCTACAGGGGAGATTCGGTATTTGGTGGTATCTCCAGGAACTTGACTTTTGTTATTAGTTGGGGCATCTGGACTGTTTCCTAGCAACCATATCTCTAGTGGTCAGGAAAGAATGCAGTGAGGTTCCCCACCCCAGTGGCGGCTAGTCCAAAGTGGCTGGTCTTTATCCAGGCTTGCTTGCTTGTTCCTTTAACCCAGTAACCCAGAAACCTAATTTTTAATTCTTTTGGTTTCCCACTCTGTAACTGAAACTCCCTGAAGGTTGATCTTTTAAAATGTGGCCGACACTCCTATGCTGCTGAAGTTAGGGAAAGTAAGAAGACATTCCTCTAACAGATGGGACTTTGAAATTTTGTTCTAAAAGCTGCAATTGCTGCAACTAAGTGCAAATATATTTTCTTGTTCAAAGCTGTCATGTACTATTTAACATCTTCCCTTTTTTCTTTTTGAGAATGTCATGCGATGCTGTTTGAGCATATTCACTCCTCCATCAGCTCCTCCCACATTCCTCCGCTTCCCTTCCCACTCAATATTGTCCCCTCTCTCTTTTTGTTATTGTTGTTGTTCATTTGGTTTGTTTTTTAACTCATAACCTTTATGCTGACTATGTCCTCTTGGAAGTGTGGTCTTCGCTGGACAGTGGTGTACCCACGGGGCTGTACCCCTAAAGAAAACTCAGTCATCATTTCCCAGCCACTGTCACTGCCAATATCTCCATAGCTAGAGTGGGACTTTGTGCTACTCCCTCTAGGCTGGAGGTTTTGAAGGTCTCGTGTATGCTTTCTCAGCTGCTGTGAGCACATTTGTGCAGTTGCCCTTCTGTGCCAAGAAAACAGCTTCCTTGGAATCCACCAGTTATGCCTTTTACAGTCTTTTGCTTCTTCTTCCCTCATGATCTCAAGATTCAGGTTGGAGTGGGAATAAATCAGGTGACCTGTTTAGGGCTGAGCATTCCACAGTCTTGTATTCTCTGCACCTTGAAATTAAACGTCTCTAATGAGGGCCGCCCAACTCATTAATCTGTACATATGAGGATAAGTCATTAGGAGTTGTTTAACACTACGACCGTTTACCAGAATAAGTAGTAGGTTTGCCCTAGGGCCTACGACCTATCTAATCCTAGGTTCTTGGCCTCAACAGTGCAGTTACGCAATTTCATTTGGAGAGGAGTCCCTAAATCCAGTCAGAGAGTGCTTCCTTAGTTATTCTCGTGACAGTTATGCTACTACTGTACCAATAAGCATGTCTTCCAAGCCGGGTCATTTCTGTAGCTTGAAGGACTTACAGATGAGTAAGATCAGTGAGTCCTTTACTCCGGTCCTGTGCATAGCATCTTAGAGAACTATGAATGGTAGCCAGTAGAGATGATACTTGCAGGTAAGAACCAGCTTGAGTTCTACATGTTCTATGACTCAGGTGTATGGTGTCTTCAGCAGTTTGGCCTCACTGTCAAGTTCTGGAGGGTAGCTAAGAGCATTAGCAATAGCCTTAAATGTTTGGGGAACTATGGAATTTCACTTGCCACAATCCAGAAGGAAGTAACCCATTTCTGGAACTAGGGTTTTTATTTGTTGTCCTATGGTATCTAATAGGGACACTGTTGTTCCACTGTAACACAACCACATTTTAACTCTTTTAGAAATATGTATGTATATACTTTTAGGAAACTTGTGCAGTACATGGAGAGTGCAAATGTCTTATTGTTTGAAGTGTTTCCAATAGCAAGGAAATGTAATCAGCTTAGATGTCCATCAACTGATAATTAGATAACAGAAATGCTTTACATATGTACAATGTAATTTTCAGAATATATTTCTGTGTTCAAGGCAGGACTGCAGGCAGGTGATCAGGAATTCGCATCCCTAAGGATGCATGAGTTCCACACTGCGGCACGTGTGTGCCTCCTATTGTCCCTGTCTCTACTATGAGGTGTTTAGAAATTTTGTTGAGCCAGGAGATTTTAACCTTTACCAGTTATGTGACAGCTAACTGACTCTCAGCATTTATTAGTGTATGCATCAGGTCCAAGGCCTAAGACAAAGATTCAAATCAGGACAAACCAAAAGTGGCTTAATTTATCCAATTTATGCAATGGAACTACCAATATCATTGAGCTAATATAGACAATACCCTCATCTATGAAGGCTGAGATGGCAATAGAGCTGAAATCAGAGAGCCCATTGAATTTTTGCCTTAATTGCAGTCTGTACCTTTTTGTTTACTTTTTTCCCCCTTAGAGAGGGTCTCACTATGTTGCCCTGGCATCCAGGAACTTGTTATGTAGACCCAGCGGGTCCTGAACTCACAGAGATCCAACTGCCTCTGACTCTCAATGGTTGGGATCAAAGGCATGTGACACTTTGCTCAGCTCAGTCTGTACCTTTGTAAAATCCTAAAGCATTTATTTTCCATGCTGTGTAAGTTTATCATATGCACCTCTTTCCCGCAGTAGCCACACTGCAGCTTTCCAGTACATCATCCTCATTCATATGCAACTTGGCAGAAACTTCAGGCTTCAGAGTCCTTTTTATACAATACAATAGTACCAGTCTATAGAAAATAAGCATGTTTTGATTGTTTTCAGGCAACATGTGAAGGCGTGAAAGCCAGGACTAAATCTCTAGACCTGACATTTGGTTCTGAATGTTCCCAAGGATACTGTGGACCTATAAATAAAACCAAAATGTGTTCTCGAGTAATTGTGGCCAATTCATTTTCCCTTCCTGCCTTTTAGTCTTATAAATATTATGTTTATAACATTTATTTATATATATTTATAATATATTTATATTTATAATATTATAGCTATTATAATAGTCTTATAAATATAGATAAGAAGATCTCCCTTTCCTAAAATAGTGAGTGTTAGGTCAGTATCTTTGACATTCTGTAACAACTGAGTGTCTCTGAGAAATATCCTTCCTGGGCCTTTTTTAACTGCATGAAATCAACACTGAGAGGAAAATACGCTTCAGAGAAAGCATTTACTTGGATAAAAGTATGAGTAACTACCCAGATTTGTTTGAATGGATGGAGTCACACGAAGACAGAGGAAGTTTATTCCCCAAACCCCCTCCTCTACCTGTTTTCCTGCAGGGTAGGTAGCTGTGCGTCTAAACAGAGGGGGAAATGATGTCATTATACTTTAATTTCAAAAAACATATTTTAAAAGTAAAGCACTAATAAGTGAGTAGATAAATAATAACAATGATATTAAATAGCTGAGCAATGCTTATGGTACTTCCATAACAACAGTGGATTGTTTGACTAAGCAGTTACTACCAGCAGACCAAAAGTTCCTTTAAAGTGTGCATCTGAAAAAAAACATGGTCTTTTTCTTTTTAAGACAGGGTCTCATTGTACAGCTTTGGCTGGCCCGGAGCTCACTGTGTAGACCAGGCTGGCCGGCCTCAATAGATACTCACCTACCTGCCCCTCACCTGCTAGGATTTAAAGGTGTTCCATCACATGGGGTCCTGAAAAATAAAAAGAAAGAAATGATGCCATCTCTATTGTTTTTTGGGCTTTGGGGTTTTTTTCCAAGCAAAATAAGAGAGGTGTGATAAATGTGTTGTCATGACTTTAACTTTCTATCTCAAGCCAACATCATCAGTCTGTTTTCTTGCAAATAGTAACCAATATCATTAGACATGAAATGAATTGGGAAGTGTTACATTGGACATTGGAAGGAAAGTGTTGAAGGTTACTGGAATGGACAGATGACATTTTGATGATGCAAGTTTCCTGCAAAACTGTTATAGACAAGAAGTGGACTGAGTGAGACAGATGGTTGCATAACACACATGGAAAAAATCAATGGCTTTCTGCTAGTGCAAGCATGCATCAGGTAACAGTTACTGTTTAGACAGCCTGCTTCTGGGTTGCCTAGCAACTTAATGATGTCATCCTGTGTCACCTGCCAGGTAGTGGCTTACCATAAAAGGATCAACCAGCCACTTTGTTGCTCTCTCGCCCTCTTGCCCTCTTGCCCTCTTGCCCTCCTGCTCTCTCCCCTTTCTCTGTCAGAGCCCCTCCACCCTTCCCCCTATCATCTCTCGTTCTCTCCTTCTCTCTCTCCTTCTCCACCTAATAAACCTCTTTCATATAAAATCTGTGTGCATCATCATTTCAGTAACTCCTACTTAAAATCTCACTGAAGTGACAAGTGTGTGTGTGTGTGTGAGTATGTAAATGCAGGAATTTAGAGTAGGAAAGACAATCTTGTATAAAAAAAATTCAGAAAGTCAAACATAAAACAGTTCCTGTCAATTTTTTACTGAAAAGTGTTTCTATGGTGCTGTTGGATAAGTTTTAAATTGATCTGTCTAGCAGAGTCACCCAGGCTTGTGCGACAAGTGAGAATTCATGAAAACATTGAGAACTACAGATGAATCATGAATTCTAGACATGTTTCACCACCTATGCCCCATCATCGTCTCCCAGACCATCTCACCTCTTTGCCAGCTCCACTAGTGCACACTGGGCAAATCCCTGAAGGGCAGCTGCAGCCAGGGCTGCCTGCAGATCCCTGCAAGGTGGGTCTCCGCAGAGGCTCAAGCTGTTTCCTGTCTGGAAGGCACATCTTTCAGTTATCAGTTTCCTCTGGCTTAGATGTAGCTTTGATCTTCATCCTAGCCTTTTGGAATTTCTGTCTACCTGTCTCTGGTAGGCTGAGAATCCTTCATGCTGTTTCAGCATACCAGCTTACCACATTATTCTTACCTTCCAGAGGAAGACAGGACCCTTCCACAGAATCCCCTACACTCTAAACAATAAAATACATTTTTCTTTCCTTGGACAGCTTTTTATTCAAACATATTTCCAGCATATCCTGGTCTAAGGGAAGTAGAACTAACCCAGTCCTCAAACTTAACTTTTAGGGAGAATCCTCTCTTTACCATCTAATTCATATTTCATTAGAAGTGCATATGATTACTATCAGCTTGATCCCAGCAAGGAACGTGTGAGGCATAAAAGCAGATGATAGAAGGACGAGGGGGGAGGTGGAGGCAGAGCTGGGACTGGCCATGGAGGGAAGGTGGCAGCGGAGCCTGTCCCCAGCTCTCCGGCTCCCATCTCATGCGCCACTTCAGGTCACTGCACCTACAGCTATGTGGCTTGAACCCATTGTCTTGTTTTGTTTCTCTTCATTTGGTTTTAGCTCATCAAATGTCTGTTAATATCAAAATGGACACTGAAGATAGGGTTTTGAGAAAAGAAACAGTGAAGGAGAGAAAGAAGAGAAAGTTGAAAGGAGAAAAACAGAAGAGAGAGACAGAGAAAGACACAGAAAGAGACACATATACAAACAGAGAGAGACAGAGACACACAGACACAGAGACAGAAAGAGAGAGAAAAACACGTGGAGAGATGGACAGAGACACACAGAGAGAGACAGACAAACAGACAGACAGAAAGACAGAGACACAGAGAGAGAGAGAGCCTGATTTACAACGTTGAGCTGCAGGATGGCTCTGACAACCATTACTGCAGTTAATTTTTTTTCTATAGGAAAGAAAAGCGATTTACCAATTCATCCTCACTTATCCTACCATTTAAAATTCCTCTTTACTTATATGCAATCTAATGCAGTAGAGAATCCAATCCATGATGCGATTTCATCCATTTTAAGCCTGTTTGGCTCCGTGCTGCGTCAGGAACGGCACCATCAGAAGCAGACAGGGAGGGCTGCAAAAAGGCAAAGTGAAAGGAAGATGAAATCAGACACAATTCACCTGTTTTCTCATTGGACTCTAGACCACCCTCAAGTAACTAAGGAAGGAAAGGGAAGGCTCATTGGGCATGTAAGACAACAAGGAGGGAAGATGCCCCCATGGCCTGTGCAGACTGCTTGCATGGCTCTCACAAACCCAGGCTCCACCAAGACTCTGCATTTCTACCCGCAATGTAAAAGCTGACAGACAAATGTTGCCAAGGTGAGTGAATCCTTTCTTACAATACTGTTAAACTCCAAAGGAAACTCCATTATGCCAGCTGCTTAAGGGCAGTAAGCTTCAGAGCTCCCAGAAGAAAGAGGACGTGATGAAGACATTAAAGAACAATAATTACTAGTCCCTGTAGACTAAAGACACCCAGGGATATGTAAACTCTTGAAGAGGGCACACTTTATGAAGGTGTGGGTGTCTCAAGATTACTTTCCAAAGAACCATTTAATTTCATAATGACATACTAAAACAAAAGACATAGGGGAATTCTTTGCCTAGAATTCAGTGCCAATGCTTATCACATTTTGGGCTGTGATTATATAATTAAATCATTCAACTAACTGTTCAAGCAGCCTAAAATGTCCTGGCTGCTCGGACATCTTGTCCTTTGCACGCTAGCGATTTCCAATGAGAGATGTGAGTCACTTTCTCAGAATGCAGTAACTCCTGGACACACTAGCCACTGAAACAGGCTGTGTCTGGGAATTTAGTGAACATTTCCATCAATTTTCCACATGTCTCTCTCATCCTTTGAGTAGATGACATCATTGGCTAGTAATGAAAAGATAACTCACAGATTTTTTTTTCCCTTGAGTAATCAATAAAATGATAGCCTATTTAAATCTGCACCCTGAGTTAGGGTCATCTGAGTGTGAAGTCCTGCTGTTGGTTTGTCTCTTGGAAGGCTCAGATAAGAGATGGCTTCTCAGAGGAAGGTGGCTACTGTTTTCTACAGGAAGCCCCCAGGAAGGATCTGGGCCTGAAGGAGGAGCTAGAGCCAGAACCTGATCAGCTGTGCTCTGTTTACTGATAAGTAGAAGTCCTGTCTATCTTAAGTCAGTGCATGGGCCTCTTTCTGGCAACAGTTAGTCTTCCAGCTGTGTGGCTAGATTTGTCCAGAGATGACACTAAGCAATTCCACTGTGACATGACACCGAATACTGTGAAAACAGTATGGGTGGAAAGAGCACAGGAGGACCCCTGTGTAAGCGCTCCTGAGATTGGCTGTTATCCAAGAACGCCAGTTCCTCTGTTGAGCAGATGGAGGTGGGAGTGAGCTGAAGCATGCGTTCATGCGTGCGTGTGTGAAAGAGACCATGAGGTGGATACTATTTCCTGGAAATTTCCTCTGAGGCTTGGAAAACACTACTCAAGAAAAACAACAGCCTAAGTGCTGAAGGGGAAAGCATGTGTGAGCCATGTGAAATAGGGTAGGGACTGTGGGGGTTGGGGTGGTAAAAGGCTACAGGGAAGCCATATCTATTGAACAGGCTATATTGTTTTTGCTCATCTGTGTTAAGTTAACTCTCCCTGACCAGTGAGATGTGATGGCACAGTCGGGATGGGATGCCAAATTCCTGCTGCCTCCTTCAAAGAAACTATTTGGAAATTTCAGTTGCTGTGAGAGACAATGGTCTAGGGATTGCAAGCAACACTATACTAGGTGTACTTGGTAGGCCTCTTTCTGCATGACTCAGAGGTCAGGGGCATCATCTTAGTTGCTTGAGAATGACTATGGTAGAAACGTTTACACACACACACACACAAAAGTGGAAAACCACTGACAACCACGCACAGGTGTGTGTGCACGCGTGCATGTGTGCATGCTTCTACAGACAACTGATTTACTAGTATGCAACCACTTCCACATCTTCATTTCTCACCACATGTTATTATTATGATGGAAAAGAGGGTCTAACAGAGAACACAGCGCCGACAGGCAAAGAGTTACAAGGAAGGGCATGGTGTAAAGTGAGAAAAGAAACCATCGGTGACATAGATCCTTGAAGAAAGACAAAATGCCTCACAGGAAGTGTTTTGTTCAAGCATAGATGGGGACTTGGAAGAGACAGGCCTGGGTTAGATGGCACAGGAAGGCTCGGTAGAACCGGAGTGAGGAGTGGACTGGGGAGAACAGGAAACGAAGGCCAGCACACCTGATGTGCTTTGTGGTAGAGATTCCACTCAGAGGTGCACTTCTCAGAAGGAATGGCTGGGAGCATTCATTGCTTCCCCTGTCCAGGTAAGGTACACGTTAGGAACAGAGTGGCAGAAAAGGCACAAGCAGTCTCTGTATCGTGGAAGCACCGCCAACCAGAGCAAGAGTCATATAATTATAAAAAGTTATGAATTCAATAAAAAATTAAAAATTACAACAGATACAACAGTCACTGACCAGTCTCTCAAAGGTGTGGCCTGGCCTGTATCTGCAACCTGGGTTACCTAGTCTCTTCTGCCTGGAGCCCAGCGCTTCAGAGTGATATCCACACTCTGTCAGAGCATGGAGCAGCAGAGCCACAGAAGCTGAGTGACCACTGAGCAGCAGCCCTCAGATGGACAGCCGTTCCCTGAGGAAGCAAGACTTGTAGAGGGACCATCAGTCAGCCCTCTGCCTGCATCTCTCCTTCCTCGTGGGCATTCTTGTAGAATCCTACACAATTCGACACTCCAAAGGGATGCTGCCTCTGTGTTTTCCTCCCAGGAAATATTGGGGTCACTTTTTTAAAACTTTATTTGCTTTATTAACCTTACATCCTGATTGCAGCTCCCCTCCCAGGCCCTCCTCACATACCCTATGGGCTCATGTTAGCTGACTCTGTAGGTCTTCTTGTGGAGTCCTTGACCCCTCCAACTACCTCAATCATTCCCCAACTCTTTCAGAGGACTCTACAAGTTCTGTCTAATGTTTGGCTGTGGGTCTCTACATCGGTTTCCATCAGCTGCTGGGTGAAGCCTCTAGAGGAGTTATGCTAGGCACAACAGAACAACATTAATAGTGTCAGGGATTGGTTCTCTTCCATGGGATAGGTCTCAAGTAGGGCCGGCCTTTGATTGGCCATTCCCTCAACCTTTGCTCCATCTTTGTCCCTGTACATCCTGTAGTCAGGACAAATTTTACATTGGAGGTTTTGTGGGTGGGTTGATGTCCTTATCCCTCCACTGGAAGTCTGCCTGGCTGCAGGAGGTGACCACTTCAGGCTCCATATCCCCTGCTGCTAGGAGTTTTTCTTCTAGGGTGACCCCATAAACTTCCCGGGGCCTCCCCTATCCCAGGTCTCTGGCAAGTTCCAGAGATGTCCCCACCTCTGATTTCTGTTCTCTCACCTGGCCCTCTCTCCCCTGTCCTTCCTACTTCTAATCCTCACCCCTGCTCCCCCAATCCCCTCTCGTACCCAGTTTCCTCCCTCCCTCCACCCACCCCTGATAGCTACTTTATTCCCCCTTCTGAGTGATATTCAAGCATCCTCCTTTGTCACTTATCTTTGTTGGGTCTGTGAATTGTAGTATGGTTATCCTGTACTATATGGCTAATATTTACTTATAAGTGATT
>CM053743.1:75002644-75036527 GCA_028658305.1 Pachyuromys duprasi | reverse complement strand
CATTCTGAAGACAATCCCTGTACTCAGTCCTGAGAAACTATCCCAGGGAGGATGTGAGAAACCCACCCACCTACAGAGGCAAGCAAGAGGAGAAAGTTGATCTATGGAAAAGGAAACCATGCCCAGCCTGTAGATTTAGCAGGAACCTCACACAGTGTGGAGGTCTGAGCTAGAGCAGGAGGATACTTGGGGGGGAGGGGTAGGAAGGAGGGAGGACTTGTGAAATTGAGGAATGAAAGAAGCAGGAAGCCCTTGGTTTTTGGTTTTGGTTTTTGACAAGGAGAAACACCTTGTTGGAATCCCAGCAGCTCTGGGAGGCCACAGCCATTGGGCAAGGCCAGTGAGCTCACACAGAGCAACATGAGGGGCTGCAAATTAGCTAAGCAAAGCATCTTCTAGGATGACTTCTGAATGGGCCTCCGATAAAGCATCAGTGTGGTCATTACTGCAGTGGTAGCTTCCTTCCTTAGCCAAGAGACACCAAAGTACAAAAAGGAATGTGTGAGCAACACAGAAGAGTCATGGGATGCCCCTCTATCCAGGATCACGGGAGCCATTGAAGAGTTTAAGTTAGCCTAGGTATAGTTAGCCTGAGTGTAACTCCATTTTAAAATAAAGAGCCATCTTGACTGGGAGCTGAATTCAGGTACCAGGAAATATCATAGAATGTACACCTGGCAGAAACAAAGTTAACTCTCCTACCAACCGCCTTCAGAAAACAATACAGAATAAATGCTTCATAGAAAACAAAGACAAACTCCCTGGCAATAATCAATGAGAATCGGTTGGGAATCGGGTGGGAAAATTCTCCCCAATGTTTCAGATATGGTTTAGAAAAATAGCCATTGTGATTACATGCCTTAGCCATTGTGATTGTGTGCCTCAGAAAAGGTCACCCCGCCCTGCTAAACTTCACCCAATTCTGTAATGTCAAGGCTTGTGACCCCCTGCTTGCTGCCATGGAAAACCCCTGCTCACAGACTTTCCCTTTAAAAATCCTGTTCACTCAGAGCTCAGGGTCCCACTTCTCTGCTGCTGTGTCAGTGAAACGTGGGTCCTGAGTTCGATCACTCTCCTAATAAAGCTCTCTTGGTATTGCATCCAGTCGTCTCCTGGTGGTCTCTGAGGGTCTCGTGAATCTGGAATTACATTATGAACAAATGAAAACGGATACTGGATGGGGTACCATTGGCAGGTGCCTTGATTTCCCAATGGCCAGGGTGTGTGTGTGTGTGTGTGTGTGTGTGTGTGTGTGTGTGTGAGTATCTCCAGCCCAGAACAGCTTGTGGCTTGCTGCTTTGAGTTCTAAACTTGGCCATGAAGGGCATCTCACATTGATCAGTTAACACAAAAACTGCATGTCACTGGAACACAGAGTTTCTCTGAAACAAACCTGCTTGTTGAACAGATCTACGCAGGAAGTACGGTGTTCCCTGCTCCCTAGAAATAAGAAGATGAGTGAGTAGGTTGCTATCCTGCTCTTTCAGTGGAAGTGGGTTGCCTGAAGAACAAAACATGGACATCTTACACAGACTAGAAGGAATGTTTAGAACATAGCTAGAGTTTGAAGAACAATCATTAAAGAAACAGAAGAATCCCAGCACTCAGGGAGGCAGAGGGAGGCAGATCTCTGTGAGTTCCAGGCCAGCGTGGTCCACAACGAGAGTCCAGGACAGCCAAAGCTACATGAAGGAACCTGTTATTACGACAGCCGCCTTCTAGGTTGCCTAGCAACCCGTGACGTCATCAACCGCCGCTGCCAGTGCAGGTAGGATAAAAGGACCCGTCTGCCCACCTCCCCCCTACACACTCCCTCAGCTCCCTCCCTCTCTGTATCTCTCAGCTTCTCTCTGGGATGCGCCACCTCCCATTCCCTCTCCCCTCCTCACTTCCACAATAATCTTTCTGCCAGATCTGTTGTGTAGCAGTTCTTATATTTTATAGCAAAACCCAGTTTTGAGAAGGAAGAAATAAAGAAGGAAGGAAGGAGGGAAGGAAGGAAGGGAGGGAGGGAGGGAAGGAGGGAGGGAGGGAGGGAAGGAGGGAGGGAGGAAAGGAGGGAAGGAGGGAAAAAGAAGGGAGAGAGGGAGGGAGGAGAGAGAGAGGGAAGAAGGAAGGAAGGAAAAAGAAAGACTCTAATTATGGTTACACATTTTTAAGATACAAACCTTCGGGGAGATGGGTCTCTGAGGCAAATGGGAGCTCAGTCTCGATGGATACCAATTAATGGACTCTGAGGGCTAGTCCCGGGAAGAACTCTCACGAACTCAGCACCAACTCGGGACAGTGAGCGCATCTCTAACGCTCTCACTTGTCCCCTCTAGTTCATTCTGTTGCAAACTCTACCCCTCCGTGCTCTTTCTGTCGCAGGTCCACTTTAATCCTGCTCCTCATTGCAAGAGCCTACTGTAGCCTCTAAACGTTCCAAGACCCCACCTTGCTGACCATCCCATGAAATCTGCTTGCTTTTCCACTATTTCCTCTCTGCCTAACCCCTGACCCACCCCGACAGATAGCCTTGGCAGTTTGATCACCAATAAAACTTTCTTTCTACCCACAGAGTTCACCCCTCCCCGCTTCCTTCCTCCATCCAGCAAAGCCTTATTTCAGAGCTCAGTGGGAGTCCATTCTGTGGGTCTGTCCTTTCTTGCTATACAGGGGCTGGGCCAACCTATAATAAAATGTGTCTTCTAAAAACTTACCCTCTGTGTTCCATGAGCTTCATTCTTCGAAGGGTCAAGAAGCTGGAAGCCTTTGGCTTGATGTGGCTTTGGTGTCTGCTGAGTTTCTGGGACCCTAGCCTCTCAGGTTAGGCCTAGACACCCTGTCAAACTCATATTTGGTACAAGTTGGTCTCTTATTCAGATTCCACATCTATACAGTGTTAAGCTTAAAAGCTGATCAATTTCTCTTATTTTATTAATGGTGAGCAAACAAGAAAAAAAAACCTGTCTGCAAGAATTTGAAATATAGAAAACACTAAGCTGTATGGCAAGATTACTGTTTGTAAATTAATAATGGCTGCTATAATAAATTTACAAGCTGATCTAGGTCAGCATATGTGATCAAAGTGTTACATATTTTGATAATGGCATATTGAAGTAGAGTATTGTGCTAATACAAACTATCCACTCCAAGTTAATTTAAAACTCTCGATCAAAAGTTCTTTAAATGTGTCCATGAACACACATGTGCACTGTCTAAGTAAACACAAAATGGAGTCAGAACAAGATGACATTGCCTTAGTCATTTCAATTTTTCATTTGCAAAACGTGATATTCCATTCTTCAGTCAAAGTGCTTGGAATAAAAAAATAAGACTTGTAAACATATAAAATATTTTAAAGTGCTTTAACACTTCTGAGATAAACAACTTTAAGAGAAGCATTTGATGTTCATCGGTAACTCAGCTCTCAAGAGTTGGCTTTGCCAGAACCACCTCATCAGTTCTGACAGTCCTGCCAACAAGGCTGATGCAGATACGGCAGCTTTCATATCTGCTTCACACCCTGGGATGCTTCACCTAGTGATTGTATTCTGACATATCTTGGGGCATTGTATGATTGTAGTTTATCTCTCATCTTGAATATTATTAATAAGCATTGTGAAGGAAGCCTCACTTTTGAGATTTTTTTTAATGAAAGTTCATGAAAAATAAAATAATTAAATAAAACTAATGTGTATCCCCATAAGATACAGTCCTAGAAGACAGATATGGAATACCATTGTGATTTCAGTGAAAGTGACAGGAGTGAAATTCAGCAAAAACTAATTCCAAAGTGTCACTTAAGGCAATGTGTGCTGAAAAGCCAATGTGACAAAATGGAGGGGGTTGTTCTGTGTAAACTCCCCAGCGCCCACACCCACCTCATGAGGCATTAGGCATTGTCAAACTTTCTCAGTTAAGAAGCCCATGAAGCTGGGCACAGTGACACATGCCTGTAATCCCAGCATTCAGGGAAGCAGGGGCAGGCAGATCTTTGTAAGTTTGAGGCCAGCCTGGTGTACAAAGCAAGAACGCCAAGGCTACACAAAGAAACCCTGTATGGTGGGGGGGAGGAGCATGAGGTCAGTGTTCAGGTCCACCAAGGAGGCATCTGCCATCATCTTCATGACTAAGAGTAGCTGGCGTGTGTTCTAGAGCACTGACTCTCCTCATGAAGGCTGAAAGGTTACTCCTTTTCATCCAAGCTGATGTTGGTTCATTTAGGTGATATCATCTCCTTTCTGGCACATTAATGAACAATGAAATTCAAAGAATTGGCTATCAGTAACTGAAATCTTATGCACACCTGATAGACAATATTGACTTTTGGCCATTGTGGAAGAGCAAGATAAATTACCCCTCATTGGATGTTTCATTATCTTAATTATAACGATATATTTATAAATGTGCATACATATGTCTAAACATGACCCATGGTACACCTTAAATAGTCGCAGTTGGACATGAGTCAGTGTGGGACAGTGTGTTAAGTTACCACCTGAAGAGTTTGTAAACCCGGGAGGGCTGAGTCTCAGGAAGGCAATGACTGGAAGAGTCCCTGCATTGAGGAAGCAGGACCAAGTTCTAATCCTCCAAGGCTCACAACAAAAGACCAGATCACCACCAGCTGTGTTCCACAGCCTCCAAACAGTGCTACCAATGCGCAGAGGAGACCAAACCCCTGAGCCTATGGGGATAGTTCTCATTCAAACCATGGCTTCTGACCGTGGTGCCATAGGCTAGCAGCCATGTCATAGCGCAAGACGCATTCAGCTCAATTTTAAAGTCTCCACACTCTCAGCATCCTCAAACTGTCCAGAGTGTCTTCTGAGGCTCAAGCAAACTCTTAACTGTGAGCCACTGTAAAATATAAAAGCAAGCAGCACAGATTCTAGTAGGGAATGTCGCAGAGCAAACATCCCACAAGAAGAGAGGGGCAGGAGAATGCCAAGGAACAATGAGACCAAAGCAAGACGGAAAGCTAGAAGAGCAAACACTGAACCTTGAGGGTGCCTGTTTGACCTCTGGAGCAACTATGAGCATCGTCTTAGATCCAGTGGGCTTGCGTAGTGGCCTTGCTGCAGCCCACGTGACCTGTCTATTGGGCTGGCTCCGTTCAGTGCCCGCTTTCCTCTGCGGGCAGCTAACGCTTTATTTGTGACATCCTGTGGTCTTCACGGCAGTTGTGGCCTCGCCTTCAAGCCTTTATGCATATGGAGAATCCAGTCCTGCTCCATGTTGGCTGACCTTGTCAGGTTTTTCTGGCACTTTGTCAGAACCCTCCATGGCTTGTTCACCCTTACGTGTGCCTACAAAATCAGAGGCATGTGAACCACACCCAGTTCTTGTCTCATCTTGAGATATGTCTCAGTCCCTTGTTTTCAAGGGTCTCTGTTGTCTCCTTGACAGTGAGTCTCCAATGGTCCCCTTTCCTTATAGCCGCCATAGACTCCATGTGCCTGTGTTGTTGAACCTGAAAAAAAAAAAAAAAAAACCATTTCAAATCCCTCTTCAAACGCAGAACACTGTTAAAGCTCTCTCTCCTTGAGAATTCTTTTCGCGCTTGTTACTCTCAAGTGAACGCTTTTCAGCTGATTAGGTGTTTTGACACACTGGGGCTCTGACCGAGGGGTTCTGGTCCATAAGGTGCCACTTCTACTGTCCTGGCCCGGTCTCTTGAATGACTCTTTCATGAGTACAGGCACTGGGTTGGAACCCAGCTTGCCTGCAACTTTAAACATGCTCACATTTCTTTCTTCACTTAATTCTATGCTTTTTCAAAACTTCCTGTTCTTTTCCAACACCCCCTCCCCCGAATTCTCGATAAAAACCAGACTAAAGTTGGTGAGCAACTATGCTCCAGCCTAAATTGTTGTGCTATAATGAAATTGACGCCACTGAGTATGTTAGTCTATCACTGCGGTGCTCCACCTCCTCTGGTGCTTCAGAGTGTCTGGTTCGCTGATGCCCCCTGTACACTGATGACTCCAGTACTCTTTTGGAAGATTAGGGAAACTTTTAGGAACTTCAGAATGCACTTTCTGGCATCAGAGGGAAAGGTCTCTGCATAATAATCATAAAGGATTTTTCCCACAGACATCTAGAACTGTTAACTACACAAAGTTTTAGAACACTTCAAAATAATTGGTAGAAATAAAACATAAGGAGAAAAACATAAATGCACTTAATCCCAATAGACAGTGACCATTGTGAGATTAACATAATGCTCAGTGTCAATTTTTAACCTCCCACGTTTTTAGGTGGCTTGTTTCTGTTCTCAAGTGCCTCCACACAAATGCACTAGTTAGAATCCATGGAGAACATTGCTGTCCTTCATGTGTATTGGAGGACAATCAATATGAAAATTAAAATTTTAAGAAGGACACATAAATAAATCCTTATTGTTAGGTCCAAAGGAGACTCTAATTCCCCAAACTCCAAAAGGCAGTCCAAATACCAGAAATGGGCCTAACCTGGACTAAAAGGGTTTTTTGGCAGATAGATAAAAGCCAGCATTCCTCAGGATTCTTCTACTTGTGAAGCTGGTTCCCCTCTATCAAAAGCCTCATTTCCCTGATCAGAAGGGACAACATACCAAAGTTTATGCCGGCTCCCTCAGTATCAAAAGGTACACATGTCAAAGTCCACAACCTAGCTTTTTTCACCTCCTCCCCTCGCCTAAACTCTCTTCTGCTCACAGGCTTCCCTTCCCCCAGCTATTCAGTCTCCTTATCACCATGCTATGCCCTTCTCTTCTGCCTCCTCTTCCTCTTCCTCCTCCTCCTCTCTCTGTCTTTTCTTCTTCTTCTTCTTCTTCTTCTTCTTCTTCTTCTTCTTCTTCTTCTTCTTCTTCTTCTTCTTCTTCTCCTTCTTCTGCTGCTTCTGCTGCTTCTTGTGCTTCTTGTGCTTCTGCTTCTGCTTCTTCTGCCAGGTACAGTCTGCTGTCCATGTTCAGTCTACTTCTTTCTCTCTCTGCTCTGGACGCTTTCTGTTCTCTCATATCTACAATAAAGACATTCCCCTTAACCATACCATGGAGCGCTCATGTTTATACACTTATCAACCCTAGAAGTCAAAAAGCTCTTCTTGAAGAGAGAACCAATAAGGAACATTTTTCCCTATGTATTACACACACACACACATACATACACACAACCACACTCACAGAAACATACATGCACACACACAACATACATTTGGCATTAAAAAGCATTCTGTATATATAAATATCACTGCCTTCTTTTAATTTCTTCTCTTACTTTTTACACAATTAAAGAAAATATTCATTTTTGTGTGCACCAATCAGGCAGAAAGTATATCTGCACAAAGAGGAACCAGTTGCACAGATGATGGTTATATTTGACAAGGGGTAGAGATTCTCTGTGGACACTGAGGCTACTGATTCTCGGGGCTAAGCTGATTTTTATTTAGGTTGAATTAGAATTATTGGAGGAGTGTATATCTGATGTCTTACTAATCTATCTGAGAAACATATTTAGTGTTTGTCTCACAGATCCAGTTACTGCAAAGGAAGAAGGATGTTGGTACTCACATCTGCTACCAGCCAAGCATTATCAGGCAATAAAAATGAAATACTCTTTTCTACTCACTGGGTAGCTAGTCACCATAGCAACAGAGCATTATACAAAAGCCACCAACTCAGCTGGTCATTATCCCAAAGCAGCAGAAAGCTAATGCATTAAGAAAGTTATTTCCTCTTAACTTCTGATTGAGCAAATGAATCCACTTGGTCTTGGCATTGGAATGCCAGGGCTAAATTTATGTAGCAACTAGGAATTCAGAGGGGAAAGCAAAACAAGCCTTCCTTGCTAGTATATGGCTTAAAAAAAAAGATTTTAATTAACTCAAATATCAGATTCAGATAGTAGCTTTGTTTTGGGACAACACTGTTCAGCAGTGTAAGCATTCTGGTCATAAATTAAAGGCAGTGCCTTTTTTTTTTAAATCACAAAAGTACTATTTTTAACTGTGTTTCTTTTCTCTCGTCGTTGACATAGAGTGAGTTCTAGAGATGCAGGTGCAAGATGCAGCCTGTCTTACTTACTCTCATCTTGTTAGAAATCAAACCAGTGCCTTGCACACAGTAGGACATTCTAGAACCTGGGAACCTGAGATTAGACTCATCCAACACTTGGAAGAATGTGTGATCAACAGCAGCCCAATAGCACCTCTGTCTCATTTACGCTGATGCCCAGATAACACCTTCGAGACTATTAAATGAACTTGACTGTGCCAATGTCATATAAGACATGCTCAATACTATTTGTTGTATTTCTGCTTTGGGTCTGCAGATCAAAAGTTCAACTCAAGTTTGGTTTTAAAAAATGTGCCAGCTCCTTGCCACTGTTAGTACCCACTGCATATAAACAAAAAAAGAGAAAATGACACCTCCATCATAGCAGCCTCTATTGTTTTGTTGAGATAATTTTTAAAAAATAGATCTTTAAGTACCAAAAGTCTAAATTGTGATAACTCCAAATAAATTTGCTACATCTCCTGTTAATGGAAAGACAGGTTATGAATGAAGCAGGGGTAGAATCAATTCAGCCTATGGTGTCTTTTCTAAACCCCCCTCTAGCCCTACCTTACATGTGACTCCAACCACATTTTTTAAAAAAAATCATTCTATTAAGGAGACAACACACATTTCTGATGGAAAATTCCTTGCTTAAGGTTTATGATGTCTAAATTATGGACAAGCCACCCAATGGTGTCACTGGCAGACTTTCTCTGCCACTGACCAAGAGGAACAAAATGAATTACTCTCACCCTAGTATTAAGATTTATAATGTCTTATCCCATCAGTGTGAGGTTAGGGTGGCTGAGGAAAACCTGCAAATATTTGTACATCATTATCCAAAGGAATAGTAAAGGGATTATACATTTAATGGAATGAGAAAGTTTTCCTTTTCTGAGTTGTTCCAAGTTTTTAAATAGTAAGGGTCTTCTCAAGCTTCCTTCAGATACCATCCTTCATGTCTGAAGTGTCAATGGTGATCTTAAGCCTGTGTATTAACCCAAATGTTCAGCTCCAAACAAAACAACAAAAAACCCAAAAACATTTCTAACACAAAATCAGATCTACCATAGCAACTGGAACCTCACAGATGCAAAAGGGCTCAATGTCTGCTCTGGAATCAAACATGCTGAGGCCCAGAAACGGTGAATTCAACCCTTAGGATAAAATCTCAGTCTGGCCCAGCCCACCTGTTGGTTGTATCTCCTGCCTTCTCACTGCCAACTGCAGCTGATTGAGTTGCTGTCAGGATCTTCTGGGGTGCACCTCCCTCACACTTCCCACCTGGTAGCGCCTCTGCATAACTAACATCCAATGCCCACCACTCTTCTCTTTCCTGGGCTACTGCTGACCTCCCACAATTTGTGTGCTCATGCAATGTGATTCTTTCATCGACTAAGGCAATTTCTTGGTATAGAACATAGGATAAAAATTTACCTCTTCTTGTATGATGTCAGCTCTCTCTTGGATGAAGTCCTGAGTCTTATACATAGCCAACATGCCTTCATTATCTCTGAAATATAGCCAATCATGGTTTGTTGAATGAATCCATGAGGCTTGCACAATTTCTAAAGTATGCTTCAAAGTCAGACTTGAAGTGCAAGATTGAAAATATCTTTTAATTTTCTTTATATTATTAAAAAATAACGCACTGGTCCCATAACTTTTCAAGTGCAGTGAGAAGACACTTATGACTAGGGCAACTTATTAAAAAGTTTAATTTGGGCTTACAGTTTCAGAGGGTTAAAGTCAATGATGGCAGAGACAAGGAACAGCTGAGAGCTAAGACACACACACTGGAAATGGTGAAAGTGTTGTGAAACCTCAAAGCCTGCCCTCAGGGACATACCTCCTCTAACAAAGCTGCACCTCCTAATCCTTCTCGAACAGTTCTACCTATTGGGGAGGGGGGAAACACAAGTATTCAAACATATGAGCCCATGGGGGCTTTTCTCATTCAATATACAAATGAATATTGGATTATGCACTACCATTACAAAAGGGAGGAATGGGAGCATCCGGAGGACACACTGGACCAAAGTAAGACCAAACCCAGCAGGGCAACCCCCCGTCCTGTGGCACCACGACTCTCATCAAAGGGCTTAGACAGCTCTTGCATTACAGCTTTGCTGACTGTAACACACTTCTCTCTCCTGGGCCGGCTCCACGTCCTTGTCTGCATCTCTTCTTGGGAGATGCCTCATGGTGAAGGAACCTCCAATATCTTGGGGTCTCTACTGCAATCAGGCCTTCACTTTCACAGCTTTCTGTAATGGCCTCTCAGGCCTCAATGTAGGGACCCCCACCCCCACCCCTGCCACAACTGTGGCCTCAGAAGCTTTCCTTAACTATGAGGAGCGTTCCACAAGCCTTCCATCTGGGTAGCCTTCATGACTCTAAACCCAGAACCACATTTTCTGTTCAACTGCCTACGTTGGATGGAGCCTGGCCCATTGAGCAACATTTGCAGAAACTCACTTGGCTGTTGCTCTTTAGGATCAGGAAGTTATCCAGGCTTTTCTTTTTACAATTTGGATGCTTAGCTGTGTGGGGTCTCACCCTGAGGACACTCTTCTTTCATTCCATTTCAGGTCAGGCCTCTCCTTATTCCTCTCATCCCTTTCAGAACAATCTTCAGTTCCAACCTTACATTTCCTAGTGTTCTTTTTCTCTTTAAACTGTACATTTTGCATTTTTTGATCCACTTACTCTTTTTTATTTATTATTTACTGTAGAACTACATAAGAATAATTACTAATAGCCATTCGACAGAGTCAGTATCAGGCTGTCTTGAAATATCCTCCACCAAAGAGATTAATGTATTACTTTTCAATTTAGCCTCTTGTAGAGGGTGCTTGCCATTCTATTTGCATGCCCGGTTCCTGGAGGATCTATCCTGCAGCAAAGATTTAAAGATAAAGCAGGGCAGCTGAGAATGCTCAATACACAAGTTCAGAGAAGCTTGTGAGGTAAGGGAGGGATGGTGGGTGCACTTAAGATTATAGGTGTCAGGCGTGTGACATCACCAGTTTATATTCTCTTGCAAATCTTCCAGGAGGGTGTCATTCTTGTTTAACAAGTATTCAGATCCAGAAATATATTAATTAATATTTCTTGTAATAGGTAGGGTAAATTTATGAACTCGAATATGTCTGGCACGCAATGATATTTTTTTTCCTACCACACTACACTATTTCTTATTCCTTCACCACATAGTAATTCCAATATTGGATCAACTTTTAGTATACTAGCTACCACCTGAAGAATTGCAGTTAACACAAGTTTATATTATTCTTCTCTTGGGGACAGATATAATCCAACCCTTTGTCTTGTTAGGGTTTGTGTTGATGTGATAAAACACCATGGCCAAAAGCAGCCTTGGGAGGAAAGGGTTTATTTTAATTTGAAGCTCCGTATCAGAGTCCATCACTGGACGAGGTCAGAGAAAGAACTCAAGGCAGGAACCTGAGCTGATGCAGAAACCATGGAGGAGTGTTATTTACTGGCTTCCTCCCCGTGCTTGTTCAGCCTGCTTCCTTTAGTTCAAACATCACAAAGGCAATGGCAAGAACTGAGATGACCATAGTGTCACCTGACAATATAATATTACAAGAATGTCATTGCATATGTGGAGTTAGCATTAATTTAACACAATATATGTAATTGTATGAAGGTGGCTTACTATGATGAATTGTGTTGGAAGGAGACTGGATTCCTCGCCCAATAATTTAACCTGTATTTAATATGAGAACACTCTAATTGTGGCTTGGGTGGTGATTGGAACTGGGCATCATCTTAGAAAGCAAAGGACTGTGTATTTGCCTGGAGGACTAGTTTGGGTGAAAGGTAACAGAGGAAAGAGAAGAAACCAGAAGGAGAAGGATGGAACTAGCTATCTGCCTCTCAATAATGCTTTTTCCCTGTGGCCACTGACCCTTCAATCATACCACCACACCACTGCAGCTCTTTATGGAACTCCTTAAAATTGTAAAAAAAAAAAAAAAACAAAAAATATCTATACAAGTATATGTGTGTATATGTATGTATGTATGTATGTACATGTAAATGCAGGTGCCCACAAAGGCCAGAAGAAGGTGTTGGAAGCCCTGCAATTAGAGTTACAAGCAGTTGTGAGCTGCCTGATATAATGGAAATTGAACTCAGGTCTTTTGCAAGAGATGTACAGGCTCTTAATTGCTGAACCATCTCTCTGTATCTCATAACTCACTTTTGAACACATAAATAAAAGCACATTTGTGTGTTGAGCAGAGACACACATCTGCTTTATTGCAAACAGCACTGGACGAGCGTGACCTTGGAAATCAGAGACTTGGGAGGGGGTAACAGGCTTAGACAGCTCATGAAAATCAGATTTTAAATTATGTTAAATATGTGTTGTAAGAAAATCCCAGTTGATATTCTGGGTGCAAGTATGAACTGCTCTTAGATTTTACCTAAAAATGTGTTTAAATTGTAACACATTACTGAGATGAACGATGGGATATTTATGCTAAATATGTCCTATGTGGGTGATGCAGAGTGCAGGACACTCTGGCTCACTGGAGACAGTATTGACTGTCCACTGTGCTCTCCTGAGTCTTTTAAAGTTGTGAGATTTTTTGCAATTTGTTCCAGGTGCCATCCCAGCCAAGTACTGAGCAGAAGGCAAAGAGTAATATTAACCAAATTAATCATTTTCCATGAACGGAATTTTGGGTGATGTAGAATAACACCCTGGCCCCAAATGCACTGGCCATGTACATGTGTCCAGTCAGATAGTAGCAGATGGATTACCAGAGTGAGATGTCAGAAACTGTAGATAAGGCAAGAGGTAGTGGCCATCATTCTTAGGACACAAGAATAGACTCCCGCTTATGGTGGCATGTGTCACAGAGCAATACTCAGAGACTGGACAAAGCATCGACAGCAGATCACAAGAAATGTCAGCTGCCAGATCCAAGCCAATGAGACACCCAAGCTAAGTCAGGGCAAATACTCACTTGACTACTAAATACTCTCAAAAGTGTCAGTGTAAATAGCCATCAGAGAAAGCCAAACAAGGCTACCTTGTAATTCCGTCTTTTCAAGGAAGAATGGCTATCATCAAGCAAACATGGATGGGGTAAGAATCACCAGGCTCCACTCCTAGAGGAAGGGCTACAAGCAATTAATGACTAATGAGCGAAGGAAAAATGGTCTTCCCCAAGGGTGATCCCCCTAACTGCTTTTCTAAAACCAGTGGTCAGACCTAAAATCACATACCTATGAGCAGCAGTAAATGGACTCGGCAGGTTGTAGTTAGATATTTATTTAATGTATATATACATGACAATAATAAAGAAAAAAGGTGTGGAGAGTCAAACGACAGCAAAATAGTGAACTGTTGGTGAAAGTGAAAATTTTTCTAATGAAAACAGGGGAGCAATGCTGCTCAGTAGGTAGTTCTTGCCTATGATGCCGAAGCTCTAGTACCAATCTGCAGCATAACATAAAAGCAAGTGCAAGTGTGCACTGAAGAGAGGAAGATCAGCAGCCCAAGGCCCTTCTTATTTACATAGCAAGTTTGGTATGTATGACACCCCGCTCAAAACAAAAACAAAAGTAAATCAGAAATCAGGAAGATAGCACTGGTTATAGAGGGTGATGGCTGTTTTGCACATTTAGCTGAGGATTAAAATGAACAGCCAGACAGTAAGGAGATAAGTAGAAAATGGAATATTCTTTCCATAAACTCACTGTCCCGTCTGCACCCACAGCACAGCTATCTTCACCCTACACACAGGGCTCGCACAATTTCATCATCACACACTTGACTTTTTCAACAACAATAACAAGAAAGCAAGAATCTCATTCTAATAGGTTTTAGAAATCTTTGAGACAGGGTTTCACAGCCTTGGCGGTCCTAGAACTTGCTCTGTAGACCATGCTGGCCTTGAACTCACAGAGATCCACTTACCTCTACTTCCTGAATATTGGGATTAAAAGTGTGTACCAGTTGCCCAGCTGAGATTTTGGAAACTGTTAATGGAACAATTTATTGTTGTTTCTGTGATTTACCTAACAGTTTCTGAAGCTTTCCAGTTTCTACTTGAATAGTCTCTGTAAATGCATTAACTATTAAGATATACCTTACCCCACTAGGAGAACAACTGAACTAAAAAACCTGGGCACAGGGGTCTTTTCTGAGACTGATACTCCTACCAAGGACGGTACATGGAGATAACCTAGAACCCCTGCACAGATGTAGCCCATGGCAGTTCAGTGTCCAAGCAGGTTCCCTAGTAAGGAGAATAGGGACTGTCTCTGATATGAACTCAGTGGCTGGCTCTTCGATCACCTTGTCCAGAGGGGGGAGCAGCCTTGCCAGGCTACAGCCTTGCCAGAGGAGGACAATAGAGCCACTCCTGATGAGACCTAATGGGCTAGGTCAGATGGAAGGGGAGGAGGACCTCCCTATCAGTAGACTTGAGGAGGGGCATGGGAGGAGAAGAGGAAGGGAGGAAATGGGAGGAAAAGAGGGATTGGGAGAGAGGAGGCTACAGTGGGGATACAAAGTGAATAAATTGTAATAAATAAAATAAACAAAATTTTAAAAAGATTGGAATGGCAAAAAAAAGATGTACCTTACCAAATTATGACAAAAAGATAAAGAAAATAAAAAAGAAAAAGGGAAAGGGAAAGGCAGTTATTTTGTTAAGAAGAAAATGATGGGAGATAACATGGAATATGTACCTTAGTATGGCCACTTTGACATATTTTAAAAACAATTTCTTAGAAACATTAAATAATATTAAAAACATTTAACCAAATAAGCCTACTTCACGGACTGAGATAAAGCAAGTAATATATTAAATGACACATAACAGTAATATGAGACAGAATTAGCATCAATAGATTGAAGAAAACAACTATCAGTTACTGGAGAATTAAGCTCAGTGAGTAGATGTGCATGTGTGCATGTTAGTATATGTGTATAAGTGTGTGCATGTATGGGTATGTCCATATTTATGCATGTAGGCCCAGAGAGGTTCTGTTTCTAAATATTATGGCAAAATTTGACATAAAGTAACTCAAGAATCAAAAATTTAGGGTGTAACTTTACTTTTATAAAATTCATGACTTCAAAGTAAACATGAGAAGACGAATAAATATATGAAAGATAAAATAATAAGTTGCAAATTACTTGGAGAATATTAACATTAGGAACAGAGTGAGTTCATTTCACTAATCCCCAGAAGTGTATAGTTAAAATCTGTTACCTACAACACTTATATTCTAGTTTGTTTCTTTGTTGCTTTGATAAACACCATGACCAAAGCAACATGGGGAAAGCTTGTTTTGTTTCACATATTACAGTTCATCATAGAAGGAAGCCAAGGTAGGAACACAAGGCCGGAACCTGAATCAGAGAGTACTGAAGAATGAAGCTCACTGCCTTGCTCTCAGGCTCTTGTTCAGCTATCATTCTTAAACATCCTACTCCCACCTTTCTTAAACATCCTACTTCCTATTCCAATAATATACTGTGTGGTCTTTAGTGGGGGAAAGCCTCTAAAATCTTGGGACTCAGTCTTGTTTTGGTAAAGATAGTCTATTGAAATAATTTAGTTTCATAGCAAATTGATACACACAGACTTGAGATAGCTGCATGATTGCAATGTCTGTAATAAGTTTTTCAGTCAAACCATTGTCTTGTAAATTACAAGCAATATTTTCGTTCTTTGCTAATATCCCAGTTTACCATTCCTTGTTGTGTTAATACGCAGACCAAGAGCACCTTAGGGAAGAAAAGTTTTATTTTGGCTTACAGGTTACACTTCATCAAGTCAAAGAAGGAAGTTAAAGCAGCAACCTGGGGGTATGAAATGAAGCAGCGACCATGGAGGAATACTGTTTACTGGGTCTCACCAGGGCTTGCTCCACTTGCTTTCTATATAGCCTGGAATCACCTGCCCAGGGTTGGTCCCATTCACAGTGGGCTTGGTTATCCCAAATCAAACATTTATCAAGAAAATGTTCCAAAGACATGCTCATAAGGCATTTTGATGGAAACAATTTCTTAACTGTGGTCCCCTCTTCTCAGGTGGCTCTAGTTTGTGTCAAGAAAATAGAAACTAACCAGCACAATTGATTCTTTGTCAACTTGACACACAAATACATTGCCATTAGACTATAACTTTTCCTTTCTGGTTTGTCCCCAAGAGCTCATATTAATATCACAATATAAAGCATAGTATAATTGTAAAACCCTTGTTAGTATAATGTTCTTTTGGAATGTATACAATTTACCCTTGTTCATTGAAATGATGATTTCTCTACCCCACTATCTGATTTCAATTCCAACATTGCATTGTGATGCTTATTCCAAGCATTGCATGTCTCAAGTTTGTGTAGACATGCCACCATTTGTTCTCTGTATTGTCAACTAAACAACCAGCCCCAATGCTGAGCAATGGAGAGAATAGGTGGAACATCCTGGTCCAGGAAAGTAGGGCAGAGGTTGGAACCATGAGGAGAGATGAGCCAGACCTAAGTAAGACATGACTAAAAGCAAGTATAATGGGTGAAATCTGAATGGTAGGAAATTATTTGGATTTGGAGGTTTAGGATGGAGGAACTATTGCCCAGCATTGTGCTCTAGGTAAATTAAATAAATCCTAGTCTCTATGTGGTGATTTGGGTATACAGCTGGATTAGAATTAACTACTGTTTAACTAAAAGATAAATCAATAATAAACATTAATACCCACAACAAAGCCTCATAGTCTTTATACAAATTCAAACACTTAAAGTCCAAGGTCACTTTACAAATCTAAAATCATTTAGCTGTGGCTTCCTATAAAATTAAAAATAAATTACTTTATTGTTCCGAGAGGGAAGAACCAGGACAGCATTACAATTAAACCAAAGCAAAACCAAAATCCAACAATGTGACTAGTTCAGTGTCTATCATCTGGGATTTGCTGATGATCTTCTGGGTTTGAAAGGGTATAGGTAGCCCTATCTGTCCTGCTATGCCATCTGGAAAGTTTGTTCCATAGCCTCAGGCCTAGTACAGTCTATATAGGCTGGTGTCTGATGGCCAACTCACAGTGCTGGCATCTCCAATTCCGAATTCTCCAACATGACTAACCCAAAACCTTCAGCAATGGACTTTCCTGACTTCTTCAGAGACAACCATACCACATGTTGCCAAGCTTCAGTTTGTGGGAGTTGATCTAGAGCCACCATGGATTCAGATGTTAATTGTTTGCCCCATGAACTTTTTACTATTCTATGAGCAATCCTTCACTTAACCAAAGTGATGTTTGTGTAACCTTGAAGGCACTGAGGAGGGCAGGGGTGGCTCCATTTTGTTTCTTAGACTCTATCTTAATTTGAGTGTCCTTTGAGTGACTTGACCCCACCTTTGGGTTCCGAGAAGGGCCACATGGCCCTCCACACTGCAGGTTGTCATGGATACCACAGAATGGGTAAATAGATAACTATAATCAGGCCTCCACCCACAGGTTTCCATAAATACCACAGAATGTGTTAGTGGGTCCTCCACTCCACCCAGCAGGCTATCTTACAGATTTCTTAGCATTCTGTCGGTTTGGCCGGGTGACTTGGAACAATTAGCCTAAAGGTCATCTTGATTGCTGAATTCCCCACCCAAAACTTACCCTTTCTCGTAACTCAAAAGCTTGGAATTCCCCACTTGCTATCCTTCCTTTTAAAAACTCTGCCTCCCTAAGACTCGGGGCTTCACTTTCTAACCTGCTACATCAGGGAAGATTGGCGGTCTGAGCTTAAGCTTGAATAAAGATCCTCATGTGATTTTCAATGGACTCTACTCCTAGTGGTCTTTCGGGATCTGTAAGTATTGGGGACTTTGGATGGGTGGATGATCAATTTGTAGTCAGGTAGTAGACTAGATTATGCTCAGCTCTGTGTTTAGCTTTTTGAATAAATCATAGTCTCCGTGTGCAGTTATTTGGGAAAAATTGCTGATACGGGAATAACCCAGCTTAATTATTAATATGAATGAACATTAATTATTAACATTCACCAACATCAATTTCTCTCTATGTCACTGTTAATCCTGGGTTTTCCCCTACAACTGCAATAGATGTTGCACCTTCACTGATACCTTCTGGCGTCACACAGTGCTCAATCCTGCAGCTTCTTGCCACCAAAATCAATACCTCACAGGAGATGTTTACACATTACCAAGTTTGGATGCCAGCTTGAGGTACGGCATTGACCCCAACTGGATGACAACTCCTGGAGACTGACATTGAGGAAAGACCTGCAGAAGATTTTAACATACCGGTCTCTTACTAATCACAGCTGGGTTTTTTTTTGGGTTTTTTTTTGTTTTTGTTTTTGTTTTTTTTTTAAGCTCCAGTTAACAAGCATCAATTGTCTTCATAACCACAGATTTTACCTCAGTGGTACTGGTCTCGTTACTCAAAGCTGATTATTCATCCTCAGCTGAACAGAAGTCACAGATTCATAAATAAAATAAAATGTATCACAGAGACAGCCCTGATAAACAGTGGAAAACCATAGAACTAACCATATTTAATTTGAAGACTAATTGAAATCGATTTGTTCTCTTTGCTTTCCTCTGGAACTTTACAAGCTAGATTTCCACTGTCTACATCTCTCTCAATGTTCCTTTCTTCTAAGGTCCTCTAACCTCTCTATCAACCCTTAGCATGCAATGGCCTTTCCAGCTCAAAGCTCAAAATGTTTCTCTAATCCTCCCCAAACATGGCCAGGAACGTCACAGAAAAACCCCTCCCATGATCCTGGTACTGATTTCTGACCTAGTTTGCTTTTTATTGCTGTGAAAAAACACTGACCAAAAGCAACTTGGGATAACAGGGGTTTATTTTGACTCATAAGTTACATCATCAAGGGAAGCCAAGGCAAGAATTCAAGTCGGAATCTAGAGGTAGGACCTGAAGCATGGACCCCGGAAGAATGATGCTTACTGACTTTTCCATGGCTTACTTTCAACTCTCTCCCTCCCCGCCCCTCTCTCTTCCTTCCTTTCTTTTTGTTTCTTTCTTCCTTCTTTCTGAATTATTTTCTGAAAAGCGTTTCACCTGCATGTATTATATTTACCACATGCATTCCCTGTGCCTGAGGTGATCAAAAGAGGGATGCTGGATACCCTAGAACTAGAGTTAAGGATGGTTGGGAGTCACCATGTGGGTGCTGGGAAAAGAACTTGGTTCCTCTGCAAGAGCAACAAGTAATACTAACCACTTGGTCATCCCTCCAGCCCATTAGCTTGCTTTCTTATACACTCCAGGGGGTCACCTTCTCAGGGGTAGCACCACCAACAGCAGGACAGGCTCTTCCACATCAATCATTAATCAAGCAATATCCACAAGGAAGCCAATTCTTCAACTCAGTTACTTCTTCCCAAGGAAGGAGTTAACACAAACTAACCAGCACCGTTAATACAATCCATAGGGTTTGTCTCCAATATTCTTATATTCCTTCTCCTTACCTTTGTTACAGGGGTACTCAGCTTGTGGGTTGTGACCCCTTTTGGGGTCAAATGGCCCACTTAGAGGGGTTGCCTAAGACCAGAAAATGCAAATACATTATATTCATTAAAGTATCAAAATTATAGTTATGAAGTAGCAATGAAAATGATTTCATGGTTAGGCGACACCACAACATGAGAAACTATTAAAGAGTTACAGCATTGGGGGGGGGGGTGAGAACCACTGTTTTAGATGAAAGTAATTGGTTAAGAGATACTCCACCATTTACGCAGTGATTTCTACTGCAACAAATTGGTTCTTTTCAGGTTTATGTATTTGAAAATGTTCTTCTTGTGTCATTACATGTGTATAGTTGCTTTATGTATTCACTCACAGTTCACGAATATCAGGCTTAACTTAAAGACCTTGCCACATTATGCTGCAATGATTCCTTGAGAATACTTTTGTTGATTATGTTCTAAAGAATAAAGGATTTTGTGTTGTTTGTATCGTGGGTAAAAAATTTTGATGATGTATATAAAATAAATATTTAATAATTGAGAACCCCTCCTTGCATTTACAAGATTGCTCTAGTACAAAACTGATGGTGTGGAAGAAGGGTTGAAGTATTAGTAAATTCCTTGAAATTCTAAGGGGTCTCTCCCTTATTTTACTGAATTATAGTATTGAGTTACAGGTGAACATTACTGAAGGCTTTGCAACAATGTTTGCATTAATCTGGAATTTCTTTGCTATGCTATGCTGTGTCTAACAAAGCCTGAACAATTTTTAAAGGCTTTGTCGAATGGTTCACATTTGTATGGCTTCTCTCCAGTATGGAGTCTCCAATGATCTTTAAGATTTGAAGTAGAATTAAAGGCCTTGCTGCGTTCTTCACATTTGTAGGGTTTCTCTCCAGTGTGAATTCTTTGTTGTTGAGTGAGGCCTGTAGTACAAGTGAAGGCTTTGCCACAGTCTTTGCTTTTGTAGGATTTTTCTCCAGTATGTATTCTTTGGTGTCAAGTTAGAACATGACAGTTATTAAAGGCTTTCTCACATTCATTGGACTTATAAGGTTTTTCTCCACTATGAAAGCTACGGTGAGAGGTGGCATCTCATCACACTGTAACAGCAGCAGAATGGGATCCATATATTCTACCACTGACTTCAGGAATGTGCACAGGTCTAGAGATAGTACAAGTTAGTTACAACCATACCACCTCACTTGATGATGCTCAATCTTGCAAACACATCAATTTGAACTTCTTTGTAACTATCTTCTCTCCATAGTTTCCCCACAAACAGAACTTGTCCTCTAAAACCAGGACTTCAAGAACCTGGAGATAGAGATCAGCACATACCAGACTCAAGATGCTGTAGATTATGCAAGTCTACCCCTTGTTTTCCAGTTGGGCAGCTGATTGGAAAGTCAACACACCTTGCACTACTGTTTGGGCATAGGCTCATGCCCAGACCACACAGGACCTCAGTGACAGGAAGGGTAACTTAGATTGTCAGTCCTTGTGGGAATATGGTGGATTAGCAAGTTAAAACTCCATAAGACCTTTTTTTCTTAAAGTTCCTCTTAGCCTGTTCATGAGGAAGTCATTCCACTGACTTAAACTCTTGTCACAATTGACACAAGTCTCAACTACCGAACTGAAGACTATGCTCTCTTGGCTTAGTCTGGATTCCACAGAGTGTTACAATTTAGCTCTTTTAGCATGAGACCACCGGTGGCGATGCAAGCTTGGGCAATCCAAAGCTTATGGTGATACCAAAGTGTTACAACACTTGGTTAAGCTCCTGTGCTAGGCACATGCCCATGCCTGGTCACCTTGCAGCTAGGAGACACAGGCCTGGCAAGACCCAGCCCCAGCAGGCCAGAGGACAGTGATATGCTGCCCCTACAGAGGATAAATGAATGATGGTCTAGAAGTGAGAAAGCATGTACCTTTATTTGTGTGAAGTCAAGGGCAAGAATGTTGTACCCTATTCGCAAGACCCCAAAAGACCACCAGGAGTTGAGTCTATTGCAAAACACAGGAGGATCTTTTTACTACAAGCTATAGCTTGGGCTCATACCCTCACTTCCAGAGTGGTTGAGAGCAAAGAACCTCAAGCTCAGGTTAAGTGACTGATTTAAAGATCCCAGTCATTCCCAGCGTGCCCAAAGCAGGGGGCGGGGGGTTCCTGCCCAGCAAGCATCTATTGGTCAAAAGACAAAAGGGGATGTTGCATTTTGTATTGATTGGCTATGGGAAGGCCCCCAAACCATTAATGCTCTGGCTTTCCTTGTTTGGCTATCGTAGGGAAGAGGGGCTATCTGGGCTGGTTTCCTAGCAACTGGATCTTTAGTGGGCAGGAAAAGAATTCAGTAAGGCTGGTTCCTCCCCACAGGTGGCTGGACATGTCTCCACCTAGCTGGCCTTTGTTCAGGCTTCTGCTTTAAACTTTAATTCAATAACCCAAAAAAACTATTTTTTAATTCTTTGGTTTCTCAATATAAACCCTGGGCAGAGAGAGGGATTTTGAGAATGAATGTGTTTGATGTGCTAGGGTCAGGGGGTCAGGGATACTTAATGGTTCTATCACAAGAAGAAAAATACAGTACTTAATTATCTTATAGTGGCAGTGGTTGGGGAGGATCTCCAAGTACAATTGGAGGTCACTGATGGACTAAGATCCGTAGCAGGGTGGGCCATTTAAGAATTCCTAGATGCTTGCTAGAGCAATTTCCTTATCAGGAAAGGGTCTGGTTTATAATCTGCCCTGAGGGCTTTGTGATGCTCCTTACAAGGCCTGGGGTTACTCAGATCAGGGGAGACTTTTAGAATGCCACTGAAAAATGGGAGTCTATCATTATAGACAGAGCACAAATAGATGGCTATCTGGAGACTGACTTTCAACCTTATCCAATAGAGCCCCACAGTTTCCCACCATGAAAACAATGGATTAAACCTCAGAACTGTAATGTTACATATATTTTCATCTTATTGCACTGTTATCATGCCATGAAACTTCAGTAATCACCTACTGTGTTATAAAAAAAAAAAGAAGAAAAGTGAAGTTAAATATTTCCTTCAAAACTCTTTAAACAATACCATTTCAGAAGCCACCAAAACCACATATGGCTGTTAGTAAGACAACTTCTTAAGATGTGTACACCCACAGTTGGGTCCACACTGTCCAAAGTACAATATCCACGCTTAAAGTTTTGTGAAAAATTCTTTTTCATAAACTCCAGCTTTGTTCTTTGCAAAAAATAAAATATAAAAGAAAAACACCAATTGTTCTCACAGCATTTGAAAACACTGAAGAAGGGATGGTAAGCACTCTAAGATGACAAAACGTCCTTGACATGAAAATTCACTGTCATCTTGGTGACACCCTGTCAGGCGGTATCATTTCCTAACGTGTTTTAGAAATAACAGCCACCCTGATTGATAGAGTCAATCTTTGTGGTGGCTGCAGCAGTTTTTTCATTTCCTACACCATAGGGCTTGTGAGTATAGAGTGTTCAAAAACCACTTCAATATTTTCATAAAATCACTTAGCAATAGGATATGTGACCAATATAAGATAGATCACTTACAGATAGACAAAGTTCTTTGGGGGAAATGGCAAAATTTAATAAAGATGCTTTGCAGAAAAAGAATGTTCTTTTGCTGCGACAGTTTGCCAGCTTACAAACACAGTCTCTAGAACTGATGCTGTAATAAACAATTATTTCTGTTCCTTGAAGATATCAGGGATGTAACAACCATTTGCAAAGGAATTTCTGATAAGTATTAATCCAATATTGCTCATAGTTCTATGGGATGTAAACACTATAAATTTAACTTAAAAACACAAATTCAAATTGTAACAAGAATAATCATAATCTAAAACAAAAACAGAAATGGATGAGGAGGATCTGGAAAAAAAGAGGGGCTCACTCCATGCTATTGGGAATGTAAGTTAGTGCAGCCATTATAAAGAATAGTCAAAACGTCCTTAAAATACCATGGTGATTTGAATGAAAATGTCCCCACTCCAACAGGCTCAGATAATTGATCCACAGAAACTAAGCAGAGGAGAGGGGGGCACTAACAGAACAACTTGAGGAGCACACATTCAAATATATGAGCCGACAAGAGTCATGCTCGTTCAAACCACTACACTGTGTAAGTAAAATTGCCAAACTACTTCATATGAAGTCTAGGAATAAAAAAAAAAGTTTGTTTGTTTGAGACAGCAGCTCTCTACATAGACCTGGCTTTCCTGACTCACTTTGTAGACCAGGCTTGCCTTGAACTCACAGAGATTCAGCTGTCTCTGCCTTCAAAGTGCTAAGATTAGAGGCATGTACCACCATATTCAGCTAGGAAATATTTATAGTCAATGTTAGATAATATATTAACAAGACACAAAAATAATAGAGAGACCTTCAATATGGAAAAGCCCTGTAAAGTCACATAGCTTTTATACAGTGAATATGTATTCCTTGCCCACAGTTATGCTGATTGCAATAAAGAAAATCCATTCATAAACATATTTGTATACACACCTTATTGCTTAATTACTTTTCTATTATTTTGATAAAACATTACAACCAGCCAGGCATGGTGGCCTGTGCCTTTCATCCTAGTAGTCACAGAGGCAGAAGCAAGCAGATCTCTGTGAGATTGAGGCTGGCCTGATCTACAAAGTAAGTCCAGGACAGGCAAGGCTACACAGAAAGAAAATGTCTCAGAAAAACCATAAACAAAAACCAACCAACCAAACATCACAACCAAGGCAACTCTTGGTAAGGACAGGTGAGACAGGTTTCTCTGTGCAGTCCTGGATGTCCTGAAACTTGTAGATCAGGCTGGCATGGAACTCAGATCTACCTGCCTCTGCCTCCTGAGTGCTGAGATTAAAAGTGTGTGCCACCACTGTCCAGCTACTAAGACAACTTGCAAAAGAGTGTTATTGGGCTCATGGTTTCAGAAGATTAGAGTCTGGAGCAATTCAGACTCTCAGCAGGAGTAGCTGAGAGCTCACATCTTGTTCCACAAACAAGAGGCAGAGCTCTAAGAAAAGTGCACTTGGAATGATAGGAGTCTTTCTGATATTTCAAAGTTTGACCCCACTGACACATCTTCTCCAAAAAATCCACACCTCCTAATCCTTCTTAAACAGTTCCACCAAATGGAGCTCAAACACTCAAATAAGAGCCTATCATCACACTTACATATTGGAGTTTGGGGGAATGGTCTGTTCTGTATACTGTGGTTTGCTTAACAATGTACTTGTCTTCTATTGACTACAGTCAATTGAAGTATAATAGAAAGACAGGGAAAATTAAGTAGGTCTGGAAAGAGAGAGGGTCTCTTCTTACTGGAGTTTGATTGAAACTCTTCACCAAATAAAGTCAATAATTCTGACAACTAGCATTTGCAGTGACGGTTGCCAATAGAGGCTTTATTTCCCTTCCTCAGCAACATTTTCAAACAAGAATGTCATGACAGCAATGAATAGGGCTGGAGAGATAACTGAATGAGTAAAGATACTTACTGATGGAAATTCTGGCAGTCAACACCAGAGTTCAATACCCAGAACTCATATGGTGGATGAGAGAATGACTCCTGAAAGATATCCTCTGACCACCATATGCAAGCACTACCATGTCAGTGTAGAACAAACCAATTCTAGTCCTTGGGAGGTAGAGACAGTAGGATTAAGAGTTTAAAGCTAGCCTCATCTATGTATGGGGAGTTCAATTTTAGTCTGGGCTACATGAGATAATCTCTCTCTCTCAAAAAAAATCTCAGAATTAGAAAAGAAAATATTTTTTAAATGATGCCTTAAAAACTTATAGTATGTCAAAATAGTGACAGAAAATAGAGTTTCAACAAACTCTAGATTATAATAAAGAAACTCAAATGAGGCTAAGCAAGCTGATTAAAGGAGAAAAATGGCTCTCATCCAGAAGGACTTTCTGATAATCCTCCAACCAGTATCTCAGCAGAAACAGCAAATCAGGAAAGCTGAGCAATGATACATCACAAGTGATGGATGAAGAAAAACAAGCATCGGTACCCAAAGCCTGTGAACAATAAGCTTCGACTGCAGTTGCTCTCTCACAGACCCTGAGAGGAGGAGGCCAGAGAACAGAGACAGTTCGACCTTGGGTGAATGAAGTATACTTTTGGTCAAAACAATTTTGGAACACACACACACAACTGTACTTTTCTACAGAAATGATACACAGAAAATTGTCTTCAATCAGAAGAGAAGCACAAAACAGCCAGAAGAAATAGGCAATGTACTCCCGAGCAACAAGAAAGTGAAGAAAGTTAGCTAACTGATAATCCAGTAATCTCTTAAGAAGAAGAAGAAGAAGAAGAAGAAGAAGAAGAAGAAGAAGAAGAAGAAGAAGAAGAAGAAGAAGAAGAAGAAAAACTACTCTCTCGTGAATGTTCCTTTGTACCTGGGAGAATACAATCCCAGCTCTACTGGTAGAAAATGGATATGACACCACCTTCTACTCTTCAAATGGTCTACCTTCACAACCTGTCAGTGCAATCTTAAATTTTGGGTTGTGGCACTACATTTACAATACTTTGGTTTATCCAATGGAAAAAAAGACAGCATCTTCAACAAATGGTGCTGGTTCAGCTGTATGTCTATATACAGAAAAATGAAAATAGATCCATATTTATCACCCTGCACAAAGCTGAAGTCCGAGTGGGTCAAAGACCTCAACATAATGCCAGACACATTAAATTGGTTAGAAGAAAAAGTGGGAAAGACCCTAGAACTCATCGGCACAGGAGACTACTTCCTGAACAGAACACCAACAGGACAGGCTCTAAAAGCAATAATCAATAAATGGGACCTCATGAAACTGAAAAGCTTCTGTAAAGCAAAAGACACTGTCATCAAAACAAAACAGCAGCCTACAGACTGGGAAAGGATCTTCACCAACTCTATATCTGACAGAGGGCTAATATCCAGAATATATAAAGAAAAAGAAGTTAAAAAGCAACAAACTAAAATTAAAAAATGGGGTATAGAGCTAAACAGAGAACTCTCTGTAGATGACTATAGAATGGCAGAAAAACACTTAAAGAAATGCTCAACATCCTTAGCCATCAGGGAGATGCAAATCAAAACAACCCTGAGATTTCACCTTACACCCATCAGAATGGCTAAGATCAAAAACGCTAGTGACAACACATGCTGGAGAGGTTGTGGAGAAAGAGGAACCCTCTTCCATTGCTGGTGGGAATGCAAACTGGTACAACTACTCTGGAAATCAATTTGGCACTTTCTTAGACAATTAGGAATAGTGATTCCTCAAGATCCAGCTATACCACTCCTAGGCATATATCCAAAAGATGCTCAAGTACACAACAAGGACATTTGCTCAACCATGTTCATAGCAGCTTTATTTGTAATAGCCAGAACCTGGAAACAACCCAGATGTCTCTCAGTAGAAAAATGGAAACAGAAATTGTGGTACTTTTGCACAATGGAATACTATTCAGCAATTAAAAATAAGGAAATCATGAAATCCTGCGTGAGGTATCCCAGAAGCAGAAAGAAACACACAGTTATATACAGTATATACTCACTTATATAGACCTATAAGATAGGATAAACATACTGAAATCTATACACCTAAATAAGATAAACAAGAAAGAGGACCTCGGGTAAGAGGATTAATCCTCACTTAGAAAGACAAATGGGATGGACATTGGATGTAGGAGAAAACAAGTAGCAGGACAAGAGCCTACCACAGAGGGCTTTGGAAAGACTCTACCTAGCAGTGTATCAAAGCAAATATTAAGACACATAACCAACCCTTTGGCAGAGGGGGGAGTTAGTATGACCTAAAGAGGACAGGAGCTCCGCAAGGACCAAATACTTCAGTGCACAGGGGTCTTCTATGAGACTGTTTCTCCAAACAAGGACCATGTATGGTTATAACCTAGAGCCCCTGCCTGAAAGCAGCAAATGATAGCTCAATATCCAAGTGGGTACACTAGTAAGGTGAACAGGAACTATTTCGGACATGAACTCAATGGCTGTCTCTTCAACACCATCCCTTGGCCCCCAAGGGAGGAGCAGCCTTGCTAGGCCGCAGAAGAGGACATTGCAGCCAGTCCTGAAGAGACCTGATAATCTAGAGTTAGATGGAAGGGGAGGAGGTCCTCCTCTATCAGTGGACTTGGAAAGGTGCAGGGAGGAGATGAGGGAGGGAAGGGGGGATAGGGAGGGAATGTGGGAGGGGGTTACGGCTGGGATACAAAGTACATAACCTGTGATTAATATAAAAAATATGTTAATTTAAAAAATAAATAAAATAAAAAAACAACACTTTGATTTGATGCATAAAAATGAACTGCTGAAACATCATGTGAAAACATGGGTACTGTCTTGATTTTAAATACAAACTGTAATAACTTTCATCCACAACTCTTATTTTCATTTCCTTTACATGAAAAGGAAATTAGACATAGTCTTTGCAAGTTTGACAGTCTGCCATATACTTCCCAACTCAAAATACATTATGAAATATGGAACCATTGATGGACTCAGTGGATATTATGATTGTAGCTATTATGAAAAATCTCTGCTCCCTGTGTTAGGAGTGTTTTGGTGCCTGTTCAAACCTGTCCACTTAAGTTCTTTCTACATTTCTCCCCACAGCCTCTGGAATGTTACATAGAAGACCAGGAAGTGAACTCAATATCCAGTAAGCCTCTCCTTGAAAGTTATCTAAGAATAACATTTCTAATATAACCAAGTCACTTCAACGTTTAAGGAAAAAGTTATCCTTACCCCCGTCTCTTCACTTACACAAACATAACACAAACAACAGTACCTGGGATGAAAGGGGTGGGACTGCAGAGAGAGGAAAGAGTCCTACTGTAGCAGTTTGTGCCGGAGCCACCCGCAGAGTCGAACATCCTGAGTGGGCAGTGAGGATCAAAATAATTAAAGCAAGTCACACTACGCACGGGATCTGCTCGAGAGGGCTGTCAGTAAACTGCAGCGTGGGTTTATTGCATAATTAATTTTTTATAGGCAAAGCAAAAACAAAGTCACATCAATACAAAATAAGTTCGTGGAACTGCCAAGCCAGCAACCCCGTACTCCAGTTCATTCTCACAGCAACTCATTTCTCCATTTTGGAAAGGAGTCCCAACACACAGTCTCTGAAGGAACTGGAGGGTGCATTATTTTCTAGTACTTTTCACTCTGCAGCACAGAGTGAAAAATTACTTGGATGTTGTGAAACTCAAATCGTTCCTTTTATGGGATTATTCTGCCCCCATATGGGAGTGGTAGTCTCAGGATTCAGGTCACAGTGGTGATCAAAGGATTCCTATTCAAAAGAGCTGGTCATTAATCTAACAATTCATTCCAAAGAAAATGGGACTAACATCCATACATCAACCACCCTGGCAGAACTCTGTACCTGCAAACAAACTAGGTTATGAACTTCTGTCAACTCAAACCGACAGTCTTGGGCTGGCTATAAAGTACAGAAGGGACCAGAAAGAAACCCAGCTCGCTCTAGATGTCCTGAGAAATCTGACTACAACCTTGTGAGGGTGGGTCAGCTAGAGTGAGCCTGCTTGAGCCAAGCCAGAAATTGGACTGCCAGCACAACTTCAGACTGTCAGCAGACACCGTCAGGGCAATCCTGGATTTCCGGCAGTTCTCACTCCTGGATCTTGAGCCAGCTCTCAAGCGCAGGGTAGACTCTGGCAGAAGCCTCGTGAAGACAAAGAGGACACTTTCAGAACCAACCCCATCACCCTCTCCCCAGCCCTGACCTGCAGCCTGTAGGGATTGGCCCAACCTAGGTCAGTACAGCACCTCCAAGTCAGCTTCTTCCCACCTCCCTCCCATCCACAAGCCCTCCCCTTCTGATCGGGGACCTGTTCCCCTCAGGTCTGCAGGACTGCGCTGCACCCTGGACCAACCTCCATGTCAGAGATGCAAACCGAGTCTTGGGTACGACCCGTTTTTTGCACAACTTTGGGAAAGATGCACGTGCGCAGATCAAATGAGAAAACGGTTTCCAGAGTGGCTCCTTGTGACATCATAGTGGGCGACTATGCGATGCAAAGAACTCCATGCGATGCAAAGAAGTTCCAGGTTCCCACAGACTGTGATTGGTACAGCTCCTGAGTTTGTGCCCTCCTTAGTGTACATGACAATGGCAGGGAGCTTTCATCCTCTGCTCCAGGACACTCACAGGGAGTCGGGCTGCTTTTAAAATGCTTAATTCAGTTCAGTGAATCGAGCCTTTGATAGTAACATTTATTAAGTTTGCAGCTTATTTCTCGTCAGTATGTTGCGGTTTAAAACTTAAAGTCTGCTTATTATGGAATTTTACCTTCATATGTAAAGTTCACATTGACTCAATTTTACTTTAAAATAACAAGAAATTGGAAATGATCACTACACCTTTAAGACAATTTCTGAAACCAGCCTCTGTGGCCCTCCTTGCCATTGAAGCCACTTAGGAGTTTACGACAGAAGAACCCCAAATCCAAGGCTTACCTGGGCAAAACAGAGAACTCAGTCTCAAAGCTCAAAGTACAAGTGGGGTTAGGGAGCATCTAACGACTATAATGGAGGCTTTGGCCTACTGCCCAGTATTACACATAAGTAAATTTTGTGTACGTACTACAGGGACAAAGTTTTGTTTTACAAACATTGCCAGCCTCAGCTCAAGTTGTAGGATTACAAGCTGTTGCTGCAGTCTTTAAAAATATGGTGTCTACCTCTTTCAACTTCTACACTGATAGCTATTATATAGTTAAAGCCTTGCAAGTCCTACAGACTATAACATATGTTAATATGGCTAATAAACAAATACAAGATCTATTTAGAGAGATTCAACAAAGTATTTGGAGACTTATACAGCCTTGTTATGTGGGACATATTAGAGCCCATTCAGGGCTTCCTGGACCTCTAACTTTAGGAAATGATTTAGCAGATAGAGCCACATGCTTAATTGGATTAACTCAACAAGAATTGGCTCAAAAAACCTCATGCATTACATCATCAAAATAGTAAGAGCTTAAGAAAACAATTTCATATTACTAGAGAAGCAGCTAGACAAATTGTAAGATCATGCTCCTCTTGCCCTGAACATTTTAATGTACCTCATTTTGGTGTCAATACTAGAGGCTTGACTCCCAATCACTTGTGGCAAATGGATGTGACTCATGTCCCAGAATTTGGGAAACTAAAATATGTTCATGTAACAATTGACACTTTTTCAGGATTTATCATGGCAACTCCCTTAACAGGAGAAGCCACCAAACATGTTATAAGTCATTGCTTAAAGTGTTTTGCTGCAATTGGTATTCCTTCCATTATAAAAACAGATAATGGTTTGGGATATACGAGTTGAGCTTTTCAGCGTTACGGGGCACACATGAATATAAGTCATAAAACGGGCATTCCATATAATCCTTAAGGCCAAGGAATTGTGGAACGGGCCCATGGATCTCTTAAAAACCAATTGCAAAAAATAAAAAGGGGGGAGCTATATCCCCATACACCAAAAATTATATTAATCATTCTTTATTTTAAATTTTTTGAATGTGGATATACAAGGCCGCTCTGCAGCTGATTGATTGTGGCATCCTAGCACCAGGAACAATTATGCCCTGGTGAAATGGAAAGATCCAATTACTGGAACATGGCAAGGTCCCAACCCCATATTAATTTGGGGAAGAGGGTATGTTTGTATTTCTCCACAGGATGCAGAAGGAGCCAGGTGGATCCCAGAAAGACTGGTGTGATTTGCAGAAGTCATTCCCCAGAAGAAAAATACTCCCGCTACAGACAATCATAAATTCTGTCCTGACTGAAAATGGAAATCTGCAAAGCTCCGTGACCCACCCTTTGTTTCATTCTGCTCCTGGCAGAAGATGTCATGCAGAGAAAAAAACCTCTTATCCAAAGGACTGAACTCGATTGTTCTGTTAATGAGGACAATTCTCAACAAAAACAGGAAGAATTAAAAAAAGGACTGACTTTAAAAGTTCGGTTTGACTCTGGTTTTCAACAGACCAAAACAAACTTGCTTCAGAAACTCTTGGGAGGCTCTGTAACTGCCTATGTAAATTCTCCTTTTGCTTTGTTGTTTGGAAATGTTAATATTTCCGGCCAGCATTATAAATTAACAGTGTTTGTAAGCTTTCAAATGGTTCTGATTGTTCAACAGTCTTTTACATTGGTTACTGTGAGTGTCTTTCAGACTTGATATTTATACAAGGAGTTATCTGTTAAGTCACTTTTTAGGCGTGTTATTTTGGACTTGGCTTGTGAGAGGAGGTAAGCTCCTATCAGTGACAACAGACCTGCCTGATGGCCTTTTAAAATGTAAAAGCTGAGCTAATCTGCATTTGAGACTGACCTCCCATATCTTCCCTAGCAGAGATTGGTTAGTCAAAGATGGGTAAGATTTCTCTGGGGATTATTCTGTCCATCAGGGCATAAATGATAACATTCATGTGCCAACTATGGATAGGAATATGCCTTTCGGAAGAAAAAACCTAAGACAGGCACAATCTTCCGTTCCATAACGCCTAAGTTATGGTCAAAATTTTTAATAATTAAAAAAGGGGGATTTGGGGGAATCCAAGATGGCTGCCACGAGAGGACACTGTGTCTGAGAAGTAGGACAGCAGAAACAACGCAGCGACCAGGACACTGAACTCTGGGACCTAAAACACACGCATTTGTGATTGCCAGGTGAGCGGAACTCCTACGGCGAGGAAATCAAGTGGAAAAATCCTAGGGACACCCAGTTATTCCCCGAAAAAACTCCAGGTGACCGGCAGTGCACAGCCCTGATCTGAACGAGCAGCCGAGCACAACCCTGATCTGAACGAGCAGCTGTGCTGGGCGCCAACAGCTGCCATACCAGACGGGGTCACACAGTCTCTGGGCCAGACTGAGGAGGACCCGGGTACCGTTTTGACTGACCTGCATGCTGCAGGCACACACTGTTCGGCTCTGCCAGCAAACACCTCAGTATGTGTGTGTGTGTCCACCGGCCAGTCTGAGAAGGACCCGGGTTCTGTTTCAATGGCAGACATACGGCAGGCACACACTGATCGCCTCCGCCGGAAACCACCTCAGTCCGTGTGTGTGTGTGTGTGTGTGTGTGTGTGTGTGTGTGTATGTGTACATGGGCCAGAGTGAGATGGCCTAGGGGACCATTTTGACCGGCATGCATACTGCGGGCACACACTGCTCAGGTCCGCCAGCAGCCACCTCAGTCCCTGTGTGTGTGTGTGTGTGTGTGTGTGTGTGTGTGTGTGTGTGTGTGTGTGTGTGTCGACGGGCCAAACTGAGAAGGCCGCGGGCACCATTGAAGACTGGCCTGCATACAGCAGGTGCACACTGCTCGGCAACACCTGCAACGACTCCAGACCAAGTGTATGGTCCCCACAAATCAAATCAGACCATGGTGCACAGACCCTGGCCCAGAAGGGGGCACCAAGTCTCCACTCCAGGGGAGAGCCCTTAGCAGCAAGCCCAGGGTGGAGCGCAGAGTCCCCAGCTGACATCTCAAACCGGGACACTCAGCCTCTAGCACAGAGTGAGGAGCCAAACCTCCAGACCAGAGGGGTGACAAGCTTGCGATGCTCACAGCTTCTAGCACAGAGCATGAAGCCGGACACACAGAGCCCACAACGGAGTTCAACTGAGACAACAACACACACTATCAAACCGGAGGAACTCCCTGATCTTCTTGAAGAATACTCCTGACACAAGAGATTGACAGTTCCAGTCTGAAGTTCAGCCTTAAAGCACAAACAGCTCCTTGATTATATATAAACAAATGCCCAGACGTCAACGTAAGAACTCACCCAACAAAAATCAGGATACCATGGCCCCACCAGAAACACCCAAAAGCAGTGGAGATTTTAATTCAGCGGAGACACAAGAAAATTATGTTAAAGCTATGATTATGTAGATATTAGAGGAACAAAAAGAGAGACAAAAAGAGGAAATGAACAAGGCCCTCAAAGAAATTGAGAAGAATTTAACTGCCCACATAGAGGAACAATTAAAGATATACAGAGAGGAAAAAACCAAAATAGGAGACACAACAATCAGATGAAAGAAACGGTACAAAGCATGAAAACGGAATTAGAATCTATAAAGAAGACACAAACGGAGAAGAACCTAGAACTGGAGAACTTAGAGAAAAGATCAGGAACCACAAAGGTAAGCATCACCAATAGAATACAAGAGATGGAAGAGAGAATCTCAGGAGCTAAAGATACACTGGCTGAAATGGATTCCTCACTCAAGGAAAAAAATAAAATTGGAAAAGTCCCAAACACAAAACATCCAAGAA
>CM053743.1:74968387-75002144 GCA_028658305.1 Pachyuromys duprasi | reverse complement strand
GTGAGGTATCCCAAAAGCAGAAAGAAAGATATGGTATAGACTCACTTATGTAGACCTATAGGATAGGAAGGTCATGCTGAAATTTACACACCTAGGGAAGATATACAAGAAGGAGAACCCAGGTTGGTATGATCAATGCTCATTTAGATGAACTAATAGGATGGACATTGAATGGAGGAGAAAACAAGCAACAGGACAGGAGCATACCAAAGAGGACTTCTGAAAGAATCAATATAGCAATGTATCAAAGCAGATATTAAGACTCACAATCAAGCCTTTGGCAGAGGGCAGGAAGTAATAATAAAAATAGGGGAACTTAGTAAGACTTTGGGAGAACAAGAGCTCCACAAAGATCAAACTGAGCAGGGCACAGGGGTCTTATATGAGACAGTTTCTCCAACCAAGGACCATATATGGATATTGCCTAGAACCCCCGCTCAGATGTGGCCCATGATAGCTCAGTGTTGAACTGAAGACCCCTGTAAGGGGAACAGGGACTATTTCAGTCATAAACTTGATGGCTGCCTCTTTGCCCCTCCCCCATACATGCCAGGGAGTAACAGCCTGGCTAGATCCCAGGGGAGGACATTGCAGCCAGCCCTGAGGAGACAAGATGATCTGGGGTTGGATGGAAGGGGAGGAGGTCCTCCCCCTATTGGTGGACTTGGAGGGGGCAGGGAGGAGATGAGGGAGGGTTGGGGATGGTGGGAGGGAATGAGGGAGGGGGTTACGCCTGGGATGCCAAGTACCTAACTGTCGGGTCCACCTCAACCAGCAAGGAAAGACAGGGCACACGAGCTCTTCTTCAAGCAGTTTATTCAGTTTTGAACAATCTTCTGCTTCAGCCTCTTCTTCCTCTTCCTCTTTCTCTTCTTCTTCTTCTTCCTCGAGGAGAGCCCGTCCCAGGAATAAGTACCCCTGAGCCATCCAACCCCGGGTAGCCACATGGGAAGTGCGGATAGGTACACGCAAGAGAAGGCGGATCCTCAGACACAACACAGCCAAATAAGGAGCTTTCCACAAGAGCACTCGCCATCGGGATGGCAGAAGGCGGAAACGGTGCCATTTTAAGGCGCGGCACACGCAGCTCTCTACACCTAACCTGTGATTGATATAAAAATAAATAAAATACATAAAAAGGGGGGGGGGAGGATCTGTCAGGAGCTACAGTCTCTGTCTCCAGCGGCTGTTTTGGCAGCTGTTTTGATATTTAGGTCTCAGCTTGAAGACTGGCTTTACCAGGCCTTCTCTGCAGTCAGGGAAGAATTTGCAGGTCCATCGCCTTTTGTTTCGTGACAGCAGGTGGAATAGTTTGTCAATATCACACCTCGTGATTTTAACTCATTGTGTTGGGTGTGTTTAAAATAAAGCGAGGCTGGCTGGCGGAGTGTTTGGCGTTTTGAGCATACAAGTTTGTCCTGACCGCCAAAGCTTCGCCAAAGAACCCATGTGTTGTGTATTTTATTAATTTCAATCCTCACTCCCGACTCAGGAACCGTTTGACTCCGATGGCTGGCCCGGCAGAGAGCAATCTAATCCCTGTGCACACAGGTAAACACTGAAGAAGCCAGTAAAGACAAACTCCCAGTTATCTCTCAAAGGAAAGACATGCTTAACCTGTTCCTCCTGGAATGTGAGGAATGGATGTGGTTCCCAACCTGTTGATCTTCTGCTCTCTGATCACAAAGGCTCTGCCTGTATCTTCCAGAATTTGTGTTTTACTTTTCCTAGGCCCTTTCCCCTTAAAACTTTGAGCATTACCTCTAGGCCATCAAACTCATCCTTGTGGAAGATGTCACTTTGTACTTTACAACAGCCTAAGTGACTTCTGTGTTATCCCAGGGGAGGCCAAATCCTGACTCCCACGGTTATTATGCTTAACTCAGTCATTCCCCCAAGACCCTTATCTTGAGTGTTGTTTTTAAGTCAACAAGAATGCATCTTACAGATGAAAGCCATAAGTACTTTTTAAAGAGTTTCAACACAAACACATCTTAAATTTATTGTACTCACGAGCCTGAGTTAATTATTTCCCGAAAAAAATATCCAAAATTGGGCTGTGCTTAAATATGGCAAAAATACACAAGCTGATGTCAGACTCTAAGGCATCTTGGCCCAGCACTGCTTATCTAAATTAGGCTGGACCCAGTTTCATTCTTCCTTACCCAGATCGTTTTTTTCCTGTCTGCTGCCTGCAGGGGAAATCACACACCACTTAAGGACAAAAAAACATTATTTTAGCACACATTGAAGGTACCATCCATCAGGGCACAAATGACCTAAAGGGAAGAATGTGATGTGACATTTCTTCCAAAATAGAGAAGAGGGATGTAAATACCAGTGTTCACTTCTATGGCATTCTGTTTTTTCATTCTAGGATCCTAGTCTGTGTGATTACAATATCTTCATATACAGTGTGTCATCATTACTCATCCGAGGCTAAACATTCTTTCACAGATAGGTCCATAGGCTTATTTCCATGGGGATGCTAATTTTTATATGTTTGAGTACTAAGATAGATAAACACAGTTTCACCCTATATTAACCTAACAATGAAATACAACACTTTACACATAACCTTCTTTCCACAGCACCTTACAGATCGTCTTAGTTAGGTTTTCCATTGCTGTGAGCTACACCATGACCATACTCTTATACAGGAAAACATTTAACTGGGGCTTGGCAGGACTTGAGTCCCTGAAGAGAGACAGGGAAAGGCTATCAGCAAACGTGAAGCCCAGCTGTAGCAGAAGACCATAGCATGTTGGAGATGCCAGTACCATCGGATGGCCATCAAGAACAGCAGCAGTTGTGGAATGGAGCGTGCCTTAGTCTAGAAACCAGAGTGCATGTGCTGCAGAGAGTGGAGCCGGAGAAGTGACCCATGCACACCCTTTGGAGGAGCTCATGAGATCATGAGTGCATCACAGATAATTGGACATTGAGTCATTTACACCTTTTGAAGTTTGTCATTGCTTTGTTCAGATTGTAACTATGTCCTGGTTCTTCCTTCTTGAAATAAGAAAGTATTTAGTTTATATTTAATTTTATAGGCATCCACAGTTAAAAGCCTTTGCATATTAAAAAGAGATCTTGGATTTTTCAGAAACAAACTTTTAAAAGTGAATTGGTAAAGACAGTAGTGCCAGAGCCCACCAGAGTTGAACAGTTCTTGAGTTGGGAGTGAGATTTGAAAGAAAATTAATAAACCAACACACTTGGTTTATTCTCACAATCCCTTTTTAAGTCAGAGCAAAAGCACCTTAGGACAATGAATGGGTTCATGGAGAAGTCAAATCTTCTTTACCTTGACCACCTGTCTGTGTGATCCTCACACAAACAAAAGGTGTGAACTTGACAAGACATCCCACCTGCTGCTCAAACAAAAGGAGGTAGACTTGGCAAAATATCCTGCTTATCACTGACTCCACGTGAAGACCAGGGTGAAAACATGTCTTTCTGCTGAGGCTCCATAACAAAGCAGCCTGACAGACCAGTGGCTCTCCATACTATAGGACTTTGAAGTTTGTAATATGTTTCATATTTGTGATAATGAAATCTTGGGGATAAACCAAAAGAAAAGGAAAGGTTATGACTTAAAACTTTTGTGTCAGCTGGGCAGTGGTGGTGCACACTTGGGAGGCAAAGGCAGGTGGATCTCTGTGATTTTGATGCCAACCTGGTCTACAAAGAAAGTCTAGTACAGCCAGTGCTACATAGAGAAACCCTGTCTCAAAGAAACAACAACAAAAAACAACAGCCAAACTTTTGCATTGACAATGGGTCAATCGTGATGGCTAATTTTATGTCAGCCTGACAAAGGCTAAGGTCATCTGAGAAGAGGAAACCCCAGTTGAGAAAATGCCTCCATTAGATTTGGCTCTAGGCAAGCCTGTAGGGTATTTTCTTAATTAACGATTTTTATGTGATGGTCTAGCCCATTGTGGGTGCTGCCATCCTTGGGCTGGTGGTCCTTGGTTCTATAAGAAAGCAGGCTGAGCAAGCCATGAGGAGCTAGCCAGTAAAAGTCACCCCTCCACTACAACTCTGCATCAGCTCCTGCCTCTAGCCTCCTGTCCTAACTTCCTTCAGTGATAAATGGTGATGAGGAAACTTAAGCATAATAAACCCTTTCCTGCTTAAGTCGCTCTGGTCATGGTGTTGTGTCGCAGCAATAGTAACTGAAACAGACACTGTCAGCTGTGGAGAGCAGCCGAAGGATTTAAAAACTCATCAACCTTTTTTGATGAGACAGTAAATGCTGACTTTGTCCTTCCCATAACCATACTCTTCCAATATGTAAATGACAGCTTCCTAGCCCCTAAAACTAAAACAAATTATACAACAAACACCGGGAGGTTTCTACAAGACTTACAGATCTTGGGCTACAGAATTTTGGCTAAGGAAGCCCAGCTTTATACATCAGAGGCTACCTATTTTGGTTACCACCTGAGGGGAGGCAAAAGGATTCTATCTTGGAGCAGGATTGCTGCCATCCTTCAGATCCCAATTCCAAAGACTAAGAGACAGGTTTGAGAGTTCCTAGGTGCAGCTAGGTATTGCTTCCTCTAGAGACAATGAGCCCGTAATCTAGACTGACTCTAAACAAAAGGCATTCAAGGCTTTGAAAACAGTTTTGACTTTGGCTCCAGCCCTAGAATTTCCAGATAGCTCAAATGTCTGTTTGTCCACAAAACAAAAGACATTACAAAAGGGATTTTAACCCAAACTTTGGGGCCATGTTAATGCCCTATGACAAATGTGTCCAAACAATTAAACTTCATAGCCAGAGAATGAATGACTGGCCTGTGTAAGAGTTGTGGTTGCTACTGCTACTCTAATTTAAAAAAAAAAAAAAGTTAAGTATAGGTAAAAATCTTATATTCACAGAAACCCATGCCATTGGGACCCTTCTCTGAGGAATACCAGAATGCTATCTGTCTAACACCTGTCTGGCACAGAACCATGCAGCACTCCTGGACCATCCTCAAGTCTACTTTGAAAAACTGACTACTATCAGTCCTGCTACTCTCTTGCCTGATGGGGACCTGCAGGTGCTCAACCATGACTGTCACTGTTAAACCTGAGAATCAAGGGGGGAGGGGGACACCGAATGCAGGTGCCCATCCATGACTGTCATTGCTAAATCTGAGAATTGAGGAGAGAAAAACTTAAATCCATGATTTTCCAATTAAAACAAGCTGTTTTGGGGGGTGCACCCTGGTCTTGCCAGCCAACTCTCTCATCCTAAGATTTGAGAGAAAAAATCTACTGGCCCTTTGAAGTCCATTTTACAGGAAAGATAAGGTATTCACAGGGGATGAAACAGTTGGCTGTCATACATTGCTAAAAAGGTATCATGAAAGCAAAAGAGTACGGATATACACGATGTGAATGGGGTCTCAAGCAGTTTACATCAGATCTGAGAAATAGGAACATATTCTTAATTACAAACAGAACCCTCAACCTGCAAGGTAGACTGTTCCTGTTTTGCTCCCCCGTTAACTTCCTTGCAAGGTATTGTTACTGTTTGGTCTCTCATTGACCTGCAAGGTATATTGTTTCTGTTTTGGCCTCACATCATGAGATGAAAAATGAAACCAGGTACATGGGAGCTGCAGTAGTTACTTTAATTGAAATTATTTGAGCCCAAGGCAGGTACCTCAGCCCAGAAACAGAACTGATCAATCTGACCCAGGGTCTCAAATGGAGAAAAGGAAGGTACACCACCATATACACGGGCTTTTACTACTTTGCATGTCCACGTAATGATCTACAGACAGAGGGCTTCTCATCGCTGGGGGAAAAGGATATTAAAAGCAAGGAGAAAACCTTGGTCCTCCTCGGGGGTGTTTGGCTTCTCCTGGGAACTGATACCCTCCACTGCATAGGACATTCAGGATGACTCTGTTAGAATTGTGCAGCAAAGTTACATAGCGGGGTCCACGTGGGAGGATCAAGGGAAGAAGGGGTCACAGAGAACATTTCTGGGTAGGACGGGGGGGGGGGGGCGAGTTCTCTTATAAGGTGACCTAAAGCATGCACTATTGGTTTCAGGTGGTCCCTAGGTGGCTTCACAAATGCCTGATATCCGGTTTGTCAGGTCCCTTGGGGCTGGCTGAAAAGATACCTGCTTATGGATCCCAATCAGTAGGTGGCCTCACAGATGCCTGATATCCAGTTTGTTAGGTCCTTTGGGGCTGGCCAAAGAGATGCATGCCTATGGATCTCAACACTCTCCTCTGACGCAAGAGGCTCAGACCTAGCAGCCTGCCAAGGACCCTAAGACCCATGAGTCCTACTGATATTTTGATAACAGAATTTGGTGAAATGCCCACAATTAATCTGCAAACCCCACCTTCCCAAGAACCAGGTAATTTCCTGGAATGCTGGGAATTGTAGTTCTTGGGAAAAAACACAAAGCCACATGGGAAAGCATGTTGGTCTATATGTTTGTCCTTATAACCCCTGCAACATGTAGCTTGAGGTCATTTCCAGCTGGGAAATTCTGGGGAATGGTCCTGACTAAAGTCCATCTTTTGGTCAGTATTTAACATTTAATAAAGCTTGCTTTAAATTTGGCCCAAAATGTTGGAGATTTGTTGGGGGTTTTTTTGGTTTTTGTTTTTTCTGGTGAATCTCAGGATTAACACTGGTGCTGCCTGAGACTCCATGGTACAACCAAGAGGAAATGGAGGATGCAAAAAACAAGTGGACATCAGAGAGAAAGATATTCCCCCAGAAACAATGGGCAAGACTCTGTATCTCTACCCCCCAAGTTCTGACACTTGTTTCCGTCTGCCAGAGGAGTCATTCCTCATTACTGTCAGAAGGGCCAAATGTTTATTAAATACCAAAGCGCATTCTGGCCTCTAGGCTTATCTAGTACCAGTGGCTCTTCTCACCTCACCCTGTTGTAGAAATAAAAAGGCTATTAACATGTATTATTAAAGGTCTATAATTATTACAGCGGTAATTATTAACCCACTACCATATCAATAAAAGACGCAGATACCCAATAGAATTTTAAATAAGCCCTATTTCACCTGGGGCTGGTGTTGTGCCCGAATTGTGATACCCCAAAAAGACCACCACCAGGAGCCGAGTCCGTTGCAAAACACATGAGGATGTCTTTATTATAAATTATTACAAGCTGCAGCTTGGGCTCACATCAAAAGCGGTGAGCTCACAGAAGCGGTGGTGAGAGCCGAGAGCCAAGTGCTCAGGTTAGTTGGGTGATTTAAAGATTCCAGTCCTTCCCAGCATGCCCAAGGCAGGGGCGATTCCTGCCTGGCAAGCATCTATTGGTCAAAATGCTGCGTTTTGTATTGATTGGCTATAGGAAGGTCCCCAAACCATTAATGATCTGGTGTCCCTCCCAAGGGGGATGGGCCAGTTTCCTAGTAACTGTATCTCTAGAAAGAATGCAGTAAGGTGGGTTCTTCCCCTTAGGGCCTGGACCCAGATAGTTCAGGCCTTAAACATTAATAGCCACCGATTTTAAATCTTTTGGTCTCTCACTGGACAGATATAAACCCCCTAAGCTACTTTGTTATCCCCCAGCCCTACCTGCCATGCTATTTGCTTTAGTCATTCCTGTCTGGGCTACTTCCCATCCATAATTCCAGAAACACTTGTGCGTGTTTTTCATCTAAGCAGTTTCTCTCCAACACCGCCTCGGAGTAAATTCCTCCTGGCTGTATGGTTCTCTCCACACTAACCCACAGTCGTCCTGATTCCATCTTTCCTTCTACTTGTCTCTCTTTCGAATGATCCTTCTGTCCTCCAAGACCATGAACCTCAGCTTCGTCTCTCACTTCTGCCCTGCCCAGGTGTGTAGGCCTTTTATTTACCCAATCAGGGATGATTTTGGAGGCAAGGCTACACAACATTACTTGGGGTACATGATAGTCTGCTTGTAAAAGATAGGAAGCAGACCTCAGGGAGCAAAACAATTAACAATTAATACAATGTGCCAGTAACAATTTCTCCTTTTTGTCTAATTAAAAAGGCTATTTTTAATGTAAAATGTAAACTATATACCATAAAAACAATTATGAAACAATTACAAAAAACCAATAGGTAAGACTTGTATACATAATGTTTAGTTTAAATGTATTTGATAACCTTGAAGAAAATATTATATATCCTATTTAGGTGAGTCTAAAGTTTTGTACCTCAGTTATTTTTATCATATCTTGTATCTACTAATCTAAAAACATATACTAGATCTTAAAACATTTTTTTGCTCCTAAGCAGCTAATTTTAATTGAAAAACTATAACTACTTAGTCTTCAACCTCATCAGAGACTTGAGAAGGAATAAAATTTTATCTGAGTAAGCAGAAAATGCAGGCAAGCAGCTTCCAAAAACTAATGAAAATGTCAGAAACAGTTCGATGCCTGGACAGTCACCCAAAATCTCTGTAACATTGGAATATCATCTTCAGTCTTCTGAAATAAGAGTATATCTGACAGACATATTTGTGAAACAGGAACTATGAAGGACTTGCTTACTCTGTCTTGGCAGAACTAGGCAGGCAACTGAGCCTGTGTCCAAATCTCATCCATTATCAGACAGAATATAGTCTGCAGAGAAGGTAGGGCCAATTGGCTAGTTTGCCATATTTGAAGCTACTTCCTAATGGAGATTCTTCGATGCTCATCTTCTTCCAAGTGGAAAACGGTGTTGCTAGGAGCTGACTTGTCTAGTCACCAAATAACAAAATATTAATAAAAATTAATAACAACAGTTAATAAAAATAAAATGTAATTAAAATATTTAATGCCATATTCTATATGTCTCTGAGGTTTTTGAGGACCTCTATCTACTCATATTTATATATTTATGTATAAAATCATATCTATCTATCTATCTGTTTATCTGTCTGTCTATTGTAATTTTGAACAGGCAATGTTTGTTTGTTTGTCTGTTTGTTTGTTTAACCTAGGGCACATATTTCCATGCTAAACTAGTAGCTGGCCTGACCATGAGTTTGACTGACTAACCATTCACTTGCATTACTTAATTATCTAGACAGTTTGTAATGGCAGCCTTAAGAGAGCAAACCTTACATTTTAAAATGAGTTGTAAAGGTCCAATACCTTATACAAGAGTTGAAACATGCGTATATATGTATATCAAAATTAATCTCAAATTTGTATTCATATTCAGAATTCTATACCAATGTAGACAAAAATAACCTTATTGGAAAAGAACAATTAAAGCTCCAAATTGAAACATAGATTCAATAATACGACTTTTGTCTTATTATTCCAATAAGAAAACGCTATACTCCCCTTTCATTCTTTTCAACCCCCTTCTCCTTACCTAAGAAGAAAAAAAAGATAGAGAAAAGAGATAAATCCTTGAGTTTAAGTTTTTATACTTGAATAAGACCATTAATAACCTGTAACCAGTTTCACTTAAATGATAACAAACACCCATTGCTCATTAGAAAAACCTAAAACCTTCCCACCCCACCTTAAGGAAAATGGGACATCATTCTTCTTAAAGTTGTTTCCTACTGATTTGGGGGCAAAGGAATCCTTTTAGGGTGCCCAAATAAACTTGGAAAAATATGGTTAAGCAAACTAGCAATAACATTTGTGGTGCAGTCTCAACATGATGAGAAATTTCAGGCATAATAGAAGTCCTGTTTGGATCAGACTGGAAGGCCAGACCACTTGAGAACAAAAGCTTTCTTTGAAGACATCCTATAAGCAAGCTTTGATGGGCAACAGCAATTTAAGCAGCCGAGGTAGGACGTCTTGTGTCAGTGTTTCAGCATCCTCCAGGATGAATCCTGTCAGGCCCATCCAGCATCACCAGTGTTTAGAAGAGGGCACCAGATCTCACTATAGATGGTTTTGAGCCACCATGTGGTTGCTGGGAATTGAACTCAGGTTAAGAGCAGCCAGTGCTCTTAATCTCTGAGCCATCTCTCCAGCCCCATAGCAATCCATTTTTTTGGCCTACTATATTTTGACTTCTCCCATAGGGGATGAATAATATCATTATTGAGTATAGAAAATTTTCACATTGATATCTTAGAATAGGATTATATGGAGTTAAAAATACTCTTTTACAGAGATATAATTATTAACTTCATTGACATAGGGTTTCTCTGTGCAGCCCAGACAGCCTTGGATTTGCTTTGTAGATTAGGCTGACCTCGAGCTCATCGGGAACCTATTTGTTATCCTTGTTTCCCAAGTATTGGAATCAAAGGCATGTATTTAATCAGTTAGATTATTTTAATTAAATTAAAAATTAATTATTTTGTGCTAGCCATTTTAGTGCCCTTACTCACTTTTCTCCCTTCTCCTCCCCCACATGGTGACCAAGAGCTGCTTCCAATGAACCTACATTTATTTTCTTTAACTTGTCTTGCATGAGAAGCAGTCCTTCTGAACACAACATCCTCGTTCCCTTCTCCTCACCCCTTCCTAGTTTATTATTTTTAAAGTGTTTATTTACTTATTTATTTACTTACTTATTTATTATTACACTTTGTATCCAAGTTGTAGTCCCCTTCCTCATCTCCTCCTAATCCCACCCTCCCTCCCTTTCCTCCCCCTATGCCCCTTGCCAGAGTCCACCAGCAGAGTCGAACGGTTCTTGAGTAAGGATTAAAATTAATAAACTAACACACAATGCATGGGACCTTCCTGAGAGGCTCTAGTAGTGACTAGACTAGACTGGACACCTGGCTTTGTTTCAGACTCCTTTTAAGCCAGAGTAAAAACAGCTCAGCACAATGAATTAAATTCACAAGGAGGTGAAACAAGAGGTGTGATTTTGACAAGCTATCTCACCTGCTGTCACAAAAAAAGGAGATGCTCTTGGAAATTCTTTACTGACTCCAGAGAAGGCCTGGTAAAACCAGTCTTTCTGTTGAGATTTAAATATCAAAGCAGCTGCTAGAACAGTGGCTCGCAACAGCCCTTCCCCTAGTCCTCCTACTATCTGTGAGAGCCTATCAGGTTTCATCAAGACTGGCTGCATCATCTTATTCTGTGGCCTGGTAAGGCTGCACCCCCCCCAAAGGGAGGTGATCAAAGAGCTAGCCATTGAGTCCATGTCAGAGACAGCCCCTGCTCCCCTTACTAGGGTACCCACTTGGAGACGTAGCTGCCTATGGGCTACATCTAAGCAAGGTGTCTAGGTCCTTGGTTGGAGCATTGGTCTAGTTTATCATTTTTAATTCAACAAAAAGGTAGGAATGTTATTATACAGGTGATTCAGCTGTCCTGCCTTCAGGGTCCTAGCAATGTCTTCTATCATTACCTGCTGCCAGGTACAGTTTGGAGATATAAGGACCTGCCCAGCTCTCTCAGTCTGTCTCTGTCTCTATCCGTGTGTTTCGACTTCTCTCTGTTCCCATGTTTTCTCTGTGTCCTCTGTCCTCATCTATCTGTCTGCCTGTGTACCTGTCCAATTATCTGCCTATACCTCTCCTCCTAGAGGCCCTAACTCTTCTCCCCTTTCCCTTCTCCAAATTAACTTCCTTCTACTATAAAACCTGAAGTCCCACAGATCAGGAACTCCAGATTGTGCCCTTCCCAAGAAAACTCACAGACCATGACTCGATGCAAAAAGAAGAGGTTGGTTTATTCCGATCGCGATGGGGTCATCCCTCCAAAGGCAGGAGATGACCCCAAACATGCACAGCACAGAGTTTTTATACCTAAAAATCAGACCATAATTGCCCTTTACATTGATTGGTCAGCAGAAATAGCATGAAGACAGCTCAGCAGCTGGAAGTTTGTGTTTTTTCTGAGAGCAGTCCACCCTGCCCTGAATTCTCAAAATAAGTTCACTCTGACCTCCAGAGAGAACCATCTTGTCTGGCCTTAGTTCAAGTTTGGGAACAGTCACTGTTGTTTTTATTTTACAGTTGTTTTTCTTATCCCTGAGTGGTCCCTCACTACCAGATATGTTGAGTAGCATAACCATATATTATAACAGTTTCTATATTCAATAATGATACTATTCATCCCCTTTGTGAGAGGTCAAAATATAGCAGGCATAAACTGCCCCCTACTCTATACTTCTCCAGCTCATGGGCCTACCTCCACAAGCTTCTTATTACTATATAACACTGCCATATGGGCCATGCACTCTCTCTGCTCTCCCTCTGTGCCCCCCCTCTCTTTCTCCTTCTCTCTCTCATCTTTCTTGGTCCCTCTCTTTTCCCCATCTCTCTTGGTCTTCTTTGCCTGTACTCCCTTTTTCTTTCTCTTTTGTTCTCCCTCTCTGTGGAGAGTTGCTTGTTTGTCAAGCTGCTTTGTTATTTATCGAAAAACATGTTGTCACCCTGGCTTTCATCTTGAGACAAAGAAAAGAGGAGGTTGTTCCAAGTTCCTTAGAACTTATTTGTGTGACCTTGGACCATATCTGCTATAGGGAAGTAGTTTTAGAAAACAAGTTCGGCAGTTCCACAAACTTCTTTCTTGTAATGATGTGACTTGTTTTTGCTTTGTCTATAAAAAAAGGAATTGTGGAATAAACCCATGCTGCAGTCTTACTGACAGCCCTCTCGAGCCAATTCCATGTGTATTGTGACTTGCTTTAATTATTTCAATCCTTACTCCCCACTCAGGAACTGTCAGACTCTGCTGGTGGGCTGGGCTACAGCAGCTCTCTCAAACTCCTCATGGCCAAGTCCAGTCTGATGGTCATGTTTAATTTACTACTTTCTCTCTCTGCTCTAGACTCTTACAGATGCCTCTGGCTGTTCACTCTCTCATATCTATAAGAAAAGCTTTCCCTCAACCATATGTTGGAATGGTCACGTCCTCAGTTTATATACTCTGGCAACTGGCTTTTTCCAGGCTGCTCATCTGGGGTCCACCAAACTTTCTGAGTCACTCATACCAACACATGTTATATTGAACATTAAGTTAGCCTGGGTATAACTCCATTTTGAAATAAGGAGCCATCTTGACTGGGAGCTGAATTCAGGTACCAGGAAATATCACAAAATGTGCACTTGGCAGAAAACAAAATTAACTCTCCTAGCAACAGCCTCCAGGAAATATCACAGAATAAATATTTTATAGGAAATAGAGACAATCTCCTTGGCAACAATCAATGTGAATAGGTTGGGAATCGGGTGGGAAAATTCTCCCCAATGTTTCAGATACAGTTCAGAAGAATAGCCATTGTGGTTATATGCTTTACCCATTGTGATTATATGCCTTAGCAATTGTGATTATGTGCCTCAGAGAAGGCCATCTCACCCCTCTAACTTTTACCCAATCCTGTAATGCCAAGGCTTGTACCCCCCTGCTTGCTGTCGTGGAAACCCCCTGCTTGCAGTCTTTCCCTTTAAAAAACCTGCTCACCCAGGGCTCAAGTTCCCACTTCTCTACTGCTGCACCAGGGAGACTTGGGTCCCGAGTTTGATCACTCGCATAATAAAGCTCTCTTGCTATTGCATCAAGTCATCTCCTGGTGATCTCTGAGGGTCCCATGAATCTGACATTACAATATCTAGACTATACAGCCAAGTATGTGATGTTTCAGCCAGGTGTCAGGTTTGTGCTCAAGTGAATCCAAAACTGAGAGTTCTTTCCCAGGAAGGGATCCAAATGAGAGGCCAATACCCCCAGTGAATTCTGGGAAATCAACTTCACAGAAATCCAGTCTGCCAGAGAAGGACACAAGTACTTGCATATTTTTACAGATAACCTTTTCTGTGTGGGTGAAAGCATTCTCTGCCTGACTGAAACGGCTCAAATAGTAGCTTTAACAGCTTCTCCAATACCCAGTCCCCCAATTTGCCTCTCTCTCTCTCACCACCCCCAGAAACTGGGGTCTCAGAATGATCTTTCCTTCACAGCCAAAACTCTTAATAGTGAAAGCTGTGGGGATAGATTAGGAACTTCAGAGTACATAAAGATCTCAGAGTTCTGGACAGGTAAAAAGAATGAACAAGAAGTTAAAAGAAACTAACAAAACTCTCATCAGAGTCCAATGAACGGTAGATGGACCTCCTTCCTTTGCTTTGTGTTGGGTCTGCTGCACCCACTGAGATTGTGTTTGGAAGACCTCCCTTGCTACTTCCCTGGCTCAGATACCAATAGTTGGCAGAACAACTCTCTAACAATTTCTTTCCCAAGTCACTACAGACCCTCCAATCCTCTATAAAGGCTGTTCATTGGACTATCTGAGAGTTCCTGCCCACCTCCAAATTCAGCACCATGTTCCCCTTGTCAAAGACTGGTGATTCCACCTGGGACAAACAGGGAGACAAGAGAGCATTAAAGCCAAGGCCCTAACCAACTCTCCCCTCCAAAGCACTTAACATACCCAGGGCCAGAGTTCAACCTACAACTGTGGAGGCTGAGGGATCTCTAGCCCTATTTTCCATTCTTGACAAGAGTCACTGCTTGGTTCATTATTCCAGCTACAAATTGGCCATTACTGGTTATGCTTAGGCCCTCAGCCCCCACACTACATAGGAACAGGAAATAATTAGAGTCTCAGCCATTGACTGACAAAACTCATGGTGACTTGGGACAGCACAAATTGATGCTAGAGGACTTACAAGGGACTGGAACTTATCTAACATCCAAAACCTTATCCTGATGCCTGTTAGTCTTCCTTGTGGGTTGACTCATCTGGACAATAGCAATATTACCAAGCCCCTGAGAGTATTTAACGGGCTTAATGGTTTAACTAAATGTGTTTTATTCTGATGCTTTATGTAATGTAAAAGGAAAAAAAAACCCACATTTTAATATGGACCATGGACTACAAAGAAAGAACTGTGTCTGTCCTTATAGTACTACTGGCTGTAGCCAGAACAGCTGGCTTGACAGCTTTAGAAACATCAGCTTTTATCAAGAGAGATAAAAAGTTTTAGAAGCTAAGTAGGGAGGTTGATCAGGACCTGGAAGTATTACAAGTTTCTGCCTTTGAATTAGAACAATAATTATATCCTTTACAGAAATGGTCCTATAAACTTAGGGCCACTTAGGCTTCTCACAAGATAAGGGTACCCTGTATGGCTTTGGGAGAAACCTGTTGTCTCTATGCTAATCGACTGGGAGTGGGGAAGAAAAAAGAATCTTGCTGTGTTTGAAAAAAGAAACAAACATAGAGAGAGGCAAAGACATAAATCAGGTAACAGTCTCTGTTCTTTTGGTCCCTCAGTGGGCAGCTTTGGCTCTTCTGGATCAGAAATGACTTGTAAAATTATTAAACATTACTGTGAAAGACTAAACATTATTACTGAGAAACACCTCGCGCTGTAATTCTGGAACTTAAAGAGCAGTCTGACTCCCTGAGGCTGTCCAGCTGCTGACTCAGCATTTGCTCTGCAGCCAGTTCTGCGGACACAGGAGCAGAAACCCTGAACTGCAGAACTCTCTCTCTCTCTCCCATGGTTCCTGGAATTCGTAAGACCTCTGGGAAATGTAGTCCCAGTGACTGTGACGAAACAGGAACTACACTGGAAACTGCCATTCAGCTTTTGGTAAACACGTGTGCGTCCTTCCCGAGATCTGGCGAGAGTCCGGTCCTGCTCCGCTCTCTGGATTCATTTCTGACATGGAGGTTGGTTCGGGGTGCAGCGCAACCTTGCAAGCCGGAAGAAGTTTCCGGGGTGGGCGTGGCGGAGGATGAAAGCTAAACCTCTCAGAGGTTCTGTACGGAGCTAGCCTGGACCTCAGCAGCATGCACGTTAGGGCTAGGGAGAAGACGACGGCGTTAATGCTGGCAGCAGCCACCTTGTAAAAAAGCATCTTGCTGCCTTAAACCTCCTTGTGCTTTTGGGCCAGGAGATCGGGCTTGGTACTTCAGGAATGAAGATTGGAAGATCCAGCATTGGGTGGGTTTCTGACTGCTGTCTGGAGGTGGTGTTGGGAGTTCACGTCACAGCTTGGCTGTGGAAGCCTGTCTTTGGCTGCCGAGCCGTTCTCACACGGCTGTTATTTCTCAGCACATCTAGGCGACGGGAGATCTGGCCCCTTCTGTGCTTTACGTGTGGCCAGGATTCTTGTTTTAGTTGACTGAAATTCACCAAGTGGCCAAGTTCCTGTGGTGGAAATTAGTTTGTGTGCTATTTATCCCGCTTTCTTTGGAACTGTGGTTTTAAGAACGGTTTACTCGGAATAGGCATACCCCACATCCACTCCTGTGATCCGAATCCTCACACGAACAATCCCATAGGGAGGCAGAATATTGCCATAACGGGGATCAGCTGGGCTTTGTATTGTCCCGGCAATGTTGATCCTAGAGTGCGGGGTGAAAAATGATAGAAGGTAACAAGTCACCCTGTTCCATGTGTGGACCCCTTTCAGGGTGGAGGCATGAGCTGGTGTGAGGGCAGATGTCGGCATAGGGATCTTTAGTATTGGAGGGAGCCTTAAGGTCTGTGGCAGAAACAGCCCTTCAGACCTGACAGGCGGTGTAATTGCACTGCTCTCCGTTCATAGCCTTGTCTTCAGTGTTTCTGTATCGTCTGGTATTTCTCTTCAACCACCTCGGACACTGAGTGTGGCATGCAAGTTCAATGATGTCCCTGCGGAGGTCTACTGGAGTGTATCTCCAAGCACGTACACTCTGTCATAGACACTAAAAGCTGGACTTGAAGAGCTCTGGCTCACTCAGAGTCCTGTGATTGGCACATTGTAGGCTGCTCACGCTGTTCTTTATTTGGCTTCCTGTTTTGCCACTTTTCAGTTAAACCAAGTGTTTGTGAGCTGGAGACTGGCTCATGACACTGAAGTCTACTCTTACAAATCATGGGCTACAAAACTCCTCACCTTAAATACCAGCATTTTCTTTGCCACTGTAATTAAAGCAACAGACACTTGTTCATTAACGTTAATAACCAACAAAAACATGGTAGCATTGGGCTTTGCGGTTTTTAAAAAAATATTTATTTATTATTTATCATTTATACAATATTCTGACTGTACGTATGCTTGCATGTCAGAAGAGGGCACTAGATCTTATAGATGGTTTATGAACCACCATGTGGGTGCTGGAAATATGAACTTAGGACCCTTGGAAGTATAACCAGTGCTCTTAACCTCTAAGCCATCTCTCCAGCATAAGCTTTATGTTTTTTAAGGTGGAGAAAGGACACTGCCTTGTCCATCAAAACTGATATCTTTCTCTTTACAGATGCTACAACAGCATGCTCACTTATGACATACACACCCTATCATCTCTCATCTGCAGGGGGGAGGGAGGAGTCAGGGTTATCCTCTAGCAAAATCAAGGCTACCCTAGTCTGTCAGAAAACATTTACATATTTTAAATGATTTTTTTGTTTTATGTGCACTGGTGTTTCCCCTGCATGTATGTCTGTGTGAGGCTGTTGGAACTGTAGTAACAGACAGTTGTGAGCTGCCATGTGGGTGCCAGGAATTGAACCTGGGTCCTTTGAAAGTGCAGCCAGTGCTCTTGACTGCCCAACCATCTCTCCAAGCTCAGCAGAAAACACTTAAACATAGTTTATAATAGGCTAAATTTATGGTTCATTTCAGGTTTCTTACCGCCAGTAGCATGACAGAAATCCATGCCATCGAGCTGATTTTTAAAACTACATGTGGACAGGAGAGATTTCTCAGCAGTAAAGAACACAAACTGCTCTTTCAGAGGACCTGGGTTCAGTTTCCAGCACCCACATGGCAGCTCACAACTGTCTGTAATTCCAAGATCTGACACCCTCACACACACATATATGCAGGCAAAACACCAATGCACATGGAATAGAAAATGAGTTATTAAAAAAAAAAACTACATGTGCTCAAGTTCTGTTGGCTCATTACAATCTGAGATTCTCATGATTTCCCATTTCACTCTGAGCTTCTTGTTGGCTGATGCAGCTGTCTGTGATTTATATTCCTGGCTCACTCTCTTGCTTGGATGCCATCCCATTCCTTGTACCCCGGGTTCCACTGTGTAATGAATGCTTCTTGGTACTCAGCCAGAACAGACCTCCAGCTCTGCATACAGATAGTGACAAGCATGTCCTCCACTCTGGTTTGCATATGGTGTTACTATATACAAACAATAAACCCAACTTTTTTTATAATTTTAATTTTTATTTATTTATTTTACATCCAAGCCTTAGCCCCCTCTCTCCTCTCCTCCCATTCCCACCCTCTTTCCTTGTTCCTCTTATCCCTCCCACCCCTACTTCTCAGAGAAGGGGAGCCCACCACCTATCCACCCCAGCACATCAAGTTGCATCAGGACTGAATGCATCATCTTCCCCTGTGGCTTGGTGAGGTAGCCCAGCCAGGGTACAGTGATTGGAAAGCAGTGAACAGAGTCCATGCCAGAGCTGGCTCCCATTCCCATTCACTTGGGAACCGAGCTGTCCATTGGCTACATCTGTGTAGGAGGCTTAGGTCCAGTCCATTCAGTCTTTGGTTGGTGTTTCACTCTAACAAGCCCAGCTTCTAAGGTGGGATTCCTTCCTCGTCCACAGGGTGGACTCCAGTTTCCATGGTGTCCAGATATTTCTTCTAAACTCTTTTCCTTGTGTGCTACTGTTTGTGTACGTGATGATGTGAGATTATTTTAATTCACTTAAACTATAATACCATTCATTGGTCCTTATTTCAGGAAGTGCTGTCCTTCTGGGATGTGGCTATTGATTTCTCTCCAGAAGAGTGGGAATGCCTGGATCTTGCTCAGTGGAATTTGTACAGGGACGTGATGTTGGAGAATTACAGCAACCTTGTGTTCCTGGGTGAGGATTGCATTTATAGTGAATTTTTATTTCACCCTCAAAATGTAGTTTCCCCGCTTTGTGTAATATGTCACAGGAGATTATGCTTTTCAACAGCGAATTTCATATTCCTTTAAAAAAAAAACATGAGCCAGATTGCTGTTTAGTAAGAACTACTTTGTTATTTATCTTTGTGTGTTTAACCTGTCTGTGTTGCCTCCACTGTTAGAAATTCAAGGGAATGAGGCATGGAGCACACTCGTTGAGTACAATGTTTGACAATTCAGTTTTAATATTTTCCCTTTAAATGAAACTCAGAATCTGGACATTGTACATTCCTTTATGTATTGTAGTATACCTGTCAGGAACCATTTAAGGAACTAATTGTCTGCAATCATTTATTGTGTCATCTCTTTCCTTATAAACACTGTACTGGAAGGGGCATGTCAGTTGCCAGGAGAAGAACACTTAAACAATCTTGTTCCCTTTTCCTACAAACAGGTCTTGCTGGCTCTAAGCCACAGCTGGTGACATTTCTGGAGCAAAGACAAGGGCCTTGGGATGTGAAGAGACAAGCAGCAGCCACCGTGCACCTTGGTGGGTAGGAAAGAGGAGCTCAGAGGAGAGATGAGAAGCCCCAAGATAGAACAGAAAGGCAGGCTTTACCACACACATTGAGACATTACATTGTTGTGGAAATTATTTTTAAGTTATCACCTTTAGTGTCTTGTGCTGTCATGAAAAGTCACCTCTCAGATATTTATGATAGTTTCAGTGTGTAAGCTTAGTCCTTTCCCTCTGGTGAGCTCTGCTTGTATACAAGGACCTTGCAAAGGTCCTCATTTTGTTGTGTCTACATTGTAATGTAAGACACAGGAAAATGACACTCAATTCGGATCAGACTAAGAGTCATTTATTTGCTGACTTTGAAAAGCAAGCTCATCTAAAAAGAGTTCTCTATACTGAAATGAAGCATGGCTGGCTTTATAAAGTCATACACACAATTACACCTGAACACTCCAGGGCTCAGGAGTTTTCAAGGTTTCATATCTGTTGATTATAACAATTTGCTTTAAGTTATAAAACAGTGGATATCCCAAAGCTACATTTGAGGCTGTATAAGAACATTCTTCACAGCAGGATATGGTCACCAGAGCTGGTAGTGGATGGAAATCCAGTTTTTGATATGGCTTTCTTGGAGGTCAATAGATTTTCAGTATTTTAAAGAGTTGTGTGGCTCTATTTTTAGGAAAATACTTAAAATTTCTTAAATATTCATCTTAAGAACTCTTTGTTTATGAACACAATATTTCAGATATATCAAAGCTATGAATGTTTTGTTGACCTTAAATTTGTTTGAGATATCTGCTTTAGGCTTAATTTGATTACATGCAGACAGTATAAAGGCAGGTAGATATCAGTCTTTTCTTCCAACATTGTTTATGTAAATGAATAATTTATATTTAGTAGGAATACAAAACATAATTTGGGGTATATTAAAGGTGTTCAATTGCTAAAAAGGTGGCTTATCTTTAACTGTTATGTGTTAATTATCTTCCTTATAACAGTTTACAATAAATTAACTCTCATAAGATTGGAATTTTATAAATGAAAGTAAGTTATCCTTGTTAAAATTTTGAGCCTTAAAAAAAAAATCACAATTTTATACTGAAGCTCTTTTATACCAGATCAACTTTAAACCATAAATGCAATTCATGGAGAGAACAGGAAGTTTATTTTTCTGATTCCTTCATTGTGTACTTTTACAAAACCTAAATCAATCCTACAAATACTCTATATTAATAACTTGTTTGATCATAAAGAGTACATTTGCCGATGGTGGTGGGCCACATCTTTGATCTCAGCACTCGGGAGGCAGAGGCAGGCACATCTCTGAGTTTGAGGCAAGAGTGGTCTACAAAGCGTGTTCCAGGATACACAGGAATACACAAAAACCTGTCTCAAAACAAAAGAAAAAAACAAAAACTCCAAAAAAACAAGAAGAGTACATTCAGAGGTGAAAATAGTAAAGGCCTTTATAAATGACACCTGTAAAGAATACAAAGGTATATACAATTATCACTGCAGTTCTTGTCATGACTCAGTTTCTCCAATGGTTAAAGGTTTAAAAAAATGTTAGCAAATACCTAAGCAACTATATAGACATCTTTAAGTTGGTCCTGTTAGCATTAATTGACCACTGAACATTAACAACTTTTAAGGAGCCACCTACTGTGACTCCTTAAAGCCTTAATGGTTTTGGCTCTTTATTTATCTAATTTATCTTATCTAAAATAATTTAACCCCCCTTTTTAGAGATAGAACCTCAAATTTATGTCTTTCATAACTTTTTAAAATGATTTCACTGATCTAAGAGAAAATTTACATCTCAGCAAGCGCTTTAGAGATATGAATAACCTTGGAACTGAGAACATTCTTTGTAAACAAGAATCCAGAGACAGAAAGTATAGGAGTTCAATTGGTAGCTGATTGTAAAGGATCCTTGAGATTTCTCACTACCTTTGGACCAGCCATGTGAACATTTACATACCCCCGCCCCCATTAAGCAATTTCAAATGAGACATATTAACATTCACAAGTAAACTTAGCATTTGTTCTAAGAAAATTTCCCAGTATCTATTCTCATGCAGGCCATTACCCTGTTAAAAAAAAAAAAAAAAAGCTTTCCCATGATTGCAGATGTGGACCCCAACCAGTTTTCGGTTTTCTTGCCTGTATACCCTCCTGTGTCCACAAAACATTGAAACCGCATATAATTGAGTCCCAGTTCCATGTAACTGTCTGGCAAGAGTGACTGGAAACTCAGGTGAGGGTTCAGTGACCTTGCCTATATCCTTTTGTGAAGGATTTTTTTTTTCTTTGTTTGATTTTGTTTTGTTTTTTAAGGCAGGGTTTCTCTGTATAGGCTGTCCTAAAATTCAGTGGTCTGCCTGCCTCTGCTTCCTGAGTGATGGCATTAAAGGTGTGGGCCACCACCCCAGCTGGAATGTTAACCTTTAACAAGCCCAGCTGGGATTATTTTTAGCAGGCACAGCTAGATTTAGGAAGATGGTAGTTGTTCAGCTTAGAAGAACCTGTGCAACTTCAGGTAAATAAAAGAAGGCTGAATGGAAATTGCACAGCAAAGGTCATGTCATGAATTAATATAACCCGTGCATATACTGTTAAACCATTCTGCCTTGAAAGTTTCCAGGTAAACTTTATAGAAAACATAAGACAGTCCTTATGGTTTCGGTAGCATGTAAATGATCATGATCATCATTAAGTTTAATTGAATTGCAGACCCTGTACAAAAAAAACAAAAAGTGAGGCGACAACTGAGTCATTCAGCATCCACAGAAATGACATGAAACATGGATTTAACTGAATACTTTAAAAACTTTTATTTATATTTCTTTTATCTTTTTCTCCCTACTTCACCCCAATCCCTACCAATACCAAGTAGGAAAGGGAAATGGTTTGTGGAAGAGAGGGTGCAGTCCTCTTAGCTGCTTCCTGCTGGTTAGGGTGGTGGGGTGCCTTGGAGTCAGTCCAATCCTCATTTCAGGAGATCTTCAACTTCTTATCTTACAACAACCAGTAACAGCAAGGAGGAAGCAGGAAGAGCCTTCTTCTTTCTTCAAGCTCCCATACTCTTGAGCTCTGACATGTATTCTTTCTTCAGAGTCCTCAGATTTAAACTATCTGCAGCTGGCAAATAGCTCCTCTCAGAGTCCACATGAGGCAAATAGTCTGCTGCTGTGGACCATCTGAATCAGTCCTATATCCTACACCTGGGACCAAAACAAACAAAATGTGTTTATATCCACAATAGTTTTATCCATTACTTCTTCAATGAACATCTTTACTATTAGGAGACCCAGGGAAGGAGTTCCTGTCAAGATTTAGTCCTATTACCAGAATCTGAAGCAGATAAAAGTATCTATACCTATCCCCTTTAAGGACCAGAAGGACTAGCTTGGTTTTGGTGTGAAGAAATACAGTGGTCATTCTGAGACTTCCTGGCTCTGGTGACAACAGGTGTTGAAATACACTGTAGTTTCTGACTTGTGCTTAAATATGTATGAGTAAATCTCCCCATTAAAAAAAATCATAAGTGTAAAGAATATTACTTACCTTTTGATCATATCTCAATTTTTCCTCAACAGGAACACCACCCAATAATTGTAATGCTTACAGCAAGGTTTTCAATTGTAACTCACTTCCTATTAAACGCCAGAGAATTCATAAAGGGGAGAAACCCTTCAAGTGTGAAGAATGTGGTAAAGCCCTTAGTTCTCGTTCATCTCTTTCAATACATCAGAGACTTCATACTGGAGAAAAACCCTACAAGTGTAAAGAATGTCATAAGGCCTTTAGTACTCGCTCATCACTGTTTATACACCAGAAAAATCATACTGATGAAAAAACCTACAAGTGTGAAGAATGTGGAAAATTATTTTACTATCCTTCAATGCTAAAGCAACATCAAAGAATTCATTCTGGAGACAAACCCTACAAGTGTGAAGAATGTGGCAAAGCTTTTTATGATCCTTCATTCCTTAAGCAACATCAACGAGTTCATTGTGGAGAGAAACCACACAAGTGTACAGAATGTGGCAAAGCATTTTCCACTGCTTTACTCCTTAACCAACATAACAGAATTCATTCTGGAGATAAAAAGTACAAGTGTGAAGAATGTGGCAAATCCTTTTGCTATCCCTCATTCCTTAAGCAACATCACAGAATTCATTCTGGAGAGAATCCCTACAATTGTGGCGACTGTGGAAAAAAGTTTTACAGTTCTCTACACCTTCAGGAACATCAAAAAATGCATACTGGAGAAAAACCATATAACTGTGAAGAGTGTCACAAAATGTTTCGTAATCACTCAGCCCTTAGAAGACACAGGGCAGTTCACAATGGAAAGACACCCTACAAGCGTGAGCTTTGTGGAAAAGGATTTACTAAGACCTCAGAGCTTTCTGAGCACAAGCTAGCTCATACTGGTGAGAAACCCTACAAGTGTGACCTGTGCGGAAAAGGATTTACTAAGCCTTCTGTTCTTACAGAGCACAAGATAGCTCACACTGGAGAGAAACCCTATAAGTGTGAAGTGTGTAACAGATGTTTTTCCTCCTCTTCATCCCTTAAAAGACACCAATTAATTCATTCTGAAGACAATCCCTACAAGTGTGAGGAATGTGGCAGAGCCTTTTCTACGCTTTATTCTCTTACTCAGCACAAGCGTGTCCATTCTAGAGAGAAACCTTACAAGTGTGGAGAATGTGGGAAAGCCTTTTCTTATAATTTTTCCTTGATTCAGCACAAATTAAGTCATAATGGAGTGAAGTCTTATCAATGTGAAGAATGTGGGAAGATGTTTTATTCCACTTCAAAACTGAAGAAACATAAAAGACTTCATTGTCAAGAGAAACTGTACAAGTGTGAACTCTGCGGAAAAGCCTTTTCTACTAATTCTTCCCTGATTCAGCACAAAATAGTTCATACTGGAGAGAAATGCCACAAATGTGAAGAGTGTGGCAAAATGTTTGCCTGTACTTCAAAACTGAAGAGACATAAAAGAATTCATTGCCAAGAGAAACCCTTCAAATGTGAAGTGTGTGGCAAGGATTTTCGTACTCGCCCAGAACTTTCTATACACAAGAGAACTCACATGAGTGAGAAACCGCACAAATGTGAAGAATGTGGAAAAACCTTTTCTACTCTCTCATACTTTACTCTGCACAAATTACATCATACTGGGGAGAAATCCTATCGATGTGAGGAGTGTGGCAAAATGTTTTACTCTACTTTGGACCTTAAAAAACACCAAAAAATTCATACTGGAGAGAAGCCATACAAGTGTGAAGAGTGTCACAAAACTTTTAGTACACGTACAACACTTAAGAGACACAAAACAGTTCATACTGGAGAGAAACCCTACAAGTGTGACCTGTGTGGAAAGGGATTTATTAAGCCCTCTGTGCTTAGTGAGCACAAGATAGCTCACACTGGAGAGAAACCATACAAGTGTGAGGAGTGTGGTAAAAGGTTTTCCTATTCTTCAGACTTTAAAACACATCAAAGAATTCACTCTGAAGATAATCCTTACAAGTGTGGGGAATGTGGCAAAGCCTTTACTAAGCTGTATACACTTACTCAGCACAAGCTTGTTCATACTGGAGAGAAACCCTACAAGTGTGAAGAGTGTGGCAAAAGATTTTCTTGTTCTTCATATGTCAAGGTACATAAAACAATTCATTCTGAAGAGAAGGCCTTCAAGTGTGGAGAATGTGGCAAAGCCTTTGTTAATCATTATACCCTTTCTCGACACAAGACAGTTCATATTGGAGAGAAATCCTACAAACGTCGTATAAAAGTTTGTACATCCTCAGGACTTAAAAGACATCAAGGAACTCATTCTGAATAGAAGCTCTACAAGTGTGTGGAATGTTGTAAACCCTATGCTGAGCACTTACATCTTACACAGTGCAAGTGAATGTACACAGTAGAGAAGTTATGCATGTGGGAAGAATGGCAAGTGATTTACCAGTCAGTCAAACATGAAGGGAGTGACAGGCTTTTAATGTTTCTTCATATCCTAAATAACAGCAGTCTCTGGATGTGGTCAAGGTTTCAGTAATCATTCAGTCCTGGTTCAACCTCAGTAATTTGCACTTGAGAGAAACCCTACTCATGCAGAAAAGGACCAGGCTTGAGCTATGCCTTATGTGTATGTAAGCATTAGATAATAAATACATCCTGATGAGGAGGCCTACAAAAGCAATCAAGGTGGCAAGTTCTCTACCTATTCTTCATACCTTAGGTATCTGCAGAGACTTCATACTGCAGAGGCACTCTGTACACATAAAGCCATGCCTGAGCCTTGAATAACATTTCAAGTCTTCATCAACACCAAAGAATTGCCATAGGCGAGAAACCTGCATGTGCAGATGTCCTCATTAGCTGTAGGTGTCCACAACACACAGTCCAGCATTATGTGACAGACTCTCAACTATGCTTTTTTACTCCATCATATTAATCTATAGAAATATTTTAAGCAGCATTTTCTTGATTGCTAAATCATGTACATTATTCCATCCAAGCGTAAGGAGTGCCATCCCAGGGCAAGTGTTCCTGGGTTAGATAAGAATTCTTGGGGGCTGGAGAGATGGCTCAGAGGTTAAGAGCACTGACTGTACTTCAAGAGGTCCTGTGTTCAATTCCCAGCAACCAAACAGTGGCTATCAACCATCTAAAATGAGATCTGGTGTGCAGGCATACATGTAGACAGAACATTGTATACATAATAAAATTTTTTTCCAAGAAAACTAAATTCTTGGTGATAGAGCATATTCAGGTACGATAGCAGAAGCAAAGAAGTACGTAGCTTTCCTTTATAGTAGTAATTCTCAACTTTCCTAATGCTGAGTCCCCTTAATATAGTTCCTTATGTTGTGTGACCCCAACCGTATAATTTTTTGAATTGCAACTACATAATGAATTTTTGATACTGTTATGAATCATAATGTAAATATGATATGCAAATGGTCTTAGGTGACACACACACACACCCCGTGACAGGGTTTTTGACTCCCAAAGGGGTTGCAATGCATAGGGTGAAAACAACAGCTCTCTGATTTCTGCTTTAGTTCCTCTTCTGTCTTCCCTGGATGTTGAACCTTTAAGCTTTAAACTGAAACAAACCTTTCTTCCCCTAAGTTGTTTGGGGATATAACATGTGGGGTCATGGGAAGAGAAATCAAAGTAAGACAGCAATGAATGTGTGAAGGATTTACACTTTTCCTTATACTTGTCATCAGACTCTATATGGGAGTTAAGGACACACAATCTTGAGATTTGTTCAATTTTTACTGAACACCAGAGCATTCACTTTGGAGAATAGTCTAATATATGCAAAGAATATGACAAAGTTTTTGAATTGCACTTAATTAAACACTGAATAACTCATACTAGAGAGGAACTTTGTGAGTAAAGACACTGGATAAGTATTGAACAGTTGTTCTAATCTACAGCATTTTAAATTTGTATATAAGAGAAACCCTGCAAGTCCAAATGTTAAGAGAAATTGTTTATTCTTCATACATCAGAGAATTTGTTTTGTTAAGAAACTATATATCTTATTTTGCCAATATTTATTGAAAAGGCTGTCCTGACACCCTTGATGTGTGTTTTTTCCTAGTTCATTGTCATTGGAATTTTGCTGTGGATTGCATTGAATGTATAGATTTGCTATTATTACTCTAGGTGTTTTTATAAAATGAGCTCTGCAAATCTCAAAACATGTCTTTATGTCTTAAAATGTCTTCCTGTAAGTGATGCGTTTTGATGTTTTCAAATGCTTACAGAAGCCTTTCACCTTTTTCATTAGGGATATGTCTCCTTAAAAAAATTTTTTTTAAGACTATGGTGACTAGGTGCTAGTTTCCATAATTACTTGCCCTGCAAGTATCTTGTTGGTGTTTATTAAGGCTAATGATATTTCACGTTGATTTTGAGAACAGCCATTTTTGTTGATAGTGTTTATTGTAAATGTTTTTATTCCTCAGATGAAATGATGAGAGGAACACCATTCCCAAGCCTTTCTAGGTCTTTCTGAACTCTCACTGGCTGGTTCAACTCTGCTTTTCTTGCCTTACCTCCTATCCTACCTGACTGATTGAAACTGGCTTCTTTTGGCTTCTGACTCGATTGCTCTTTCAGACCTCAAACTCATTCTAGCCGCATGTTTTAATCTTGTGGTTCCTTTTTATTCTTTGGCTTGTTCTCTCTTCACCTGTGTCTAGCTTGTTCTCTCTGCAACCTGTCTCTGAAAAAACATTTTTCTGGGGGGAAAAAAAACCCTCTCTGGTAAAAACCTCCCTTCTTTCTCCCTACCCTGCTCTTAAGTAGCCTCTTTCCTGTTCTGTTCTTGTGAGAGTTGGGCATAACCCATCTCTGACACATTCTGTCAAATCTTTCTTTGATTCATCACTTTTTCTGCCTCTCAATTAGACTTCACTTTTAAACATGGCTGCTTCCTTCTGTCAGCTAACTTTATCTTCATTGTTTAGGATTAAAGGATTACTAAGGGTGTGTCTGTATTCCATCCAGATCATATAGATCTTTGGACCCGATTCATGTTGATGGATTAAAATTCCTTTACAGTTTATCATCACCAAAAGCAAGTTGGGAAGAAAATGATTCATTTTGTTATATGCTTCCAGGTAACAATCCATCACTGAGTGTACCCAGGGCAGGAAATCAGGTAGGGCAGGAACTTGGAGGCAGAAGCTGTAGAGAGCCCTTGGAGGAATGCTGCTTACTGCCTTCCTCCACATGGCTTGTTTAGCTTCCTTCCTCCCTTCCCTCCTTTCTTTCTCTTTTAATATTCTTATTTTTAAATTTAAAATTTTTATGTGCATTGGAGTTTTGCGTGCACATATGTCTATGTAAGAGTATCAAAATCCCTGGAACTAGAGTTGTAGACAGTTGTGAACTACCATGTGGGTGCTGGGAATTGAACCCTGGTCCTCTGGAAGAGCAGCCAGTGCTCTTTTCTGTGGAGCCATCTCTCTAGCCCCTCAGCATGCTTTCTTATGGCATCCAGGACCTCCAAACCAGTTGTGGCACTGTTCACAGTGAATTGGGCTCTCCAGCCTGAGTCAAAGAAAATGCCTCACAGGCTTGCCCAGAGGCCAATCTGGTGGCATTTTCTTATATGAAATTCTGGCTTTTGGCATGATGACATAAAACTAGGCAGAACTATCATATTTAGAACTTTTTGGTAGAGTACACAGGTCTTTTAGTATACATTCATGTCATCTGTAAACTAGCAAAGTTGAATTTCTTTTTTCTAATTTTTCCCTTTGCCTAGCTTTATATTTTTTCCTTCTTTAAGAATTTGAGTACAGTATTGAAAAAGTAGAGATATTAGAAACCCCAGTCTCATGCCAGAGTGTTGTTGTTTTCCATTTTATGAAGGTTGCTTTTGTGGATTGTATACAATTTACCCTTGTTCATTCAAATGCTGAATTCCCTACTCCACTGTATGGTTTTAATCAGGGCCTTACATTGTGATGCTTATTCTAAGCGTCACCTGCCTCAAGTTAGTGTAAACATGCCACCATTTGTTCTCTCTGTTGCCAATAAAAACAACCAGCCAATGCTGAGCAATGGACATACAGCAGTGAAAAAGTATAGAGCTTTGTACCACTGTTAGAGACAGTTAACCTGTCCAGGCCATTTATGACATGTTCAGAGGTACTAAAATGTCTCTATGTCATAACTGCATGAAGAACTGAAAGTGAAAGGTGAGTTGCACTAGACCCTACACTGAATGAAAAGCAAGAGCAAGAGAATAGTATGGGCAAGCGCTGGCATTCCTGTTTCTCTGCTTGCTTATTTCATTCAGTCACAGTGTTGCCTCATTCCCATCCTTCTGTGTATCTCCTGTCTTGGTGGACTGAACACTCAAACTGTGAGACAAAGCAAACCTCTTCTTCAGTATATGGCTTATCAGATACCAAAGCAACAAGAAACATCACAAAAATTCTCTGGTAGCTAGGGATGATGGAGTTGGCTTATAGTCCCAGCATTTAGGACATAGAAGACTAAGGGCTGGAAATGAGGTCATCTTCAGCTACACAGGGAGCATGAGGTCAATTTGTGCAGTGTGATGCTCAGCCTCAGATCAAAAAGTAGGTTATAATTTTCAACAGTTAATAGTAGTATGTACTGAGTTACTCAGCATTGAGTATGTTTTCTCATAGCTTTTTGCAGCTCCAATCTCTATAGCATATGACCTCCCTCATGAATGGTATCTTTATTTATATGTAAACAAAGGAGTTTATGTGCAACATGTACATTGGACTGTACTGGCAATTACCTAAGGGAGTTGTACAAAGGGCGATAGGGGTGTCATGTATGTTTATACTTTTTATTAAAGATTTATCTTAATTTTATGTGGAAGGATATTTTGCTTGCATATGTGTCTGTGCATTGCCTATTGAGGCCACAAGTGAGCTTTGGACCCCCCAGGAACTGGAGTTAACTACCATGTTACTGCTGAGAATAGAATAGAACCTGGGTCTTCTGGAAGAATAGTCAGTGCTCTTGACCACTGGTCCACCTCACTACCTTCTTAAATGTGTAGCCCAGGCTGGCCTTGACTCCTGATCTTTGTGTTCCCATTTCTTTAGCATAATCTAACAGTGAGCACTATTACAACTGGATTTTTTTTCTATGCTTCTCTTAAAAAATAGCATTTCTTTAACCTTTTGAGATTACAGTATAATCACAGTATGTCTTATCTCCCGTTTCTCCTTCCAAACCTTGCCATATATCCCTCCTTGTTTTCTTTCAAAGTGATGACCATTCTTTCATACATGCATACATTCATACATATATACATTCATACATACACATTCCTAAATACATAATCCAACCTTCTAAGTTGGTATTCTATTTCTTACATATAATTATATTACTTATATTTGTATTTATTCTATATAAATGTATTGAATATAAACTATTACATGTTTTGTTTTCAGGGCTCACCATTTGATATTGGATAACCAGTTAGTGCGTTCATCCCTGAGAAAGACTATACCTTTCCTTCTCAGCATTGCATAATTTCCTTTAGTTATTTCTGTAAGGTTATGGTCTCCTGAGTGTTTTTCTATCCATGTTGCCATGTCCTTGTTCCAGTCATGTTCAGTCATGTTGTTGAGACTTTATGCTATAGAATCAGACATACCTAGGACACAGGGTCTCACAGCAAAGTCCGTGTTCCTTTGGCTCTTAAAAATCTATCTGCCACCTCTTCTGTAATGATAGCCTTAGGTATGGGAGTGTTTTTTAAAATATAACCATTGGGACTGAGATACACAATTCTATGTTGATTGTCAGTGGTTTTCTGTCTGTTGGAAAGAGAAGTTTCCTTGATGAGAATGAAGACCTGTGGGCCTAAGGACAAATATATAGACTGTAGTTAGAGATTTGCTGGGTTAGGAAAGTGGTGGTTGTTGGTTCTCCTCAAAGATCCATGATTTCTTTGGATAGTTGGCTACATTACCGGTATCAGGCACAATGTCCTTCCTGTTGAAATCTTAAGTCTAATTAGGGAAATTGTTGATTACCACCAATTGTAAATGCCACTACTACATACTTAGGGTTATTTTGCTTGCTGTTCATTGCTGTGGTCCATAGGCATCGTACCTACTATGACTATTGGTTGCTTCTTCTTTTTGGAAGCTTATGTGGGGCCTTCTGTTACCATGAAAGCTAATCCCAAGAGAGGAGGCATTCAGGTCAGTTCTATGGCAGAGGCCTCTTGGCCTTGTGCATTTCAGTGCATGGCCTCTTCTGCAATAGGGACTTACTTTACCAGGAACAATCAGAACCTGCAGTGTTTAAAGATCTCTTGGACAACCCTGACCAATAAGCCAAAAGAGGACTTTCTATCCCTGGTTTTCAGGGTTTTTTTGTAGATATCTTTGGCTTTTAGAAACAGTATTAGCCCAGATGGAAAAAGTCCTTTAAACTCCAAATGTGATTTATGCATCACCTTGAGTGTATTATAGGTATTATAATGTAGATAGTTAATAGTGTGATGCTTTATGACTTTTCCAGACACTCTTCCTGTTATCTTAGCTGCCTCCTTCCTTTTGTACTTATCTACTCATACACACACACACACACACACACACTATAGTGCATTTCTCCATTTTTCCTACCATATACTTATATTCTGCTATTCTTATCTCTGTTGCCTTCTGGTACTGCTCAACCCTGAGAATGGTCCATTTTTACTTTCCTGATTTCTGCACTTAGTCCACAGTATGTACTGACATCTGAGCATCTATCTGGAACTAGGAACTACAGAGAGGACATATGAAATCTGCCTTTCTGGGTCTAGGTTACCTCACTCAACACCATCTTTTCTACAGCCCTCTTCTAATAGAACTTAGGACCAGCATCCCAGGGGTATCACTACCCACAAGCAGCTGGGCCCTTGCCCACTAATCACTGGCTAAGTAAAACCCTACAGCTGGACGGTATGGAGGCATTTTTTCAGTTGAGGTTTCCTCCATTCAGATGAGTCTAGCTTGTGTGACATTAACATAAAACTAGCCAGGAAAACAGTGGTCAACATACCACTGTTAAACCATAACCATTTCTTTCTTGTTCATTCCCAGGATCATACATCAACATCAACACTATAATATGAGACATTTTAAAATTTATTATGTATACAAAGTTCTGTCTGCATGTACACCTGCATGTCAGAAGAGGGTATCAGATCTCACAGTAGATGGTTGTGAGCCACCATGTGGTTGCTGGGAATTGAACTCAGGACTGGCGGCAGAGCAGACAGTGTTTTTAACCTCTGAGCCATCTCTTCAATATGAAACATTTTTATAAATTTAAAAAGTCGCACAGTCAGTGGTTGGAGTGATAGCTTGATGGTTAAGAGCAGTGGTTGCTCTTCCAGAGGACCCAGGTTAAATTCCCAGTACCAACATGGCAGCCCACATTATCTGTAATTCCAGTTCCAGGGGATCGACACCCTCACACAGACATACAAAACACCAGTGCACATAAAATAAAAATTTTTAAATAAATTTAAAAAGTCTCACAGTCTTTACAAATTCAAATACTTTAAAGTTCAACCTCTTTAAAAATCCAAAGACTTTCTTAAACCCTAAAATTTTTAAAAATTTATTCACTCAACTGTGGGTTCCTATAAAATAAAATAAAAAACAAAACAAGTTAAATGCTTTCTTCTGTCAAGAGGGAAGAACCAGGACACAGCCACAGTCTCAACAAAGCAAAACCAAACTACAGAAGTGTAAACAAGTCAATGTCCAATTACCTTCGTTTCACTCACAATCTCCTGGGTTCTCCCAAAGGGCCTACGTCACTTCTCACATTCCACACTCTGCACTTGTTTCCCAGGCTCAGAAAGCTCCACTCCTGACTTTGGTGATCATTCTACAGTCCTGCCGTCTCCAAACTTCTAGGGTCATCTGCTGCAGCTGGGCTGTGCTTTCATTAATAGCATCTACGCTGTCTTCATGATTTCAAGCCTCAACTTCTCTCCATGACTCTTTCAGTCTGGGACTTCAACAGCTACTGAGGCCACAGCTCTCCTTGCCTCTCACAGTGCTAAGCCTCAGATGTTCTCCAGGCCCCCTTCATGCCTTCAAAACCAGCACCACCTTGGGTGACTCTTACACTACCGGGTTCAGCTGCCAGTGTGAGGTACAAACTGATTGCAGTTTCTGAATACTGACTCTCAGGAAGAACTTGAAGATTTCACTTCACTGATGCTGGTCTCTTCTTAATCTCTGCTACTTTCTTAGCTCCAGCTGACTGTCACTAATTATCTCGGTAAAAGAAAGGTTCCACTTTAGTGGTTCTGGACTTTTTGTTAATTAGAGCTAATTCTTCAGCTCCAGCTGACCCAATGCTTCAGGTTCTTCATGAAGAATCTTTGTTTCCTTCCCTCACAATGTTTACTTCCTTCACAAGCCATGCCTCTATCATATGTAATGCTTTCAACATTCTTTTTTTTAATGTAATCTATTTACTTTTATATCAATCACAGGTTAGGTACTTTGCATCCCAGGCGTAGCCCCCTCCATCATTCCCTCCCACTCTACCCGTCACTCCCTCATCTCCTTCCCACCCCCTCCAATTCCACCGACGGGGGAGGACCTCCTCCCCTTCCATCCAACCTCAGTTCATCTTGTCTCCTCAGGGCTGGCTGCAATGTCCTCCCCTGGGATCTAGCCAGGCTGTTACTCCCTGGCATGTATGGGGGAGGGGCAAAGAGCCAGCCATCAAGTTCATGACTGAAACAGTCCCTGTTCCCTTTACTAGGGTCTTCAGTTGGAAACCGAGCCACATTTAAGTGGGGGTTCTAGGCCATATCCATACATGGTCCTTGGTTGGAGAAACTGTCTCATATAAGACCCCTGTGCCCTGCTCAATTTGGTCTTTGTGGAGCTCTTGTTCTCCCCAAGTCTTACTAACTTCCCCTATTTTTATTAT
>CM053743.1:74951227-74967887 GCA_028658305.1 Pachyuromys duprasi | reverse complement strand
GATTCATTGCATTTTTGTTGTTGTTGTCATTGGGAAATTATCTGTATCCTATATTTTCTTTGGTGTAGTTGTTTCCGTTGGACTGAAGTTTTCCTTCTAGTACCTTCTGTAGGGCTGGGTTGCTGTGTAGGTATTGCATGAATTTTGTTTTGTCATGGAAAATTTTGTTTTCTCCATCTATGTTGATTGAAAGCTTTGCTGGGTATAGTAGTCTTGGTTGGCATCTGTGTTCCCTTAAGGACTGCATGACTTCTGCCCAGGCCCTTCTGGCTTTCATAGTTTCTGATGAGAAGTCTGGTGTGATTCTGATCCGTCTACCTTCATATGTTACTTGACCCTTTTCCCTTGCTGCCTTTAATATTTTTTCTTTGTTTTGTAGGTTTAGTGTTTTGACTATGATGTGACGAGAGGTATTTCTTTTCTGGTCTAGTGTTCACACCAAGCAAAAAAGGTCTCACAGGTGTGCCCTCCATTTCTGGATTCCAGTTATTTCCAAATGCATCCAGTACCAAGAATAGCAATCACAAGGACAAAGGGGATTACTTGCTTTACATATCCTGGTGTAATGCCAACTGGAGGAAGCCAAAGCTGTCGGGTGGTCGTTTTTGTGCGCTGAGCAACAGTTGTCTTTGTATATTCAGTTGTTAATTCTGTACCACCAGATAGCTGAGAATTGTCCAGACTTTGGTTTTATTATTCTAACTGTTCAGCACCTACGTCACATTTTGTAAGTACTCCCTCTCTCACCTTTTGACTGGTTTGATAAATAGCGGAACAGCCAATAGCTGAGACAGGAGAGGGTAGACAGGACTTCCGACAGAGAAAGGAGTCCTGGGAAAGGTTCTGAGGCACAAGAAATTCGCCAGCCAGATGTGGAGGAAGAATCGGATGCCCGTACTAAGAGACTGAAGAGAGGTAACAAGCCATTGTGGCAGTACATAGATTAGTATAAACAGGTTAAGTTAAAAACATACTTTCGGAAACAAGCCGAAGGTAAGGCCACGTTCTTATAATTAATAAAAGTCTCCATGTTATTATCAAGGATCTGGCTCTCCAAAGAAAATCCCTTTATAGAAGGCGGTAACTAAAAAAGGATGGGGGCCTGGAGGCAGGAACTGATGCAAAGGCCCTGGAGGGATGCTGCTTACTCAGACAGCTTTCCCAAGAGAACCCAGCACCACCATCCCAGGGGCGTCACCAACCACAATGGCATGGGCCATTCCACATCAATTAGTTGTTGATAAATTGTTCACGCAGGTTAATGGATGAAAGTGTGGACAAGGGACTGTGTACAGATGAGTCACAAAGGAACTCTGGGGCTTATCTATAGGTAGTAAGAGATATCTGTATCCACTGGTCCATGCCCCAAACGGTGGATTCCTTTGTCCACTTAAACTGCTCGTTTCTTCCCTCATTAATTATTTGGAATAATGGTAATTAAACCAAGGCCTATTTCACTTTATGCAGGTGCTTTGCTGCAGAGTAGCCCTGGATCTCTTCTGATACTTTGTACTTTGGGACATGGACTTATTCTTCTGTCTCAAACCCCGGAGCAGCTGAGATTTCAGAACTTTTCCAGGAAATGTCATTTCAAAACCAATCCTAAACAGTGTGTGGCGTGTCCCAATGTAGCTTCTTACTCCATTATTTTAAAGTAAAGTTGAGTCAATGTGAATTTTTCCTCCTGCCATTAAGATTCTAGGTATTACCTGAGCTTTTTCTTTTCCCCGATAATCAGTAAAACTTTATTCGCTTCCTTTCTTTCGCCATTAACATAAAATCGGAGATAGCAAAAATGTTTTGTGTTTACCAAGATAAATGGCCTCTTTATCCAGAGCTCAAAACCTCAAACGACAATGGGGAAGGTGAAAGCGCTTCTTCCCCAATCCCTCAGCTGACCCTTGTCACCTTTAGACAGAAAGCCTTCACTCCACTTGCCAGGGACACTATTTAGGGCCAATTCAAGACAAAGGCCGAGAAATCAGGTCATTCCTCTCGCGTGATACAAACTTGACACCAAGGACCAAGTGCCTGTATTCAACAGAGCACTGGAACCAGAGGGCTACTTATTAAAAACAAAAACAAAACCTGAGCTTTTTAAGTCAGAACGTATTGATCAGAGTAAGAGGTAATCTAATACCCACTGCCTTTTAAGGCTGGATTTGTGGGAAATGTAGTCTCTTTCTCGTCATAGCGTCACTAGCCAGGACTCCGCTATTTGCTTCCGGGTCCATTTCGCGTTTGTGTTTTTCCAAACTGCGGCTTTCTCTAAGTTGCCACAGTGTGGCTTGTGCTCCGCGCTCGACATGGAGGTGGGTCAGGGTGCAGGCCAGCCCTGCCGGGCTCAGGGAGTGTGCGGGGTGGACGGCCCAGCCTGGACGGAGCGGAGGAGGGGCGGGCGGGAGGCGGGGAGAAGCCGACCAGGGCGTGCAGTGCTTGAACTAGGCTTAGCCTAAGTGCTGAGACCCCTTTAGGGCTGGGGAGAAGGCGTGCTGATGGCGGGGAGTGAATGTTGGGATCTGGCGGCTGACTTCAGGGACTGGAGAGCTGGCCTGTTAGTGCAAGAATGAATGGCGAGCTGGGAGGGCCCGGGATTGTTAGAGCAGGTTGGCTGGGCTGACTGAGCCAGGGGCGGTGACGGGAGCTCACACTCCACGCTGGCTGGGGAAGCTTGCTGTTGTTAGCTCTCACATTGCTGTCATCAGACTTCTCAGGACATCTAGAGCAAATGGGGTTTCCTGGTTCCTCTGTTCTCCATGGCCGGCCTAGGACTCTGGTTTTGAGATCAGGTAGCACGTAGTTTCCAGGACTGAGTGTCCTGCGGGAAGTTTGGTGTATGGGATATTAGTCCCATTTTTTTTTTCCTTGGAATAAATTGTTGATTTTTCAGGGTGGCTCACATCTCTCATGTATACTCGCTGTGATCGGAATCTTCATATTCACACAGCCATGTGAGGCAGAAAAATCTCATAACGGGGACACTATAAGCTTTGCATCATCCGAGCGATTCTACACTGCAGAGTCAAACATACTAGAAAATATTACCACACCCTATTCCACCAGAGACTGCGATGTCAGAAACTTGGGCTCCTTTTCTGAAAGGAAAGATTAGTGTAAGGATTGTTAGAGGAAGGGGCTTGAAAGCCTCTGGGAGGAGAGAGTCTTGCACTTCTGCCAGGCTCTCTACACTGCTCTGAAATCACAAACTTTTCTTCCATCCTTCCAGTATCTAGAAACTTGGTGGGCTCCCCGCTGTTCCTTGTACAGTTATTGTGGGGAAGGGGCGGAGTGTCCAAGTATTTATCGGTGTCAGAGAGATGGAAAGATGCAGTTGTTGTAAGTGGCTATTAATATTTACTCTTGATATATCTTTGGTAATGCTGCTGTTAATCCTAAACCAGCTGTATAAACAAATCACCACACAGAGACTAGGATTTTAGTTAACCTAGAACACAATGCTGGGCAATAGTTACTCCCTCCTAAACCTCCAAGCCCTCATAGTTTCCTAACATTTAGATTTCCCACATTATACTTGCTTTTAGTGATATATTAGGTCCAGTCCATCTCACCACATCCCAAGATCTTTCCTCCAGTTCTCTCTCTCTCCTTTCTCCTCCCACTCATTCCCTGTCCTCTGGCTCCTCCCAGTTCAACATTGTGTCTAGTTGCTTTAATTTGGCCTGTTTACACAGAGTTGAGACAGGATGCTTAGAATAAGAATCACAATACGATATCCAGATTGAAACCAGAGAGTTGGGGGGAGGGAGAAATCAGCATTTGAATGAACAAGGGTAGGGTGTATACATTTCAAAAGAACATTATACCAACATTTCCCCCTTTAAGTCCAATAAAAAGCTCCTTTTCTTTCAATACAGTAATAATTATGAAATTATGAAAACTGTTAGGTAAAATCTACATGTGCAATGTGCAGTCATGTGTATTAGCAACTTAGGAGAAAGTATCTGATTATCCTGTCTTGACAAGTTAAAAGTTCTATACCTAAATTAACTTTTTATCCTTATTGGTAGTACCTATATGAAAGCATTTCTTAACTTCTATACAACTCAAGCTTAATTGTGGCACTATAACTATTTGGTCTTCAGCCCCATCAGAGACTTGAGAAGGAATAAAATTAGTTATTAGAGTAAATAGGAAGTACATGTTAGCAGCTTCCAAAAAGTGAAAATTAACAGAGACAGTTTGCTGCCTGAACAGTCACCCGTAACTCTTTATAATGTTGGAGCATCATCTTCAACCTTCTGGCTCAGAATATTTCACAGACATATATGTGAACTATTTAGGACTTGCTTACCCTGTCTTGGCAGAGTTCGGCGGTCAACTTGTCCTACATTAGCTTGCCCATTTTTGGCAGAATTTATCTGTCATGAAACAAGGGTAAGTTCTTTACCCGAGTGGCTTGTTTGCCACATTTGAAGCCATCGCCATATGCAGGTTCTTCGATGCTCATTATCTTCTTTCAGGTAGGCGAGGTGCTGCCAGGAGATGACTTGTCTCATTGTCAAAGAAACTTTAAAATAATAAAAACATTTTAAAATGCCATATTCTGTAGGTCTCTGAAGTTTTTGAAGACTACCTATCTTTATATAATCGATTTATCTACAAAATAATATCTGTTTAACTTAGGATGTATACTCCTTTGATAAAACAGACATGACTATGAGTTGAATAACTAGCAATTAACTTGCATTACCTCATACCCTAACTCGTTTTTAATATCTGTTTAAAAGTATTGGAAGTAACCTTGAATTTGTATCAATATCCTTGAGCTTATACCAATGTATCAAAAATACTTATTTTTGCACCACTATGCAAATTCCTATACCAGAGTTAAAATTAACCTTATTTGAGTCTAACAAATAAAACCCCAAGTTGAAAGATTCAATAAGCTAACCTTTTTCTATTCCTATAAGATATCCCTGTGTATTCCTTGTTTCACTTTGAATAAGACCATTAATAATAAACATCTCCCAATGACAATAAAATTTCGTAGCCATAGCAAACAACCAAAAACATACTCAACCCCCTTTAAGAAAAATTGGACGTTGTTCTCGTGGATTTCTTCTAGCTGACATTTTGGGTATGGAGAAATCCTGTAGGGGGCCCAAATAAAATTGGGGAAAATGGTTAATTAAGCAAGCAGTAACATTTGTGGTCCTATCTTTGAATGTTGAGAAATTTCAGGCTTAATAATGGAACAGTTTAAAATGCTGGACCAATTAAAATTAGTAGCTTTCTTCAAAGTTCTTTTGGGAGCAGGCTTTGATGAGAAAACAGCAATTGAAGCAGCTGAGGCAGGAACAAGCAGAATGCTGGAACATGCAAGATGCTGGAACAGATGTGTCAATGTCTCAGCATGCTGAAGAATGATTGTTAGGTTTGATCCAGCATCTCTGGTGTCCAGTTCTTTTGTTCTGCAAACATATAATTTCTCATAAGCATTATAGAGTTCTAAAATTATGAATGTATAAGATGTACAGGATGAAACTAAACTGTAAGCCAATTTTATCTATGCAATTAAAAGGTTAGCATAATACACTTTGAGGATATTAAAGCCAAGGATTTATTGGCCAAGTATTGTTGGAGTTCTGGAGACATATTTTATGTCTCAGTCAGTTTTAGAGTTGTTCCCTTGTAAAGGGATCGGCAGTATAAGTTACCATTATTATTGAACATACAATCATTATCATGTTGAAATCAAAACAAGGTTGGATAGCTTAAAATATCTTTTTGGGTTCTTGCGTGCCTGTTGTATTAGGCCAAGTTGCTACCTATTTCCCTAGAGAAGCCTCCCATTAGAGACAAGCTGGTTGCCTTGCACAATAGAAAATACATGTTTTAAGTAAACTTTATATAAACTCCTTTTTAATTTAGAATATAAGCATACCGTAGGTATCTTGTACCTGTTTAGAGGTTTAGCCCTAGATTTTTATATATGTTGTAGCTATTTGTCCTATCCCCTTGTTTATATAGAATGGGCAGTTATGCCTTTACAGCTCAGTCGGCAGAGCATGAGACTCTTAATCTCAGGGTTGTGGGTTTGTGCCCCATGTTGGGCGCCATTTCTTGTGACTATTAATATTTACTCTTGATATATCTTTGGTAATGCTGCTGTTAATCCTAAACCAGCTGTATAAACAAATCACCACACAGAGACTGGGATTTTAGTTAACCTAGAACACAATGCTGGGCAATAGTTACTCCCTCCTAAACCTCCAAGCCCTCATAGTTTCCTAACATTTAGATTTCCCACATTATACTTGCTTTTAGTGATATATTAGGTCCAGTCCATCTAGCCACATCCCAAGATCTTTCCTCCAGTTCTCTCTCTCTCCTTTCTCCTCCCACTCATTTCCTGCTCTCTGGCTCCTCCCCTCTTTCCTGTCCTCTGGCTCCTCCCAGCTCAACATTGTGTCTAGTTGCTTTAATTTGGCCTGTTTACACAGAGTTGAGACTGGGTGCTTAGAATAAGTATCACAATACACTATCCGGATTGAAACTTGAGGTGGGGAGATATCAGCATTTGAATGAACAAGGGTAAGGTGTATACATTTCAAAAGAACATAATACTGACATGCAGTTGAAGAGCTGTGGCTCCCACAGGGTCCTGTGACATGTGTACCATAGGCTGCTTACCCTGCACTTAGTGCTGTGCTATTTTTTGTCACACTTTAGTCAAATTGATTTGTATGCTGGAGATTGACTTACAGCATTGAAGTCCACTCCTAAGAAGCATGGCTTTAACCCAATTTATCATAAATATCAATATTTTCTATGTCTTATCTAACTATAATTAAAACAACACAGACAATTCCTAATTAATGTCACTAATCTGCAGGAAATTAATAATATGCCATTTTACACCATTTAAGGTGTGAAAAGTACATTTTCTTTTACCTCAAATCTTGCTTCTTACAATATAGAGGTGACACAGAAATGCTCACTTATAGGTCAAACATATATATATATATGTGTGTGTGTGTGTGTGTGTGTGTATGTGTGTATGTATATATATTTACTATATATACATGCACACATAATATTTAATATAGTTATCAAACAGACCTATGATTGGAAAGAAAATGCCAGTGTGTTCTGTGCCGTATCCTGTCATCTCTTTATTTTGGAGATGGAGGAGGAAATCAGTTGTTCATGGTCACTCGCTGCTTCATAGCAAATTCAAGACTAGGTGTGCTACATGAGACTATAAAACATTTTTTTTTAAATACTGGCACTTTTTTCTCTAGCAGAAGAACATTGTTCAGTCCCCAGTGCATACATGGTGGCTCACAATTGTCTGTAATTGCAGGGGAACTAGTACTTTCTTCTGGCCTCTAGGAGCACCCACATACAAGCTAGGAAACACTTATGCACAAACAAACAAATAATAATAAGAATAACTTTGAAATAAATATCACAAGGCCTGAAGCATTGTGGTATGTCTATGTATGCATATGATGTATACTGTATGCATTTTGGTATGTAATAAATACGATTTCATGAGGTTTTTATCAAATAACTGTGGTGTTGTTTGTCCTTATCCCTCCCTTCTTTATCTGTATTGCCTGCCCTCTCTCTCCCGATTTGAAGTTCCCTCCAGGTTTTCCCCTTCCTACTTCAGAGCACCTGTGTTCTGCTATTCCTCTCTCACACTTCTTCTCACACAGTCTCATTATACTCTCCCAGGTTCTATTGTTATTTCATGTTGTACACTCACATCTGAAGATTTGGAGCTAGGAAGCACAGATGAGAGAGAACATGTGGCATTTGTCATTCTGGATCAACATAGTCTTTTCTGGTCCACAAATTTATTTGCAAAGATTATTTGTCCTTTTTATTTACAGCTGAATAATCTTCCTTGATGTATATGTATGATATTTTCATTATTCATTTCTCAGTTAAAGGAAATTTAGATTGTTTCTATTTCCTAGTTATTATGAATAAAATATGGTTGAGCTAGTATTTGTGGGTAGGTATAGAATCCTTTGAGTATATGTTGAGTCGTATGGTAGATTTATTTTTAGCTTTTTGTGGATTCACTATACTGATGTCCAGAGTTGCTTACCAGTTTGCAGTCTTACCAACAGTGAATGAGGGTTCCTTTATCTCCACTCCTTAGCAACACCTTTAGTCTGTAGTTTTGTTGATCTTAGCCTTTCTGACTGTGGTAAGATGAAATCTCAAAGTTGTTTTGTTTTGATTTCCCTAATAGCAAAGGATGATGAACACTTTTTGAGGTATTTCTTAGCCATTTTTGTTTCTTCTATTGAGAACTTTTTTAAAATCCCTAGCTCATTTTTTATGTCTAATTTGTTTCCTTGAATGTTTATTTTTTGAGTTCTTTGTATATTTTATGTATTAATCCATTACATTGATGTGTAGATGGCAAAGGTTCTCTCCCAACCTGTGGTTTTCTTCTTAGCTGTACCTAAATTGTTAGTTTTGTGAAGTCCCATCTGTTAATTGTTGGCTTTAATTTTTAGACAAATGGAGTCCTGCTTAAAAAGTCCTTTTTTCCACCCAATTTTAAAGGGTATTGCTTATATCTTCTGCTACCAGTTTAGTGTTTCATGTTTCAAATTGAGGGGTTTGATCCATTTGGATCTAACTTTGTGCAGGGTAACACAGTTCTAGTTTCATTCTTCTGAATATGGCCATCTAGTTTTCCACGCATCATTTACCTGAACATGTTATTGTTTCTCCAGTGAATGTTCTTTGCCTCTTTGTCAAATATAAGATTGCAACTACCCTAAATTTCCAGGATAAAAACAACCTGGTCATGGTGTAATATCTTAGTGACATTTTCTTGGATTGGTCTTCCATGGCTCATGGGGCCTCCACTACCACCGAGGTTAGGCTCACATTTAATGTAGAAATATTCAAAATGCTATTTTTTGCTGTTTTTAAAATGTGTAAATGTGTTAAATTCTTGCACTTCCATTTATCTCTGAATTCTTCCTTTATTCTCCCCTTGGCTGCTCAAAGCCGTGTCCCTTGGTGCACTTGTCCTTGCTTCCCAGTGAAGTGAGTGTGTACCCAGAAACATCAGCCCGGAGATGCTGCATCAGGGTCTGTATTCACTGCATTTCACCTTCAGGGATAGTGCGGACCACGTGTTCACAGGTTCCTTATTACTGTGTCTTTCCCCTGTAAGAATGTCCTAGTGTCTGGCGTGTAATGGAAGCATACCACACAAAATGCATTTATTTGTGGAAGCCTAAATTTTACACTTTCTATTTCATAAAATTACATTCATATGTTTATTAGCCCTCATGTCATTCTATTTTAAGTAGAGATAGTAAGACTTCATTTTGAAGAATCTAATTAACATTACATACCAATTTCAGAAGCATTTCAAGCTCTCGCTTCACCTCTGGCAAAATTTAGAACTGTGACAAAAACTTGCTGATTTTGGTATTTATATTATAAATTGTCCTGTTTAATTAATTTTTGCTAACCCCTGCTTGGATGTAGTCCATGGTAGCTCAGTACCCAAGTGGGTTCCCTAGGAAAAGGGACAAGGACTATTTCTGACATGAACTCAATGACTAGCTCATTGAGCTTCCCCTTCCCCCCAGGGAGAAGCAGCCTTGCTAGGCCACAGATAAGGACATTGCGGCCAGTCCTGAAGATACCTGATAATCTAGGGTCAGATGGAAGGGGAGGATGTCCTCCCCTATCAGTGGACTTGGAAGGGGGCAGGGAGGAGATGAGGTAGGGAGGATGGGATTGGGAGGAAAAGAGGGAGGGGACTACGGCTGGGATACAAGTGAATGACCTGTGATAAAAATAATAATAAAAAAGTACTACATCAAAAAATTAATTTTTGCTATTCATTTATTTTATTTCAGGAACTTCTGTCATTCACAGATGTAGCCATTGATTTCTCTGCAGATGAGTGTGAATGCTTGGACTCTGCTCAGTGGAACTTGTATAAGGAAGTGATGTTGGAGAATTACAGTAACCTTGTGTTCCTGGGTGAGGATCACTTCAGTCTTGAGCTCTTACTTCACAGTCAATATGTGACTTCCTCCCTACCAATATAGAATATCCTATGGGAGCTTGTGCTTTTGACTATGATTCTTTCTCTTAACTTTTGTTGTTTGTTTTCAAGACAGGGTTTCTTTGTGTAGTGCTTTCTGGAACGTGATCTGTAGACCAGGCTGGCCTCAACCTCAGAGATCCGCCTGCCTTCTGCCTCCCAAGTTCTGGAATTAAAGACATGTACCACCACTGCACTACCCAGCTGAGTTTTATATGCCTATTTTTAAAGGGAAACTTAGGGGAAATGTTGATATAGTCGAGAATCACTTTTTCTTTTGTGTTTTTAACAGATTTGTTCTCAAAGTATTTGTCCTGTAGTGGCAACGTCAGAAGCTCAGTGGCATGAGGCATGGATCACGTGTGTTAAAGAAAATGTCTTACCCATTAGCTTTAATACTCTTCTTTGTAATGAGGCTCCTAAGCATCCTGTCGTTCAGGAAATATTTGGAGACAGAATTTTCCAGAATCTTTTATCATCTTTTTTCTTTTCTTCTAAGCACAGAAATGGGTTCAAATGTTCAAAGTAACCAGGAGAAAACAGCAAGCATCTTGTTCCCATTTCCAAACAGGTCTTGCTCTCTCTAAGCCATACCTGGTCACATTTCTGGAGCAAAGTGCAGAGCCTTGGAGTGGGAAGAGAAAAGCAGCAGCTACCATCCATTCAGGTGTGTAGGAATGAATGAGCAGAGGTCACAAAAGTAAATTTGTAAAATGTTGATAATTTATGTTCTGGTGGAAATCTCCATTTAATGGCTTTTCCTCCATGATATTTACCATGATAATTCTCTTCCTTTCCCTCCAAGGAGCTTTGTGTATGTTTACAGTGACTTCCAAAGTCCTTCAGTTAGCTTGTTTTCTTGAATCTGTATATGCAGTGTTCTTGTCTCTATTCATATTTGTATGTGTATGTTTGCCTGTGTATGGGTGCATGTGTGCATACAGGTTAACACGTACATATGTGCTTGTGGAGGACTGACATTGATGTCATGAATCTTCTTTCATGGCTCTTCTCCCTTATTCATTGAGGCAGGGTCTCACAGTCAGGGTCTCAGAGCTAGTCTCCTTAGCCAGTTTGCTCTAGTGATTTCCCTGTCTTCCAAGCTGTGAATGATTAGTTAGCTCCCATGCTCACACTGTATTTACAAAGGTTCTGGGTATCCAAACTCCAGTCCTCATACTTGTGTGGCAGGCATGTCAACTGCTGAGCCATCTCCCTGGGGCAGGGAAGGTCTAGATTACAACAGATTTGCCTTTACTTTCTATGAATTAGAAAACATGCACACATTTCTGACAGCCTTAGGAACACAGTACCACACAGATGAGCACCTCTAATTGCATTTATATGCTCAGTAGCTGACCCAGTTTCATCAGAGCTCTCATGTGTGTGCACATGTTCATGTGTGTGCACATGACACTGCTCCTTTTGAGATCAGATGGCAAAATTCAAGGGTTGATCTTCTCCTTCCACCATGTGGGTCGAGGGATGCAGAACAGATGGTCAGGCTTAGAGTCAATGCCCCTTATCTTCTGAGGCATCTTGCTGGCCCTATAATGTATTCTTATGAGGACTGGGTTTATTTTTATTTTCTTGTCACACACAAGTAATTTAAAATTCTGTGCTTTTGTAAGTGTGTAGTCATAGCTGAAAACTACACATCTTCATAGCGGGACTTTCTCAGACCTGCCAGCAGTTTAAATAATGACACAGAGACTATTATATAATTTAAAGCTTAGGCATTTAGCTAGGGTGCTTCCCAGGTACCATCTAGACTTTACCCGACTACTCTACCTGTGACCTGTCACTTGGCCAGCTCTTTTACAGCTCTCTCCTGTGTCCCCTTCCCTTGTCTGCTTCAGAATCTCCCGGGATTGCTTCCTTCTCCCAGCAGTCCTTTCTTTTCCAAAAGGTTTGCCTTCTACTTCCTGCATTAACTACTGGCCATCAGCTCTTTTTTACAACCAATCAGTGAGAAGCTGCCCGACCTTCAAGTATCTGAACATGCATGGAAGGACAAATATTTACAAATTTAAAGCCAGTGATGGGCTACAGAAATGATGATACCAAAATACTGCCAGCACTTAGCTCTCTGCTGGTACAGAATTAACTGAAAATACAGAGATGTTTCTTCAGATATTGTGAAAAAAAGTTGCCCCAACACATATTGATAAGTTTTGTTTAGTAGATTTTCGATAATCTTTCAAAGTTTTATGGGTCCCAAATTCATGTCTCGTTTTTCTTACTTTGCAACCTTGTTTTCTGTGTTTGATGTTTTTTAAGTCTAGATATATATGTTTGTTTGAGACAGGATTTCTGTGTGTAGACTTGACTGTCTTGGACTCACTTTGTAGACTAGGCTGGCCTTGAACTCACAAATATCCGTCTGCCTCTGCCTCCCTGAGTACTGGGATTACAGGTGTACACCACCACACGCAGCTGACTCTTTTGTATTTATGATAATATGCTTAGCTGTACCCAATATATTTTTCTAGGTAACACTATTAATTACTGTATTCTTTGAAGACAATGTAAGACATTAAGATACCTGTGCCATAAGTCTATTGGTAGTGATATTATTTGCCTATAAAAATATTATTCCTAATTTAAAGCCATGTGTATTTTCATCGGTTATTCAATAGTTGTTGTAACCTTCTAAATGTGTGTTCCTATAAATTGTGTAACTTCTATTTATTAACAGAGATGTTCCCTTTAGAAGAACTTATTCCACTTCTAGGTAAACTAGAAAGTGGTATAATTTGATTTTTTTAAGGCATTATTGTTGGTAAAACTTAACACTGTCTTAAAGATTTCATATATACTCTTTAAAAGTGTTATGTAGTATGCCTTTACAAAATTTTATAGCTTTGAAAACTGAAACTTTATACTCAAGAAATTTTGTATTTTCTACCTCCAACCAATGTATCATAATCACCATTGGCTAGGTGTTTGACAAATTTTCCAATTTTGAGTTTTCCTGTAAGACCAGCAATCCAATCTTTAAATAATGAGCTTATTTCATTTACTATAATACCCTTTAAGAATTTTTAAATTAGGTGTTATATATCAAGTTTAGTGATTTGACTTCTGTAGTTTGCCATTATTTGTCCACTGTCTTTATACTCTCCGTGGGTTATGTTGTTTATGCCTGTGTTCCCTGCATGAGGCTACTAGGAAAGTAGGTGTGTGAATGTCTGTAGTTTCACATTTGTGTGATTGATGCTCATTTATGTGTCAACATGTAGTCATGATTTTTAAGTATTCATATTTAAAATGAGCAGTATAAACTATAGTTCTTTGTTTCAATGCTTTTGCACAGGATCAAAACCCCATAAATGTAAGGACTGTGGGAAGGCCTTTGATAGGAACTCAGTCCTTATTCAACATCAAAGAATTCATACTGGAGAGAGACCCTATGCATGTGAAGAATGTGGCAAATCTTTTAACTATTCTTCCAGCCTTAAACAGCACCAAAGAATCCATACTGGAGAGAAACCATACAAATGTGAAGTATGTGGTAAAGCTTTTAACTGTTCTTCATATCTGGGTAAGCATCAAAGGATCCATACTGGAGAGAAACGCTACAGATGTGAAGAATGTGGCAAACCTTTTACTAATTGTTCAGGCCTTATTGTTCACCGGAGAGTTCATACTGGAGAGAAACCCTACAAATGTGAAGTATGTGGCAAGGCCTTTACTGTCCGCACAACACTCTCTAAACATCAAAGAATCCATACTGGAGAGAAACCATACAAATGTGATGAATGTGGAAAGACTTTTAATGTTCACTCAACACTCTCTAAACACCAGAGAATCCACACTGGAGAGAAACCATATAAATGTGAAGAATGCGGCATGGCCTTTAATGTGCGCTGCATTCTTTCTAAGCACCAGAGGATCCACACTGGAGAGAAACCCTACAAATGTAAAGAATGTGGCAAAGCTTTTAACTGTTCTTCCAGCCTTCATCAACACCAACAAATTCATAGAGGAGAGAAACTCTATAAATGTGATGACTGTGGGCAGGCCTTTAGCTGTTCTTCTTATCTGTATAAGCATCGGCGAATCCATACTGGCATGAAACCCTACAAATGCAAGGAATGTGGCAAGGCCTTTTACTGTTCTGTAAACCTTATTTACCACCAGAGAATTCATACTGGAGAGAAACCATATAAATGTGATGAGTGTGGGAAAGCCTTTAGCATTTGTTCAACATTTATGAAACACCAGCGAATACATAGTGGAGAAAAACCCTATAAATGCAAAGAATGTGAAAAAGCCTTTAATAATTGTTATAATCTAATTCAACACCAAAGAATTCATACTGGAGAAAAACCCTACAAGTGCAAAGACTGTGGCAAAGCCTTCAATTATACTTCAAGTCTTGCTCAACATGAAAGAATTCACACTGGAGAAAAACCCTACAAATGTGAAGAGTGTGGCAAGGCCTTTAATTCTTCTTCAAATCTTAAACATCATTGGAGACTCCATACTGGAGAGAAGCCATACAAATGTGAGCAATGTGGCAAAGCCTTTAAAAATTGTTCAGGCTTTACTAGACACTACAGAATTCATACTAGAGAAAATCCAGATTAGTATAGACAAAGTTGCAAAGCCTACAATAATTGTTTTTTGATAATTAAAAACTAAGAAATTCATATGTGAGAGGAATCTTAGAAATGAAAGGAATAAGGGAAGATCTTTAATAACAGTTCAACCCTTACTCAATATCTGCCATTACATACTTGAGAGGTCTAGTAATGGTGAAGAAGATGGCTGTGTTGAGCAGTCTATACTTATGCAATGTCAAAAATTTGCATTTTAGAGAAACTGTACAAATGCAAGTAATGTGAAGAATCCTCATTATCTATGAGTGAATTCCAATTGAACTTTATATAGGCATGATGACTCTGCCACATATATTAAACAGAGAAAAGTAATCTGTTATAGTAAAAAGCACTCTGTAGTTGGTGTTGCAAGTCTTTGCTTGTCATGTAGACCTTAAGAGATATAAGGGAATTATCATGAGACAAGTTCCATGAACAGTATACTATTTAGCAAAGCATCAAATGATGCTTATAATTCATAGGATACTGTTTGGTTTATGACAAGAAAATCATTACAGACTTTGGAATCATGCAGATAACTCAAGTCTGTGAAAACAATATGTTATAAATTGAAATTAGAATAAAAGTTTAATTTTGAAAAGTGAAAAGAACACAACTACTGATAATTTCATCAGAACAGGAGTGTGTCCTGAGATGTCAGAGTCTATTTTTTCCAAGAGACCATAGAATACATTATTAGAATATGAAGTTTAGTGACTTTTGTAAATAAAAATAAGCAGTTCTTAATGCATTGTCATTGTTGTGTACAGAATTAAGTTTTGCCACAGATATTAAAATATCTACCATAGTAAGGTGCGAAGGCTAATCTTTGCTGTCCACCTGACCAAAGAGGGAACTTCAACTGAAGAATTATCTCTATCAGGTTGGCCTAGAAGTATGACGGTTACATTTTTTTAGAACAATTAATGTAGGAGTGTCCAGTCCTCTGTGGCCAGTACCATCCCTAGGCTGTGGCCTAGGGCCATATAAGAAAGGTAACTGAACATGAGACTGGGAGTAAGCCAGTAAACAGCATTCCTCCATGCCATTGCTCAGGTTCCTGCCATCAGTTCCTGCCTTGGATTCCTTCAATGGTGGACTGTAATGTGTAAGATGAAATACACTCTTTCTTCCCCAAGTTGATTTTGGGTCATGGGGTTTATCAAACAACAGAGAATCAACCCAGACCACAAAGGATCTAGCTAATATATTAGTTATACACTGTCGGGGATTAGTGGGATAGTCTGTCCTAATGTTAATGCACTTCAGGTAATTTACAATATATTATCTTTTATGTTTCATCATTATTCATCTACTTATCATTTTTACTTTTATATTTTCTCTTTTATAGAAATAAAGTTATGCCTTTTTTGAGTTTTTATTTTATGTCATTTTCTAACAGTAATTTACTACAGAACCTCTACAGCCTTACAGTGCACACACTTGGGTAGTCATTGACATTGGCTGAAGTATATCATGAACTTTATCGCTGAAAGAATTCTTGCAACATGTTTTCAGAAGAAATTTGAGAATAAAAGGGAATTGCTGAAATAGAAGGTAATTTCAAAATAGTTGACTTATCATTATCAATTGGTCAACAAAACATCCAAACACACACACAATCTTCATAGAGCTCATTTCTCTAATAAATGGTTGCTTTTCAATCATTTGATACTAATTCTAAATTATTGTTAGTGATGTGTCACATAATACATTGGTTATAAAAGTACATAAAGTAAGGTTTATTTTACTAATTATGTGCTTCTAATAGTGTTTAATATTATTTAATAGTTTCCTGGAATCTCTTTTAAATTACTGGTACCAGAGTGAACATACTAGGATACACATTCATTTGTTATTACATCTCATTAAAAAAAATCCTTTTCATTTGGTAACATTCCCCTTAGTTTTTTTTTAATTAATTAATTTATTTTTATCTCAATCACAGGTTAGGTACTTTGCATCCCAAGTGTAGCCCCCTCCCTCATTTCCTCCC
>CM053743.1:74935228-74950727 GCA_028658305.1 Pachyuromys duprasi | reverse complement strand
AAACCAGACCCGTGATAGAAAAGAAACTTCAGCCTACTCTGAGGAACATCTCTGTCATCTCTGCCTTGGTGAGGGGGAGACAGAAGCATCTGGTCCTTTCCGGCTTCATAGCAATTGAAGGGCTCCTAGGCTACCAGAGTCTGTGTCAGAAAACACTTGAACATACTTGATGAAAATGAGAAATGCTCTCTGTGGGTCACTTCATGTTTCGTAGAGTGAGCATAAGACAATTTCATACTATCAATAATTTGCTGACTTACAAACTATGTGCTCTTAACTTTTGTTGACCCATTCCAGGTGTAATTTAAACTTTTTTCATTAACATGCTTTTGTTAAGACATTAAATTCTGGTGATTAGATACTTGTTTGGATAACTGTGTGAGGAAGAATTCTCTTTCCCTTGCTTGAAGTACTTGAACCGAATATTCATTACTTCTGAATAGTCATATGTATTATTCTTGTCATGACCTCATGATGCTTTCTTCTGGTCTTCACTGAAATCTTCCAGTTTGCTCCTTTCGTATCTAAGCTGAGAATCCATTATTTCTTCATTCCCTTTCTGTGGTCCACATACCTGGAGTGTCTTTTCTGCAGCTATAGCTGGGTTGCCTTCCCTCTCTCTGTTTAGCTGTGTGCAGATGCTTCTTACACTTAGCCAGGACCAAACCACTTCCCCCACTGTCCCTCACAAGGTACTGCCATCTCCATCCACTAAAGCAAACTGCTAATGTGGCATTCCTTCCTTTTGCACCGGTATGTGTCCAGTTCCCTGTGGTGTGTGGTCCTCTCTTTGCTCCCAGCTTCTTCACTGTATTCTCGTGTTAGTATGAGGGAAGCAGTTACTTGTCTTTACATCTCATGCATGATCCTTGCTTTGTTAGCCATGTCAAATCTGGAGAACTCTGGAGAGGAGGTGTGTGGGTGATGACATTCAGTTCCTACTGATGTTAGTATCTTAGTATGTCACAGGCCATAGAGGGAAATTCAAAAGACTTGAACAGGAGCCAAACACATATGCAAGGAATAAACCTAAGCAGCAAAGATTCTTATTACATTGTCATTTCAGGTTATAAGAGTTTCTGTCATGGTGTCCTCCATAGTTATTCAAATAAGGTAACGCTTTGAGTTGAAAGATCTATCTTGTTGCTTGGCCAACTGTTCAAAATCTACCTTCCATTGTTTTCTTCTTTCCTGTATCTATAAAACAATTAAGTCAGATGGATGAGAATGCAAGCTCCAAAGATTTGTTACAACACTTCACTTACAGGTGCTTTGACTAATACCAATTGCCTGCTAACTTTCAATTTTGTCTGAGACCTTTGAAAAGATATCCCTGAGGGACACTGACAGGAGATGCAAGATGCCTTTTAACTTCTTCCCTGTCCATTCTGTTGCTCTAGGCTTCCCTCTGGGACCAGCCTCCATTCTTGTGAAGTACAGATAGCCGCTTCCCACTTACAATAAGCATATGTGCCAATTACTAATGAGCGGCAATTGCCTGCCTCACACCAAGTTTATTTGCGTTTCTTCTCCATAGAGAATCAATTTTCCATCCTCACGTTCCCATGACATATTTTCCATTAATTGTATTGACTAAAGTCCCTACCAGATGATACTCTGTTCACAGACCTACCATCCACCACCCACAGCATCTCCATGAGATTGACCCCAAGAGAGCAGACACACTTCCCCATGCAGAGCAGTGGTACCCTGTGTTTGGCAACACAGGCAGTGATTCTTGCAGTTAATTCTCCATTGCTGACCTGCCCTAGTTCTTGTGGGAAACAAAAGTTCTTTCTCAAGCTGTGGACAGTTGCCTGCCGGGCAAGGTACTTTGTTATAGAGTAGTCAGTGAAAAAACTTAACTCTGTCCTTAATTTAAAGAGCCATTCCTTACAGAGGATATATTTCATTTGTACCAAAAATCTTGTAACAATGCATCCTCCCTCCTCCCAGCACAGAAAAAGACTCTGCACATCACACACAAGACTCAGGACACTGGGTTTGGATCTGACATGAAGGTCTCCTGCCTAAGTACAAGGTTTCATAATGCTGGAAGGTGTTGCCTTCCAAGGGAAAGAAGCAATGAATAGTCCTGCTTAACTGTTATGCCAGTGAGTCACAGCAATGAGCAGTGTGGCATCCCTAAAGGTAACACAGTGTCACTTCCATCTTGACATTAGCAGTGGCTGGATAATCAGACTTAACAGTGGCTAAAGCGGACGTGTATCACGGTTGGAAGCGTAGGCAGCCACTGATGGCTTGTTAGGTCTGGAATCTTAGAGGAGAACAGACTAAAGCCACTTTACTAAAACCTCATAAGTCCTAACTGCATCCCAAATACATTTCCTTAGACCTACACATGACTTACTGTCACTCAAAGCGCTTCTCACTGCAGTGCTGGGAGAACCACAACGGACAAAAATGCAGGGAACTAGGATCTTATGTCCCAACCCTGCAGATGCATGGACGCCACAGTTCCTGCACAAAATGATCAGGGAATGTTCCTGGAGAGGAGCAAGATCATATTTATATAGTTATGTGTATGTAGGTACATCATCTATGTGATAGCAATATTAAGAAGATCACATATATTTGAGATGGTGTGCTGGAGGACATGAAAAGCATTAGAATGAAAAGGGAAGGGAAATGATGTAATTATATTTAAATTAAACAATTTTTCAGAAAAACAATCACATCATTGTGACTTTAACAAAATTCACTGTGAATTTAATTTATTTATTTCTGGCACAAGGAGTAAAGTACGACATGGTTTCCTTGATATGTTAAAGGTACAGAATTGTAACGTGTAGAAAAAGGAGGCATAGTAGTTGTTTTTACAAGGACCAATGACATCAGAGAGAAAGGCTTAGGGACTCCTGAGCAGTGAGTGCTCTAGAGCAATGGGATAGAAGGATGAAGCTCCCAGAACTGTTGTCTGCAATGCTGAATGCGTGTAAGCATTATGTGGAGTACATTTTAGAAACTTGGAAGGTAGTGTTTGAGGAGGAGAGCAAAGCAAAACTGAGAAAGATGGTCCAAAGTTTACCCATGCAATTATTACAAAAATGTTACAATAATACATAAGTGGCTGGTATCTTGATATATTAATAAAAAGGAAAATGATGTATGACTATTTTCATAGGTCAGTCTGGGACTGTACTCAAGGTATAAAAAACAAATTCTTAAATTAGGAAATTTTGAAATAAGAAAATGGTAGCTAGCCAGGCTTGGTGGCACATACCAGTAATCCCAGCACTTTGGGAGGCATATGGATCTGTGTGTTTGAGACCAACCTGGTCAACATAGCAAGTCCAGGACAGCCAAAGCTACACAGAGAAACCTTGTCAAAAAAAAAAAAAAAAAAGGGTCATGAACAACTATGTACTTTTTTATCTGTAGCACACCAATACATGAGTGTCATATGTGTGAAACATGCTTTAGGAATATCCCAAGTATCAATAAATACGTCAGAGGAAGCATGGGATATGGAAATGATAAAAAGACCAGAGTTATGTCTGTTGTATTTTGTATTTTAAATTACAGTATTTAAATTCTAAATCAAACATTGTTAGTACTTTATTTGCTGAGTGTTTGATTTGTTTAGATGCTTAAATGATGTTTTCTCTGTGGGTTCTTCCATAACTGTTGTACCCCTTGCCTGCTGTCCCTTGTCACTGTCCTTTGTGTCACTACTGACCTCTGTACAAATCCAGAAACCCAGACGACAGCCAGAGCCGCTGCATCAGAATCTGTATTTCAGTTCACACCTATGGCTGTGCACATTAAGTGTGGACAGGTACCTTGTCCCTCACACTGACTTTCTCCTGTGAGAAATGTACATATGCTTGCTGTGTAACACAAATCTGTGAATGTGTTCATTTTACACTTCATCTGCCTTAATGTGTAGTGTCCACATGGTCCTATAGTATCTTTTTCCTTGTCTTTCCTTGAAGATGGGTGCAGTGTGAAATCATGTGAGCTCCTTTGATGTGTCTGAGGAATATTGCTCACCGATGTGAGAAACACTTCTAGCTCTCTTTCATGCTGGGCAAATCTAGATTTGTGTCCACAAGCAAATGTTGCCTGTGTTAGGGCTCCTACTATTGTGATAAAGTCCATGAAGAAAGGCAATTTGGAGGAGAAAGGGTTCATTTCAGCTGACAACTTTAGGTAACAGTGCATCCCTGAGAGAGTCAAGGCAGGAACAGAGCAGAGGTCACAGAGGAACACTTTGTACTGGCTTGCTTTCCATGGCTTGCTCAGCCTGCTATCCTGTACTATATAGAAGCACCTGTCTAGGGCCAGTACCACCCATAATATACTGTGATATCTTTTATCAGTCACTAATTTAGAAAATGCCCCCAGGCTTGGCTACAGGACAGTCTCCTGGAGACATTTTCAATTATGCTTCTCGTTTCTCAAATGACCCTAACTAGTTATCACCTTGACAGAACTATAAATCCCAGAGTGTCTTGATATTTCTATGATTATTAGTTGTTAAATTAACTAAAGGTTTTATTTCATTCACTGGTCTTTATTTCAGGAAGTGCTGTCCTTCTGGGATGTGGCTATTGATTTTTCTCCAGAAGAGAAGGAATGCCTGGAGCCTGCTCAGTGGGATTTGTACAGGGACGTGATGTTGGAGAATTACAGCAACCTTGTGTTCCTGGGTGAGGATTGCATCTATAGTGAATTTGTATCTCACCATCAGCATGTAGCTTCCCCACTTTCCACAATATCTCTTCGAAGATTGTGCTTTTCAACAATGAGCTTCATATTCTCCATTTTAAGAAAAATGAGGCAGGTTGCTGTATAGCTAAGAAGCATTTCATTGTTCCTTAGTTTGCGAGTTAAACCTGTATGTTGGGAGCATAAATCTTTCACTCTAGTGGGACTGTTAGCAATTCAGTGGCATGAGGCATGGAGCATGACTGTTAATGAAAATTTTTCACAGTTCTGTTTTAATGTTTTTGTCCCTGTAATTGAAACTCAGAATCTGGACCATATAAATTCTTTCACATGTTGTAATAATTCTGTGAGAAAACATGTCAGGAACTAATTGCCTGCAATCATTTATTGCATTATCTTTTTCCATATACATATTGTACTGGAAGAGACATATCGGTTCCCAGAAGAAGAACATGTGAACAGTCTTGTTCCCCTTTCCTACAAACAGGTCTTGCTGCCTCTAAGCCACGCCTCGTGACATTTCTGGAGCAAAGACAAGGGCCTTTGGATGTGAAGAGACAAACAGCAGCTACTGTGCATCCAGGTGGGTAGGGAAGAGGAGCTCAGAGGACAGAGCTGAAGTCCAAACAGAAAGGCAGGCTTTCCCACATGCATTGACACATGATGCTGTCAGTCTTCAGGTCTCTGCATCTTATCTGTACTGTCAAAGAAGCAAAAAGAGTCTCTCAGACTTTTATGATCATTTAAGTCTCTTAGAGTTTGTATTTTCTAAGTGGTGAAGTATACTTAATATTCAGTGACTTCCAAGGTTTTATGGTTTTGTTTTTCTTTTTATTGGGTCTCCATTGTAATGTAAAACTTGGGGAAATGCAAATCAGTGCTGGTCAGACTTGAGAGTCATTTATCTGTTGGAGTTGAGAGCAGGCTCATGCCAGAGAGATCTGTACACCGAGGTGCGCATAAAGCCAAACCCACAATTCCATCACACAGAGGCAGGCAGGGGCAGAAGGCTCAACAGTTTCTGTTCTGTTGATTAAAAGATTAGCAGTGGGGAGCACTGCTAATCTTGGATAAAAGTGAGACAAACCAGAGTTACTTTGGGAAGTTGATTTCTCATTGGTTTTAACAAGGAATCAAAACATTCACTTATGTTATAAAGGTATGTATTGGGCCATTATGTAGATGAATTTCACAAAGGCTCTTCATCTTTCTTGAGGAAAGTTTACAAGCAATTGATTACTAGGGACAGAGCATGTGGCCTGGGAAGAGAAGGATGAGAGCTCTTTCAAGGCCTTTAGCTGTTCATCCTTGGGTTTCCACACACCGGGCATTTTGGCCTTCCCTTTCATGGCAGTTAATAGATTTAGGCCTTCTACTGAGTTGTGAGGCTCTATTTTATTTTCATGTTAATTTATTTGTCATATACAAAGATCAACTTCAATTGGATATATTACCAGTTATCAGTTATTAAAGAAAGCAGAAATCTAGTCATGGGTAGCCAGTTGAGCTAGCCCCATAGGAAACATTCAGGCTATATTACATGAGTCCAATGGGATGAAGAGATCTCATGGTCCCTTCTTCTCAAGATCTCCTGTTGAATTCTGCAAACTTCCTCCATGTGTGTCTAGGTTCATACCAGTTGTCCTTGGAAGTAGACTCAGAGACTGTACTCAGTGACCTTTCACATTCCAAATCTCCTCCTCCCCAGGCTGTATTGCTTTCTGTTCCTGGCTGTGGTGGGTCCACAGCTGGCACATGCAGCTTAGTTGAAATGAGTGCCCATAGTTCAGCCTGCAGTGCTGACTGGTCCTGTGGCAGAGCCTCTGCCGTATATTGTCTCACACTTTGTTGAGGGCGCCTACAGAATCAGGCTTTGACCTCTCAGCTCAGGGATTAGCGTTGTTAAGAGGAGAAGTCAAAGGCAGTGAATCGGCATGGCCATTTGAAGTAGCATGTAGTTCCTGTACCATTTGGCTGGCAGGCGCAGGCACAAGGTTCCCCTGTTTGCATCATCCGCAACTCTAAGTTCAGGGGACGTGGAGTGCAGAGTGACTGCAATGAGCATCTCCATTGCTTGAGACATTTAGGCTGTGTGTACAGAGTCTAAGATCCTCAGCAGAGAGAATCCATCCCTCTGCCTTGAGAGACATGAAGAGTAATTCATCTTCCCTGCAGATAAGGACTAGGAGTTCCTAGTTTATCTTACAAGCTAGAGAGACAGGAACAGTAGATGCTGGCAAGTCCTGATTCCCTGCTTCCTTATCCTGTGATGAGCCAGCATGGCAGTTACCCTGATAGGTCTGTGTCCCATAGGAGGGTAAGTGTGCTATTTGATCCTGGGTGTGTCCTGCCAGGAAAGTGTAGTATAGATTTGATCTTTTTAACTCAAGCTTTCTCTTTCAGTAACCAGTGTTTTAAGTTCACACAAGTTTTAATATTATTTCAGATTAAGGAATGTTTCCATATTAAGGAAACTTTCAGTTGTCCTAAAATTTGAGTTTTCTGCTCTATGGTTAAGGATAAAAAGATGTACAGAGGACTGTATAATGGATAATATAGTCTTTGCCTCTAACATTGTCTCTGTAAATGAATTACGTTTGTATTACAAATACAAACACAAATGATTACAAACAATTTTTTGGCACGGTAGGCATAATTAATCATTAATATTGTGACTCATCATTAACTATTATGTCTTAATTACCTTTGTTGTCACAGATACAATGAATTAGTCATAAGTTTGTGTTGCTGGAAATAAAAATGATACTGAGCTAAGGAATGTTTAGTATTAGCCTTGTAATTGTTACAGCAGTGTTACTGAACCACCATCTCAATAAGACACAGACACTGGTTAGATTCTATTTTTCATTGTGAGCCTAGCCTTTCATGGCTGAGCCATCTCTCTAGCCCCCGGTTAGATTTTATAATTGCCCTATTTGCATTGGGCTGGGCAGATATTTACATCTATGCTATCTCAACCTCATCATCCAACTCCAAGCCCCCATCTAATGCCATCCAGCTTAACCTTTCTTATCTCGGCTACCTTTCATCCATAGTCTTATAAAAACTTATTTATATTTTCCATCTTGGTATTTTCACCATCGACACCATCCTTGGAGTCCTTTCTCCTGGCCCATATGGTTCCTTCTCCACACTAACTCATTGTGCTATCCTTCTTTCTTCTCTCTTCCCACCTGTCCCCTCTGTTTTTCCCATGATCCTCCTGTCCCCAAAGCTTGGGAACTTTAGCCTGGCCTACCCCATTCTGCCCTGCCCAGGTTTTAGGCCTTTTAATCAACTAATCAGAAATAATGTCTTAGGTAGCTTTACACAGGGTAGGTGTATCCAAGCAGTAGCCAGATCTTGAGGGCCAGTAATTAGCATCAAAATACAAGCATCAGACCAACTCCCAACAAGTTTGTGACTTAATAAATGAAAAAGATTTATGCTTGTTAAAAGTTCAGTTTTGAAACTAAAGTTCTTTCATCTCAAAATAATCATTAAACATAAATAATGTCCATGCAAGAACTGGGAACATCACTCTTCTCATCTCCTTAGTGCATTTTTATGAAATCTAAATCAGTCATACAGATCTTCTACACTAAGTAGCGTATTTCATCAGAAAGAATACAGAGGAGAAACTAGTGAGGTTAAAGAGACACCTAGAAGAATGAAAAGGTGTACAATTAATTATCATCATAGTTCTTGTCATGACTCATTTTCTCCAAATGGCTAAAGTTTCACAAAGTTAGCAAAGACATCAGTGATTAGATAGATGTATTTAGGGCAGTCTTTTTTTAATTTTTATTTTTTATATTAATTTATTTACTTTGTATCCCAGCTGTAGCCACCTCCCACATTCCCTTCCAATCCCACCCTCCTCTCCTCTCCTCCCTGCCCCTTTCTAAGTCCACTGATAGGGGAGGTCCTCCTTCCCTTCCATCTGACCTAGCTTATCAGGTCTCATCAGGACTGGCTGCAATGTCCTCCTCTGTGGCCTACCAAGGCTACTCCTCCCTCGGGGGGCAGGGTTATCAAAGAGCCAGCCACTGAGTTCATGTCAGAGATAGTCTCTGTTCCCCTTAGTAGGGAATCCACTTGGATACTGAGCTGCTGTGGGCTACATCTGAGCAGAGGTTCTAGGTTATAACCAAACATGGTCCTTGGTTGGAGGATCAGTCTCAGAAAAGACCCCTGTGCCCAGGTATATTTGGTCCTTGTGGAGCTCCTGTCCTTTCCAGGTCTTACTAACTCCCCCTTCTTTTATATGATGCAAGGAATTCATGAAATTTGCAGGCAAATGGTGGGATCTAGAAAAGATCATCCTAAGTGAGGTATCCCAGAAGCAGAAAGACTTTCCCGACCCAGTTTTAATTTTTTGTCTTTTATACCAGGTGTTTGCAGAAAATCTCAAAACTTCATGCAATTAATGCCTCATTCCATGCAACTATCTGGGAGGGGTAACTGGATACTCAAGTGAGGGTTCAGGGACCTTGCCTATATCCTCCTTTCTTTGAAGGAATGTTAACGTTTAACAAGCCCAGCTGTGAATATTCTTCGCAGGCACAGCTAGAGTTTTGAAGATGGTAGTTGTTCAGCTTAGAACATCAGCTAAATAAAAGAAGGCTGAAGGCAAAGTACACTGTGTTGATGTTACTGTGCACATACTCTTGAAACATTATGCTCTGAATATGTTCAGATAAACAGAATAGAAAACAGAAGACAGTCTTTATGACTTAGAAAGCATGTAGACTTATCATGATCATCAATGCATTGATGTTAACCGCATCTAACAGATTGCAGTTGACCGTGATTTTGCAGATTTTGAGAGATTTTTGTTTGTTTGTTTTTTATTTTTAAGACAGGGTTTTTGTGTATACTCCTGGCTGTCCTGGAACTCGCTCTATAGAACAGGCTGGACTTGCACTCACAGACCCTGGACAGGGGCTTTGGTAAAAACTTTGAGGCAAATTGGCTTGGTTTTGAAGTGGGTGGAACAAATCCTATCTCAAGGTCATCTTTTCAGTGGGCTAAAACAGCCTGTGACAATTTATAAAAGTTATCTATATTTAAAAGGCATTTGTAAGGCTGAACCCAGTGATTTACACATCCACAACTGGTTTGTGTCTGCAGACAGGGGCAGAATGCCTTGAACGTTCAGTATCCATTTTCTTTCTCATACAGATACCAGTGTTTCGGAAAACTATTCTATGAGGTTAGGATCTATTGCCCCTTTGTAGGTCAGACCTCTTAAGTTTTAAACACATAAAACCTGTTGCCTAGGAGCAATTAAAGAAAAATCTTACAAATGAGACATCTAAGGAACCCAGAAAGTACTGGGAATGAAAGCAAAAATTCCAGGCTTAATGGAGCAGATCAAAGACCTATCTTCAACTTTGTGCAAATGACTTCCAAGAATTGACAGAAGCAGGCTTGGGGGGATACTAGAAAGGGCTCAACATAACTTTTGTCTGCAGTGTCCTACACAAGCAGTACAGCTAAGAGACTCCCATGGAAACACCTGCTACAATTCCTTGGCCACTTTTGAGTCCTGGACCCACAGGCTGGCTAAGCCCATGGATGCCTGGAGGCCCCACTCCTGCCAACACCACAGTCTCCGGTTCTGTAAATCTTGCAGCCCCCTTGAGTTTTGCACTAGAGGAGGTTCTGCCTATGTTCGGTTCTATTTTGCATGGTGGGTCAGTGAGTTGATTACCCATCTCCCTGGCCTTAAGAGCACCGTGGGGGCGTATGGCTGAGAGTTGACTAGGTTTGGGCTCTTGAGAAGACCATAACTGGTGTCTTGTCACAAGACCATCTTGGTGCCTGGGATGTGGGAGTTGAAGAGGAGTAGATGTAGAGTTTCTCAGACCCACTAATACAACCTCAGAAAGAAGGTTGGCACCGCTGATGGATCATGGGCAGGAAGACACAGCTTCCAGTCACCTTGAAGCCAAAGTGAGCTCAGAGTGGCCTAAACCTTTGTTCCAGGGTGAGAGACAGGCAAAGGTACAGAAAGTAAGGCAAATGCTGAGACAGCACACATTAAAAGTATTATTCATTTATTCATTTAGCATCCACAGAAATGGTATAAGACAAAGGTTTAACTGAAATCTTTTATCCATCAGTATCTTTATACATCAATGTGTTTACTCTTAGAAGGAGAACTAGGGAAGGTGTCCTTTTCAGGAATTTTTCCACTTAACAGAAGAATATCTTTATCTACTTCTTTGGACAACCAGTTGGGTTTTGGTGTCAAGAAACACAGTGGATGTTTCAGTACTTTCTGGCCCTGATTTGAATGGGTTTATAGAGCCAAACGCACAATTACATCATACCAGAGGCATGCCTGAGGCCTAAAATTTCAAAAGTTTCAGTTCCATCGGTTCAGTATGATTTATATTATAAAATGGTGGATCTTCCAAGGCTGAATGAGAGCTTTTGTGTGTGTGTGTGTGTGTGTGTGGAGGGATATTAGACTCTAGAGGGTTTCTCTACCTCACTTAGTTCTCAAATAATTGAGACAGAGACTTTTTAGTTCTATAAAAGCTTTAAGGCACAATAACTGGGCAGATATCAACCCTCTGAGCTATTTTGCTATTTCCCAGCTATACACCCCAAGTTAGTTGCCATAATTGTTTCTGTCTGGGCTGCTTCTGTTCCATCAGGCCAGTCCATCATGTCCACATGCTCATTGTCCTTATGGACCCCTGGCGACTTCCTATTCTCAGGCATCCTCTTTGCTTCTTCCCCCACCATCATACCCCACTCCCTGTGGCCTCTCTCTGACCCCAAGCCCGGGAACCTAAGCTTTGCCTACTTTTCTTCTGCCCAGTTACAGGCTCTTAGCTATTTTATTAACCAACCAACTTTAAATTGAGAAGCAAGGTTTACACAACATCACTTGGTACCTGGATAGCAGCCAGATCTTGTGGGCCAGTATTTAGCATTTGAATACATAGCACCAGACCAACCCCCAACACATTTTCTCAGCAGGATTGGTTAGCTGAGGCAGCAGTTGGATAAAATTTGGGGAAAATGGAGTCACACTGGGCAGTTCAGTAACAGACATTCCACTGTTTCTACACCTCAGAAAATTGAACAGCTTTCTAAAAATGAAGATTTGAAACCATTGTAAAACAGTAACTTCACACATGAACTTTCAGATCACTTACACTCATGTTATTGGAAGTCATTCCATCAGGGTTCTTTGTGAATGATGAAGATTTCCTCTAAAAGTTTTCTTATCACATACTCAATAATAAAGATTTAAAATGCATGCCTTCTCGAATATATATTCAAAGATTAAAACTGTTCACAACTAGGAAAATGTGTTAATAGCTCATTAGTAAGCTTTCAGAATATTGTATATTCAAGATTTTTTTTTAACTTTGCAATTGGATATTCTTCATTTTGTTTGAAAATCTGTGTTGACTATTATCATTTGTTAAAAATACCCAGTGCATTTCAGTGGATGGATAAAACATATTGATAAAATACATGAAGACACTGTAACATCCAAATATCTATAAGCTCTGCTTCTCTGATTTTTGACTTCCTGAAAAAATAGGAGTCTCCAGTTTTCATGCTTGCTTCATTGTCTCCATTCAATGGTCAATAGTTGTTTAATCTTAAAAATGAATAAATCTTACAAGTATGTCATTTTTCACCCAGGGGTGGCAGCTTATACCATTAATCCCAGAACTTGAATTTGGGAGGCAGAAATAGGCAGATCGCTGAGTCAAGTCTAGCCTGCTGGTTCTAGAACCACAACAGCTACACAGAAAATCCTGTCTCAAAAAAACAAAAACAAAAAATGAAACAAAAAACAACCAACCTAACCAAAAAAAAAAAAAAAAAAAGGAAAGAAATAGGTAACCTAAAGATTTTCTTAATCATCACTAGATACATGTCAGATATATGTTTTCTTGTCACCAAAATAAACCATAAAATACTAGACTATACTACATCCTTGAGCTATATTATGTAATCTTATTGTGGACAGTACTTATTATGCACCATATCTTTTGTAACTCATAAAATAAAACTCTATATGTAGGATAAAAATTATATATTTCTATTTTAGTCCAGTCTGTTTTCTTTCTGTTTTCCAGGCTTGACAACTTCATAATTTTATGGAGTCCACCTATGTAATATCTATATTATTTGATAGGCTTTTTTCTCTTAGTAAAATGCCCTTAGCTATTTACTTACTTAACTATGGTTATATATCAAGTATATATTATTAAGCTATAACTTCCTTACCTATTTAACTTTGAATTATATGCCATGATGTCTGTGTTCTACTTGGTTTTGCTCTTCCAGAGAACGTATATATTGTTTCCACCTACCATCTTTTGTGAATTATGTTCACTGTATATAACTGTTGAAATATACTGGAGATTCTTATTTATGGTTAAGCAGGTATGAGTAAATGTTTACTTTAAAAATAAGCATTAGAAATATGGAAATATTGCTTAGTTTTTGATCATATCTCAACCTTTGTCAAACAGGGACAAGACGTAATGATTGTAATGAACACAGCAAGGTCATTCATTTTAACTCACTGTGTGTTCAACGCCAGAGAATTCATAAAGGGGAGAAACCCTTCAAGTGTGAAGAATGTGGAAAGGCCCTTAGTTCTCATAAAACACTCTCTAGACACCAAAGACTTCATACCGGAGAAAAACCCTACAAGTGTAAAGAATGTCATAAGGCCTTTAGTACTAGCTCATCACTTTTCGTACACCAAAAAAATCATACTGGTGAAAAAACCTGCAAGTGTGTAGACTGTGGAAGATCATTTTACTATCCTTCAATGCTGAAGCAACATCAAAGAATTCATTCTGGAGACAAACCCTACAAGTGTGAAAGATGTGGAAAAGCTTTTTATGATCCGTCATTCCTTAAGCGACATCAAAGAATTTATTGTAGACAGAAATCATACAAGTGTGAAGAATGTGGCAAAGCATTTTCCTCCTCTTTAAGCCTTAACAAACATAACCGAATTCATTCTAAAGCAAAACCCTACAAGAGTGACATGTGTGGAAAAGGATTTACTAAGCCCTCTGTTCTTACTGAGCACAAAGTAGCTCACACTGGAGAGAAACCATGTAAGTGTGAACAGTGTGGCAGATGTTTTTCCTCTTCTTCAGCACATGGAAGACACCAATTGATCCATTCGGAAGACAAACCCTACAAGTGTGAGGAATGTGGCAGAGCCTTTGCCATGCTTTATTCTCTTACTCAGCATAAGCTTGTCCATTCCAGAGAGAAACCTTACAAGTGTGGAGAGTGCGGAAAAGCCTTTTCTTATAATTCTTCCTTGATTCAGCACAAATTAAGTCATAATGGAGTGAAGTCTTATCGATGTGAAGAATGTGGGAAGATGTTTTATTCTACTTCAAAACTGAAGAAACATAAAAGACTTCATTGTCAAGAGAAACTGTACAGGTGTGAAGTCTGTGGAAAAGCCTTTTCTACTAATTCTTCCCTGATTCAGCACAAAATAGTTCATACTGGAGAGAAATGCCACAAATGTGAAGAGTGTGGCAAAATGTTTGCCTGTATCTCAAAACTGAAGAGACATAAAATAATTCATTGTCAAGAGAAACCCTTCAAATGTGAAGTATGTGGCAAGGATTTTCGTACTCGCACAAAACTTACTACACACAAGAGAACTCATGTCAGTGAGAAACCACACAAATGTGAAGAATGTGGAAAAACATTTTCTATTTTCTCATACCTTACTCTGCACAAATTACGTCATTCTGGGGAGAAATCCTATCGATGTGAGGAGTGTGGCAAAATGTTTTACTCTACTTCAGACCTTAAAAAACACAAAAAAATACATATTGGAGAGAAACCATACAAGTGTGAAGAGTGTCACAAAACTTTTAGTACACGTACAACACTTAAGAGACACAAAACAGTTCATACTGGAGAGAAACCCTACAAGTGTGAGGAGTGTGACAAAAGGTTTTCCTATTCTTCAGACTATAAAGCACATCAAAGAATTCACTCTGAAGATAATCCTTACAAGTGTGAGGAATGTGGCAAAGCTTTTACCAAACTTCGTGTATTTACTCAGCACAAGTTTGTTCATACTGGAGAGACACCATACAAGTGTGAAGAGTGTGGCAAAGGATTTTCTAGTCCTTCATATCTTAAGGTACATAAAACAATTCATTCTGAAGAGAAGGCCTTCAAGTGTGGGGATTGTGGCAAAGTCTTTGTTAATCATTATACCCTTTCTCAACATAAGGTAGTTCATACTGGAGAGAAACCACATAAATGTGACCTGTGTGGAAAAGGATTTACTAAGCCTTCTGTTCTTACCAAGCACAAGATAGCTCACACTGGAGAAAAACCCTACAAGTGTGAAGCATGTGGCAAAGGATTTTCCTCTTCTTCATTCCTTAAAAGACATCAAATAATTCACTCTAAAGACAATCCCTACAAGTGTGAGGAATGCGGCAGAACCTTTACTAAGCTGTACACACTTAGCCAGCACAAGTTGGTTCATAGTGGAGAGAAACAGCACAAGTGTGAGGAGTGTGGCAAAGGATATTCCTCATCTTCACTCCTTAAAAGACATCAAATCATTCATTCTAAAGAGAAGGCCTAAAATTTTGTGAAATATAGCAAATTTCTGTTACTCATTGCTTCATGTCACAACATAGTTCATATTGTAGAGAGTCTTGTACTTCAGCACCTAAAAGACATCAAGGAACTCATTCTGAATAGAAGCTCCACAAGTGTGTGGAATGTGGTAAACCCTGTGCTGATCACTCAGATCTTACACAGC
>CM053743.1:74915335-74934728 GCA_028658305.1 Pachyuromys duprasi | reverse complement strand
TCATACTGGAGAGAAACCCTACACGTGTAAAGAATGTGGAAAGGCCTTTAGTGCTCGCTCATCACTCTTTATTCACCAGAAAAATCACACTGATGAAAAGACCTATGAGTGTGAAGACTGTGGCAGATCATTTTACTATCCTTCAATGCTGAAGCAGCATCAAAGAATTCATTCTGGAGAAAAACCCTACAAGTGTGAAAAATGTGGCAAAGCTTTTTATGACCCTTCATTCCTCAAACAGCATCAAAAAGCTCATTGTAGAGAGAAACCACACAAGTGTGAAGAATGTGGCAAACCATTTCCCTCTGCTTTACTCCTAAACCAACATAAAGAAACTCATTCCGGACAGAAAAAGCACAAGTGTGAAGAATGTGGCAAATCATTTTACTATCGTTCAATGCTGAAGCAACATCAAAGAATTCAATCTGGAGAGAATCCTTACAAGTGTGAAAAATGTGGCAAAAATTTTTTCTGTTCTCCATACCCTCAGAAACATCAAACAATTCACACTGGAGAGAAACAAAATGAGTGTGAAGAGTGTCACAAAGCCTGTTGTCATTATGCAGCTTTTAAGAAACACAAGACAGCTCACACTGGAGAAAAACCCTACAAGTGTGAAAACTGTAACAAAGGTTTTTCCTCATCTTCATCCCTTCGACGGCATAAAAAAAAATTTCACTGAAGAAAATTTCTACATAGATGGCGAGTTGGGAAAGGCCTTTGTTACTTTTTATGATTTTCCTGAACACCAGGCAGTCCATACTGGGGAGAAATCTGACAATCTTAAAAGTTACACTTCTTCAACCCTCAGAAGACATCAAATGATTCATGCTGAATGAAAACTCTGTGTGTGCAGTATGGCAAAATCTTTGCTAGCAATTTAGATCTTAATTAACTCAAATGAATCCATACTGTAGACTGTTAAATTAATTATTTTGGAATGTCAACATATACATCGAATTTCCATCAGCACAAATGCTAAGAATGATATCAGAGAACATTAGCAAATTGTCTTTACTGTAACCTCCCCTCCAGTGTGTTCAGCCACTGTGTTAAAAATCTGGCATTTAATGGTGAGTTTCTTTCCTCTGTAACTATAAATGTTCATGAAACTGTTACTGTGTCATAACTTGGCCCTTTGGGTGCCCTGACTCTGAGATCTGGGCTTACAGACTTATTGTTGTTTTTCCCATTGGGACATCTAAGCTCCTGTAATATCACCTTCCCTGTGTGTATAAGAAGCTCCAAAACCTTACATTTTTTACCTGATTGGCTTTGGTGAAATGGTCTACACTGCCTCTAACCTGGGTGAATGGGCATTAGTGTTTGTCTCCCCAGGAAAAGCTAACAACACATTGCCAGTCATATTTAGTTTAGAATGAAGAATCTCTTATTTCCTTTAAGTTCAGAACAGTGTTTCTCTTATGAAACACTGAAAGCTGCCAGCATATTAAAAAAGGGGCTCAAGCCACATGTACTCACTCCAGCAGAGTGATATATTTGATTAGTGGATACCTGATTGTCAATACATACAATTCTTACTTTACTATTGATACTGGTCCTACAAAGTCATCTCAGATTTGAGTTTAGTAATTTAATGTTGACCGAGAAGGTCAATATGTATACATATATGTGTATATACATATACACATATATATGAATTTCTCACATCTCCCATGACAGTGGGAGAGATTCACCTGGCCAGTGGAGGAATCCCTACCCACATCCTAAATTTCTCAAGCCTCAGAGAGAAATACCAATTACTCTGCCTTCAGTGTCTCCCTTTGTGATGTATTAGGAGGCTGTGAATAGGGGATTCTGTATCTAACTAACCTGCCACCTGACTGGTATTGGATGTACATCATAGTTCAATTAGTCACACCCTTTCCCTGACTTTCAAATGTTATCCCCAAGGATAAGCCAAGCTGAGTCCAGGATGACCAGTCAAGGCCTGATTCCCAAGAAAAGTTTTAAGTAACATAGGACAGAGTCATCCAAGAGGCCAGTCAGCACAGCAGGCTGAACTGTGTGCACTCTAAACAGCAAGCTGCAGGAGCCACTCTGTGGTTCCACCATGGACAGCTAAGAAAGGAGCACTGCCTGAGGAGGAGTGCCTGGTCACTGAGTGTCCAGCCAGACCAGCCTGTCAGTCACCTTCCAGAGGGGGAACCTCTCAGCCCAGCTCCCTTTGCCAGCTCGGAGCCAACATGTGCACAAGGCAGCAGCTTGAGGCAATCAAAAGGGAGATGGGGCCACTCTTCCCCTTCTTTGGTTGGACTCAGGCAGTATTGGGGAAAGTGCTTCCTTATAGGGCTCATCACAACAGCTCCTTAGGACTGGTCTCTGAATTGAAGGTTTCCTAACTCTGCCACATCTGGTCTAATATTAGGTCAGGCCCCAGTTAATTAACTGGTGGTTAAACTTAGTCAGTTGACAGATCACCTCAGGACAAATGGTTCCACGTGCTGTTCCTCCTCTTTCATCAAGTCAAAATTTGATAGTGAAAGAATTCGGAAATGAAGTGACTTAGGTAAGGTCAGGTTATCCTCACAGGAGATCTCATCCCCTTCTCATGCCTCTTCAAGCAAGTAAACCTTATCTCCTGACTCCTGAAAAAGGGTTCCTCCCTTCCTGCTGGGGGAGGATCTAGACACATAATAAAGAAACAACAAAATACAAACCGTAATTCCGCAGTGTGCATCCTGTGTGGCTTTTTGATGTTGCAAACTCTACCTTCCCTTGCTTCCTAAGAGCCCTAGTGAGGAAGGAGCCCAAGCTTAGTTGGCTGCTCTTAATTGAGGCAATAATCATGGAGACCTGTCCCTTTCCTCATGGGTTATGTCATTCACCAATTCTGAAGGGCATCTCTCTCTGCTGGAGGGCATGCCCAGTTGTGGTTCATTCTACTTATGGTACCATGGGAGGGAAGCGATAAACACTCACAGTAGATCAAATGTAGAGAATAGCAGCTTGTGGAGGACACTGGTCTAAATGGACACCTGAGTTGCAACTCTCAGTCTCAGGGCCCACAGGAGACAATGCAGAAAGGGTGTGGTAGCCAGATGCGGTCGATGTCTGCTGAAGCACTAGTTGCTGGAAATGTCAGGCCTGTTGCATGTGTGACCACACTGTGACTGCCAACTATTCATAAAATACTTGCACAATCTAAAACAGCATGCAACATGCCTAATTGTGTGAGGGTCTCATGTCTAACCTTCACTGGAGCAGGTATTGCCAACTGATGGCTTTTGGGGAAGACAGACAGTTGGAGCGGCTTTCACATTCTGGCCACTTGTTCTAAGCATAGAGGAGGCAGTGAGTGCCCTTGGTGTCATAAAAAGAGAAGAAAACACCCACGACATTGGAAGGGAAGACTGGTGTTAAGGGTGTGCAGTAATTGAGGTGAAAAATGGGGAGAGATTTGAATAATACACAATTCAGAAACTAAACTGTATTATACTCCAAAAATATCAATTGAAATATATTGTTGGTTTTGGACATATGGAAACTGGACCTGTTTTAGCAGTGGTTACTGCACTCAGGCTGTCATAAAGTTTACAGAGGGCCAGCATCTTACCCGGAGGCCATCATGAGGGAGCAAGAGAATTTTCCCAGACAGGCTCAGATGCTGAGGACTAAGGAGTCCTGCATCAGTGGGACATCAAGGAAGAGAAATAAGATTGCTCCCCAGAGATGAGCTGAGCCAGACTCACCTTGCATCTTCCACTCGGCTTTGCTGTCAGTACAACAGAGGAAAGATGAGCAGTGGCCTCCTCATCCTCCCTGGCCTCCCTTCCATATCTGACACACTTGTCACTGCTGCTTTGGTTCCTTGTTATCCATCATTATTAAAGTTAGGCAAGGAGTCTACCAGTGAAATGAACTTCGTGAGTCAGGGGTTTCAAAGATAACATGTCACATAGCTTCTATAGTTGGTTTACTTATTAAATAAAGTTTATTAACAGGTATACCTCATACATACATTAACGACAACATGAAAAAATGAATAAAGTACTACAGTAGAGTGCAAAGAAAGTGTCTCAGTGTCAGGCTTAAATCCCATCATTATCAAAACAAAGGCTGGTGTGTAGAAAGGTTCTGTTTAAACAAAATGACTAATATGTGGCCAGCAAGGCACCTTGAAGAAAGACCAGGTTTGCTCTGTATTTGAGCCAGTGTTTTCTTCCTGTTTGGAGTCTCTGGAGATGTAGTTGTCATTTTATTCCTGGTACAGAAAGGCACATTTCCTTACAAATGGAAATATCCTGTATAGAATTTTTTTTTCCTACGAGGAACAGTTTATCTGAGGTATAGACTCTTCAGGAATAGCTCATATGATCAGCACAAAGTGAATAGTATATCTGAGACATGTCCTGTCAGGAGCAAACAGAATAGTAGAAGCACACTCTCAAGTTCTCAGTTGTTGTTGTTGTTGTTGTTGTTGTTCTTCAGCTTCTGCTTCTGCTTCTGTTTCTTCTTCTTCTTCTTCTTCTTCTTCTTCTTCTTCTTCTTCTTCTTCTTCTTCTTCTTCTTCTCCTGTTTTTGGAGACAGTTTTTCTGTGTAAACCTGGCTGCCCTGGAACTCACTGTGTAGACCAGGCTGGCCTCAAAGTCAGAGACCTGCCTGGCTCTGCCTCCCACGTCCTGGGATTAAGGTATATGGCTCTAATGCTTGGCTAATTTTTTTTTTCTTTTAAACCCTACTATTTAAAAGTTTCAACAAACAAACATGTCAAAATTAACAAGAACTCCCAAACTATGTAAGTCATGAATTTCTGTGCAGTTAGAATGGACATTTAGAACTGAGGCTGAGGAGTTCACATTGGATTTTGTTGAAAACTGGCAGCTTCTGTCTCCTGGTAAACAAAGACCTAAGCCCAGGGTGTCCTTTAGAGCATAAAAATAAAGACACTAAGACCTTTCATAATTATCAAAACTTAAACCGTATCTAGGCCGGCTCTCAAGAAGCTCATCTAAGTTAACCTGTCCACCTTACCTGATCCAGCCACAAGACCAGCTATCATCTCAGGCCCATAATCATGTCTTATCTGTTTCCTTCCATGTCTCCTGGTGAAAAGACCTTCCTCCATCTCCTTCCCAGAATTCCTCTCTCTCTCTCTCTCTCTCTGTCTCTCTTTCTCTCTGTCTCTCTCTCTGGAAGTAACACTGTCCACTTTTCTCCTCTCTTTTTCTCTCTCACAGAGAAAGAAAAGCTAATTGGCTAATCAGATTTTTAATGACAGCTGCTACATCTGCACAACACACAAGATATTCCTCTACAGAATATTTTGCTGTCTCTTTAGAATATATATTTATGTACTTCCACAGTACCAAAACCCAAATATCCATGACAGTTAGAAACAACAACAAAAAATAATTGTCTTATATTCTCTTTTATAACCCATGTTCATTTCCTGTTGTCAACCTTCCTCATTCCCTAACACTTGACCTTTATTCTCTTTTCTATACAATATACTGGACCTATATGCAAATTTGTTCACATGTGTACATTTATTATTGTCTAGGTTACACATATGAGGGACAACAAATAGTTTTCTCTTTCTGATATTATGTTACCTCATTCCAAGCCATTAATATTCCTGCAAATTTTGTGAATACATTTTTCTTTAACGTTAAAAAACGTTCATATTGTATTAGTCAAGGTTCTCTACAGTCACATAACTTATGAAATGAATCTCTATAAATGTAAGAGTCTGCAGTCCAACTAATCCAACAATAGCTAGCTTGTGAATGGGAAGTTCAGGAATCCAGTAGTTGTTCAGTCCCACAAGGCTGGTGTCTTAGCTGGTGTTCTGAATAAGCTTGAATCTAGGGGATGGATGTGCTGGCAAAGTGAGGGAAAGCAGGTGAAAAATGAACAAACCCATCTGTCTTTCATTGTTCTTAATAGGCTTCCAGCAGAAGGTATGGCCCAGATTAAGGTGTGCCTCAAGATCTGGATTAAAGGTATGTGTCCATCCAGATAAAGAGAATGTGTCATCCAATTCAAGATCCAGATCAAAAGCCTGTGTCTTCTAGCCTCAAGATTTGCATCAAAGGAATGTTGTCTTCCTGCCTCAAGACCCAGATCACAGGTGTGTCCTCTATTTCTGGATTGTAGTTCATTCCATGTTGGGAACCGCTGGTCTGCCAGCCTGCTTCATTATTTAGATCTCAGTGGAAAGACTGCTTTCACCATGGCCTCCACTGGAGTCAGTGACAAGCTACCATGTCTATCTACTTTTGTTTGAGACAGCAGGTGGGATGTTTGACTTCCTTGTGAATTCATTCATTGTACTAAGGTGCTTTTGCTCTGACTTAAAAGGAGTCTGGAATAAAGCAAGGAGTCCAGCTTCCACTAAAGCCTCTGGGAAAGGTCCCATGTGTTGTGTGCTGGTTTATTAATTTATATATATATATATATATATATATATATATATATATATATATATATATATATATATATAATTTTTATATTATAGTTTATTCACTTTGTATCCCAGCTGTAGCCCCCTCCCTCATTCCCTCCCAATTCCACCCTTACTCCCTCATCTCCTCCTATGCCCCTCTCCAAGTCCACAGATAGGGGAGGTCCTCCTCCCCTTCTGTCTGACCCTAGCCTATCAGGTCTCATCGGGACTGGCTACATTGTCTTCCTCTGTGGCCTGGTAAGGTTGTTCCCCCATCAGAGGGAGGTGGTCAAAGAGCTAGCCACTGAGTTCATGTCAGAGACAGTCCCTGTTCCCCTTACTAGGAAATCCACTTGTTATTAATTTCAATCCTCACTCCCAACTCAAGAATCCTTCTACCCTGCTGGCGGGCTCCAGCAATTCCAGATATAGTCTAGTTGACAACTGAGAATAGCCATCACACACAACACACACAAAAACATTCACATGTTTGTATGTGTGTATGTGTGGAGAGCTGCATGTGCCACGCCTTAAAGATGGCGCCAGTTTCTGCCTTCAGCCACCCCTACGGCGAGTGCTCTTGTGATAAACAACTCCTTATTTGGCTGTGCTGTGTCTGATGATCCGCCTTCTCTTACGTGTACCTATCCGCACTTCCCACGTGGCTACCTGGGGTTGGCTGGCTCAGGGGTACTTATTCCTGGGACGGGCTCTCCTCGGGGGAGGAAGAAGAAGAAGAAGAAGAAGAAGAAGAAGAAGAAGAAGAAGAAGAAGAAGAAGAAGAATGTTTAAAACTCCTGAATAAACTGCTTGAAGAAGAGCTCGTGTGTCGTGTCTTTCCTTGCTGGTCGAGGCAGACGCGACATGTATGTATGTATATACATATATAACATGGCTTTATATAAAATTATCCTTTAATGTGTACATGGACACCTATGTTGAATGAGGTCCTTTACTGTTGTGAATAAAACAGCAATAAACATGGGGTACAAATATCTCTACAATAAGTTATGAGGTTCTGAGAGACCAAAAAATTAAAAATCAGTGGTTATTAAAGTTTAAGGCCTGAACTAGATGGGGACAAGTCCAGAAATGCCCTGAGGGAAAGGACTCACCTTTTGCATTCTTTCCCCGCTCACTAGAGATACAGTTACTAGGAAACTGGCCCATCCCCCTAGGGAGGGACACCAGTTCACTGATAGGTCCTTCCTAAAGCCAATCCAAAATGCAGCATTTGCTTGCTAGGTAGGAATCGCCCCTGCCTTGGGCATGCTGGGAAGGACCGGAATCCTTAAATTACCCAACTAACCTGAGCACAGGGCTCTTGGCTCTCCCCACTTTGGCAGGGGGGGCTATGGGCCCAAGCTGCAGCTTGTAACTTTTAATAAACCAAAACCTCATATATTTACAGCAGAGTCTATTCCTGGTCTTTTGAGGTTTGTGAACAATAGTTCCCTGAGCATAAGCCCAGGTTTGAAGTAATAGGAACAGTACAGAGACTAAGACTCTGGTTCCAGTGCTATGAGGTCATTATGGGTATAATATTGGAGGAGGGTCTTGTGTACTGTGGTTTCTTTTTTTTTTTTAAGTCATGTTTATTTATTATACAGTATTCTGCCTGCATGTATACCTGCATGCCAGAAGAGGGAACCAGATCACACTATAGATGGTTGTGAGTCACCATGTGGTTGCTGGGAATTGAACTTGGGAACTTTGGAAGAACAGCCAGTGCTCTTAACTTCTGAGCCATCTTTCCAGCCCCATGCACTGTGTTTTCATATGCTGCTTTCAGTGCCCTGAGACCTGGTTATTGCCCTGCCATGGGCATTGTTATGTATGTTGAACAATCTCCTGTATCCATGTGATGTAGGGAATGTTCAGCAATTATTCCTGCTTGGTTAATTGTAGGGAGCCATTGGTCTGCCAGGCTGCTTTATTATTTAGCTCTCAGCGAAAAGACATATTTTCACCCTGGCCTTTACCTCCAGTCAGTGATAAGCTAGTTTGCCAAGTCTAACTCCTTTTGTTTGAGACAGTAGGTGGGATGTCTTGCCAAGCTCACAGGTTTTGTTTGTGTGAGGATCACACAGACAGGTGGTAGAGGTAAAGAAGTTTTGACTTCCCCATGAACCTGTTCATCGTCCTGAGGTGCTTTTGCTTTGACTTGAAAAGGGACTATTGGAATAAACCGAGGCAGCTGTTTCTACTGGAGCCCTTTCGGAAAGATCCCATCTGTTTTGTGTTGGTTTATTAATTTTCTTTCATTCCTCACTCTTGACTCAAGAACTGTTTGACTCTGCCGGAGGTCTCCAGCAGTTAATAAAGTTGCTGACAGCCTGTGCTGTTCAAAAGAAAGATAGGTGAAGCTGAGCTTCCCAAGTTAATAAAGTTGCTGAGAATCTATAGTTTGATGAGAGAAAACAGGAGGTGAGTCTTCCATTCCCAGTCTTAGGGTGTCAGGTAGGGACCATGAGGTGGAAAGGAAAGAAGAATGAGGAGAACAGAGAAGAGGTCAAGAAGGGATGTGCCATGACAGCTGACCTAAGGGAGCAGAAGAAGCCCAGGAAGGACCACTATGGCAAGTAATTTGGGACGTTCAACTGGGAAGTAGTCACAGCCTAGCGGGTTAGAATAGATCATATCTGCCCAGCTCTATTGCCTTAAAGATTGCCGAATAAATCTGTAGGTCTCTGGGTCATTTATTTGGGAGTTAGAATTGGTGATTAGAAAAGGGCCTCCAAATTATAATTTATCGATTCAGAAGTCATGTTAGCATTGAGCAAGCCCAGCTGTGAGCATTTGAGTGGACACAGCTGGAGTGATGAAGATGCGGTTGTTTTGCTACCAAGACATTGTGAAGCATTATCTTAATAAAAGAAGGTTAAATGCAAATTACACATGGAAGGTAATGTAATTAGTATTACCTGCATACATACGGTTAACCTGTAAGATTCCTGGTAATTATGTAAAAACATAAAACGGTTATGATTTGTACTGTGTGTAGAGCTCTTTCCATAATCTTTATTAAAATTATGTTTACAACATCTAACAGAATTTTCCTTAGGGAGTACTGCTAAATCTGTGGTGCTATAATTATTACTGAGAGATTTTAGACAAAAAGTCTTTCTTGTGACTATAAATGTCATTTTTGTTTCTTCAGATGAATGGATGAGATGAGAGCTGTACCTAATCTGTGTGAATACATGACTTGGGCTGAGCCACAAGTGTTTTGTTCACTGTACTAACTATCCCTAGGCCTAGGTCTGGAAACTGTACAAAATTTGCTATTAATCTATAGTTTATTATTTGGTGGCTATTATCTGCCCCTCTATCATATCAGTAAAAGTTAAGGTTATTAATATTCCTTAAACCTGGGACTGGGCAGAAAAAAACAAAAAAACTCATATTACCTTGTCACCTCTCAGCCCTACTTCCCATGCCATTTGCTTTATTATTTCCATCTGGGCTACTCCCCACCCATCCATCATTTTCACAAATACTTGCGTGTGCTTTCCAGCGCAGCCACTTCTCTCCATTCCGAACCCAAGAGCCATGTGGTTCTTGCTTTTGCTAATCCATGGTGACTCTGCCCCTCCTCCTCCTCCTCTCATCTCCCATCCTGTGGTCTTTCTGTCCTTCAGGCCCTCGAACCTTGGTCCCACCTACCTTACATCTGTCCTGCCCAGGTATTCAGCCAATCAGGTATAATTTGGAGACAAAATTACACAGTCATTCTATATTCTCTGTCATTCTATATTCCCCTATTGAGAATTTTCTGTTTAGCTCTGTGCCCCATTTTTTAATTGGATTACTTGATTTGTTGCTGTTTGACTTCTTGAGTTCTTTATAGATACTGGATATTAGCCCTTTGTCTGATATAGGGTTGGTAAAGATCCTTTCCCAGACTGTAGGCAGTCATTTTGTTTTGACGAAAGTGTCCTTTGCTTTACAGAGAAGCTTTTCAGTTTCCTGAGGTCCCATTTATTGATTGTTGGTCTTAGAGCCTGTGCTGTTGGTGTTTTGCTCAGGAAGTAGTCTCCTGTGCCAATGAGTTCCAGGCTCTTCCCCACTTTTTCTTTTAACAGGTTTAGTGTGTCTGGCTTTATGTTGAGGTCTTTGATCCACTTGGACTTTAGTTTTGTGTACAGTGATAAGTATGGATCTATTTGCATTTTTCTACATGTAGACGTTCAGTTAGACCAGCACCATTTGTTGAAAATGCTAACTTTTTCGATTGTATGGTCTTGGCATCTTTGTCAAAAATCAGGTGTCCATAAGTGTATGGGTTTATTTCTGGGTCTTCTATTCGATTCCATTGATCCACCATTCTGTTTCTATGCCAGTATCATCCAGTTTTATTACTGTTGCTCTGTAGTACAGCCTGATATCAGGGATGGAGATACCTTCAGAAGATATTTTATTGTACAGGATGGTTATAGCTGTTCTGGTTTTTTTGTTTTGTTTTGTTTCCATATGAAGTTGAATTTTTCTTTCAAAGTTTGTAAAGAATTGTGTTGGTAATTTGATGGGAATTGCATTGAATCTGTAGATTGCTTTTGGTCAGATGACCATTTTTACTATGTTAATCCTGCCAAGCATGGGAGATCCTTCCGTCTTCTGATATCTTCTTCTATTTCTTTCTTCAGAGACATGAAATTTTTTTCATACAAATCTTTGACTTGCTTGGTTAGGGTCACACCAAGGTACTTTATGTCCTTTGTTGACGGAACCAGCTCCTCGAACGCCTTAAAGGAACAGACGGACTACTGCTCTGGTGGCAAGTAGCAAAGGTTTATTGTCCAGCATCAGCATATATAGTTTAAAATTAGGCAAGCAACTTCTTCTTTCTCACACAGGAGTCGTCTTTGATCCATCAGCCAACAATAACATAATTATTTAGAAAAAGACCCTTCTGGGAAACTATCCAAGACCAAGGACATTCTCAAGAAATAAAGAAATGTTTATAAATCTTGACTCCACAAGGCTGAATATTTAATCAACTATACTCCAGGTAGAACAAGGAAAACAGCCACCAGAACTTTGGGAGTTCTGCCAGGACACCCATCCCTTTCAGGAGGGGCAGCCCCTCGAACTTTCCTTTCAACACCTTAGCTAACCCTTTCAGGCCAGCAGGCTAGGCCAAGCAGTTCTCCTCACTTTGTGGCTATTGTGAAGTGTTATTTCCCTAATTTCTTTCTCAGCCCTTTTGTCTTTCGTATACAGGAGGGCTACTGATTTTTTTTTTGAGTTAATTTTATATCCATCCATTTTGCTGAAGGTGTTTATCAGCTTTAGAAGTTCCCTGGTAGAATTTTTGGGGTCACTCAGGTATAATATTATATCATCTGCAAATAGTGATACTTTTACTTCTTCCTTTTCAATTTTTATCCCCTTGATCTCCTTTAATTGTCTTATTGCTCTAGCAAGGACACTATGTTGAAGAGATATGGAGAGAGTAGGCAGCTTTGCCTTGTTCCTGATTTCAATGGGATTATTTTACATTTCTCTCCATTTAGTTTGATGTTAGCTATAGGCTTGCTGCATATTGCTTTTATTATGTTAGGTATGTGCCTTGTTTCCCTGAACATGAATGGATGTTAGATTTTGTCAAATGCTTTTTCAGCATCTAAGGAGATGATCATGTCGTTTTTTTCTTTCAATTTATTTAAATGGTGGATCACATTGCTAGATTTCCATATATTGATCCAAACCTGCATGCCTGGGATGAAGCCTACTTGGTCATGGTAGATGATATCTTTGATGTGTTCTCGTATTTGGTTTGCAAGTATTTTGTTGAGTATTTTTGCAACAATGTTCATAAGGGAGATTGGCCTGAAATTCTCTTTCTTTGTTGGGTCTTTGTGAGGGTTAGGTACCAAGGTGACTGTGGCTTCATAGAATGAGTTGGTAATGTTCCTTCTGTTTCTATTTTGTGCAATAGTTTGAAGAGAATTGGAGTTATTTGAAAATCTGGTAGAATTCTGCACTGAAACCATCTGGCCCTGGGCTTGATTTGGGTGGGAGACTTTTGATGAACTTCTATTTTTTTAGGGTATATAGGACTATTTAATTTATTTACCTAGTATTGATTCAGCTTTGGTAAGCAGAATCAATCAAGAAAATTGTCCATTTCATTTAGACTTTCAAATTTTGTGGCATATAGACACTTGAAGTAAGTCCTAATGATTGGTGGATTTCCTCAGTGTCTGTTGTTATGTCCCATTTTTCATTTCTGATTTTGTTAATTTGGTGTTTCTCTGCCTTTTAGTTAGTTTGTCTAAGGTTTTGTCTATCTTGTTGATTTTCTCAAAGAACCAGCTCTTGGTTTCATTGATTCTTTGAATTGTTTTGTTTCTATTTATTGATTTCAGCCCTGAGTTTGATTATTTCCAGCCACCTTCTCCTCTTTGGTGTGTCTGCTTCTTTTTTCTCTAGGGATTTTAGGTGAGTCATTAAGTTGCTTGAATGAGATGTTTCGAATTTCTTTTTGAAGGCACTTTGTGTTATGAACTTTCCTCTTAGCACTGCTTTCATCATGTCCCATAAGTTTGGGTATGTTGTGCCTTCATTTTCATTGAATTCTAGGAAGACTTTAATTTCTTTATTTCTTCCCTGACCCAGCTGTCATTGAGTAACAAGTTGTTCAGTTTCCATGTGTGTTTAGGCTTTTGGCTATTTCTGTTGTTGTTGAGGTCCAGCTTTAGACCATGGTGATCAGATAGGATACAAGGGATTATTTCAATCTTCTTGTATCTATTGAGGCTCGATTTGTGACCAAGTATATTGTCTATTTTGTAGAAGGTTCCATGAGGTGCTGAGAAGAAGATAAATTCTTTTGTGTTTGGGTGAAAGGTTCTGGAGATGTCTGTTTTATTAATGACCTCTGTTAGAGTTATTGTTTCTTTGTTTAATTTCTGTTTTGCTGACCTGTCCTTTGTTGAGAGTGGAGTGTTGAAGTCTCCCACTATTAATCTATGTGTGGGGATCTATGTGTGGTTTAAGTTTTATTAATGTTTCTTTTACAAATGTGGGTGCCCTTGTATTTGGGGCATAGATGTTCAGGATTGTGATGTCTTCCTGGTGGAATTTTCCCTTGATTAGTATAAAGTGTCCTTCCCCATCTCTCTTTATTAATTTTGGTTGTGTAAGGATGGAAAATTTTAACTTGGTCCTAACCATGGGAACTAACCATGGGAACTGATACTTGTGAGCTTTAATCATTACCAAACCCGGATCTGATACAAAACGTTTCTAAGAGATGCCCTTCTGTAGCTATGGATACAATCTCTAACCGTCCCCTAGACAGCACACTTGAGCACAGCCAATCACAGACTGCCCCGTTAGGAAAGTCCCTTACCCCATAGCTCCTGTTTTGTAGTTTTTGCCTTTATAAACTCTGTAATTCCGTTGCTGGACGCTCTGTATCACCCGCTTGTGTGGGAGCTATGTGCGGAGCCCTGGCATGCCAGCTACTAATTAAACCTCTTGCTGATTGCATCAAGTTCTTGACTTTGTGGGTTATTGAGGTCTGGCGTCTATCCTGAGGAACGGAGGGTCTCCCCACCTCGGGAGTCCAACAGTTCAAAGTCTATTTTATTAGATATTAGAATGGCTACTCCTGCTTGCTTCGTGGGTCTATTTACTTCGAAAACCATCTTCCAGCCCTTATTCTCAGGTAATGTCTATCTTTGTGACTTAGGTGTGTTTCTTGTATGCAATAGATTGTTGGGTCTTGTCCATTCTGATAGTCTGTGTCTTTATATTGGAGAATTGAGTCCATTGATGTTGAGAGAGATTAATGACCAGTGGTTATTAGATCCTTTTATATTAATGTTGGCTGTGGTAGTATGTTTGTGTGCATAGTAGCCTGAGCTGACATCTGTGTTTTCTTTGGGTCTGCATGGTATCTGTCCAGGCCCTCTGGCTTTCATAGTCTCTGTTGAGCAGTCACATGTGATTCTGATGGGTTTGCCATTATATGTTACTTGGCCCTTTTCCCTTGCAGCTTTTAGTATTTTTTCTTTCTTCTGTATACTTACTGTTTTGATTATTATGTGGCAGGAAGATTTTCTTTTCTGGCCTAATTTATTAAGTGTTCTATAGGCCTCTTATATGCTTATAGGCTACTCCTTTAAGTTGGGGAAATTTTCTTCTATTATTTTGTTGAAAATATTTTCTGGGCCTTGAACACGGGAATCTTTTTCCTCTATTCCTATTATTCTTAGGTTTTACCTTTTCATGTTGTCTTAGATTTCTTGGTTTGTGTCAGGAATTTTTTAGATTTATTCTTTTCTTTGATGGATACATCGATTTCTTCCATTGTATCTTCCACACCTGAGATTCTTTCTTCCATCTCTTGTAGTCTGTTAGTTATGCTTACCTCTGTAGTTCCTGTTTTCTTTCCTAAGTTCTCCCTCTCCATGATTGCCTCATTTGTGTTTTCTTTAATTTTCCATTTCTGTCTTCAGCTCTTGAGTCGTTCTGTTGATTTCCTTCACCTGTCTGACTGTATTTCCCTGTTTTTCCTTCAATTCCTTCACCTGTTTGTTTGAGCATTCCCCTTTTTCTTTTATTTCTTTCAGTGATTTAATTATTTCCTCTCTGAAAGCCACAAACTGCCTGGATACATCTTCCTATATTTCTTTACAGATGGCCATAATCTGTTTGATTTTATCTTCCTCTAATTCTTTATGCATTTTATTTGTTTCCCCTATTAACCTCTTCATAAGCATATACGTAAGGTCATCTTCTTGAATTTCACTTATGTTAGGGTGTCCAGGGCTACTTGCCTCTGTATAACTAGGTTCTGGGGATGCCATATTGCTTTGCCTTTTGTTGGTTGTGCTTTTACGCTGGCCTCTCTACCCATCTGTCCATCTCAGGTGTTGTCTGTTAATTTCTGGTGCCTGCTGGGTCCTGGGGTGGGAGCATCCTCTTGGCAGGGTTCTGAAGGCGATCTCCTCAGCTTTTTGAGTATGGTCAACTGGATGGTGGTGCTTCTCAGGAATTGTCACATTTACCTCAGGCATATGGACCTGTGTGGTTACTGTGGTGTTCAGGAAGGCTCTTCTCTCATCAAGAGAAGTCCTAGAAACAGCTGTCCTGCTGCTGGGTTTCTTGCTGCTGCTGCTGTAAAGCTGTACTTGCTGGGTGCAGCCCTCATGAAGAGCCACGGAGTCCCATGGTTTCATCAGTTTAGCTAGAGATAACTGGTCGCACCTTGGAGCAGTATCTGAGGGCTGCTCCAATGGCTCTCAGGCTTTTGTAGGTCTGAGGCTGGAGCTGTGTGCCCCAGAATGCTAGTGGTAATCAGTGGCAGTGAGCAATGCACTAGTGTGTGCAATAGGGGGCCAGAGCTTAGAGCCTGTGGGAACCAGGAACTTTTCTGGAGCTGGTTGTCCTGAGGGTTGGAACTGATGTTTTCCCTGAGTCTGTGGTGTTTGGGGGTCTGCAGGTCTGTCTGGTATGGCAAGTAGAGCAAGCAGGCACAGACCTGTGGCTCCACCTTGCTGGCAACTGGGCAATTGGGTGCCTGGGCACCTGGGCGCTTCCAACAACCTGTGGACTTTTCCTAAGAACTTTTTGGGGGCTGTGGAGGGAAGTGGGGAGTGTCGGCTGAGTGCTCCGAGGTCAGACCTCCTCTTCCCCTCACTCTGGGATTCCACCCGACAGAGACACTCAGTCTCTGGTACCCTGGGGCACTCAGTTCTGTCTGAGGGTGAGTCGGGCATGCAGGCAGGACTTGGTGCCGGCGACAAAACACCCCACTTTGGGCTGGCGCCTGGATGCCCGCCAGAACCAGATCTTTTCCAGGGATTGTCTGGGTGACCTGAGGTCAGTCCCTATCACTTCTTGCACCATGGGGTTTTCTCTCAACTGGAAATCTCAGTCTCTGGTGTTGTGGGTCCCACAGTTCAGTCTGGGATAGTGATCAGAGCACAGCGGCGGCATGTGGCTCTGGGCCGGCGACCCACAGTTTAGCTGGGTGATCTGAAGCTGATTGAATCCCACACTGTGGGGTTTCCTGGGAAACACAATCACCGGAATTTTAGGACCCAGAGTTCCGTCTACTGGTTACTGTGCAGATCCTGCTGTGCTGTTGGTCAGAAAGAGTGTCCTCCCGGCGCCACCATCTTGGATCCTCAGCAACTGTCATTTTCTAACTGTAGTTCTTAGCCTAGAGGCAGGAGAATGCCCAAATCCTGCCCTACAATAAATGTTCCTGAAGTGGAAAACACACTAATCCCTGAGCTCCCTAGCTCAGTACTTGAGATCCCACCAATCCACACACTGGAAATCTCAACCACTAAGAAATCCTATATAAGCCCTGCCTACTGTTCAGTTCCCTGCTGTCTTCTCCCAAGAGCAGGAGCATCCAGGCCTGAATTCATCCCTCTAAACCCTGGATTTCTCCTTCCCAATAAATCTCTTTATGATATTGCCTGCATGGTGTGCTTCTCTCATCAGAAGAAGCCAAACAGAGAAGCAGAGAATTAGCAAAGAAGTGGAGTGGGAGAGAGGCTCCTGAGCTCCTTTGCTCAACTGGAAATACCCTCTCATGGGAGCTGAAACACTGAAGAAGAGCGACCTATCGGAGATATTACACTGTAGCACTTCAGCTGAGCCAGAAATATACTTTGCTGGGGTCTGGTTAGACCAACTCCCAAAAATCCTTGCTCAGGGCTGTAAAGACTCAGCTCAGGAGGCGTCCTCTCAAGAGCTGTGTGGTCCCTGGGCTCCCTAGTACTGTGGGTTTCCTGGGCTCCATGGTCTCAGGATACCCTTACATCATGACAGTGTCCCTCATTATAGCTGTGTGGTACCTGGTCTCCCTAGTACCAAATACCATTTCATCTAAGCAGTAAAGCCAACACTCACCCTTTGGCCACAGAGAGGCTGGGCTCTGTCCTCCATGGCTGGTTAGGTTTCCTGGTTCCTGAGGCCTCAGAAAAGCAAACAAGTGCAGACTGGAAGGTCCACTCTTGTCAACACTGAGGCTCTGGCTCAGGAGGCTCCTGCAGCCACCACAGGACATAGATACATGTCCTGCCTGCCTTACCTCAGGATGTGAGCACAAGAAAGCAGCACACTTCCAGTGTGCTCACCTTGCACTGGGTTCCTTTAAGGTGACCCGAACTGTAGGCCAGTCAATGGAGACCCTGAATGGGGGAGTGGGAATGGGATGAGACAAGAGACTCGAGAAATGAAGACCAAGACAGTCTCTCTGATCAAGGTCTCTGTTCATTCGAATTTTTCATACAACTTTATAGGGAGAAAGCAGGGTGAAAGGAATGTAATTGCCTTTGGCAGGGATACTAAGTGACTAGGAATTACAGGATGACCCACCAAAGGAGTCACAAGATGCGCTAATAATGGTTGTTTGGAAAGTTCTTCAGAAGTGTTACTTGGGAAGCCCCGAGCCTGGAGGAGGGTTTAAGGTGTTTCAGGAAGATGACCTTATCTCAAGCCCCAGGTCAGCCAGGAATATACTATTGTATCCAAGCAGTAGGCCATTAAACTAGGTCAGGCCAAATGCCAAGAATTCTGGGTGCAGCAAAGTGCCAGAAGGCCAACCCATATTAAGGTAACTGGACACTTAGAAAACACCCAGCAAATCCTTGTGACCTCCTGAGTAGACTTGAGATAAGCAAGTACATACTGGCTATTTTTCAGCAATAGATGCTTATGTTGGGATTCCGTGATGGATAATGAGTTTAAAACAGTGTCAAGTGTGCTAAGGTTGAAATGCCACTAGATATGGTGTGGGACAAATGTCCTGTGTGTCAGAATTTGGGTGCCATTTCAAGCAGGACATTTTTAAAAATTAATTTAAATTTGCTTTATAATTTATTCCCTTTACATCCTGATTGTAAGCCCCTCCCTCATTGCTTCCCCGGTTTCACCCTCCCTCTCTCTTCCCCCTTATTCCCCTCTCCCATTTCTCAGGAAGGGGAGCCCTCCTTCCCTACCATTGGACTCCAGCCTATCAAGTCTCATTAGAACTATCTGCATCCTCTTCCTCTGTGGCCTGGCAATACCTCCCCATGAGGGGGAAGGGATGAAAGAGCGGGCAACAGAGTCGATGTCAGAGACAGCACAGCCCCTGTTCCCATTACTAGGAAGCTCAAATGAAGATTGAGCTGCCTGTTGGCTACATCTGAGAGGGGTGTCTAGGTCCTCTTCATGCATAGTCCTTGGTCGGTGCATCAGTTTCTTCTTATGGAGCTCCTGTCCTCTCTGAGTCCTTCTATTCCCCCACTCTTTCCTAGGCTCCCTGTGTTCTGCCCAGAGTTCAAGCAGGACATTCTGAGTGAGCTCGAGAACCAAAGAGGCATCAAGAGCCACTGGGAGTTAAAAGAAATCAATGAATCTTAAGATAATCTTAAGATTATTCTCACATGAGTGTACTGTGTCCTTGGTACAACTGAATCAGAATGGATTTTCATTCTGTGGGTAAGATTAAAATTACAACATATGGAGCCTAATATTATAATATTGTAAGCCTAATATTTCTGTCAAAGGCTCGATCGCATTCACGTATCTGTTGTGGATCATGGCTGTTTGGCAAACACTTCCTTCCATACTCTATGGCAGGTTGCCAGTGTAAGACCAAAAACAGTCTCACCTGGATACCAGAAATTCCTTCACACGGTCTCCTGGGAAATGTAGTCTGGCAGGTACATCACAGAGAGCCATCCAGGAAATCCTTATCCGGCTTTGGGTCTACACACGGGCATCTTCCTCAAAGTTGGGCAAGCATCCTGTCCTGCTATAATTTCCCATTCGCGACTCTGACATGGAGGTCGGTCCAGGGAGCAGCGCAGCCTGAGGCACAGTGCGGGGTGCGGGGTCCGTCGTGGAGGGAGCGGACCTGGGCTGGGAGGGAGGGCGGAAGAAGCTGTTTGGGGTGCTGGGCTGAACTGGCTGGGACACGTGACATGGCAGGTCAGGGCTGGGAACAGGGCGGTTGGGATTGTTCCCTG